>LR738714.1:66532920-66568987 GCA_902687465.1 Secale cereale | reverse complement strand
CCCCCCTGGGCGCACCCCTGCCCTCGTGGACGCCTCTCTCGTTCACTCAGGTGTATTCCAAGTCTTCTGTTTAGATACGGTTCCAAAAATAACTCTCCCAGAGGTTTCATGCCATTTGGACTCCGTTTGATATTCCTTTTCTGCGAAATACTAAAATACGCAAAAAACAACAATTTGCGCTGGGCCTTGGGTTAGTAGGTTAGTCCCAAAAATAATATAAAAGTGTATAATAAAGCCCATTAAACATCCAAAATAGAATATATAATAGCATGGAACAATAAAAAATTATAGATACGTTGGAGACGTATCATCCCCAAGCTTAATTCCTGCTCGTTCTCGAGTAGGTAAATGATAAAAACATCATTTTTGATGTGGAATGCTAACCAACATAATTCTCAATGTAATTCTCTTTATTGTGGCATGAATGTTTAGATCCGAAAGATTCAAGACAAAAGTCTATATTAACATAAGAATAATAATACTTCAAGCATACTAACAAAGCAATCGTGTCTTCTCGAAATATCATGGCCAAAGAAAGTTATCCCTACAAAATCATATACTCTGGCTATGCTTGCTCTTCATCACACAAAATATTTAAATCATGCACAACCCCGGTTTCAGCCAAGCAATTGTTTCATACTCAATTTTTTTTCAAACCTTTCAACTTTCACGCAATACATGAGCGTGAGCCATGGATATAGCACTATAGGTGGAATAGAGTGTTGGTTGTGGAGAATGCAAAAGAAGAAGATAGTATCACGTTAACTAGGCGTATTAATGGGCTATGGAGATGCCCATCAATAGATATCAATGTGAGTGAGTAGGGATTTCCATGAAACTGATGCACTAGAGCTATAAGTGTATGAAAGCTCATCAAAAGAAACTAAGTGGGTGTGCATCCAACTTGCTTGCTCATGAAGACCTAGGGCATTTGAGGAAGCCCATCGTTGGAATATACAAGCCAAGTTCTTTAACAAAAATTCCCACTAGTATATGAAAGTGACAAAACAAGAGACTCTCTATCATGAAGATTATGGTGCTACTTTGAAGCACAAGTGTGGAAAAGGATATTAGCATTGTCCCTTCTCTCTTTTCTCTCATTTTTTTGGGCCACCTCTTTTTTTATTTGGCCTTTTTTTTTAATTTCCTCACGCGGGACAATGCTCTAATAGTGAAGATCATCACAGTTTTATTTACTTACAACTCAAAAAATTACAACTCGAAGCTAGAACAAAATATGACTCTACGTGAATGCCTCTAGCGGTGTACCGGGATGAGCAATGAATCAAGAGTGACATGTATGAATGAATTGTGAATGGTGGCCTTGACACAAATACGATGTCCAGTACATGATCATGCATGGCAATATGAAAATATGAAGCGTGTCATATGAACGGAACGATGGAAAGTTGCATGGCAATATATCTCGGAATGGCTATGGAAATGCCATGATAGGTAGGTATGGTGGCTGTTTTGAGGAAGGTATATGGTGGGTGTATGGTACCAGCGAAAGTTGTGCGGTACAACAGAGGCTAGCAATGGTGGAAGGGTGAGAGTGCGTATGATCCATGGACTCAACATTAGTCATAAATAACTCATATACTTATTGAAAAAATCTACGAGTTGTCAAAACAAAGTATTCAATGCATGCTCCTAGGGGAAGGGTTGGTAGGAGTTAACCATCGTGCGATCCCGACCTCCACACAAAGGATGACACTCAATAAATAAATCATGCTCCAACTTCTTCACATAACGGTTCACCATACGTGCTTGCTACGGGAATCACAAACTTTAACACAAGTGTTTCTCAAATTCACAATTACTCCACTAGCATGACTCTAATATCATCATCCTCATATCTCAAAACAATCATCAAGTATCAAACTTCTCCTATCATTCATTACACTTGTATGAAAGGTTTTACTGTACTCACCTTGGATGCCTATCATATTAGGACTAGTTTTATAACCAAAGCACATTACCATGCTGTTCTAAAAGACTCTCAAAAAGATATAAGTGAAGCACGAGAGGTCAATAATTTCTACAAAATAAAACCACCACCGTGCTCTATAAGATATAAGTGAAGCACTAGAGCAAAACTATCTAGCTCAAAAGATATAAGTGAAGCACTAGAGCAAAACTATCTAGCTCAAAAGATATAAGTGAAGCACATAGAGTATTCTAATAAATTCTAAACCATAATTATCTCTCTCAAAAGGTGTGTCCAGCAAGGATGACTGTGGAAAACTAGAAAGCAAAGACTCAAATCATACATGACACTCCAAGCAAAACACATATCATGTGGTGAATAAAAATATAGTCCCGAGTAAAGTTACCGACAGACGAAGACGAAAGAGGGGATGCCTTCTCGGGGCATCCCCAAGCTTAGGCTTTTGGTTTTTCTTGAATTTTACCTTGGGGTGCCTTGGGAATCCCCAAACTTAGGCTTTTGCCACACTTTGTTCCATAGTTCATCAAAGCCATACTCAAAACATAAAAACTTCACAACACAAAGCTTAGCCAAAAATCTCGTGAGCTCCGTTAGTATCAGAAAACAAACCACCACTCAAAGGTAATGTAATGAACTCATTCTTTGTTTATATTTGTGTTAAACCTACTGTATTCCAACTTCTCCATGATTCGTATGCCCCGATACTACTCATAGATTCATCAAAATAAGCAAACAACACATGAAAAATAGTATCTGTCAAAAATAGAACAATCTATAGTAATCTGTAACTTTCGAATACTTCTGTAACTCTAAAAAAATTGAAATAAATTGGTGGACGTGAGGAATTTGTCTATTAATCATCTGCAGGAAGAATCAACTAAAAAACACTCTCCAGTAAAAAATGACAGCCAATCTCGTGAGCTCTAAAGTTTCTGTTTTTACAGCATCATCATATAAACTTCACACAAGTCTTCCCAAAGGTTCTACTTGGCACAAAAACTAATTAAAACACAAAACCACATCTAAAAAGAAGCTAGATGCAATATTTATTCCTAAATAGAAGCAAAAACAAAGAAAATAAAATTGGGTTGCCTCCCAAGAAGCGCTATCATGTAACGCCCCTAGCTAGGCACGATACAAGAATAGATCTAGGTATTACCATCTTTTGTAGCCAATCCATAAGTGGCTCTCATAATTGATTCATAAGGTAATTTTATTTTCTTTCTAGGAAAGTGTTCCATGCCTTTCCTAACGGAAACTGGAATCTAATATTTCCTTCCTTCATATCAATAATTGCACCAATCGTTCTAAGGAAAGGTCTACCAAGAATAATAGGACATGAAGGATTGCAATCTATATCAAGAACAATGAAATCTATGGGCACATAGTTCCTATTGGAAACAATAAGAACATCATTAATCCTTACCATAGGTTTCTTAATGGTAGAATCCGCAAGATGCAAATTTAAAGAACAATCATCAAGTTCATGGAAAACTAACAAATCACACAAAGTTTTTGGAATTGTAGAAACACTTGCACCCAAATCACACAAAGCAAAACATTCATGATCTTTAATTTTAATTTTAATAGTAGGTTCCCAGTCATCATAAAGCTTTCTAGGGATAGAAACTTCTAATTCAAGTTTTTCTTCATAAGATTGCATTAAAGCATCAACTATGTGTTTGGTAAAAGCCTTATTTTGACTATAAGCATGCGGAGAATTTAGCACGGATTGCAACAAGGAAATACAATCTAGTAAAGAGCAATTATCATAATTAAATCCCTTGAAATCCAATATAGTGGGTTCATCGCTATGCAAAGTTTCGATCTCTTCAATCACACTTTTAACAATTTTAGCATCAAGATCTAAAAACTTCGAATCATTGGGACGCCTTTTAACTAAAGTAGACTCATCTCATGTCCCATCTTTATCAAGATTCATACTAGAAAACGATTTAATAGGAGACACATCAATCACTTTTAGATCTTCATCTTTATTTTCTGACTCTTCCGGTTCAGCAGCCATCTTATTAACTAAGGTGGATTGCTTGTCCGAAATTTGGGCTATTAAGTTCTCAAGATGAGCAAACTGAGATTTCAAACCATAAAATTCCTTAGACATATCATCAAGCTCTTTATTCATGTACTCCATAAAACTTTTATGTTCTTTAAGCTCGTTTCTGAAGAAATCATTGTGCTCAAATTGTACAGACATAAAATTTCTAACATTGTTTTCAATCTCCTCCAACCTCTTAAGGTGAGGGTCAACACTCATAGGGGGAGCCATAGAGACGAACAGGCAATCCAACACACAAGGAAAAAAGAGGAAAGCGAACGGTAAACACACGAAAAAAGAAGGGCGAATAAAACGGCAAGGGTGAAGTGGGGGAGAGGAAAACGAGAGGCAAATAATGTAATGCGAAGGATAAGTGTTTGTGATAGGTACCTGGTATATGTATTTTGCGTAGATTTCTCAGGCAACGGCACCATAAATTCTTCTTGCTACTTCTCGAGCTTGCGTTGTATTCCCTCGAAGAGGAAAGGGTGATGTAGCACAGTAGCGTAAGTATTTCCCTCAGTTTTTGAGAACCAATGTATCAATCCAGTAGTAGACCACACACGAGTCCCTCGCACCTGCACAAACAAATAAGAACTTCGCAGCCAACGTGATAAGGGGTTGTCAATCCCTTCACGATCACTTACGAAAGTGAGATCTGATAGATATGATAATATAGTATTTTTTGGTATTTTTGGTATAGAAATAGAAAGTAAATAAAGCAAAGTAAAGTAGATGGAAGATTAATATGATGAGAATAGACCTGGGGGCCATAGGTTTCACTAGTGGCTTCTCTCATGATAGTAGAATTCTACGGTGGGTGAACAAATTACTGTCGAGCAATTGATAGAAAAGCGCATAGTTATGAGAATATCTAGGCATGATCATTGTATATAGGCATCACGTCCGTAACAAGTAGACCGAAACGATTCTGCATCTACTACTATTACTCCACACATCGACCGCTATCCAGCATGCATCTAGAGTATTAAGTTCATAAGAACAGAGTAACGCCTTAAGCAATATGACATGATGTAGAGGGATAAACTCAAGCAATATGATATAAACCCCTTCTTTTTATCCTCGACGGCAACAATACAATACGTGCCTTGCTGCCCCTACTGTCACTGGGAAAGGACACCGCAAGATTGAACCCAAAGCCAAGCACTTCTCCCATTACAAGAACTATAGATCTAGTAGGCCAAACCAAAACAATAATTCGAAGAGACTTGCAAGGATATTATAATCATACATAAAAGATTTCAGAAAAGAATCAAATATTGTTCATAGATAATCTTGACCATAAACCCACAATTCATCGGATCTCAACAAACACACCGCAAAAAGAGATTACATCGAATAGATCACCTCGAAGATCGAGGAGAACTTTGTATTGAGATCCAAAGAGAGAGAAGAAGCCATCTAGCTAATAACTATGGACCCGAAGGTCTGTGGTAAACTACTCACAACTCATTGGTGAGGCTATGGTGTTGATGTAGAAGCACTCCATGATCGATCCCCCCTCTGGCGGAGCTCCAGAACAGGACCCAAGATGGGATCTCATGGGAACAGAAGGTTGTGGCGGTGCAATTACGGTTTCGTCTGTTGCCTCGATTTTTTCTGGGTATGTGGATATATATAGGAGGAAGAAGGGCACCGAGGGAGCTAGAGGGGGCCCACGAGGGTGGGGGGCGTGCCTACCCCCCTGGGCGTGCCCCTACCCTTGTGGCCATCTCTCTCATTCCCTCGCATGTACTCCAAGTCTTCTGTGTAGACATGGTTCCAAAAATAACTCTCCCGAAGGTTTCATTCCATTTAGACTCCGTTTGATATTCCTTTTCTGCGGAACACTGAAATAGGCAAAAAAACAGCAGTTTGCACTGGGGCTTGGGTTAGTAGGTTAGTCCCAAAAATAATATAATAGTGTATAATAAAGCCCATTAAACATCCAAAACAGAATATATAATAGCATGGAACAATAAAAAATTATAGATACGTTAGAGACGTATCAGGATTGCACGGGTCGGTTAAGAAGAAGCATTGTGTCACATGCTTAGCATGTACCCATGGCTCGTTTTTTGCGATAGCGTTCACGGTAGCGCTCTTGGCGTCGGGTAAAGTCATTGTAGTGAAATACCGGTTTTCCCTTCCGACATTCTTAGCCCATCTGACACAGAACATCGTCGCGTTGTGCAGTCCAGCGTAGTCAAGCTCCCAGATCTCTTCAACCCTTCCGTAAAATCTCTCAGTTGTGATGTTGTCTCTTCCGATCATGCATTCCATCATCACCCCTGAGTTCTGATCATCACTGTCCATATCTTTGGCCTTCGTGTAGAACATGTATCCATTGATATCGTATGCCTGATAGGTGACGAGGTTGGGAGATGGGCGTTGTGCTAAGGCGTATATGAGCAATCCGTCCATAGAGCCCTCTTCCGGGGGATTAGAAATAATATGCTCTTTAAACCAATGCAGGAAAGTGTAGTTGTGCTCTCTAGTAACTTCGGCGTCCATCCTGCATACCCCACGGTCATGATACTTCTTTGCGATAATTTTTTTGTGCAGTGCCATGAAAGGATCTACCTCCTCTAGGTGTTGTAGCACTACCAAGTTTGCTCTGTCGAAGTCATTGCGTCGATCTGAGTATGCCACGTGCAGTTCCTTGCGATCGTTGGAGTGACCTTCTCCTTCAAGCCTCCCATTGTGCTTGTTAACGGGCAAAACAACACCAACACCAGGCTCCTGGTCTGCGCCATATAGAAAATTCTCGCAGAAAGAGATGTACTCTTGTGTTAGATAGCCGTGGACGATGCTTCCATCCAGACGGGACATGTTACGAACGAATCCTTTGATGATCCCATTCATCCTCTCAAACGGTATCATGTCTATTATGTTGTCCACAGTATGGACACACAGATGTACCATGACATCAAAGAACGTGGGCAGGAAGTACATCCCAAGCTCATTCAGTATCACAACGATATATTCCTGTAGCCTTCGGAGCTGCTTCACACTGATTGACTTTGAAAAGATGATGTCGAAAAAGTTACAGAGACCAATAAGCGTTTCACGGATGTGCTTTTCCATTATTCCTCTAAGGGCGATAGGTAGTATCTGTATCATCATCACATGACAGTCATGAGACCTCATCCCGCTGAACCTTTTCTTGTTCGTCTCTAGATATCCGCTTATCTTGCCACAGTAACCGGAACTAACTTTGACTCAGGTAAGGCACATAAAGAATTGATCGATCTCAGCCAGACTTAACACTACTAGAAAATAGGCCATTAATGGCGCACAATAGGTGCGCCATTACTAGCACGCCATTAATAACTGTTAGTAATGGCGCGCATTAGTAATGGCGCACCAAATGTGCGCCATTACTATGCCTAGAAGCGCGCCATTACTATCTGACTTAGTAATGGCGCACCACATAGAAGTGCGCCATTACTAACAAATTTTTTTCAAATTTTTTTCCAGAATTTTTTTTCATTCTTTTCCAAAAAATCAGTTTTTTTCGTTTTTTTCTTAATCTCGTGTCACTATGGCTTAATCTCGGGTCAATATGCTTAATCTCATGTCAAATCGCACTCCGTGGTCAAACTTCCTAGAAAGTCACACATCCTCACAATACTCCAACCCCAGCACGCTTAACTTCTCAGTTCTATCCAACCCCAACACCAGCTCACTTAAGAGGCACTTGTTGATATATCTATCATATCAATCCTATTAAAACCTTCTTGATGTCTAGGACTTTGTTCATGTTCATGAGTGTGATGAAATTTTGAAAAAATATTTCAAACTTCCTGGTCATATTACGTATCATATTTTGAACATTTTTTCCAAAAAAAAAATTCGAAACCAATTTTTTTCTGTTACTAGTGGCGCACCTAGCAAATGGTGCGCCATTACTAAGTTTGAATTTTTTTTTTCCATTCCCCCCCCTCTAGATCTTAAAAGCCATGTATCTTTTATTGTATTAGGTTTTTGGGGATTTAAAAAATCTTCAACGGGGTTTCCCCGATTGAATTCGGATGTAACTTTTCGAGTAGATGATTTTTCATATAAAAAACTTTTTAATCCGAGTTCATATGCAAAAGTTATGCCCATTTTACTAAATTCCAGAGAGATTTTGCAAAAAAAGTCAAAATTCATATTTTTACATTTTCCCAACAACTAGACCACATATCACATGGGAAACTTATTTTCTTTTATTTTTTTGACATTCCCATCATTTTCTTTTATTTTTCTTCAAAATTGAAAAGGCGGTCCACGGAGGGGGATGGTGCATTTGGTGAAATTTTCGGCCACCTAGAAAGTTAGTAATGGCGCACCTTCACAAAGTGCGCCATTACTATGTGTATGACTTGGTCAAACCTTGGCCAAAGTTAGTAATGGCACACTTTGTATAGGTGCGCCCTTACTAAGTTTGACATAGTAATGGCGCACTTAGTAATGGTGCACCTATACAAAGTGCGCCATTACTATGTGTATGACTGGGTCAAACCTTGGTCAAACTTAGTAATGGCGCACTTTTCACCTAGTGCGCCATTACTGTTTTGGTTACTAATGGCGCACCTACACATGGTGCGCCATTACTATTTAGTAATGGCGCATCACATGTATAGTGCGCCATTAGTGTCCATATTGGCTATAGCTGTTTTTCTAGTAGTGTAAGGTGAAGGAAGAAGGGGGCAATAATCCTCTTGCTTTACTTTTTTGCCCTTCTTCTCCCGCGCCTCTGTCTTCGTCTTTGTCTCGTCTGACATTTTACGGGACGGCATGTGCAGATCTTCCCTGATTTTCAAATCTTGCAAGTCTTTTCTTGCCTTCGGCCATCCTTCGTCTTATTCGGCATGTTCATCAGTGTCGCGAGCAAGCTCTCAAGGACATTCTTACAAATATGCATTTGATCAAGGCAATGAGGTGTGTCGAGTTTGTGCTAGTACTCCAAGTCCCAGAACACAGACCTCGTCTTCCATACCTTCAGTAGCGGCTCCGGCGCCTTTTTCATTGTCTTTCCCGGCGCGGGGCACTATTCCCAGTTTTTCAACAACTCATCGATTTTGGTGCCGCTCCACTTGCGTGGAGGTCCTCGATGGTCAGCGTGACCATTGAATAGATCTCCACAGTTTCTCCACGGGTCGTCCTGATCGAGCCATCTTCGATGCCCCATGTACACGATTTTCCCAGACCCACCATCTTTCCTTGACGTTACCTGCTGAGACGTAGTATCATCTAGGCACAGCGCGCATCTGCAATATCCATGGCACACCTAGCTTGTGACATATCCGTAACCGAGATAGTCGTGCACCGTCGTGATCAGCACAACTCTCATGTAGAAATACTCGCCTTTGCTGGCGTCCCATGTCTTGGCCGGTGTTTTCCATAATGTGTCTAACTCCTCTTGAAGTAGTCCCATATATAGGTTAATATTATTTCTGGGTTGTTTCGGCCCTTGAATCAGCATGCTCATGTGAATGTACTTCAACTTCATGCACAACCAGGGGGGAGGTTGTACATCCATACAAACACGGGCCATGTGATGTGGTTGGTGTTCTGGTTGCCAAACGGATTCATGCCATCGGTACACTCACTGAGCACGACGTTTCTTGCATCACATTCAAAATACCAATAGAAGCCGTTCAACGCTCTCCACTGGCTTCCATCCTTGACGTGTCTTAGCTTCGGATCATCTCCATCATCGGGCTTCTTCCTCTCCCCGTGCCAGTGCATGAGCTTTGCTTCCTTGGGATCTACGAAATACCACTGGAGACGGGGAGTGATCAGTAAGTACCATACAACTTTCTGGGGAGATTTCTTCCTGACCTTCTTGTATCGAGAAGCATTGCACACCGAATAGCTAGTTTTTTCCACGTGCTCCTTCCGATAAATTATGCAATCGTTGATGCATGCATGGTATCTAACGTGCGGCAGATCAAGAGGGCACACGATCTTCTTGGCCTCACCCACATTAGTAGGACATGGATTCCCCGCGGGAAGAACATCCTTTAGGTACTTGAGATGCTCATCGAGGCTGGTGTCGGTCCATTTGTCTTTAGCCTTCGTCTTCAGGAGTTGGACTGTGAAACTCAAGCGAGTCTACCACAAGTTGCTGCAGCTTGGCCTCCTCTCTAGAAGTAGCTCTCTCAGTACTCGTCTCCTTGCGAAGCAGTTCTTGAATATGAGGGTCCCGCACGATTGAACTTAGTACCAACGAACTTTGCGGCGTGGAGTCCACGTTCTCTCCACCACCATGTCCGGCCCCTTCTCCGCCACCATGTCCGGTCTCTTCCCCGCCGCCTTTATCGATCATCTCTTCGTCTTGCCCCGTGTCGTTGTTGCCTGCCTCGTCGGCATCCTCAACATCATCATCCTCATCTTCAATTATCCACCAAGTATAGCCATCGATGAAACCTGTCATGAGCAGGTGCGCTTCAACACGACCATCATCATAGGGGTCGAGCCAAACTATTCCTTTGCATCTTCGACACGAACACAAAACCTCTGCCAGGTTATTTTCTTTCAAGTCCTGCACCGCCGACTGCAACCACCTGTCCACCATCGTTCCACTGACCATCATGAACGCCTGCACAGTAATAACAAAACAAATTGATTATAAAAATGCGTGCATGCATCAAAGTCATACAAAACTTCGGCATGACCTTCCCTAAAATAGGACATATATATCTAGAGTTTGCCCGAAATTCGCCGAAACAAACATAAATTGACATTTCGGCCAAACATAGGCAACTCACAAGCACAATTCGGTGTCAACTCATGCAACACACAATTTCCATTATATATCGCCCGATTATGTTATATCGCACACACATACACATATTTCCATTCTTGCAAAAGCATGAATTTTTAATCACCTATCTCGAGATCGGCACACACGATGGAGATGATGATGTAGTAGGGAGATCAAAAGTGGACAAAGCTCTTCTTTACAAGGCTAGATCTAGTTAGGGGGTACATGGGTCACTTCACTAAATGCTACATCTACCTAGCTAGCTAATTTGGGAGGAGACAACTTCAACTAGTGGAGGGGAAAGGAAAAAGAGAATGGAGATGCATTAATGGAGGTGGTGTAAGTTAGCTAGGAGTAATAAGAGAGAGAAAGGTAGGTAGAAGAGGAGAGTAATGGGGGGAGAAGTGTAGTGAGGAAGAAGCAAAGTGAGGGAGAGAGGAGGTGGGAGGTAGGGGAAAGTGAGGAAGAGAGGATGGGGGAGGGGGAGGAAAAAATGGTGGAATATGCTGCGGCTTAGCAGTAGCGATGGCTGTAAACCGCGCTGCTGCTAATAAGACAGCAGCAGCGTGCTTCTGGAACACGCGCTACTGCTAAGCGGGCCTGCCATGTGGCCAGTTTCAAAATTAGTAGTAGCGTCACCATAAAAAAGCGCGCTGCTACTATTACCTTACCAGCAGCGCGGTTAGTGAGAGCGCGCTACTGCTAAACCTAAGTTGGCGGGAACGATCGGTCAACTTAAGTAGCAGCGTCGTTCTTCAAGACGCACTACTACAAATTCAGTAGCAGTACCGCCTGTTTGTGTCCAGCGCTACTGCTAATTAGCAGTAGTGTCTATTTTTGTCCCGCGCTGCTGCTAAGATTATGTGTATAAGGTTTTCCCTAGTAGTGGGAATACCATCCAATCAATGACCAAACATATTGACAACACTTATAGGCGGATGCAAATTAGACGCTACTTGGATGACTGGCCATGTAGAACGCGCAAACTTGCATGGGAAAAAGGTGTTTGATTGTCTCGTCGTTAGCACAAAACTACACTTTTTGCTTCCTTGCCAGTTGCGGCGGGCGAGGTTGTCTTTGGTTACCACAACTCCCCTCCTGAAATACCACATGAAGATTTTAACTTTTAGTGGAATCATGGACTTCCAAATTTTCTTATTATTATCTATTGGAACGTCTGAAAGCGTGAGCGCCCAGCACATTGAGTCTACTGTGAAGGACCCAGATGTAGTGAGACTCCAGCGAAACTCATCTCGAACTTGTGTCAGGTTAATCAATTCCAATATGGATAACATATTTTTCCATGACGTAAGACGAGGGCCAATAATATCCCATGTGAAAGCAATATCTAGCAGGGATGAATTGAGCACCCGTGCTAGAGTATCATTCTTATGGCGAACAATGCGGTACAAAGCTGGATATTGTTCTCGAAGGCTCGCATTTCCCAGAAACTTGTCCTCCCAGAAACGAATCTCCGACCCATCTTTTATCGCAAATGATCCAAAACGAAAAAGATGTATCTCATAGGTTACAATATTCGGCAGTCAGGCTAACCGGAGGATTACAAGGGGAGATAGAGACAAGAGACTAGCTTAAACATAATATCACTAACTATCCCTAACAACTCGGACTTATATAACGTGGTACACAAGGCCATATTGTGTGAGCTACATGACTTGTTTGACAACATTTACACAAAAATTGTGAACTATGCCATAATAAAGTTTCGGTGAGCGACTGCGAGGGATGACTTGGAGCCGGGGACGACGCAACAGCGACATTGCTGGAGGAGTCTGAGGTTGACAGGTTTGGTTGAGTAGGAGGGGAGGGGGCTGCTGGTTGGTCACCGGTTAGATTGTGGAGGTGTCGTCTAGATCTATGGTGGGGACGGCTGCAGGACGGCGGAGGCGAATGCTCTAGCATGTTGGGGCGACAACGCGGTGCGCGCCAGTTTTTGCCGGCGACCGGCAAAGGAGCCAATGGTTGAGCGGGTGTCGAGAGGTGGTTCTAGGAAGGATGATGAATGCTTCTGAATCTGGGGGGATGGCCAGCATGATTTGGATTGAGTGAAATCGACGAAAAGCAAAAAAAAGTAAATGTTGAATAGGTGGTCTCTTTCAATTATGTCACTGAAATTTTAATTTAGATACAACCTCCATAGTCACTGACAAATGAGGAGGATTTTGTTGTAAATACTCCCTCCATTTCAGTCGTATTTTAATTCTAGAAATATTTATTTTTATCCATTTTGTGACAACTGTATTTTTAATCATCTGCTCGCAGCCAAGTTGAAAAAAATTGATGTGTGCATGGATGGTGTGCTGACGGAAGGGCTTGAGGGGAGGCAGCAGCACATGGTGCATAAAAAATTCAACTACATGATATGTCAAATACGTAATAATTATTAAGACAGACGCATCTCCAGTCAATCATGATTGACGGAAACCAACCAAAAGCCTTTAAAAAATCATAGGCGCACTACTAGACAGAGACTCATATGCTCATCGCCAAGGCATCATGGATGACACTCCCCGAAGCAGCATCATGGTTGACGCATACGTTGCCCATAGACACTATATACATGTTGTAGGAACAAAGTATGTGTACCATAGGGGGGTGAATGGGAGTTTTAAAATTTCTTCGGAAATCTCAAAACTCTCGGAACCCAACAGTAGAGCGAATGAATAACAAACTACATCAAGCAAAAACTAAGTACTGAAAGGAAACAACGACATGCATCAATACATAATAAATGAAGGATAAACAGATCAAATGTAAATGAGGAGAGTAGAGGTGTCCAGTGATGCTTGGTCGCGACAAGGTATTTGTTCGACCAGTTCGTCCTTCTGCACAAGGACTACGTTTGGTTGCAGGGGCTGTGACTTAACACAAAAGATAAAATCTCTTCACCCTATTCTCCTTGACAATTGGTCCATCAACCAATGCCGATTACTCATGGTATATAATTGAGGTGATATCCGAACCTTTATAGACTTCTTCTTCGAGAACCACAATCACTCTTGGTCTCTGAAGAATTTGACTCCTAACTGTCTAGAGAGTTTGCAGCTCTCAAGAGTAATAAGCCGAGCGTACTGGACTTAGATTTGAGTGAATGTGAACCACTATCTAGTTCTTCGGCTCTAGGGTTTTTCTCTCGGTGGATTTTAAACTCAAATCGCTCGGAGAGGGGGTTTCTCACAAATCTTCCTAGAATCAAACAGAGCAGCTGCCGGATAAAGCCGGCGCGGGGTGGCTATTTATAGCCGCAGACTTCCCATAAGGGAAGTGACCATTTTGGACATGGGGTCCAGCCAATGGCCAACTGACACATTCACAATGGTCAGATTTTGGAGCAACAATAACATTACATGAGGAACAAGTAATGCTAACTCCTCGGTCTGAGACAAATCTCTCACAACGAAGAAGATCTCAGTCTCTTGCTGGCAAGTATTTTCTCGGAGCACAAATTCATTTCTCTCACAACTTACATAGGATTTGGGTTTAGCATCAGAGAATCAAAGTTTTGTATGCTACACCCCTCTTAATAGTATGGTGGTCCTCTGACTCAAATGAAAAAAAAAAGAATTACAACGTAAATGCTACGTCTTCACTCCATCTTCAATCTCCTCAGAAGCAATCATATTGTTCCGACGAACACCTATTCAATTGCTTCCCGTCAGCGATTTTTGAGGGGCCACTCTTGTCAACATAATATTCAGTGATAACCTTCACTGCCACGCAGTAGATTATCTTCGTTGTTTGCATCACACTCCTCGATAACTTAGGGACCTATTACTCTGTGTGCACTAGGAAACACATAAGTCCCATAACGTTTATGTCAGCAAACTCCAAAAACATAGCGGGACAATCATTGCACCAATAATCTCCTCCTTTTTGGACGGTTGTTGACAAAACATATAATCATCGAAGTGAAGATAGATAATTGAGAAATAATTCTAATGAGAGTGGGTAAGAGTTTCTTGGCTCGATGATGAAATATACTCCCCCTGAATGTATGCAGGGTAAAGGATATGACATAAATTTTCCTGATAATATTGAAGTAAACTGAGGAGATTTCAATCATTTGAGATATTGATTCGCGCTGAAGATATATAATCCATCGAGATTGTAGTGCAATCAATCATGATTTCCGATAATAAATTCTGCTGCAAAACAGACACTTCGAGAGATATTGTGAATCAGGCGAGGTTATTAACATTACATCACGGAAGTCTTTACAGTCTAGAGCATAGAGTCTTTAAACAGAAGATCTAAAGTTCGAACGAAGCCAAATCAAAAAAACACCGAAGCAAATCTATCGATACTCGATGTAATTCTCCCCCTTTTGTCAACTAGTGGCAAAAAGGAGACATGGGCACAAAATTAGTGAACTTGATTCACTTAGAGGCATCACTTAAAGAACTGTCCGAGGAAAGTAGTTCTTCAGATGTGATTGGAGTGTCTTCGCCTTGAGCAGCTTCATCTTGGTCTTGGGGAGCATTATCTTGGGACTGAGATTATGAAGGCACATTGGGATTAGGCTCAGTATGAGCACGTGAGAGCACATTACTTTCGACAAGTTTTTTTGTTGGTGAAGTAGCTTCAGATTCTTCGAGCAATTTGCGAAGCTTTAGGTGCATCAGATCAGTTGTTGGCTCCCATGCAAGTAACAAAGGAATACTTCGATCTTGAAAATCTTCGATAGAGAAGCCTTTGTAAATGTAATCATAATGCTCTTTAAGATTGATATGGTGAAGTTGCTTCTCAATGAAGAATTTGTGGAGAAGTTTCCAAAGCCTTTTCTTATTCTCATCAGCAACAAGATGAGTAATTCTGGTTCGGTTGTTGATAGCATTTAGCTCGGCCGCAAGGTGTTCTTTCTCATGCTTGTCTTCTTCAATATGCTTTAACAGAAGCTGTTGAGTACACATGCTAACTTCAAGTTGCATTGGAGGTTGAAGAAAAACTGTGTCATCATGCTGAGGCAGCCGAGGTCCATCAAAAGTATTGTGATAATCTGGCTGGTTTGCAGTTGGTGATTTCCCCAAAGAAATATTTGCCATAACTTGCAGAGTATCACAAACTGGAGGAATGAAGCTTTGGTGACTGAACTTTGCTAAATATTCGGTGCCCATGGCATAGTCAATAACTTTCTGAATCCAGAGTCCAAAGACGTTGATGGTTTTCGGATGCTGAGCTGAATCTTTCAAGATTTGAAGAAATAAGTCTTCAACATCAAACACACATCATCGAGAGATGGCATATATTGCTTTTCGAAGAACATCAGATATGACATTGTCAAAATTTATCTTGGCCAGAGGACAAATGGTGTAGGTGAGAAAATGATATAAAGTCTGATTTTCAAAGGTCAAATGCTCTAGCTTGGGAGGTCCATGGTAGTCTCGAATATTTTCTTCATCCATGGTACATTGAAACATCTCATCTGAAATGGCATCAATGTTATCCAATCGTTATTCATAGTTACCATGCTCAAAGCAAGGAAAATGAAAATATGAGCGGAAATCTGTCGATGAGCAATTGATTCGTTTGCCTTCTGTCATCCATTCCATGATCCATTTGGAACTATCATATTCATCACCAGATATGTATATGCCGGCATAGAATTGAAGAACAAGTTCTCGATTCCAAGGATGTTGATAGGCAAGCACATTTGTGAGGCAGCAGTCTTCAAGATCTTGCGGCAATTGTGTAAAACAACCAATTTTCTTCATAACTGCAATGTATGGATATTCATGTGGGAAGATTTTCTTGCTGCCATACAGAACCCAAGAATAATATATTGCATGTTCTTTAGTCCAGAACCGAGGCGATTTAGATGTGTGTGGCCAATTGTATGGACTTCATAAAAGGATTTCCGATGTGCATTTCTATTGAAGAGCAGTCCTTAGGCACCAACACCGGTCGAAAACAATGGTAGTTCTTCCCGAGGATATGGACACTTGAGTTCACCTTCGACGGAAATCACTTCATCACCATATATAACTGAAACCGAATGACGAGAAATAGATTGAAGCTCGGACGGACCAACATCTTGAATTCTGGGAGTAGTGTCGATTGACAATTTTTCTGGTGAAGGAGCTCATGGTGCAACAGAAGGAGTTGCAGAGATAGTGGACACATTTGGTACTTCTTGTTGTCTATCAGTTGGAGGAGCCGGAACATTTTTTGCTTCATGAGCGAGAGAAGTAAGAGGTTCAGATCGAGGAATTTTGCCATCTTAAGGACACAACCTGTTGAGGAATTTTAGCTCGGACAGGGGAGGCCACAAGCACTGGTTCAGTTGGCCTTCATGAGGTAATTGTTGGCTCAAGTGATTTTTCCTTCAGAGGTGGTGCTTCAACATGATTGGTTGACATTTCTATCATACCAGGAGGTGCATTTTTCATTGCAGTTTTCTTTTGTCTCTATTTCTTGTTCTACTGAGCAGTTTTATCAATATGTCCCTTGACAAGATCATTGTAGCCTTCAAGGTCAAAAAAAGATCATTGTAGCCAGTGGCTTGCACTTGATGCTCATTGCAGATCTTTCAAACAATGTTATCCAGATCTGAGTGAAAATCTAACCTTTTGCTGTGAAGGATACTCAAGGTCCGATTGATATCTATGTAAAATTCATCAAGTTGTTTGATGACAAACTTGGAAGTTGCATCTTTCATTCGCTCATCAAGAGCTTTAAGTTCTGCACTGAGGTTGTTGATATCAACTGAATCATCTCTTATTTCTCTAACAGCCTCAGATGCTTGTGAGATAACTTCAGATGGAATGGGCAAAGATGCCACTTCACCATCAAATGGGTTTTCGACAAACTTGTCTAGCTGCTCCATGATGAACTCATGATTGCAATAATGTGGAGCATCGAATATATCATCAGGTTGTGAAATCAAAGCAGTTTGCACTAGAACTTGCTTGGATGGAGGCAATGAAGCGAATGGTTGAGTCAGAGTGGGACCTAACTAAGGAGCCTTTTCCTTCGCTGCATTTTTCTGTATGGAAGAAGCCTTTATTTTCTTCACTGTAGGCTTTGGAATTTCCTCTCCTGGCTTAGAAGTACCGACTGGTGCATCAACTACCAAATCCTTCAAGTTAATTGCCTCTGTATGGGGAGTTGTATTCACAGAATCCTTCATAGTGACAGTTGTGGGAGGAGTTTTTCTGTTCAATTTGATTTTCTTTAGAGGTGCTAGTGGGTTTGCACGAGCTCGAAGATCAGGTACCACTATATACGTAGTGATGTTCACTTGTTCACTTAGTGTATCATCAACTACCTTTCTTGTTGGTGGTGGATCATCTTGATCGGAAGAATTGCTTTCGGCAATTCTTTTAGTTGGATAGTCAGTTTCTTCTTCTAAGCGCTCTTTTTCTTCAAAGCTGCAGAACTTGGATCATGTTTGAGCTTAGAATGTCTTTCTAATTTTCCTCTAGTCTACTTATTTTCAACATCAGATCTGAGAAGACGAAGATTTTCTTCTACTCGAGCTTTATCTTTTTCTGCCTTTCTGGCTCTCATCTCAGCATTCTTTCGGCACTTGGCCAGCTCATTAGGATATGGTTCCAGGGTCAAATAAAAATATTTTCAATGAACCCAAAATGCCCTTTGAAAATGTTTATGATTTTTGATAAAGGTGAAAACCTCTGCCAAAAATGATGCAAATATTCTTAGGCCATTCTGGATTTTGAGTTAACTCGTATTGTATTTGAATTGGAGCATTTAAATACTATTAATATTTTAAAACGCCCCAACAATTTTGGAATTAGTTGAGGGCCTATGGAATAACTCTTTTAGTGCCCATAACTATTTTCGGAATTTTTAAAAAATTGATTTGGTCCAGAAACCAAATTCAAAACAAACTTCAAAATAGAAAATAGAAACAAGAAGAATAAAAGTGAGAGAGAAAAGCCTGCCTGGGCTTACCTGACCTAGCCTAGCTCTGTAGTAGCCCACCAGGCCCATCTGACAATCGTCTCCCACCTCCTGCCAGTGGGCAGGAGGGCGTGTAGTCGCCGCACACGCACACACGCCGGCCACCTCCACCATGCCTGCATGTGCCCTGAGCCCTCCAGACGTGCCACAAAGACGCCTAGCTCCCTTCTTCCATCCCCCTCTCTCTGGTCGCCTCCCCCTTCTCTGTCCCTTGCACACACAGCCACCCGAGCGCATTTGAGAGCACCGCCGTGAACCACCGCGCCCACCGCCGTCGCCTCGCCCTTCCAAGCTATCCAACAGCTTCGCCGAGCCTTGATGCATCTCCCCACCGAAGAAAGCAAGCCCGGATGCCCTGCTTCATCGCCACCGAGCTCGTCTACAAGCTTCGGCACCGACAATCGCTGTCGTCGATTCGCTTGCTCCAGCTGCTCCCCGACCTCGCCGTGCTTCTCCACCGAATCGCGGTGAGCTGCGGAACTATTCCCCGCCTCTCCCCATGCCGTTTGCCCGCTCTAGCCGTTGTTTCCGCCCGACCCGAGACCTCACCGCCGCCGCCCATGTCGTCGTCGTGGCAGCAGCAAGCAAATCTTGCATACGAGCGCACCATCGTGCTCAGCATGTCCCCAGGAGGCGAACGCAACCACCCCCACGTCCTGCTATGCGGCCTAGCATGGTTTTCGCCGAGGCATGAACTCCGGCCGCCGCAGAAGCGGACACTGCCATCGATTTAGGTCACCCGAGCTGCTGCTGCGTGCACCACACGACGTGGACGAGCTCTAGCATCACGTAGAGCCTCTCAGCCATCGAATTGGTCGCCAAAGGAGCGTTTTCGATGCCCTCCGCCGTCTCTGGCATCGCCGGCGACGAGCCATGGGTCAGCTCCGGCGAGTTCGACCCGGGTTGACCCTGTTTGACCCCCTCTGGGTCACTGACGTGTGGGCCTAGGCCTCTAACTAAATTAGGTTTAGTGTTAACCCAGTGCTAATTAACACTGTTAATTAGATGTGAGGCTGACGTGTGGGACCGACCTGTCAGGTTTGACCTGGACCAGGTCAGTTGACTGGCTAACCTCAGCCTGACGTAATGTTGATGCAGTAATGACTTTTCTGGATTTTAAATAAATCCAAACGATTTATTTATTTTCAGAAAATGTCCTAAACTTCTAAAAATCATAGAAATTCAACCGTAACTCCAAATGAAATAATTTATATATGAAAAATTATCAGAAAAAATCAAGGAATCTGTTTATGGCATTATCATGCATGTTTGAGCAACTTATGCCTACTTATCAGGTCAAATCATAAAATTGCATTTAAACAATTACATATGGAGTTTGATTTTGAATCATTGAATCAAACCAACTTCATTTAAATCGTTGCTAGTTGCATTAACTCAATCAACAGCATATTGCCATGTCATGATCATGCATCATATTGTTTTATTGCATTGATTGTGTTCCCTCTTGTTTGCCGGTGGTTGTTCCCCCTCACTAGACGTATGTTCCGACGATGAGTTCGATGACATCGATGAAGAGCTATATCATCTTCAGAAGTGCCAGGCAAGCAAAAACCCCTTGTTCATTCTGATACAATCCCACTCTCCCGCTTCTGCTCTCTTTTACTGCATTAGGACAACAACGCTTCAACTGTTACCTGCTGCGGTAGTTGACCCCCTTTCCTCTCCATGACCTGTCATTGCCACAGTAAATAGTTGAAACCTACTAGCATGAGTAGGAGATGTTTGAGCCATGATGTGCCTACTCATTCATGCTTGCTTGTTATGTCTGCTATTGCATAGAGTTGTGTCAGGTCTGACTCATCGGGGATGAATTGGGATGGTGATGAGCATGTCCTACTGTGTGTGAGATAAGTGTGCGAACACGATTTGGTAAAGGTAGCGGTGAGAGGCCGTGTAGGAGTACATGGTGGATTGTCTCATTGAAACCATTCTCAGGAACTGAGTTATGTGTTTGTGATCCATGAACATTTACTACCACGCATTGGAATGCTTAAGTTCCCCTCTCGACTTATTAATCAACCTGATCTCTGTCCAGGAGTTGCAACTAGTTTCTGGTGTTTGTAGGATATGTGTTGGAGGCCGTGCATAGCGCTGACCCTAGGGGTGGGCTATGACGCGGTAGATACACCGTGGCACGGTGCACCGAGTCGCCCATTTGGTGTCTTAGGAACCCTGTACACATCGTTTGGGGCCGTGAGCGACACCCTGGTCGGATCTCCTTGCGGATGGAACCCGAATAGGTGATAACCCTAGACTAGAGGATTGTGTGGTTAGTCAGGTCGTGGTCGGCACCCTCGTTGGGCTTCCGCTTGAAGGTTGCTGTGTAATCGGTGAAAAGTGGTGAGAGCATGTGTGAAGAAGTACACCCCTGCAGGGTTATAAATGATTTGTTTGAATAGCCGTGTCCGCGGTAAAGGACTTCTGGGTTGCCTGTACAGTTCATAGACAAGTGAAAGTTGATACTCTAAAATGCGCAAGATAAGCGTGAGTGCTATGGATGGCCTTCTCGTAGGGAGACGTGAGCGGATCCATAGTGGTGTATTGATATGGTGAATATGTGGACTCGTGTGCGCCACCTCAAAAGAGTTACTTACAGTCATAGTATAGGTTAGCCACTGAGTCAAAGCTGGCTTGCTGCAGTTAAACTCCACCACCCCTTTGTTGATACTGATGCATGTGTAGCTAGTTCTAATGTAAGTCTTGTTGGGTACATTTGTACTCATGTTTGCTTAATTTATGTTTTATAGAGAGACTTCAGTCTCTCTAGTAGTTCCGCGTGGACTTCGTTGTTCAGCTTGTTACCTCAGCTACGATCTTGTACCTTGGGAGGGTCTTGTAGATAGTCAAGCTTCTCAGCCTTTTTCATTTGTAGCTGTCTGTACTTAGACAAGTTAAGCTTCTGCATGTGCTTGTTGCTTGTATGCTCTGTATGTTGGGTCATGAGACCCATGATTGTAATACTTGGCTCATCGGAGCCTAATGAATAAATACTTTGAGTTGTAGAGTTTTGTTGTGATGCCATGTTGTATTTGCACATATCGAGCATATTGTGTGTATGATTTGAAATGCTTGGTATGTGTGGGATCTGACACCTAGTTGTTTACCCTTGGTAGCCTATCTTATGGGGAAATGCCTCCTAGTGCTTCCATTGAGCCTTGGTAGCTTGCTACTGCTCCGGAACACTTAGGCTGGTCGGCATGTGTCCTTCTTCGTTCTTGTGTCTGTCCCTTCAGGGAAATGTCACGCGTTGTTCCTTTAAGTCCTTGTAGCTTGCTATGACTTGGGTTCATACGTTGATGACCGACACGTTCGTTGCTGGGTCATGTATGCCCGTCCCTGTAATTTAGCGCCACTTTTGGTTTACAACTAGTCATGTCGGGTCGGCTTCTTTGTCATATGGATGCTAGCGACACTATCATATACGTGAGCCAAAATACGCAAATGGTCCCGGGCCAGGTAAGGTGGCACCCGTGGGGATACCGTGCGTAAGGCCGCAAAGTGATATGATATGTTACATGCTAGATCGGTGTGACTTAGGATCGGGGTCCCGACAGGTTTGGTATCACAGCCTGACTACCTGTAGGATTACCAAGCCAAACTGGTCGAAGTAGTGTCTAGAAATTCTATAGTTATATAAGGGAATTGATTGTGGCAGGGAACGTAAGGCTCTTTTTACTCCTTTACCTTATGACCTTCTGATCTGAGTCACCTTCTTCTTTTCTATGGGGATTAAGGGCTAGGCTTGTCATCAAACTATCAGGATCGCGTTAATGGTGGATTCAACTCTTAGTTTAGTTTCTACTACTTCAGTGTGCTAAACAGTTGGTCTTAGAACCTTAACATTATGATGTTGAGTGGTCATGCTACCTTTTTGCATGGATCTCAAAATATTTTTGAGCATTTACAGTCGTTATGTTGTCAGAGTCATCCCAGGTTTCTAAATAGTCTGATCCATTTGCAACTCTTTTCTTTCCATTCCCGATGTTCCCTTGGGCCAGGTTAATCACACTAACTAGTGTGTTGAGGTACTCTGTGCCTCGGCATATATGTTGGAGCTATTATTATGACCCTATGCGTCTTAGAGAATCGCCTAGTAATCTAGTAATGCTTTA
The DNA here is from genome assembly GCA_902687465.1 of Secale cereale. Classification (NCBI taxonomy): domain Eukaryota; kingdom Viridiplantae; phylum Streptophyta; class Magnoliopsida; order Poales; family Poaceae; genus Secale; species Secale cereale. The sequence continues at coordinate 66,546,152 of LR738714.1, read as the reverse complement.
TATTCCCACTGTGATGATTGTGGCCACCCTTTCCGAAAGCATCCCGTGATGCCATTTAGTTAGTAGGCATTCTATTTATGGGTTCTTGAACCCAAGATTCACTCTACTTACTTCATGTTGATAGTGTTTTCTCGTTCCTTTAGGATATTAGTAACCTTGTGATAGTTCTCGAGGTCTGTGGTATCTCATTCTTCCAGTACCATGAACCATCATGGCAGAAGTTCTTTTGAACCAAAAGATCACAACCAGGGTGCTCTTGATGAGTACTCCATTCATATTGTGACTCTGCCATTCTACCTTTATGCATGGATTATTTGGAAGAAATATGTTGAACTTGTTTGATATACTAAAACTATGCATCCGCAACTCAGAAAACCATATGCTCCTTTGAGTTGTCTCTCTTTAGTTGTATTCTAACCTATGTCTATCAATTGATAGTAAGGACTAGTTGTGCCTTTGTGTTATCGATGCCTATTATTCTTATGGTCCGTCAATCCATTCTATTTCAGTATGACTAGGAGAAACAAACTCCGGTACCTTATCCATATCCAGGATTGGGTTAAAGTAGTTGTATTACGCAGATCAAGGGAGCCAATCCAGCTTCTAACCTGTTCTACCTTGGTGTGTTACCATCTTTATGTCAAGACTGTCATGGGAATTGCACACCCTCCTATGAACTCTTGATAAAGTGATACTTCTCGCCATCATTATTCACCCTTGGCTTCTGTGTTGTTGCAGCCGGAATGCCGACAAGTGAACTGTGATGTGTGAAATAAATACTCCTAGCAAACCTGTTGCTTGACAGCTAATGGACAATAAATACATTCTTAGTGTGTTGGTTACTGAATTATCATTTTAAGATTGATTGTGCTACCTAGTTCTTATTTCTGGTGCACTCTTCGATCAATGAGTTAGGATTGCACTAATCCCTTGCTTTGATCATATCGTCTTGCCCTGAAAAGCAAGATTGTTCTTGAGCTTAGTAACATATTGGTGGTTCGCGATTTTCCGGATATCTTCTCGGAAGTATCACCAGGTTGTCCCCTAACCGTTATGTTGAGCTTGTGATCATATTGGTTTTCTTATAAACCACCCCTTCTCCAAGAATTTGTGTTGGATACCATGAACTAGTTGGTTAAGCTAAACAACAACTTGGAGAGCTGGAAGATAAAAGCTTGATCTAACGTAGTTCATTTTGAAGGGATGTCTTTTGTGTGTATGTTGAAGAAAGATGATATTTTCATCAATTGATCTTCGTGTTCATTTGCTGGACCTATCGTCTTACCCTAACTTTGATTTGAGTATGGGCTTTTGTCAAGTCAAATCAGAACGAACGATATTCGTAATGTTGTCTTACTCGTGGTTGATCCCTTGAGCATACAACATTACATCCTTTGGTCTACCCAATGCTATCACTTTGTTCACATTGTCATGGAATTCCCTCTATGTGGATACCTGAATGAATTGTTGTTAAGCACATCGACAACATCCTTGTCTTCTCTATGATTTTATTGGACATTAAGTTAGTGTTGGAAACTTTGTAAGCGTTGCCTTCGTGTCCCATTCATGAGGTATATGTTTGCATGAGAGAAGTGAATTTCCCTAATTCATGTGTAAGTGATGTAAGTTGCCATTGTGAATTTGAGAAAGCTTGTTTTACTTCCTCTGGAATCATCCCAAGTCATTCATGCACACGTGTGAAGTATTCTATGGTGTGATAGACTGGTCATCTTCATTCCATATGTATTCCCTAGCACACCAAGCCACTGACTGATTTATTCAAGGAAGAGAAGTCCATGCTTGGGATTTAATCCATGGACTTGCGTAGAGACTTCGTTATCCTCAATGATGGTTCCCCACCTGAACTCGGTAGTGTTTTGTTGTAAGACTACTATGTGGTCATGCTTGTTTGGGACAGCGTGTTAACATGTGTTAGCAGAACCCGCTCACGTTTTGGAGCTTACTACCGTAGTCCATTTCCAGAGAATCTCGCAACGTTATCTCGTCGATTGTGTTGATACCTTTCCTTTCCAGACATGCTCTCTGAAGTATCATGTTACCAACCAAATCTGAATCTCGGGCAGATATGATGGTTGGAACATTCCAACATTTGCATTTTGTTTCCAGCTTGCACCGCCATTGTGCCAATTTTCCATGGGCTGCCCTTCTCAGAAAAAATGATGTTCAGAATCATCTACAAAAGTGGTCCTACGATGGGTCCCATCCATTTCCGATGATAGGCAAAAATCATTCACTGCATTGTCTTCAACAAGGTAGTCCACATCATCCATTCTAGTCTGAGTATGCCATTCTTCCATACTCCTTCGAACGATCGTTTGTGATTTGCCTTTGGCTGGTATGAAGAGTTCTAATGATCTACCTATCAAAAGTAATTCTTTTTGCAACTTAAAGGAATACCCCTACGAATCACCTTCTGTAAGGTACCCCGTTTGGTGACATTGCTCACCATCTTCTTTAAATGTGAAATTATTGCCTACCCATTCAACCTATGTCATATGTTTCTTTCCATCCCCCTGATGTGTGTTTTGTGTCTCAACTGAAGAGGTGTTCTTATGTCTCACTCCATGAGTTGATCTTGAGGTGCCCGATCTTCGAGAAGATCAATTCCTATAGACCTTCTTTCTGTCATATCGTGTTGGTTGAAGTTCTCAAAGCAAGGATGTCAAGATCAACATGATGCAAGCAATCAACATTCTTATGAACTGCACTTGAATCGAGAAGATTGTGATAGTTTTGTGTCCCCTCTGTCTTCTTACCTCACGTCTTAAATCTCGGGACGAGATTCTTGTTTAGTGGGGGTGAGTTGTCACAGCCCTAGAGTTGCTTGTATTAGTTGCACCTATGAGAATCATGCATCATGTTTAAAATTGAAATGAATTTGAAATGGGGATGTTCAAACCCTAGCACGAGATGAGTCCAACAAGGTTCAAATAAAAATATTTTCAATGAACCCAAAATGCCCTTTGAAAATGTTCATGATTTTTGGTAAAGGTGAAAACGTCTGCCAAAAATGATGCAAATATTCTTAGGCCATTCTGGATTTTTGAGTTAACTCATATTGTATTTGAATTGGAGCATTTAAATACTTTTAATATTTTAAAATGCCCCAACAATTTTGGAATTAGTTGAGGGCCTATGGAATAACTCTTTAAGTGCCCATAACTAATTTCAGATTTTTTTTGGTTCAGAAACCAAATTCAAAACAAACTTCAAAAATAGAAAACAGAAACAAACAGAATAAAAGAGAGAGAGAGAGAAAAGCCTGTGTGGGCTTACCTGGCCTGGCCTGGCTCTGTAGTAGCCCACCAGGCCCATCTGCCAACCGTCTCCCACCTCCTGCATGTGGGCACACTACCAAAAAAGACACATCCGTGATATTTTGGTCCAAACGAAACTTTTTTCTGTCATACTTATGACACTTCTATGACAATAATTGTGAAAAAACACGGTATCATCATAGATGTGGTGGGGTCCTACTTCTATGACAAAAAATCATGACAGAAAATGGGCTTTTCATCCTGGGCGGGCCGAAGACGCAGCTGCATGACATTCTTTGGGCCGTCCATGACGGGAAAAACCGTGGTAGAAGCGAGGGCGAGGAAAATATCGGCGTGTTCCCGGTTACGGTGGGTGGTCGGTGCCGAGCGATGCGCGTTTCTCTCGTACACGCATGCGCGTGGGTGCGAGGCGTTGGGCTCTAACTGAACCCGAGCGATTGCACTGCAGGCTACGCGTTACTGAACCCGAGCGATCGATTGATGGCTGTTAACTGAACCCGATCGAGTGATTCCTTCGCTACTGCTGATAACTGAAGCCGATTGATGCTGCCTCTGCATGAATAGTGAGCATTGCTGGGGGTTTGGAAGAACAGTTCTCGGTGGGGTGGCTGAACAGGACCCCGTGGTGTTGCCTCTGCATGAACAGGACCCCGTTCGATCGAGCCGATTGGGGCTGCATGAACAGGACCCCATGGAGGGCTACATGAACAGGACCACCCCGTGGAGGGCTGCATGAACAGTAGACGGTGGAGGGCTGGATGAACAGTAGCCCGTGGAGGGGTGGTTGAATAGGAGCCCGTGGAGACGGCTGGTTGAACAGTAGTCGGTGGAGTAGCGCGCGGTGGAGCTTGAATAGTCGCAGGTGGAGGCTGGAGGAGGTCGACGGTGGATGAACAGTAGCCCATGGAGGCTGGAGGGGGTCGATGGTGGTGATGAACAGTATCCCGTGGAGCCCCGTTTTGCGGTAGCCACACCCCCTCCCGATGAACAGGACCCCTGTTTCGATCGTAGCGCTCCAACACAAGTCCGTTTCCTCTGTTTTGCGGTACGCCACACCCCTCCCGATGAACAGGACCCCCGTTTCGATCGTAGCGCTCCAACACATGTCCGTTTCCTCTGTTTTGCGGTACGCCAGACCCCTCCCGATCAACAGGACCCCCGTTTCGACCATAGGAGGTCCGTTTCATCCGTTTTGCGGTACGCCAAACCCCTCCCGATGAACAGGATCCCATTTCGAACATGGCCGGACGAACACAAGGATGTTTCCTCCGTTCTGCGGTATGCCACGCCTCGTTTCCATCGGCTGTTCCGTCCAAGCCCTCCGGATGAACACGACGGTGCATTTCGTTCCGACCCAGCTGGTTGGCTCCCCATGAACACGACGACGACACTGTTTCTCTATTACGACCCAGCCATGTACACGAGCCATGTCCGTACGTACGCGCGAGTAGGCGTTTGAGACCCCGCCCGTATGTATGTACGTGGCCGTATTTTCTTTCTTGCACCCTGGCCGCTGTACGTACGTGTACATGCTACGTGCGCGCCTCTGCTACGACACGTGCGCGCCTCTACATCGACCAGTATGTACGTACATGTTCGCGACCAGAATGACAATGCAACATACGCTTCGACCAGGTGGGTCCCGACTGTCAGGCACTTCCTTGCGTGCAGAGATGTAGCTGGGGGATCCCAGCAGTCAGGGGGGCGAATCGGTTTTTTTTGCTTGAACGCACTTCCTTGCATGCGAAGATGTAGCTGGTGGGTCCCAGCAGTCAGGGGGAAACGTTTTTTTCGCGAAATACGGTGGCCCGTCCGGTGGGTCCCCGATGTCAGGTGGAGGAATAATTATTTTGCGCGTAATAAGGAGGCACTTCCTTGCTGCGGCCGTGGACCCAGTTGTCAGCCTCTCCACGTACAGTACTCTTCCGATGGAAGTCGTTCCTTGACCATGTTGACCACGCCACGCCGAGAGCACCAGGGTGGTGAAAGACGGCGAGGCCTAGGAAGGGGACGACGCGGAGCTGGGGAAGATGCGGCAGTGGAAGCCCGCGCGGAGAGGAGTACGAGGGTTCACTGGTTCGGCTATGGTGTGAGGCTGCCATCGCCGCAGAATAACAGGGGGTGTGGGTGAGTGGAGGGATGGCCTGGCCAGCGGTGGGAGTAGTAGGGGGCGGTGAGGCCTCCGTGGCAGCACAGCCAACCACGGGAGGCAGGAGCACGAGGCACGACCGGCGCTGGTTTGCTAGCTGGTTTGGGCGGCTGGAGCAAGAAGACCAGAGGTTGAAGAAGCACTACGGCCGTTGGATGGACATTGTACAGTCATTGGAGCTAGAATCATGCATATTGACTAAGTTGACAAAGCCCTCCATCCCCGTCAACTTAGTAGGCCCACAAGTCAGCCTGCCACTATACTAGGTCCCAGCTAGCAGGGGGAGTATTCATTTTTTTGCGTAATAAGGAGGCACTTCCTTGCGTGCGAAGATATAGCTGGTGGGTCCAAGCTGTCAGCGGCGGTAACGTTTTTTCGAGAAATATAGAGGCCCTTTTTGTAGGTCCCAGATGTCAGGTGGAGGGATCATTATTTTGCGCGTAATAAGGAGGCATTTCCTTGCATGCGGCTGTAGACCCAGCTGTCAGCCTCTCCACGTACAGTCCACTTCAGATGCATGTCGGTCGTTGACCACGTTCACCAGGCCGCGCCGAGAGCACCAGGGCGGTGGACGACGGTGAGGCCTAGGAAGGGAACGACACGGAGGCAGGGAAGACTCGGCAGTTGTTTCCCACACGGAGGGGAGTACGACTGTTCGAGGGTTTATTGGTTCGTCTGCTGTCGCCGGAGAATAACAACAGGTGTGCGTGAGTAGAGGGATGGATTGGCCAGCTATGGGAGTACGGTGTGGTGGTGAGGCCTGCGCGGCAGCACAGCCGGCCGTGGGGAGGAGGGAGCAGGCAGTCCCGCCGGCGCTTGTTTGAGCGGCTGGAGCAGGAAGAGCAGATATTGAAGAAGCACGACAGCCTTTGGATGGAAATCCAAAAGTCACTGCTTGTGCATCAACCATTTTTAGGAAAGCCTCAAATCTATGGAAAACAGCATACAGCCCATCTGCCATTATTTTCTAATAATTTACAGCCCATTTGCTAATTCTTACGGTTTTGTTTGGAGCCCATATTCTTATTGTTAGCATTACACCCCATATTGTGGCCATAGTTTAAAAATGGGAAAATTTTGTTTTTGCCTCTCTAGATTTTGCCAATTTTCCTTATGCCACTCTAGATTTTGACATTTCACTTTTGCCACTATTAGTTTTTAATGATTATCGCAGTTGCCATTTTGTGATAATTCTCAAAAACTAAGAGTGGCAAGAGTGAAATGTCAAAATCTAGAGTGGCATAAGGAAAATTGTTAAAATCTAGAGTGGCAAAAACAAAATTTTCCCTGAAAAAATTATACGAAATTTTGCATATTTCGGTGCGGTCCGAACTGTTTTTAATCCCGAAATTTTGAGTCACATTTAAACTGATTTTAAAAATAAATGTATATCAATATAAAATCCAACAAATTGTCCATGCATAAAAATCAATGCAATTTAAAATCTCCAAATGAAAAAAAAGAAATTTGAAACTAATTGCCAGTTTGATCTGTTTTAAAAATGTACTGCCCATTTCTCATTACTGATAGGCCATTTTCTCGGCCAGCCGAATGAAGCTCTCCTCGTCTTGAAAGATTTGCAGCCCAACAGGCCTGACAAAGCAACTTACTTGGCAAATCACAAAAAAGCTGGGCTGTGGCCGTGGACCCAGCTGCGGCCGTGGACCCAGCTGTCAACTTCTCTACATACAGTACTCTTCCGATGGAAGTCGGTCGTCGACCACATTGACCACGCCGCGCCGAGAGCACCAAGGCGGTGGACGACGGCGCAACCTAGGAAGGGAATGACGCGGAGATGGGGAAGACAGAGTAGTGGATGCCCACGCGGAGAGGAGTACGAGGGTTCACTGGTTTGGCTGCAGCGTCAGGCTGCCGTCGTCGCATAATAACAGGGGGTGTGGGTGAGTAGAGGGATGCCCTGGCCAGCGGTGGGAGTAGTAGGGGCGGTGAGGCCTCCGCGGCATCACAGCCGGCCACGGGAGGCAGGAGCACGCGGCACGACCGGCGCTGCTTTGGGCGGCTGGAGCAAGAAGACAAGAGGTTGAAGAAGCACTATGGCCGTTGGATGGATATAGTACGGTCAATGGAGCCAGAATCGTTCATATTGACACAAAGCCCTCCATCCCCATCAACTTAGTAGGCCCACAAGTCAGCCCCCAGCTAGCAGAGGGTATTCATTTTTTTGTGCGTAATAAGGAGGCACTTCCTTGTGTGCGAAGATATAGCTGGTGGGTCCGACCTGTCAGCGGGGGGGAACATTTTTTCGCGAAATACAGAAGCCCTTCCCACGTACAGTCCACATACAGTGCGTAATAAGGAGGAACTTTCCTTGCGTGCGACCATGGACCTCGTGGGTCCCAGCCGTCAGGCTCTCCACGTACAGTCCTCTTCCGATGACTCTCGTATGTTGTCCACACCGCGCCGAGCGCACCGAGGCGGTGGACGACGGCGAGGCCATGTCAGCCAATCCATTTGTTTTTTCAGTCCATTTGGTGGGCTGGGTGAAACAATGATGTAGCATCTATGCAGCCCGTTTATATATATGGTAGAATTTAAAGCCCATTTGCATTTTTCTCGAAATCCACGGACTTGGTGGGCTGGGTGAAAATATCATGTTGGGCTAGACGGAGAAATGTTATAAAAACATAAACACATGATTGCACGTCTATTACTGCATTGGACAGTAACATCTTTGCAAGCTTATGTACGCAATCACTAGGAGTTAACTTGCCAAGTTATATATAAACAATTATTATTATTATTTTGTAAGAAACTTTCAACTTACGAAATAAAATAAAATCCCTCGCAAAAAAATCTTACGAAATAAAATATCATTTAAATTTGATAAGTTAATAGTACGTGGGGTATTATTATTTTTTAGGCTAGACGTGTGATAGTTGAGTTGGTTCTAGGGAAAAGTACTGGGAGAAAACTCAGTTTACATCGAAAAAGAAAGTGGGAGAAAATTCAGGTATAGGATTAATGAAAACGAAAAATAGGACTGAGTTGTGCGACGTCTTGAAAAAACAAACATAACTTGGGCTGCTGATGTTATAGACAAGCTAGGTTGGGAGGCCTAGAGGCCGCTTGATACCTGCTGGATCCAAATAATGTTGAAACATGTCGTGGGCTGCCCATGTTAAACAACAAAACCTAGGCCATGGACCTGGTGGGCCCGGGACTGTTAGCCTCTCGATGTACAGTAGTCTCCCGATTCCTATTGTTTTGTTGACCATGTTGGGAATGACAGACGGCGGCGCCGCAGCTAGAGCACCAAGGCGAAGGACGACGTCGAGACCTCGGACCGAACGAACCGAAATAGGGGAAGACGCAGGCGGAGGGGAGTATGAGGGTTGACTTGTTCGGGTGCAGGGTGGATTCAGAGGTACCTCCCATGCCCTCCTGGCCACGTAGGTTATGTAGGCTAGATTCAGAGGTACCTCCCACATGTTCAGGTCATTGGTATCATTGTCTTCTTTCATGTTGGCGTAACAGGGGTCGATGATGGTCTCGGCGAGGTCAACCACGGAGTCCTTCTCCTGCCAGTTGCTGATGATCTTGTATTGCTTCTTGATGTCGACAAGCTTGTTGCACCAGATGGCCGAATCATCGCGTTCTTCCTTCTCTCCACCATAGCGAAGGTGCAGTCGGCGCTGCCGATGAAACGGGCGAATGCTCCAGAACCTCTGATGTCCCTACAGAAGTCGTAGATGAGAACCTTGTCCCGCACACATACCTTGGCCACGGCGATCCGCTGGTCCCTGTCAGGAGACAAATGGATGGGCACAAGGTCTAGTCCTGCAACCTTGTGCTTTCTCGTCCTGTAGGTACTGCTTAAAATCGGCGAGGCCGAGCTTCACCGAGTCCGGATCGTTAGTGTACATCACATTCATCTTGGTGCATCTATAGGACTGAACGGCTAACTCAAAGGAGAACTCCTTGCTGAAGTCCATATCCAGCAGGCTCACCCCTTGGATCGCCATTGGAGTCTCTTCAAGTGAACGAGTGTGTAGGCGGCGCCATCAGTTTGTTTTTCAGCTCTTGGGGAACTGGATTCAACAGTAAACTGAGTGTGTACAGGCGACAACAGTTACTACCCCTCCCTCGTCCGCTGCACGCCCGGCAGAAGATGCACCCTCGGCGCATTAAAACGCCTTCATTAAGAAACACCTACTCTGGCCACATGTCGGTTCACGAGTGGGTCTGTATTGGTACTGTAATAACAGGAGTTAGTGGTCACTTTACTTAAATTTAATTAGCTTTAATAGAAATTTGTACTTAAAACAAGCAATGCATTGGCTCGTTCTATTAGTGCCACAGGATCAACATGCACAACAATTAGAATTATTATTCTCAGGACGCACACGATCGGCACATTTGTCGCACTTTCACAAAGATAATACTACCAAGTTTGAACTGTTTGTTATGGTTGTTGTCCTCTGCATCATCATGCCGTGTTTCCCAGCTTGCAAGATTAAGAACCAACAAATAAGATCCAAATAATAAATACAACAAAGATGCCTACACATCTCATTGATTCCCAGCTTGCAAGATTCAGAACCAACAAATAAGATCCAAATAATAAGTACAAATAAGATGCCTAAAAATCTCATTGATTCCCAGCTTGCAAGACTCAGAACCAACCAATTAGAGCCTTTTGATAAAGTGAATATCGGGATTAAATCCATCTTGGCTAGCCGTGTCATACAACCCAAGAACTTGGCGAATGCTCTTAACCATCACAACATTTGTAATTGAGTATTCCTGTTTGCACAGATAAGAAAGAGCATGCTTACTATAATAGTGGCACTAGTTGAAGCAAACTTTATTTCCAAAACAAGAAAATATTGCGATAGAATAGCTTTATTTAAAAAATAGAACATTAACACAGTATGACAAAGCACAATCATGTTGATAAAGGATAGTACTGACTGGTGTGAGGGGCCCTATGCCGCCACGACTCGATGTGGTGAACCTGCAAATCCACTCGGATTAGGTCAACCTGCATATCCATGATTCAATTCATGCACCTTTTTCTGTAGTTCACCTGAAATGAAGCAAATATTGCATCATTGAGTTAGCAAGAAGTACTCGCTCTTGTGAGATGGCAGGTTCTTGTTTAGTAGTTACACAAAAATTGAGCAACATTAAGGTCACAATAGCAACAAGGTGAAATGGATATCCCTATCTACACAAAAAGATAGAAAGTAAACAGTTGTTGGTCAATAAGAATATACGAAACATATACGAAATGAAAAGAAGCATCTTAATTATGTTGATGGCAATCACGCAAGGACAGTAGAAATTTTAAAACGTCAGCAATGCTTCATGTTACCAGAAGCATTACGATCAACAATGAGATTCCTCAAATATGGGATTACTTTAATGGTGGCATTGCTTGTTTATCAGATATAGTAAATCAACAGCAGCTAAAGAGTTGGTTTAAGGGCATGGGACCGTGGGGACACCAGGACACTTAGGAGCGTAAAGGAGCAACTTACTTATCATACTGGGGAAAACAGCAGGAGTGCCATTTGTAACATAGTTTAATTGCATCTTATCACTGGAGGCATTAGATTAACAATAACACTGGTTAGACATGTCCCTAAGTTAACAGTGTGATCGCTTCATTTTACGTGTGCCCTTACATTAACAACAGCAAAAGGTTGGTATAAGGACATGCGACAGTGGATGCATCAGCACAATGTACCTACAAGGAGGCATAAAGTGGTGATGCCGAGTTTGTTCATGCTATGTGAGGGCAGCAAATCGAATCCTGGAGACCTTTTACTATGTGAGGGTAGCAAACCTAATCCTAGAGACCTTGTACTATGTGAGGGCAGCAAATCTAATCTTGGAGACCTTTTACTATGTGAGGGCAGCAAACCTAATCCTGGAGACCTTTTACTATGTGAGGGCATCAAATCTAATCCTAAGACCTTTTACTATGTGAGGGCAGCAATTCTAATCCTGGAGACCTTTTACAATGTGAGGGCAACAAATCTAATCCTAAGACCTTTTACTCTATTGACTTGTCCACCAGCCGCCACTTTCTATCCTTTTTTCAACCAATAATAGACCTGTTTCGTATTTAGTTTGTACTACGTTTTCCCATTATTTCCCTTTTCAACCAAGAGACCGGTTGGGTATCCGATCTCTACTACTTTCACCATATTATTTCCTCTTTGAATCAAGTCATAGATTCATGCTACAACTTCCCCCCTTTCTTCGTTGTTTGAACAAAGCCCTAGATTCGAATGCATGAAGTAGCTTTACCTCTAATAATACTAAAAATTTAGGTGGCTTTGGAAGAGGTGATGTGAGTAGAAAAAGATGCACATGCAGACACGTGGGGAGCTGGGGCAGTAGAGCAAGGCCGCTTTCGAAGAACTTATACCTGAGGGTCGTCGGGATGTCGGCGGCGGTAGGTCGGATCTGCGGACAATACGGCAGGGAGGAAGAAGGGTCGGAGGACCTCCCGAGCCGGCGCTGTGTCAGAGAGAACGGCACGGGCAGAGGATCGGGACCCTCCAGTAGCTGTGGGTTTCCTCCCTCGCCGGTGATGACCGCGTGAACGATGCACCTTTTAGTCCTCTACACACACTGTCGGGGAAACTGATCGCCCACGAACACCTATGGGACCGGAGTCCCTTTTCGGTATGGCAAGGGGACGGAGGATGCACGAAGAGCAGATCGAGGCAAAAACGCGAGAAGTTTACCCAAGTTCGGGCCGCACAGATGCGTAAAACCCTACTCCTGCCTTGATTTGTATTGGGTTCTTGGCTCGGGAGTGAGAAGAGCTACAGTGTTGATCGCTAGGACCGAGCGTGAGAGTGATCGAGGATCGGAACCCCCTCTACGTTGCGCATGGGCCTCCTTTTATAGGTCAAGGGGGTCACCGACAGGTGGCAACGCAGTCGAGGGTAAAAACGTAAAAATGGTGGTAGTTGGAACAGTGTATGTATAGTGCTCTATACCTAACCCTGACGGCAGGGGACAAGGGCATTAAATGCCCGTCGCCGTCGCCCCAAACAGTGCAAAAAGCGTCCGTCAAGGCGCCTCCGTCCGCCACGACGGTGGTCTCATCATCGCAGCTTGCCACCGTGTACCCCAGGCTGCACAGCCTTTCGCCACGTGCGCCTGGAAGGGCCACAGGGCGACGCGTGGGTGGATGCGCTGGAGCGCGGGCACCTAGTGGAAGTTTGCTGCGGCAAGCGCCTTGCCGCGGCCGCTATCTTGTCGTGCCCGGGTGCTTGTCGCTCTCTGGGCCTTGCCGGGACGCGTGGCGCGTCGCGGCAAGTCTCTTGAAATGCCATGCTTGGCCTTCCCGGCAAGTCCCTCTTGCCAGGGTCTTGTGCCAAAGAAGTGGTCTTGAGCCTTGAGTGTCCTTCCCGGCAAGCTCCTCTTGCCGGGGCCTTGTTTCTTTAACTTGAATACTTTGTTCTTGAATGGTTCCAAAGGAACTACAGTGGGCCTTGGCGGTCGCGCGGCAAGCCCTGCCTCGGGATGCTGCAACTGCCCATGCACAAGTTCGGGATACTAAGGTACCCCTACTTTAGTACACCGACAGGAGCCCCCGGGCCTGGGCCATACACGGTGCCGAGCGCTGTTGGGCTAGGCCCAAAACAGTGCACGGGCACGCGCGGCCCGCGACACGCCGTATCCCACTCCGCATCTGCCGCGTCCCTCCCTAACAGCACGCGTTGATCGCGGCGTCGTGGGAGAGACCGTGGCATGTTTCTTTAATGGGGAATATGCGGAACGTCCCCCTCCCCCCCCCCCCC
>LR738714.1:66512340-66532876 GCA_902687465.1 Secale cereale | reverse complement strand
CTTAAAAGCAGGGGGACAGGGTCAGTTCCTTCCATTCGCCCGTTGCTCCTTCCTCCTCCAGAAACCCCCGCCGCTCCCCTCCTCCCCGAAGGTCGAAAGAGAGCAGCGCTCCGCCCCCCTCCGCCGCCGCCAGCATCACCAGCGTCGTCGACTTCCTCCACCGTCCCCGCCATGGCCCCGAAGGGCGAGAAGGCGAAGGCCGCGAAGTCCGCCAAGGCGCTGAAGCTAGTAGCAATGCGGAAGAAGATGGCGGTCTTCCCGCCGAGGCTCAGTGCGGAGGAGCTGAAAGACAGCTTCTACCTCTTCTGGTCGAGGGAGACAAAGGCACATCCGCGCACCAAGGTACTCCCCGCCGTGGCCTGCGAGATGTTCCCAGGAGGCTATGCCTTTTTTGCTTTGTTCTTCTACTGCGGGCTCTGCCCGCCCTTCTCGGAGTTTTTCTGTGATATCATGAATACCTACGGGTTTCATCTCCTTGACTTCACCCCAAACGCCGTCTTGACCATGGCCATTTTCGCACATCTGTGCGAAAATTTTGTCGGAGTTTACCCCAATGTAGCTCTCTTCCGCCATTATTTCATTCCTCGAGTCGAGTCAGGGTCTCCTCTGTCCGGCGGAATCTCTTGGATCTTTAGGCTCCATAAGAAAGATGCTTACTTGACGGGGGAGCTCCGCGGCAAGTGGGATGAGTGGAGAGCTAACTGGTGTTGGATTATGGAGGACGACCCGTAGCAGTTCACTTCCCGGCACCAAGTCGCAGTAGTACGCGGCAATGACTGGAGTGACCTGGCCTCCGAGGACGACAACCTGAAGATAGCCACCACTCGGATCCTCTGCCTCCGGCAAGCCAGGCTCACTGTAGGTGCCGTCGGGGCAGACTTCCTCCGTCGCTGCATCGCTCCCTTGCAGGAGAGGAAGAGGGCTGCTTGGGAGTTCAGGAACGCGGCAGACAACATGAGGTTGCGCCCGGGCCTTAATTACAACTTCACTGTCATAGAGCTTAATGCAATGCTTCAAGCGCTGTTCAAGTACGACTCCGCCCATCCAGAGTGGTTTGTGCTGCCGCCGGGCGTAGTCCCATTGTGCAATAGCTCTGCGCTCAGCGCCGTTCGTGCGGCGATGCCATTGTGTGATTCCCACGGGATCAACCCCACTTGGCGGGAACCTTCCGAAGAAACCGTGCAGACGTTCTTTGACAACCTGGTGGAGTCGCCAATCAACGCCGACGAGAAGAGGGGACTCACCCGCGACACCACCGACGAGGAGATGACATATATTGCCACCAGGTTGGAAGAGGCAGCTGCAGCCAGGGCCGCAGGTGAGTTTGGGTATACTGTGGAAGAAGCGGAGGCAGCGGAGGGGACAAGCCTCGCCGAGGAGAAAGAGCTTCGCAAAGCGGGAAAGCTTGCCGGGCGACTCACCGAGACAAACCAGCCCATCGAGCAAGGCGCCGAGTCGAGCGGGCCCGTCGAGCAGGGCGTCGGCTCAAGCGACCAGCAGGGCGTCGGGTCAAGCGACCCAGCCGAGGACTCGGGCGGCTCGCTGGGCCTCGACTCCTCTTCTTCGTCCTCGGGTAGCTCACCGCCACGAGCGAGCTCTCCAGCTACGCCGAGAAGGCGCCTTCGCAAGGCCGCAGACGCGACGGGGCGGCAGGCGAGCCAGCAGCCGCAGCGCCGCCCGATGCGCGCCGCCCGACGCGCGCCGCCGCGACGGGCAAGGCCGCCAAAGGAGCGCCCCGTGCCTCGGCGGCAACAAGGGGGTTCTTCCCGGACTGGCGCCCCTTTGCCTGCCGCCCCTTGCGCTTCGGCGGCAACCGGAGCGGGGCCTTCTCAGACCACCGCCCCGGCCCCCGCCAAGCGGCCAAGGGAGCCCACTCCCCCAGCTCCCCGCGCCGGGACACGCGCGCCGGACTTTGATTTTTCGGCGCTCAGCTCCGACGACGAAGAGGAAGAAGAGTAAGTCTTCGCGATTCTTGTTTTCCTTTGATTTTATGTTGATTCTTGCCTTGTATCTTTTTTGCCTGATTCTGATCTTGTCTTTCTTCCACGACTCTGGCCCAGAGGGCGGCGAAGAGGGCCAAAGTCCCAGAAATCGTCATTGAGGACGAGCCCGCCGCCGCAGCAGGGGGTGCGCCTGCGACAAGCTTGCCGGACCAGGCAGCTGTTCTCCAGAGCAGCCCCCAGCGCAGCCCCCAGCGTAAGTCTTCTGTCTAATCTCCGCTCGTCGGGCGCGCGTGGGCCTTCTATCCTTATTGACGTTTTGTTTGTCTGTTGACTTGTGCAGAAGCAGAGCAGCAGCATCAGGAGCGCCAGGAGGCCGCCCCCGATGCGCCGCACGTCTCGACCGTACCGCCAAGGGGGGGCTCCCCGGCAAGGGAGGACAATCCGCCAAGGGCGAGTACTCAGCCAAGGGCGAGTACCCCGCCAAGGGCGAGTACTCCGCCAAGAGCGAGCACGCTGCCAAGGGACGGCGCCAGCGGCCCTCCGCCGGCGGGAGCTACCACCACGCCGCCGAGGGAGAACTCCCCGGCTAGGAACCCCACCGAAGAGGAGGCCCGTGCAGGTAACCCTTGGACTTTTCTTCTCTTGAATTTTTCTTTTTGGATATTTGCTTGATAGTTCTTCTTTCTTCTTCTTTTTCTTTCTTCAGATCCGTCCGCCGCAGAGTCGATGGAGATGGAGGCCGCCACCGAGGAGGACGCGCGCGGCAACACCGGCGACGCCGCAGCTACTGAAGGGGCGGGCGGTGCTGATGAGCCTGCCACCGACGAGGCCGCCAAGGCTGCCGGCGCGGCAGCTGAGGGGGAATCTGGCAGTCGCACTGACGGCCCTGAGGCCGCAGCAGCGTCAGACGCTGCGCCGGCTGCCGACCCCTCTACTGTCGCGGCTGAGCCAGGCGCCTATCTGGAGGCCGGCAACGGAGTCTTCATCCAGCTCCCGTGGGCGTCCACGTCAAGGGCGCCTGCGGAGGGAGAGGTCTTCGACGAGGAGGTCCTCGCCTCCGCCGGACTGAAGTTCGTCGACGCGCCAAGCAGCAGCAGCGAGCCCGAGGAGGAGCGGCTTCTGCGGAGGCTTCTGTCTCTGTACCGCGCACGGTAGGCCAAGCTGGAGTCCCGAGAGGCTCTGGCCACCAAGGCAGGCGTCGACTTGGAGAAACGCGCCGAAGAGCTCCGGGCCAGCAACCAAGCAGCTCTCCGATCCTTGGCAAAGGAGCGAGAGCAGCTTGCCGAGGCGCATCAGGCCTTCATTCTGGAGAAGGCTGAAGCAGAGGAGCAGCAACGGCTCGCCGCCGAGGAGTTGTCCCGGCGAGAGGTTGAACTGACGCAGCGGAAGGTCGACCTCGACAGCCACGAGGACGAGCTTGCCACGCGCGAACAGTCTCTTAGCGGAGCTCTGCAGGAAGCGAAGGACGCCGCTGCAGCTGCTGAGACCACCAAGAAGGACTTGGAGGCGAGGGTGGCGCAACTGGAGGTCAACTTGAAGACGAGCGAAGAGAAGGTTGCCGCCCTTGTGCTTGAGAGGGAGAAGGATGCGCACAGTCACTCCGAGCTGCAGGTCCACCTCTCCGACAAGGGTAAAGAGCTCGCCGTCGCCAAGGACTCCATCGCTGATCTGGAGCTGAAGTTGTCCACCCTCACCACGACGCTTGACTGCGCCAGAAAGCGGGAGACGGACCTGAAGGAGGAGCTCAGGGTCGAGAGGGCACTGTTGGACAGCGCCGCTCTCTCCCAAAACAACTTCAGGCTGACGGTGGAGCACTGGACCGAGGGCCTTGTCGCCGCCGCAGCCGACGTCGACAAGGAGCTGGCGGAGCTGGGGGCGGAGCACCTCGGGTACTCCACCGACGAGAATCTCCCTCACAGCGCCAAGTTGAGCTTGTTCTTTAGAGGGGTGGCGCCGGCCCTCCAGCAGCTCTGGGAAAGGATCCCAAAGCAGCTGGCGGACGAGTCGCGCAGGCTCTGCGCGGGGGCCCTCGAGAAGGTGTTGATGAAGATAGTGCACCGCAACCCGGGCCTCAACCTCACCAACGTCCTCAGGACCCTGCCGCCGGACGTTGACCAGGAGGCGCTCAAGGCCCTTGTCGCGCCTATCGTGAACAAGGTGGGCGGCATCAAGAGGGTCGAGGGAGACCGCGCGGATTAGTCTTGTTTACTTTCTTCTTTCCTTGTCGCTGCCAACCATGTTATGAACAAAAGTCTATTAGTGCCGCGACAAGTTGCTTTGTAATATAACTTTATTTTGGGTAGTCAATGCAGTGTTATTTCCTTTACTTGACTCCCTCGCTTTATATGTTTTCACCCTACGCTTTTAGGGAACTTGCCGGCGTAGGGACCCTTGCCGCGAGAGCTGAGTGTGGAACTTCAGCAGCCTGCTGGCAATGCCATTGCCAACAAGAAACCTTGTCGCAGCTAGTCGCAGCACACTTAAGCTGTTGAGCGGACTCGAAAACGAAGGAAGGGCGTGACACTTGTCGCAACACACTTAAGCCGTTGAGCGTGCTCAAAATAAAGTAAGGGCGCGGCTAGCCACGAGTTGGTTCCTCCGCGCACAGGTTTTCCATACAAAGTGCGGTCGTTCAAGGAAGATAACTCAAAATTTTAAAAATTTGATTGCTCAAACTTTGGCAACTTAGCTTTGGTGTCGTTTGCTTCCCGGTAAGGCAAGGCTCTCTTGAACGACACTTGGTCCATACCACTATCTCCTCCTCCCCCCTGGCAAACTTGTGCGCGAGGAAACTTCTTCTGCTTGAGAGAAAAGAAAAAGAGAGAAAACGGAGATATGGAGTCTTGTGGCTCGTTATTGCTTACCGAAAATAGGTGCTGCACAAAGTGTCAGATAGTACATGCAAGAAAGCAAAAGGGCATGAATTGACAAGCTGTGCGAGGCACATAAGCTTTACTGATGCACGGGGTATGTGCCCGGCTTTGTACAAAGGATTACATGCAACAGCGGCAAGACTTGTACAAAAGGTGGTTGCCGGAGCGGATCAAGGCAACCATGCCTTATGGGTAAAACTTCCGAAGATGCTCAATGTTCCAGGAGTTGCTCACCGCTAAGCCTTCTTTGGTCTCAAGACGGACGGCGCCGGGCCTTGTGACTTGTTTTACCCTATAAGGGCCTTCCCACTTTGGTGTCAACTTGTTGGAATTCTTGGCGGACTGAATGCGCCGAAGAACAAGGTCGCCTTCCTCGAGACTTCTGGGTTTAACCTTGCGGCTATGGTAGCGGCGCAAGGCTTGCTGGTATCGAGCAGCTCGTACAGCAGCCTGAAGACGGTCCTCCTCAAGGAGCAGTGCGTCATCTTGCCGCAGCTGCTCTTGCTCGAGCTCATCGTAAGCGAGCACTCGAGGCGACCCGTATACGAGTTATGTGGGGAGAACTGCCTCTGCTCCATAGACAAGAACAAAGGGTGTCTGTCCAGTGGCTCGATTTGGCGTCGTCCTGATCGACCAAAGAGCCACTGGCAACTCCTCGATCCAGTTTCTCCCGCACTTGCGCAGCCTGTCGAAAGTTCTCGTCTTGAGTCCGCGTAGCACTTCAGCGTCTGCCCTCTCCGTTTGACGGTTGCTCCTCGGGTGAGCAACACAAGCGAAGCAGACCTTGGCGCCAAGGTCTTGGACGTACTGCATGAAGGTGCGACTTGTGAATTGTGTGTCGTTGTCGGTGATGATCCTGTTAGGGATTCCGAAACGGCAAACATTTGACCTGAAGAACTTGACTGCTGACTGTGCAGTCACCTTTCTCACTGGTTCCACTTCCGGCCACTTTGTGAACTTGTCGACGGCGACGTACAAGTACTCAAAGCCCCCGGCTGCGCGGGGAAAGGGGCCGAGGATGTCGAGCCCCTAGACCAAAAATGGCCAGGATAAAGGGATCGTCTGGAGAGCTTGAGCTGGTTGATGTATCTGCTTGGAATGGAACTGGCATGCTTCACACTTGGTTACATGCGCAGTTGCATCCTGGAGGGCTTCTGGCCAAAAGAAACCTTGCCGGAATGCTTTTCCGGCAAGTGCTCTGGCGCCAATGTGGTGGCCACATATGCCTCCGTGTATCTCTGCCAACAGCTTTTGTCCATCTTCCCGGGGAATGCATTTTAATTCCACACCGTTGAGTCTTCTTCTGTACAGTTCGTTGCCGACAAACTGATACATACTTGACTGCCGGGTTATTCTTTCTGCTTCTTCTGGCTCTTCCGGAAGTTCTCCTGTTTGAAGGAACTGGACAATCTGATGCGCCCATGCCGGAGCCTGCGGCTCGACGACAAGGGCTAAAGGCATCTGTGCTGCTGCGGGAACGCCAGCTTCTACGGCAAGAACCTGCGGTTCAGCCGGAGCTTGACGTTCCCCGGCAAGCTTGCCGGGGCAAAGCTTGTTGGGAACGCCTGCTTCAACTGGACGAACCCTTGGGCTTGCAGGAGTAGACTGCTCCTCAGCAATCTTATCATTGATCTTGGGGACCTTGTTGGCGGCGGCTTCAGGAAGTTCTGCCGGCAAGTAGTCACCAGAAACCAACTTTCTCTTCTTACTTTGTTCGGTCGATGGTGTTACGGATGGCTGAGTCAGCTTGAGCACGAAGATCCCTGGTTCCACAGGTAACTTTAGTGCAGCACACTTAGACAGGCCGTCTGCGATGTCATTCTGAGCTCTTGGAACGTGTTCCATCTGCAAGCCTTCAAAGTGCTCTTCAAGCTTTCTCACTTCGTCGACGTATGCTTCCATCAACGGACTCTGGTAGCTCTTGTTCACTTGGCGGACGACCAACTGTGAATCACCCCGCACAATCAGCTTCTTGATCCCAAGTTCCGCTGCGATTCTGAGGCCGGCAAGCAAACCTTCATACTCCGCAGTATTGTTCGTTGCTTGCTCCTTGGGAAAGTACATTTGGACGACGTACTTGAGGTGTTCTCCGGTGGGCACGACAAGCAACACGCCGGCACCGGCGCCTTGCAGCGAGAAGGCACCATCAAAGTACATGATCCATTCTTTGCTTGCTTCTTCGACGGGAATGCTCGTCTCCGGAATCTCTTCGTCTGGCGTTGGCGTCCATTCTGCTATGAACTCTGCTAATGCTCTGCTTTGGATAGTTGAAGTGCTCTCAAACTTAAGGCCAAAGCTTGACAGCTCCAGTGCCCACTCGACAATCCTGCCTATCACTTCTGGATTTTGCAGTATCCTCTTCAGCGGAAAGCGAGTGACCACTGTTATCTCGTGTGATTGGAAGTAGTGGCGCAGCTTTCTCGAGGCCATGAGAAGGCCGAAAAGTAGCTTCTGCACCCCAGAGTATCTTGACCTAGCCCCTTGCAAGAGGGAACTGACAAAATAAACTGGGCGCTGCACCATCTTCTTCCGCACCTCTTCTTGCATCTGTGCGGACCCATCCTTGTCGGGACCAGAGCTTGTCGGGGAAGCCCCCTGCTTGTCGCTGGATGTGCTTTCCGGGGCTGTTGGCTCATCATCTACCTCCCTTTCCGCTACTAACGCAGCACTAACCACTTGATTGGTTGCTGCTAAGTATAGCAGCAACTTCTCTTGCGGCTTAGGTGCGACAAGTATTGGAGTGGTGTACAGGTACCTCTTCAAGTCTTGCAGCGCTGCTTCCGCTTCCGGAGTCCATTTCATTGGACCTGCCTTTTTCAAAATTTTGAAAAATGGCAGGGCGCGTTCTGCTGACTTAGAGATGAGTCTGCTAAGAGCAGCCACGCAGCCGGCAAGCCTTCGTACATCCTTGACGCGCTTCGGTGCTTCGATCTGTTCGATGGCTTTAATCTTGTTGGGATTGGCTTCAATCCCTCTCTGGGATACAAAGAACCCGAGAAGCTTGCCGGAGGGGACTCCAAACACGCATTTCTCGGGGTTGAGCTTGAGTTGGATCTTGCGCAGATTCACAAAAGTTTCATCTAGATCTTGAACCAGAGTAGCCATGTCCTTGCTCTTGACCACTATGTCATCCATGTAAGCTTCTACATTTCTGTGTATTTGTGGCTCAAAAGCTGTATGGACTACCCTCGCAAACGTCGAACCAGCATTCTTCAATCTAAAGGGCATGCGTATAAAGCAATAAGTGCCACATGGAGTGATGAATGCGGTCTTCTCCTCATCTTCTTCGGCCATAAATATCTGGTGGTACCCTGAATATGCATCAAGAAACGAAAGCAACTCACATCCAGCCGTGGAGTCAACGATCTGGTCAATGCGCGGCAAGGGGAATGGATCTTTGGGACAAGCTTTATTCACATCGGTGAAGTCAATACAAAGCCTCCACTTCCCGTTTGCTTTGCGCACGACAACAGGGTTGGCCAACCATGTGGGATGGAGTACACCTCTGACAAGGCCTGCCGTTTCCAGCTTCTTGATTTCTTCTGCTATGAACTCTTGGCGCTCCACTGCTTGTTTCCTAACCTTCTGCTTGACGGGCCGCGCGTGAGGACAAACGGCAAGCTTGTGCTCAATTACTTTCCTGGGAACACCGGGGATGTCAGACGGTTGCCACGCAAACACGTCGGCATTCGGCCGCAGGAAAGCAACGAGCATGCTTTCCTATTTGGGGTCGAGCGTGGCGCTGATGGTGAAAGTACCACCAGTGTCGTCCTCCTTGGCAGACACCTTTTTTGTTGCGGGTGGAGCTGCCATCGCCTTCTTGCACTTGCCGGTGGAGCTCGATGGTGCGTCCTCGACGGCAGCGCAGCACTCCGAAGAGGTGCGTTTGCCGGAGTGGGCCCCAGAGCTCTTGCCGGACTTGGTCTTGTTCTTTCCCCCGGGAGCTTCAGCGGCAAGTGTTTTGCTATTCGTTGCGGCTACTGCATCCTGGTAAATCTTGTCGGCACAGATAAGGGCGTCCTTCTTGTCGCCGGGGACAGAGATGACGCTTATCGGGCCTGGCATCTTGAGCATGTTGTAGGCATAGTGAGAGGCTGCCATGAACTTGGCGAGCGCCGGACGGCCAAGTATCCCATTGTAAGGTAATGGGATATCGGCAACGTCGAAGGTGATCCTCTCGGTTCTGAAGTTCAGCTCTCCGCCAAATGTCACTGGCAGCGTGATCTTCCCCCTCGGCTTGCTCCTCCCCGGGTTGATCCCTTGGAATGTGTCTGTTTCCTCGAGCTCGCTGTCGGGGATCTGGAGTTTCCGGAACACAGCAGAGGAGATCAGGTTCAGGCCGGCCCCGCCATCAACCAACATCTTGGTGACCTTGAGGTTGCGAATAGTTGGTGAAATCAACATCGGCAAACACCCGACCGCAGTGGTGCTATAAGGGTGGTCCTCAATGTCGAAGATGATAGGCGTGATGGACCACTTCAGAAGTTTGCGCGACTCGACGGGTGGTTCTGCCGCATTGACTTCCCGCACCCATTGTTTGAGTTGGCGGTGGGAAGTATGCAGAGAAGCACCACCGTCTACGCACAAAACCTCTGTTGCCTTCTGGAACTCCTACTCACTGTTATCTCCGTCCTCCATGTCTTCGTCGTCGTCTTCATCTTCGTCCTTGTCGCGGCCGCGGGGAGGTCTATCTCCTTGCCGCTGCTTGGCCTTGTCGCGGCGTCCTCCCCGGCCATTGAATGGCCGCTTCTTGCCGGACTCTCCGCCACCTCCCTGGGCCTTCTCCTTGTCGCGTCGCTCATACTCAGCTTTCTGCTGCTCGACGAGGTACTCGACCCTTTTGCAGTTCTGGAGGTCGTGGCCCTTGGTGCGATGGATCTTGCAGTATTGCTTGTCGGAGCCGTCCTGCTTGTCGGCGGCTGCCACAGTTTCCTTGCCGGAGCTGCCAGCCTCCTTGCCGGACTGCTCAACGACCAGCACTTCTTTGTTCTTCTTCTTTTTGTTGTTCCGCCGCCGGTTCTTCTTTGCCGGGGCGGCGTCCTCGCTATCTGACCCCCCTGCTCCAGTATCCTCTCCGGGGAGTTTCCTCCACTCCTCAGCGTGTGCGCACTTGTCGGCCAGGGCATAAAGCTCACTGACGTCTCGGATCTTGCACATCGCCATCTCCTCCCTCATCCTGCGGTTACGCACGTTCTGGTGGAACGCGCTAATAACCGCGGTAGGGTGGACGTCTGGGATGTTGTGCTGGACGCGGCTGAATCTCTGGATATACTTTCGCAGGGACTCTCCTTCCTTCTGGGCAAGTATGTGAAGGTCGCTCTCCTGGCCATGGGGCTTGTGGCCACCCGTGAAGACGCCGACAAACTGATGGCACAGGTCGGCCCAAGAAGAGATGGAGTTCTCCGGCAAGTGCATGAGCCAAGATCTGACGTTTGGCTTGAGCACTAGCGGGAAGTAGTTCGCGAGTATCTTCTCGTCTCGTCCCCCGGCAGCCTGCACCGCGATGGTGTAGATGCTAAGGAACTCCGACGGATGAGTCTTGCCGTCGTACTTCTCGGGTACGTCGGGCTTGAAGTTCTTCATGCTGGGCCACTGGACTTGCCGCAGCTCACGGGTGAACGCAGGGCATCCTGCCGCGTATGGGAGGTCGCCTGGTCCACCGGGCGCGTGCATGTCAACAACGGGCCCAGCGCGCTGGTCAGATTGACGCCGCGCTTCTCTTCGACGCTCGATGCGGGTTCGAGCGTCCTCTTGCCGTCGGTCGTCAAGGACTTGGCGCTGATCGTGACGAGCTCGCGGATCTGATGACGCCATGGAGTCGTCGTCGAGGTTGATCCGACGAGTCGGCGATTTTGGCCTTCGGGGCGGGGAGTGCACGGTGGTTGCACCCCCGGCAGTCTTGTTGCCATCAGCCCGCGCCTGGCTAACTTGCCGCGGCCGCGATGTCGTCGGCTGCTGCGGAGTGTCGTTGTTGGCGAAGGCGATGAGACTTTGTATAGTGGCCCTCCAGTCGTCGGCCTTGTCGGCTGCTGGAGGGAAGTCGAGGAGTAGCTGAGCTCGAGCTAGAGCTTCGGCTGGAGTGGCGGGGAGCGGTGGCGAGCGGCGCGAGGAGCGAGATATGCTCGGACTTCTAACAGCGTTAGAAGGAGCAGCGTCTCGTCCTGGCGACCGCGCCTTGCTCGTGCTAGCATGTTGGCCTTGAGCGTCCAGCGAACCGCCAGCTTGACCTTGACCCAGTAGGCGTATGGTACCTTGTGTACCACGTCGCTGCCGGTCCCGCGCCTCCTGAGAGGGGCGCGGTGCGTGCACGGACGCCGAGGTCTTGGAGTGCGCTCGATCGTCCGTCTTGTCCTTGGACTTGGCGGCACCGTGAGTTTCCTCGCCGACGTCCGTCCTCCCGTCGGCGTCTACCCCACCGGTCGTTAGCTCCGGCGGCGGTGGGATCGACGCGGACGGGCCTGCTACCTTCGAAGCTTTCTTCTTCGGCGGCATGTCGATGAAGCTGACGAAGCTGATGGAGATTTCGCTCGCGTGAACGCCGGATCAGGTTCACACAACCTCGACGCAGTCCCCTACCTGGCGCACCAAGGATGTCGGGGAAACTGATCGCCCACGAACAACTATGGGACCGGAGTCCCTTTTCGGTACGGCAAGGGGACGGAGGATGCACGAAGAGCAGATCGAGGCAAACACGCGAGCAGTTTACCCAGGTTCGGGCCGCACGGATGAGTAAAACCCTACTCCTGCCTTGATTTGTATTGCGTTCTTGGCTCGGAAGCGAGAAGAGCTACAATGCTGATCGCTAGGACCGAGCGTGAGAGTGATCGAGGATCGGAACCCCCTCTACGTTGCGCATGGGCCTCCTTTTATAGGTCAAAGGGGTCACCGACAGGTGGCAACGCAGTCGATGGTAAAAACGTAAAAATGGTGGTAGTTGGAACAGTGTATGTATAGTGCTCTATACCTAACCCTGACGGCAGGGGACAAGGGCATTAAATGCCCGTCGCCGTCATCCCAAACAGTGCAAAAAGCGTCCGTCAAGGCGCCTCCGTCCGCCACGACGGTGGTCTCATCATCTCAGCTTGCCACCGTGTACCCCAGGCTGCACAGCCTTCCGCCACGTGCGCCTGGAAGGGCCCCAGGGCGACGCGTGGGTGGATGCGCTGGAGCACGGGCACCTAGTGGAAGTTTGCCGCGGCAAGCGCCTTGCCGCGGCCGCTATCTTGTCGCGCCCGGGAGCTTGTCGCTCTCCGGGCCTTGCCGGGACGCGTGGCGCGTCGCGGCAAGTCTCTTGGAATGCCATGCTTGGCCTTCCCGGCAAGTCCCTCTTGCCAGGGTCTTGTGCCAAAGAAGTGGTCTTGAGCCTTGAGTGGCCTTCCCGGCAAGCTCCTCTTGCCGGGGCCTTGTTTCTTTAACTTGAATACTTTGTTCTTGAATGGTTCCAAAGGAACTACAGTGGGCCTTGGCGGTCGCGCGGCAAGCTCTGCCTCGGAATGCTGCAACTGCCCGTGCACAAGTTCGGGATACTAAGGTACCCCAACTTTAGTACACCGACACACACCGGTCGAAGGGATCTGGCCGGATCTGTGAGCAACGGTGAGCAGAGAGAAAATGTCGCTACCGCTATCTTGTTTAGA
Source organism: Secale cereale (assembly GCA_902687465.1). Classification (NCBI taxonomy): domain Eukaryota; kingdom Viridiplantae; phylum Streptophyta; class Magnoliopsida; order Poales; family Poaceae; genus Secale; species Secale cereale. The sequence continues at coordinate 66,520,423 of LR738714.1, read as the reverse complement.
TCTGGAGAGGATGAGAGAATGAAGAGAGCAACGCTAGTAAAGCAAGCGCTCAGGCCCCTGTGTAAATATATAGCAGAGTGATTATCTTTTTCTCTCCACAACAAGCGTTTCAATTTGTGTACGTGGCATTAAAGAAAAGAAACTCTCTATTTAAGGTGACTACCTGTACGACTCCTACTTACTACTAGTAGTAGTATTGTTCACTTGTGCTCCCCGGCCCTCCATTCATTGAACAACCCCACGGGTGAATAAACATATAGTACTAGTATTTATATAGAACGAACAAGCTCAAATTATTTTCGCATAGTTAAAAGTTGAGGGTGGGGCTTTTCTCGGGCAGTACGCGCGGCAGTTTTCGCGTAGGTGGTTTGACAGAGAGGCGAGGAGGGTGAGGGAGTATAGGATTCAACTTACTTACTACTAGAAAGGTTGAACTGTGCGATTTGACAGCGCGTTACTGTTTGGATCCATGTGTTAGAGTTAGTTTGGATTAGTTTGTACTCAACTAACCCAAAAATATCCAAATAGGAGGGTTAGTTTGGGTTACTGTTTGGATCCATGTTTTAGAGTTAGTTTGGGTTAGTTTGAACTCAACTAACCCAAAAAAAATCTAACGCTAACCTTTAACTGAATTAGAGTATCCAAACAAGGCCAGGCGGTACGACCGGGGTGATGCCCCCCTTCCATTCCGCACTCTAATCTGGTGCATGACACGTATAACGTCGACCCGGATGCTGCTGGTTGTCCAACATGTCGGCGAAGTAGAACGTAGTAGTAAGAAGAAGCAAAGAATCATGCGGTATAAGTCTTTCTAGAGATTCCAACAAGTGACTACACAGCATGCAGTATCTCAAATCTCAAATCTCCCTTCCGGTTTATAGGGCTCAAATCTCAAATCTCATCAACCAAGGCATTTTGTGATTGGAGGAATGTATCTCGTACTTTAAAAAACTACCCTAACTAAACTCATGCATTAATTACGTAGTTCGCTCCTTTTCCTCTCCGCCTTGGTTGCGGTGCACAATATTGCCCACTCCTATATGACTAGCCGCTCTATCTACATGCGGGACATCAAAGCATCCGGGCCCGCATGTCATCCACCAAATCACAGCGAGGTGCTACAGTCGAAACTCACCGGTCACCCCGGTGCGGCCGTCATGACCCGTCATATCATAAAACCCACACCTTTACCAGCAGTGGTAAAGTGGCCTCGAAGTTGGACTGGACGAAGCAACCATCATTTCATTGGAATGCTCGTCGAAGCCCTTTCTTCCCTTTCTTGAAAAAAACCTCACTCGAGGCTACTCACTTCTGCCATTTTTCTTATGTACCGATGAAGGAAAGGTGGGCGAATCAGTGATGCTGCTATATTTTCATTCCAAGAATCTTCTTTTTGCGAAGTACCGACCGATTCTCACACCCTATTCTTTTCCTGTTTTCATTGCGATTGTGGTTTCCTGTCGATTGCTTTTTGTTTGTCAGTTTATTGATGGATCTTGGAGCACTAGGAAAAGAGTTTCCGGCGGACAACCCACTGGAGAGAGCGATCTCCAGGAAGCGAGCACCGATCAACGAGTTGACCATGTTGGCGGGCCAACACATGGAGACGAAGAACTCCAAGGAACAAGCACTGGCCAAAGAGTTGACGACGTTGGTGTACGAACTCCTCAAAGAAAGTTGGAAGAACAGCAAGGGACCCACTGTGCCTACCCTAGAAACTCTGGTGGCCACCTATGCAAGGCTCAAGGCCGAGTTTGAGGAGATAGTCACTGTTGAGAAGCAGTATTCCCCTGGCAAGGTGATGGCCCCCATCGAGGACGAGGAGATGCCCCCCCCGGAGGGATGGGATCCCCTGCCGAGCTGCACAAGGTAAAAAAATAGTGGCTTATTACTGAAAGTTGTGGTTTTTGTTTATTTGCAATGTGCTTGCTAATATGTTAGGGTTGTGCAGGTGCCGGTGGACGTCCTTGATGATTCCAATGTCGCAGCCCGTCTTGTGGACAACGCCCCAGAGATCGTTTTTGATGTCGCGGTCCATCCTATTGGCATCGCCCCGGAGATCGATTCTGATGCCGTTGTCCATCCTGTGGACATCGCCCCAGAGACCGATTCCGATGTCGCGGTCAGTACTATGGACATCGCCCTAGAGATCGATTCCCATGCCGTTGTTCGTGCTGTGGTCATTGCCCGAGAGATCGATGACAAGAAATAGTTGGTCACGCTAATCCTTCAGGGTAGTTTGCATTGCCATGTGTTTAATTACCAAAACGATGCATGTTATCAAACCATCTTAGGGCTAGTGCACTGTCTTGTGCGGACGGTACTTGCTACTTTTGTTTGATAGTGAATCATGCGAACCCTCTCCGACTTATGGAAACAGATGTATCCTCACCAGCTTTTGATGTAATATATGGCATGCTTAGAGTAAGTTTGAACTGTTTTTCATATCAGCGGGGCTTATTTGATGATTCTTGGTGTTAGTAGGCTTGCTACTGTGCGAGCTATAGTACTTGCAAAAGTCAACTTTGTACTACTAACTTTGAAACGGAGGGAGTGCAAATCCTCGACAGGCTAGTTTGGCCTAGTGGGTTTTAGTGATATGACATGGTATAGTGCCGTCCAGTCTTCGCCTGTGGTAGCAGTACTGTGGGTAGAGTAACTTTGTGGAACCATCATGACTTCGTTGAATTCCGCTTCTTCATGAAAACTGGACGGCACTGTACCACTTCATATCACTAAAACCCACTAGGCCAAACTAGCCCGCCTAGGATTTGTACTCCCTCCATTTCAAAGTTAGTAGTACAAAGTTGACTCATCTAGTTGGAAGCGGTGCGGACTCCCGCATGGCCCTCCTCACATTATAAACACATATTTCTTGGAGTTCGTGCACGGCAGGCGGGTGATCTCTTCTCCCTCCCCCGTCTCTCTCCTCTCAGCCGACGCCCGCCGAGCGATTAGATTTCGGCTATCGACAGTTTATTCAATTGCAGTCCCACATCTCAGTGAAAATGCAAGACAATGTGTGTCCCCTCTGGTGAGCGGCGTGCGAGCCGGACTGTCGGGGGTGCGACGTGAACGCGACACGTACGAGTTGCAAGTGTGCCGCCTTTTCCTTTTGAACTTGCAAAGTGTAACATTTTCGTGCGATCGATTGATAGAAATCCAGAACAAAATGACGAGGGCGGTGCTTTCCCGCGCATTAGGCGGGCTAATTTGAGTGGTATGACGTGCTACAGTGCCGTCCACTTGCTCCATTTTTTATGTAAGCAAGAGTCTACACTCTTACATGGGAGGAGTGTGAAACACGGCGGATCTGATTTTGATCGAGGGATAACTGTTCCCTGCGAAATAATGGAGCACTGTTAGCGATTATAGGATGATAGTTAGGGCATCTCCAGCGCTGGCCCTCAAATTTACACCGGCATCTGTCTGAGGACACTGATGGATGCCATCCAATGCTGCCTGCATACCGTTCGACAACTATATGAACTAATCGGATGAAATTCATGCAAACAAAGCAAATTTCAAATTGACCAGATGAAATTCATTACATTTTGAGAACTTTTCCTACAAACTGGACAAAATTCATTACATATTTCGCTCAAACCGTACTAAAACCTACGGTAAACCTAATCAAACCATCCCCGGGCCCCAACCACCATGTCCGGCCATGAACCCGAGAAAGTCGGCCATGGCCTTTGCCTCCTCCTTATCCGCCTCGATAACCTCCTCCTCCGGAGCACAAGGTTATGAAGATTTCCGCCTCCACGTTGCCGTCAAGCGGCTAATCAGCCGCCAATTTTTACCCCACCAAGCTTGGCGTCGACTGAGTGGAGGAGTGGTGGCGACCTATCGTGTACTACTCTTCCTCGCTGCAGGCTGCGCCCGCACATGCGCGCCGGCTTCGTGGTCGTGGCAGCGGAGGGTGGCCTGGGGGGGAGCCGGCGATCTCCTTCGTCTGCTCCTGCGAGAGTACGTCCAAGAGAGCTTTGGAGCGCGCCCGGAGCGGAGCCACCGATGTCCTTCGTCTGCTCCTGCGACAGTACGTCCAAGAGAGCTTTGGAGTGCCCGGAGGCCATGGTTGGAGTGGTGCCAATAGAAGGGACCAGAGGAGAATGAGTGTAGGTCATTGGCTATGGCTGTGAGCTGGGGCATAAGTTAATATAGCGGGCCAATGGCAATGAGCCGCGACAGACGGATGGACGGCTGGCACCGGAGTAGGTTCGTCGGCAGCCGTGGTGTCATTAACGCGGCTTGCACCGGGATGCCGCGCGGGTGGCGCTCTCTCGGCCGTCGCGCTGCTGCAATGCCGGTGCCAGTGAGAGGTCGCGTCCGGCATGAATGCGGACGCTGCTTCAGTGACTTAACCGCAGGTGCGTTGTCTCACTGACATGTGGGCCCAACGGGCATCAGGCCCGTAAGTCAGTGACACACCAACTACACCTGCTGTTAAGGCCGGTGAATGCGGCATTGATGTTCTGGAGAGACGGTGATCGTTTCAAGCGGGAAGCACGCACTAGCGATGGAAGGGGTTTCGGTAGGCCAAGGCGGTCAGACGCTGGCGTGGTGGGAAAATGTGAACTCATAGATGACGAGCCTTTGAAGCGTATGCGGCACATATTGACAACCAGGCGTCCATGCAACCGCTCTTGTCGCCAGCTAGCATTCGACGACCACCACACAACCATACATAACTTACGAATAATGGACGAATCGATCAGACACACACTCGTGTGCAGTGGCACCATGATTGGTTGCTCACGATAGTACATGGAGTACTCTGCAACATAGTACCCTCTCTAGCCAGGCTGTTTTATAGATTGTCGTTGTGATGGACGATATACATGAGCAAGGCGTCGAGTCACGAGTATGACGGTTGGTGTTGAGCCAGGTGAATCGCGGAGGCCTCCGGCAAACGTCTAAACAGTAATGTCACATACGCATAATATTGGTTTTTATTTCTTTCTCCGCTGACAGGTAGGCCTGCATAGATAGATAGATAAAGAACACGAGCTGATGAGGCGCATGCAGACTGTTTGACTGGTCAACCAGACAAATACGGAGCTATACACTGAGCCAGTGATCGTATAAGCACCATATCTCATATACAATGATCAAAGTGAGCTATCAAGACAAGTTCAATGACCGCCAATGCATTTTACTCAGTAATAAATGACCAGGATTGAAGGGGAATCCAAATTTCCTTCATCTTCTGACCTTGAGCTCTTGACAAACCAATGCACTTTACGGTTGTCTGGCCACTCCACCCCAGAGATATCACCAAGCGTCATTCATACCACCGCTCCGCACACTAACCCGTAAGGAAGCAATGGCATCCCGTCGCGCTGAGTTCCTTGCCGCCCACGACCGCACACAGAATGGTAGGTAAGCGGTGGCATCCCGTCGTGCCAAGTTGATCGCCGCTCGCGACCTCACACCTATGTGGGCGGAATTTGAAGCTGCCAAGGCTATGGGCGGTAGAGCAAGAGGCAGCCAAAGCCGCACAGAGGGAGCGGAAACGTCGGAAAAATCGCAACAAAAGAGAGGCCCGCCACCGCAAGAAAGAAGAGGACGCACACGCTGCTGCGGAGAGGTCGTCGGAGATCCAAGCACGGTGGGGTGTCGCCGACAAAGCCGGGAAGGAGAATGACGGCGTCTGTCCATCATGTGAGAACAAGTAGTACTAGTAGTTAGTGTGTGTGTCTGTGTCGCCCGCACGTTTGTTTAATTAATTACGAGCATGTAACAGTACTACTAGTTACTACTGTAGTTTTTAGAGCAAATTACCAGTACATTAGCCTAGACTGAATGGAAAAATTCCTATCCTATGCATCAAATGGCATCTCTTTCTCTATAGGAATTGAGTTTGAGATGCATGTCATCTCACTTCCTATGATTTTCATATTCCCATAAAATTCCTATCCTATATGAACCAAAGGAGGCCTCTACTGGAGTAACTACTGTAGCTAGCAGTACTGCTGGTACAGTAGTTTTCTTCAAGAAGCGGAATTCAACGAAGTCATGATGGTTCCTTCGTCCGAGCAACTTCACAGTGGGTAAGGTTGGGCCTGTGATTTGACAGCTCATTAATAATAACTGCGGCGCGACGACCGGGGTGACTCTCCCTTGGAGTTCTGCGGGCATGGCAAGTGGACCAGGATGGTTGACGTCCCACATGTCGGCGAGCGGAAGTATTCTTTCCGATATCGAGTAGCAAGGAAACCGCGTGGTATAGTATCACTGGTGATTTATACTTATTTTTTATTTCCAATGAATGCTAGCGTTTCAACTCTTACGACGAAGGAGTGCCAAACACACGACACATGCTGGATGTCGCACACGTCAGCGAAAGGAGTGGGACATGAACAGCGTGGTAGAGCGTCTCCACTTCTGGGTCGGAGACCACACGTAGTAGTACTACTGTACTAGTGGTATGAATGATACAAAGTGCGACCCGGAGAGAAAGACACGTCTAGTTGGAAGGTCTCGGGGCATACACGTAAACAAATATAAAACCTAATATGTGCCTCCAATTAATATAGTAGTAGTAGAGTACTTAGTCACGTACTCCATAACATCACCGGGCATTGCACGTACAACATTTAGTGGTAGTAAGAGACAAATGCCTATATGCCAAGCATGTTCATACTATTTGTGCCTTTCTACTTCACTTACTGTGCTACGTTACACAGGTTCGCACGTCCACTCCTGGGTACATGTCCGTCTCGTAGTTCCAGTCCCACATGTTCTTCATATAGATGGAACGATCCTTGCATGACACGTGCACCTTGATGCTAGATGTGTCGCGTGTTGGCAAAAGGATGAACAAAGCTCATGTAAAAAATAGAGTGCAAGAACATAGATTCCCGACGACCGAGAAGGAGCAAGGAACCTCGGGGTGGAGCGTCTGCACTCATAATATTTTATATTATTCAGCGATATAAAATCAACCAATCATCTCCACAGTGGACTGGAAGATTATGAAACACGGCAGCCCAGTGTAGTTACATCATACTAGTACACGGCTAACTTACGCTATCACCATATTTCTTGGCTTCCGTGCGATGGTGACCAGAGAAGAGGCGGCGGGAGGGGCATGAATACAGCTACTGTTTGGGTTCGCCGTCTGGCTTAAATAAATGCGCAGCATCATGTGTATCCGCGTGTGCACAAATTATAACATACGTGTCTGCTTAAGTGGGCGTCACGTAACTGGTGTGTGTGTGTGAGAGAGAGAGAGAGAGAGATTCTGAGAGCCAGAGTGCGTGTGTGCAACTCTACTCTTCGGACATGTACTCAACCTTTTGCATGGGGATATAAGTATAATGGTATTTACTTTAGCTAGTGATCTACGTGCCCATTGTTTTGCAGGTGATTTGCGTGGCCATGTTAACGTGGTTGTGTAAAAAAATGTCACTTCCTGCTCGTGATTTGCATTATATAATTACAAGTAAGATGCTCGTGCATTGCACGGAACATCAATATGCATTTTTTTACAAAACACATGTTGTGATTTACCCATGAGGAGTAATCCCATGTGTAAAAACTAATGATATTTCGATAATTTTATTGGAAAACTGGTATCTCGAGAATGTCATCGAAACAATGAAAGATGAGAGATAAGGTGAGGAGGAGTGGAGCGTGGTGGTGACTGGTGGTCGGAACGGGCGGAGGCATGGGGATGGACGACGCCGGCAGGTGGCAGCGGCCACCATGCTAGATTGTTCCGGAGACTTTCTTTTTTAATTGCTCGGCAATGAGGTGTGGGAGATAAGGATGTGGAGAGAGGTGCATCTATCTTATGTAAAATTAGCATAGTTAGCTTTCTATCCATCAGATATAGATCAGATGGTCTATATTACAAGATGGCAGGCACACCATCATCGCCAACTCGGTTTTTTATAAGGATACAGATGATAAGTTTGCTAACTACTAAAGTAAAGTGGAATTTTTCCATGTTATACAAGTAAATTAAGGTGATTGTTTATCATACGGGTAAGGGTGGATGAAGGGTGGTAGGAACAAATGCTCCGCCTAGAGCATGTGTGTGTGAGATGGAGTCTCAGTGTGTGTGTGGGGGGGG
>LR738714.1:66474898-66512299 GCA_902687465.1 Secale cereale | reverse complement strand
TGTGTGTGTGTCGCGGGGTCCTCGGTGGCGGATGTAATTTAAGTGTGCATGGCTTCATCATAGAGAGGTGATGTGTATGGCAGAGGCCACCAACGATGGGGTGCGAGAGAGAAAATGCCCGTAGAGAGGGAAGAGAAGGTGTGTGTGCGCGAGAGTAGTCGACATCGAGAGAACCTGTTTGTTTGAGAGACACCGAGGAAGACTACTATATATCGATGGTGCATGTAGGCGGGAATTAAACGAAGGGATGGTCTTATTGGTTTCGGGGATATAGGGGAAGAGTCAGAGGGGGGTAGCTACAAGGAGATTGTTAAGTGTGAGTGTGTTTTTAACCCATCCAGGCGGAAGTTATGTGCACACAAGAAGAGAACGCTTCAATGTGGCGTTAGGGTTGAGGGTAATTAACTACGTATGGAGACATAGAGACCTTCAACATGCATGTGTGAGAGGTATACATGTATACGTGGGATGTGTGTGTGTTTGTGTGCGCGCGCATTATCGAGATAAAATAAAGAAGACATAAGTCATAAGCTAAGATCAACGACATTGGAGAGACGGATCGGTATGACAATATGCATGAATGCGAGAATGCAGGGAAGAAGGCCCGACAATTGAGCATGTGTTTTTGTCTTTAAGAGATAGTGGCGTGGGCTGGAGCATGCATCTATGGCGAGCAAAGGGAGTGAGGCACAATGATTGTGCAAAAGAGATCAAGCTATAAATTAAAGAAGGTTGATGGAGAAACAGATAAATAGAAAGATAAAGATGCTAGCTAGTGTGCGTTAGAGATAGGAGTCGAGTGGATTAGAAGGCTGAGTTATGGGTGTGGGTGTGAGAGAGATGAAGAAAGGGTGCGTCTAACTCACATACAAACAAATATCGGAGAGAAATGAGATCCCGAGAGACGGAGTTTTGTGTCTGCGAGAGGGAAAGATATTTCAAAACGAGAGTGATAGCTAGAGAAACATATGAGGGAACGCAAGATATCTCTAGGGAGAGAGAGTGTGTGTGAGCGACATACAAGAGAACATTGGAGAAATATGAGACCCTAGGAGACAGAGTTTGTGTTTGTGTGTGAGAAAGAGATATTTAAGAGGAAAAGTCGTAGGTTCTCATACCTAAGGAGAGAAAGACATCTCTGTATGAGGGGTGTGCGAGTGGCACACATGGGAATAGTAGAGAGAAATGAGACCCCAGAAGACAAAGTTTTGTGTTTGTGTGAGAGAAAGAGATTCCACATGGAGAATCATAGTTAGAGACACATAACAGGGAGCGAGATATACTTAGAGAGAGATAGAGTGATGAAGGTTGAGGGAGAGTACCGTCAGTGTGTTACGAAGATAAAAGATCATTGTCGACATACATGTAGCATGAGAGATACCCAAGAGACGATGAACGCGTATAGGTTAGAGAGATACTCCTATATAAGCATGAGTGATAGTTATGTGAGACGAATATCTGGATTTAATGGGATTCAAATATTTAAACTAGAGATCACGACATCGATAATATCATAACGCAAATTGGTGTATCAAACATGCATATTAATTTGAATTTGGGGACACGTTTAATGTTATATAGTTTATCAACATTGGTGATCCATAGATTCTTTAATTAGAAACAATGCATGGTTTGTATGCAATTAATGTCTAAACGGGATTACACTATATGTTGCGTGTGTGAAACACAATATACATGTTTGAGAATTAAAAAAAACCCTGCATGAAACACACATTAATTGGAGACAGTTAGCGAGGAATGCATACATTGGATTTCAACATAAAGTGGTTTCAAATATTTGAAAATCCAAATTGATGGATACAACCTTATGAATCTGAGATCATGCCATTTGTAAACCATATTTAAGTATAAAGGGTGTTGTGTTTTTGAAAGTATATATAAAAAATGATGTACATAGAATTTTATTCCAATCAAAAATGGATCCTGCCCAGAAAAAAAGAATACAAATGGGATTCGAATTAAGTTGGCACGGTAAACGTGCACTCTGCAAAATTTGAACGAAGCGCGCCCGAAACCAAAATCTGCGAGATGGAAATTACTAGTGCCTATCCCCGCCACGCAAAGCCTATCTGGTCGATTTCTATAGGTTTCGATAGGGGTAGGTTTGTAATTCCACTCAAATGTGACATAACCGCCTCTCACCCGGATTCATACACGGTGGGCGCCAAAACCCAGGGTGCCCCCGGCCGAAATCGACTCCCTCCCCAATTCATACATGGTGGGCGCCAAAAACAAACTCTCGTCGGCAAATATTCGGTTTATGCGAGATTACCGTCCTATCCCCAACCGACCAATATTGCTGTGATGTAGGAAATTTGAAAATGGGGGCTAAGTTTGTAAATTTCCTCGCATTTGAGATAAGCGCGCCCTGCAGACATGGTTCCCCCTTCCTCTCCACCTCAATTTCCCCATTCGTACTCCGTGGGCGCCAAAACACCCTCTCCACCCCAGCCTCCTCCGTCCGCCACCCCATCCACCGCCGTCCTCCTCCACCATGCCGGAGCTGATACCCCGACGCCGCCGTCCATTACAAGAGATCAACCTCTCTCATCCACGGCTTCGGACCGGGATCCTTGCATCCCGTCCTCTCGCTTCATCCCCGCCATCGTCCACCTTGTCGGCGCCGCTCCTACGACCGTCTCGTCCACCGCGCCCCGCCGCCACCGTCGACCCTCCTAGGTCTGCTTCCACGCCACCGACAGCCATCGCTACCGCAGCACCATCAAATTCTCAGCAGATGCATACACGGCGCGACACTAGAGGTGGTACTCTTTCGTATCTGCTCAACTTATTTATCGCAGCAAGAAAATAGATTGCCACTGCTTTACTCTGATTTCTTGTCCATCACTTACTTGCTAGTTGAGATCAAACATTGGTTGCGAAGTTGCCTTTGTCCGGTTTGAACCTTCAGATCTGCCATGGCACGCTCAACACTATACTCCCAATGCTTACGGTTTTCCCCTTTTATATCCACACTAGTTAACTCACAGTAGACTAAACTTCAAAATTGGGTCAGTCGATTTCTCAGAGCTCGCTGGAGTTTGCCGATGTGAACGAAGGGGCTCGGGTGGGGACTTTGATTGTGGGGGTGGGGGGGCCTCGTCAAACGAAGAAAACTCGACGCGGGTGGGGGCGGGGGTGAGGTGGGGGTGGCGGAAGAACACAGGCGGTGGGGACCGGTGGTCCGGTCGGCGGCCCGTGCGGTGTTCTGTATGGGAAGAATCAGAGACGAGGAAGAAGAAAGGTTGGGAGACGTAGGATCTTCATCCAACCGCCTGAAATGGTCGACTAACCCAAATGACAAAAGTCACGCGACTTGCATGCATACATGCCTTTATATTCAGTACCATCATTGTACCTGCTTAGCACTGCTCCTGAATCCATCAAGCTAAACAACGTGCCACTGATAATTCCAAACTTGTTGCTCAAGTACGAATCTGATATGATTCTGATATTACTAAAACAGATAGCATTTAATTGGTTAGCTAATGTTCCTACTTTACTTTCGAAAAAGCACGTGCACCACATATAGAGAGACAACAGGGAGTTGCTTTCTTAATGTGCTCTGGTTCATCATGTGTGGGCACTGCGCAACGAACATTTTATTATCCAAAATCTGCTTGCTCTTCTTTAGCATGTTGCTCTTCCGTTCTTCTTTAATAAGTGCTCTCTCCATTCCTAAATACAAGTCTTTGTATAGATTCCACCATGGACTACATATGGAGCAAAATGAGTGAATCTACACTCTAAAATGTATCTGGATACATCTGTATGTGATCCATAGTGGAAATCTCTACCAAGACTTATATTTTGGAACGGAGGGAGCATGATAGTAGTACAGTATGTTCCTTGTAGTGAAGATGAGCAGGGACATTTGCAGTGTAGAGGTCTATACGGTCGGTTTGTATGGACACTTTGAACTTTTCGGGCCTCTTTGATTCGTAGGATTTTGTGAACATGGGAATAGGATTTGTAGTGGCCTGCCCACTTGAATCCTATAAGAATAACAAGGAAATGCGGGGAGACTTGTCGCCTTTGAGAGTTACACTGATATTAACAGTACCACACCTTCAGTTGAAGAGAGCTGGTATCCGAAGCCTTTCTAGACGTAACTGGCAATACTAGCACATATATTCCAGCAAGTTCCACTTTGCTGATTTTACTCTGATGCTTACGGTTTTCCCGTTATATCTACACTATGATCTGTGTAGCTGCTTTGTGTTGCACTAGCAGCAGTCTACTCTTGAACCTAAACACCGCATGACTTAAAAAATTGGCACCAAGGCATTGAGCGCCATTCTGGATGCAATGAAATGCATACGCTCCCCACCTGTTGACTCTTGTTCAGAATATGATCCTAATGACTCTTGTTCAAAATTGCCACATATAGAGAGACAACATGGAATAACATTTATTTGGGCGCTGTGATTCATCATGAGTGGGCAACCAACATTGTATGCAATTAAGCAGAACCTCAAGAATATGTTTCCTCTTCTGTTCTTTAACATGTTCCTCTTTTGTTATTCTGTATTTAGTACGTATAGTATGTTCCTTGCCAGGAAGGGGACCAAGGACATCTGCAGTCAACAGCTGATGGAGCTGGCATGTACTTGATCGATAGGCTTTCAATTACTAGCGGCTATACAACACCGTATTTTCAAGCCAGTTCCACTTTCCCGATTTATATATAGTGGTTCTGGTGTACCCCTTTTATGTACACTATGATCTGCCTAGTTGTTGTGTGCTATTGTTATCATGGGTTGGCAATAAACTCTCTATACAGTATATATCAGACCTATCATCTACCAACTATCCTTACTTCCGGAACCTATTTTTTTGTGTACTTGTGCTAGATTATATAAATGCACACACCATATTACAACACACATGAGCTCTCTCATCAGAATCCATTGATAGCACACAAGTGTTTACAGGGGCGCCCCTATATTAGAATATCCTTTGCATTACAAAGATAATCTCACAACTATTTATGTGTTCATGGTTCTCAGATATTATACGTAATTACAGTGAATATCAGAATCCGCGCATCAAAAGAATATTGTGGAACACTGCAATGACTTACAAAATTTGCACCAAGGCATTGAGTGTCATTCTAGATGCAATGAAACTCATACGCTCCCCACCTATAGATTCTTGTTCAGAATATGATCCTAATGACTATTATAACCTCGAGGAGTCAAAGGCAAATGGCCGGTCATGTTCACCCATCAAGGTGACTGCTCTAATTTGGCAAGGTTTTATTGATTGCGCGTATCTTGCATATGTTGTCTTGCATTTCTTCTATTTTTTGCACCGCCATCTGCTTAGTTTACTCATCATATATGTCGATATGACATGCCCATCCATCATCAATACATATTCCATATGTCATCATACCATGTTTTTCCACTCAAATGTTGTTCTTGTGCATCAGACATCAAAAAGGAAGAGGGTCATTGCCGAACCTGAAGGAGCACCAGCAAAGTCCTTCAAAAACATGGTTGTGCCGGAGAAATCAGACAGCACCACACTTATATTGGATGTACAACCAGTGACGCAAAACGTAGGACCGACTCCAGCAGACTATACCCATACTTCACTGGCCACACAACTAGCCCCACCACACAGGACCTGCACTCCAGCAAAAGGTATGCTGATTTCAGTTGCCATAGCACTAGTCGTACCACAGAAAAATCCCACTCTAGCAAAAAGTACATCAACTCCACCGGCCGAAGATCTATCCCAACTACAGAGACGACCAATTCCTGCAGATTGGAACCCCATTCCAGTTATTCCCAGTTTAAAAGACAATGGTTTCAATGTTGTTAGGGACTACGTGCATATATTCCCATCATTGGAAGATTATAGTGAAGACAAACACCATTTTCACATCTTCCTGTCCCACTTACGTGTAAGTGCTATTATTCATGGTGATTATTTTCCTGTTTTCTGCTGATTGAACACATCAATGATTTACATTACATTGTTTTAAGTAGGCAAGGGTCAATCTGGATAGTCATGACGAGCAACGCTTGCTTGCGCTTTTCAGGGAAGCATTGCAGAAGTATTGGTGTTACCTGAGGAAATCACACTTTGATGGCAAGTCTATAAACGAATTTCTGGTGAAGTCTCCTGTGCTAAATTTAGAAGACATTGAATGGAAAAAGCTTGTTATGCACTCGTCTCGTTCGAGGATGTGGTACTGTCTATGATATCGCATGACAATTTGAACTTCTACTTTTCCGCATGTGCCTTACGGATCTTTTTTGCAGGAAATCTGCTGGAAAAAATTTTCCGGTATGAAAAGAACGACAAGATATCGCAGATATGTTGCCCGCTGCTTTGCTCTTGTTAGTACGTGTTGTCCTGTATCACTGTACTTGCATTCATACCTGGTTCATTATGTGACAGCAGTATGCATGATAGCTTGCTTATCAATTGTTCGCTCCAAATTATCGGATCTGTATGAATGGTTACATTAGTGCAGAATATATCCAATGCCAATAAATTTTTTTAGCTCTGCATTGTTCTTGTAAGTACCTGCTGTCCTTTATCGGCGTACTTATATTGACAGGTAGTTTTTCACGTACCATCACTCTGCAGCTTATTTTCCTTTGCCCTCCATTTTCTACGCATAAGATCTATATTTACTCTTACCATAAGGTTGGATAACACCGATGGTACTGAAGAAGTTTAGTTCTGCATTGCTCTTGGCTGTACCTTTTGCCTGTATTGTTGTACTTACATTTATAGCTACTTGGCTATGTAGCATCACTCTTCATCTTATCTTAAATATTCTCCATTTTTTCTTATATTGTCACATCTATATTGACTCTTAACAAAATGTAGAATAAAGGCAATGCTTAAGCATTCAAACTTTGTTGTGTATATTTGGTTAGGCATGACTGCAACAACTGATTATTTTTGGTGTTTGCATCAAATTGCATGTTTAAAGTTTATTATGTACTCCAGTTCATAAACAAAAGTTTGTCCTTCTCAATTTAAGTTTTTAGTTGTACAACCAAGTTCCTTCTTCATACCATGTAAATTAAACTATACAGAGCAAGTGATCTTATTTTGCAAATCTGAAATGGGATAAATTGACAGCACACTAACCATTGATACTTATGAGTTCTTGATCTGTAATCCAGTGGTGTCGTAAAGCTGCCAACTCCTTCACAATGTCATTTCCTGCCATGTCTTGACCTGAACAATATCATATTGCGTTAATGCTATTTAAACTGTGTCACTTTATTTGTCAGTAAGAAATGTGATGAATTGTCGGCATTGATACTTATATGTGCAAAACCTGTCATCTGTCTGCTTGTTTATCTTTTAGAGTGAGGAGGACATAAGTGTCAAACAAGTGCAGTCTCACCAGCTTGCTCAGCTGCTTGCGTTGCAGCTCCCGAGCAGGGCTAACCATTGTTGAACTCTATTGAAGTGCTGTCGGTTTTGTATATTATTTTGTCGGCATGTTTAGTTGAACTGGTGGTAATCTTTGATGCCCAATGTATGTAATCTGCTGTCTGCTTGTGCTTTATTATCATAATGGAGAACTTTGATGCCCAGTGGATGTAATATGCCGTGATTTCTTTATTTTATAGTCTAGGTTTTTTTATTCACGATGCTGCAGTTATTTTACTTTATATATGTATCATGTCTTCGCAGTAAACCGGCCAAACCGTAAAATTACGGTACATAATCAGGCCGTCTTGCAAATCACCATGTATGATCCGCATCATGGCCCCCGTCATCTTGGTCCGTTAACAGGCCTAAATGTAAACTGGCCCACTAGTAGATTCGGGTCTTTGCCGAGTAAACCGCCGGCCCTATTTTCCCAAGAAAACTCAATGGGCCTTTAGGAGGCTGAAAAGTAGGTTGGGCCTGAATCATGCCGAACAGCTCATGGGCCGGCAGCAGGCCGAAATAGACCCCAGCCCATGAATGCGCCAATCAAATCACGAGCTTATAACAGGCCAAAATTGTCTCGGTCCTTGTTTGGCCCAATCAGATTATCGGCTGCGAGCAGGCCGGATGCAAACCGGGCCGTAGTTAGGCCCAACTATACGACGAGCTTTTAATAGGCCGATATTAATATAGGATTGAAATGCTAAATGGGCCCTTTTAACAGGCTGAAACTAATATCAGGCCGAATGCTGCAGAGGTGTCGGCCGGCGTACACCTGGGTGCATTAAGCTCCAATGCCCGTGCCGGCGTCGGAGACACCAATGCCGCCTCCACCGGAGACACCAATGGCCCCGCCTGCGCGTTCTGCTTGTTGCTGGCCGTGAAGCTGGGAATCGGGGGCGGGCCCTATTGGCCGCCCGCAATCCATGTCGTCAGCCCCTGAATCAAGGTAGGCATAATGCCGGTGTGCGTCGATCCCAGTTGTTGTTGCACTTGCTCTTGGACAATCTCCGGAATCTGCACCACTTGTGCCTTGAGTTCTTGAACCTCGTGCGACTGGCTTTCCGAGCTGGTCTTTTTCTCCTTTCGCCCACCAGCATTATAGTATGACGACCATTTTGTGGACAAGCCTTTGCCGGCCACACGACCAGCTGACGGCGGCTTACTGAGCTTATCCTTTTTTTTTCATTACATTCAACGCCCTATTTAGAGTGGTGTCCCAAGGGGTGATCTGAGTCGACCCCGTGCTACTGCTTTCAGTCGCCTGCGGAAGGAATGTGAACCATTTAGAAATTTGGCTTCATTAATTAGAATGCAACCATATGGAACTAATTACGCGGGGGTGTATTCCTTACCAGAACAACCTCAAGGGCCCTGGTCTTCGGATCCGTGGTGAGCTCCTTTGTTACCGGGTCCTCCTTGTACCGGGCCCTGACAAAGTTCTTGGTCTGCTTGTCACCGTATTTATCGAAGAGGGGCGGTAGGCCTTGCTCGGCACGCTCCGCGTCCTCCTTGTCCCATATAGGCTCTGCCACTCTGTAACCGCCGGGACCGAGAGTGTGTTCCCCTAAGTTCAACTGCCACATTTCTTTCCCCCACTGACTTGATTCGGAGGTTGCGCTGCTCTCGCACTTGATCTTGAACTCCTTGTAGTCATCTTTGGTGATTGAAGGATTTTTCTCCTTGATCTTCTCATAACTAAAACCTTTGTCAATCATTCTCTTCACCGAGCTTCTCCAAGTAGACAGGGCCGTGCTCATCCTCGTGAGGGCGGCATTATTCACTTTATTCCCTGTGAGGCATGTGTTTTCAAATTCAGCGTGGAACTTGTATCGTTCGTGCAGCTTCATGAAGAGGAGGTTGCGCAAATTCCCTCGGTCCTTATGCCTTAGGTTCTCAGTGTTGATCGAGATGGTGCTCCGGAGAATGCACCCGAGCTGAACCGAGTACCCCTTAACTATTTTTTTGGGCGCCGTTCAATTCCCGTCGGAGTCCACTTCGGTAAATTCGTCCTTGACGGTGCGGAGCACGGTCGGGCGCCGGTCCTTCCGTTGCCTCTTCGGTTGGCTGCCATCTGTGCGTGCGCCGCCATCATTAGTGGTGGCATCCTCGGCGGCACCATCAGTGGTGTCATCCCCGACGGCACCATCAGTTGTGTCATCCTCGGCGGCACCATCAGTGGTGTCAGGATCGGTGTCTTTTGCGGCGTCCTCATAGAAGTGAGGTTGTTCCACCATCTCCTGGGACAGCTCCCAGAATGCCTTGCCGCCCGAACCGCCGGCCTCATTGTTGTGGGCCATGTTTCTCTCTAAATAGGAAAAAAAAGTTTGGTCAAAAAGTTGGTTATTGTCAAGGAACAAGATCATGGTCTCATCATTTAGGGTTTGCCGACACCGAGGCATCCTAAAAGCTAAGCTTTTATCATTTAGGGTTTTTCGACGCTGAGGCATCCTAAAGGCCTAAGCTTTCATCATTTCGTTTTTTATCGACACCGAGGCACCATAAAATCCAAGGTTTTATAATTTATGGTTTGTCGACACCAAGGCATCCTAAAAGCTAAGCTGGGAAGGAGAATTCTAAGTTGGGCCTAATCACTTGGCTCTATTGCCGCCTATGGTTTAATGCAGCAAGAATAAAGGGGCAGTTGATCCTACTTAATTAAGTACTAAGATACCCCGGCCCATGCATTAGTCACAAGTACCCCATATGTCCTATTTTTAGCAAAGTCATGCTAAAATTCACGCAAAATTTCAGCATGACCTTTGCTGAAAATAGGACATATGGAGTACCCGAATTTGCCGGAACGAAAGTTAATCGACATTCCAGCAAACTCATGGGCCTCTCGGGATACCTGCAAAATCATCACGACACGATGGTCGGAGACAAAACCCAGCGAAAATCTAGATGGGGTGCATCGGGCTTTCAACTCACGATGGTAGTATCACTAGACGGGGCAGAATAGCATAATATTGATCTCAGCTTAATCTAAAACATGTGACTGCAAAAAAATGTAATGTTTCCATATTTAAGCTGGAGCGTCCATCCATCCATGAGATGAAACCAGATTAGGCTCCAGCTGCATGCATGCATCATGAAGAGAAAGATGAAGAAAGCTTTTCTTCTTGCTTCAGCTGGAGCATCCATCCATCTCCATCAGATGAAGATCACACTGAGCTCCAGCTGAGGGATCCATCATCCATCATGCCAGCCAGCCAGCAAATTAAGCTGGCCTGGAGCAAATAAAAATACAATGCAATCATACATACTAAAGCAGAAAGATAGATAGATAGATAAGCATGTTTAGTTTAGTTTACAAGAATGGGTGCATGCATGTCAAAAGTTGGCATCTACTACTTGCCTTTGCTTTTTCAGCCCACGTTCATGCATGTCACTGTCAGTTACTACCAGTTAATTACTCTACTAGTCATGCCAAATAAGATAGATACTCCTCATCATCATCATATAGTAAAAGCTAATTAACCAGCACATGCATCAATGATGCTTCTGCTCTTACTTCTCTGCTGCTAAAAGCATAACCACAACAAGATTAACAACTACATTGTTCTGTGTAGTGTACATTGGTGATTGTTGAGCCAACATGCCACATTGCAGTGCTAGGATGTTGCCATGTTTGCAGTGCTAGGATTAGCGTTGCGTAAATAAATAAATATACAAATGGACAGATAAATAAAAGAGCACTACTACTGAAATAAGATGTTCTGCATGCATAGAAAATGAGGATTAAACATACTCAAGTTAAGCATTGTGGCAGGTTCTCAACATGAACATGAACATGCAGTGACAGTCATATCACCTGGGCTGGGCACCATGCCACTGCCCTAATTAAACCCTAAAATAAACATTTCTCTTTCCCCTCCCCCCCCCCTCCTATCCCTCTCTCTCTCTTTCCCAGCTCCAACCCCAAACACAAATTAAACCCTATATTTACTTGTAATTAAGATTCAGCCCTGGATAATCAACATACTCCAAGGTAAACTGGATATAAAGTTTACATACTAGAGATGTCTACTTCTAGAGATGTCTTACTTGTGTAATAACATTGCTCTAATTTTTTACTCTACAGCCGGATGCCATTTGAATAAGAACCAAGTTCTCTGCAGATGTCTTACTTCAGTACTAACATTGTTCTAATTTTTAACTATGCAGCCGAATGCAGTTTGAAGAAGAACCAATTTCTCAGCGGTGTAGTTAAATTGGAATCTCTATCTGATTCTACCGATACTGAAAGTGAAGTTGCTGGTGTGCCAAACAGCAGTATGCCTGAATCCTGATCACAATGTACTTTCATTGCACATGCATGCATATAGTGAATAACAAGCGCTGAATGTTCCTTCTGTAAGACGGCTTGACACTCCTACGAAGTTCCTATGCAATCAACATGTGGAAATACAACGCGTGAAGATGATGATGAATTCAGTGAATTGGGTGGTAAACCTTTCTCCCCAAGTGCTTGCTATACATCTCGCAATGCAGCACTCCATTTTCCCTAAACCTAGCAAAAGAGAGAAGAAGAGGGCATGGCCGGGAGGGAGGAGAGGAGGAGGAGAGGAGAAGAGAGGCAGAGGGAGGAGGGTTACCTGACCACGATGAGGTGGTAGCCGGAGCGGAGACGACGAAGGGCGGAGACGGCGAGCTTGGGGGAGGCGGGGATAGACGGCGGGGAGGTCGCAGGCCTCCTCTCCTGGTGGACGTGGGGCCTCCTCTCCTGGTGGACGTGGGGTGGCTCCAAGGCTCCAAATCTCCGGCGGCTCCAAGGCTCCAAATCTCTTGGCATCGCGGGTTTCTAGGTTTTCGAGGGCTGGGAAGGCGAGGGAGGGGTGGATGGGGCCGGCGAAGCCCGGGAGCGAGGTCGCCGGAGGGTGGAAGGTGATCGGCGGCGGTGGCGAGAGGCGAGAGGGGGAAGTGGATCTGGCGAGGGAGGGACGAAGGGATCGGGCGACTAGCTATAGGAGGAAGATTACTAATGGCGCACCCCTTGGCGGTGCGCCATTAGAATGTTTTTTTTGATAGCAATGGCGCACCAGCGGGACCGTGCGCCATAAGTATTCTTTTTTTAGATAGCAATGGCGCACCAGCCAGCCGTGAGCCATAAGTAAGTTTTTTATTATTATTATTTTGTTGCATCTAATAATTTTTTAGAAAATGAATATGAATATGAAATAGTTATAATTTTTTATAAAAATAGTAATAATTTTTTTAAAAATATCATCAGATTTTTTATTTGAAAATATTTATGAATATAAAAAAATATCATCAAATTTGTTATTTGAAAATATAATCAATTTTTCTTAAAATATAATCAAATTTGTTTTTTTAGCTGCATTAATTTGTGATGGTGGAGCGGGGGAGGATGCGAGGGTCGTTGGCGGTGGTGGAGTGGGGGAGGGTGCGGGGGGTGCTCGGCGGCGAGGGGGATCCGACGAGAGGGGATAGCGATCGAGATGGAGGGGATCGAGATCGAGTGTCCTCATGAATATTCAATATTTTTACATGAATTCAAAAAGTGCCCATGAAATTTAAAAATATTCTTGATAGTTCAAAAAGTGCCCATGAAATACAAATCGAGAAATGAAGACTACAATTTAAATACAATCGATCTTAGCTAGCTAGCTCTCTGTTCACAATATTGTCGCCCTTCTTTTTTGCAAATGGAGTTCTTCTGTGGAACGGACATCCTTTAGGTAGGGTGGTCCTGCTTCTTCTTGTGGTGTATGCTGCTACTTCATCGTCGTCGGCATGTTCCATCTTCGGGTTGCCGTACTTGTCGAAGTCTTGCTCATTGGTGACTCCATCCATTCCGATGATGTTCCTTTTGCCTCTCCTCATGACAACATGACTGGGCTTTGACGGGTCGATAATGAAGAAGCATTGGTTCTCTTGGGAAGCCAGTACCCATGGCTCATTTTTCGTGGTGACGTTTGCGCCCGCGGTCTTGGATTTGGCTCCGGGTTTAACCATGGTGGTGAAATACCGGTCCTCTTTTAGGACGCTCTTGGCCCATTTGACACGGAACATCGGGACCTTCTCTCCAGCATAGCTCAGCTCCCAGATCTCCTCGATCCTTCCGTAGTATCTGTCCTTGTCGTTACCGATGTAGGATTCCATCGTTACCCCGGAGTTCTGATAACCATCGCTCTTCATGTCCTTGTCCTCATTGTAGAATGTGTAGACGTTGATATCGTACGCCTCATAGGTCATCAGGTTGTGCTCGGCGCCGTGTTGCAAGGCGAATATGAGTTGTTCTTCCGTGGAAGAATCCTCATGTAAAGGGTACGACGGAAGCTTCTGCTTGAACCAACGCGTGAAACATGAGTTGTGCTCTTTGATTATATCTCCGTCCGTCCTCTGTTGGCCTTGGTCATTGTACGTCTTCTCAATAAAGGTTTTGTGCTCTACCACCCAAGGATCGACCATGTCTATGTGTTGTAGCGCGACTAGGTTTGCTCTTTCAGAGTCAGCAAGTCGACCCTCGAAGTCGACATGCATTTCGCGGCGACCCTCGCGGTGACCCCATCCAGCGAGCCTGTCGAGGTTCCTGTTGACGGGCAGACCAACGGGGTTCTTGATGCCTAGATAATTCGTGCGGTAGGAGATGCACTCTTTGGTCAGAAAGCCCCTGGCTATGCTTCCCTCTAGATGTGACATGTTGTGAACGTATCCTTTGATGACACCATTCATCCTTTCGAACGGCATCATGTTGTGCAGGAACGTCAGCCCGAGTTGGATGACATCCTCCACGATATGGACCAGCAGATGCACCATAACGTTGAAGAATGCGGGCGGGAAGTACATCTCAAGCTCGCATAGTATCACCACGATCTCTTCCTGTAGCCTTCTTACTTGCCTCACGCCAACCGACTTCCGAGAGATGATGTCGAAAAAGTTGCATAGGCCAAATAGCATTTCACGGACGTGCGGGTCCATGATCCCACGGATTGCAACTGGAAGTATCTGCGTGATCAGCACGTGACAGTCGTGAGACTTCATCCCGCTGAACTTCTGCTTCGCTGGGTCTAGGTATCTGCTTATCTTCCCCATGTAACCGTAAGGAAGTTTTACTCCTACGAGGCAGGTGAAAAACTGCTCAATCTCCTCCTGACTTAGAGTGAAGCACGCGGGAGGGTAGTCATTTCCGATCTTCTTGGCCTTTTTGCCTTTGCGACGACTTTCCTTGTCCTGCTTCGCCTCATCATTATCATCATCATCATCATTAGCGTGAAGCTCCTGCCTGATGCCCATTGATTTCAAGTCTGCCCTTGCTTTCGGAGGTGGTCGAAGAGGCCGAGGTGCTGCCGGCTCCTGAGGTGGCCGAAGATGGAGCGCGGTAGCCCCCTCTTGGGGTGAGCCTAGAGGACGTTGTGGCGGGGGATGGGGCGCCGGTCGCGGGCGTCCGCCATGGCCTTGCTCCAGCCCGAGGCGCACCCGCCTCAAGCGGCCTCCTGCCGTCCTTCGCGGCGCTGGGAAAAAGGCGGAGGCTGAGGGGCAGCTATGGCCCTGCCCTGAGGGCTCTGAAGAGGAAGAAGCTGACTGTACTGGGCAGGTGCGTGTTCCTCAGCTTTTCCTGTTCTTTATGATACGGTTCTCCTGATCTCTTGCTTTGCAGGGCTCCTCTTGACTCATTCCTGAGCCGTCCAGCGAGGTTCGCAGACACTTCTGACCACGCCCCTCCTCCGGACCGTGCTGGGACTTCGGTAGACATCGTGTGGGTCCACGGGGCCGCGCTTGGAACCTGCCACGTGGACTGCGCTCCCAGCCCTCGAGTGCTTCTGGGGCAAGGCGGCTCTTGGTGCGTCGGGGGCTTGTCTCATGCCCCAGGGCTTGTCTTCGTCATTGATCAACAAGCTCTTGAGGCGGCCCGAGAGGCTAGCCGCCCATCAGGACCACGCCTGCCCCTCGTGCTGGAGGCAATGCGTGCTCCAGGGGTTAGCCCCGGGGCGCATGCTGAGGGAGAAGAAGAGTCCCCCTTGGGCGGCCCAGACGTTGTGGATGAGCCCGGCCGCCTCTTGGAACTCGCGCTGCGCAGGAGTGTGGTTCGTCACGATCTTGTGCGGGGGGTGTCAGATGCCCCGAAGCGCCTTGAGGTTGAGGTCGCTGAAGTGGATGCACGCATCGATTCCAAGGGCCTGCTTCTGGCCGAGGGTTGGTGCCAGTTGCGGGCTGCCGTTAACTTGAGCCACCTGCAGCATAAAACCGCCCTGAAGAAAGTGGAAGCGTCTGTGGCCGCGGCTCAGGAGGCCCGCGACCGCGCCCTGGAAGAGGCTCGAGACGCCGACCGCTACCGCGCAGCAGCCGAGGAGCGTGAGCGCGAGCTCGAAGCCTCGAACGCCACGCTGGAGCGTCAGGTTCATACTCGAAGGGCTGCCCTCGCCGCGCCCTCGGTCGATGATGACAGCCCAGTGGGCCTCTCAGCGCGGGAGGAGGCGCTAGCACTCGAGATGATGGAGCTGAACATGGAGTGCGAGCGCCTGGAGAAAATGGAGCACCAGGTGGCCGAAGCCGAGGGCAACCTCGATGATCGAGAGGATGTCGCGAGGAAGGCTTCCATGGAGACCGAGCACCTGCGGAAGGATTACCGCGCGAAGCTGGGGCTTCACGAGACTCGCTTTGCTGATAAGCGCAAGGAACTCCAGAAGGAGGTCACAGCTCTCGAGGGCAAGCTAGCGGATGTCGAGCGCCCTCTGCAGGTGTAGGAGAAGGCTCGTGCCGCGGCCGAGTGTCGTGAGCGGGTGTCGAAGGAGGCTTGTTCCGCGAGAGAGCGCCACGAGCGGGCATCGGAATAGACTCGCGCTGCCGCCAGGGCAGAGCTGTCCTGCTTCCACAAGCAGGTGGAGGACATTTCCACTACCGCAGCCCGTAACTCCGAGGAGGCTGCGCGAGCTCGTGGAATGCAACGCATCCGCTCGAAGATGTTCGAAGCTTTCAGGCACAGGGCCGGCCGAGCCTTGAACGAGCTCCTTGACTCGACGGTCGATGGCCCTCTGGTTGATGATGATGCCGGATATCTCGGGTTCTTCACCAGAGTGGTGGAGCGTCTTGAAGGCGAGGTCATGAGGGCACGGTAGCTCGTCGAGGAGCAGAGCTGCGACATCCTCAGGCGTGCAGTCTCACACATCTTCGGTAACTTGCTCCTTCTTGAACCACGTACGGACTTCGGGGCCTTGCTGGAGCCGGTGCCCGTGACGGTCGCCGACCCCGTGGAGAGGTGGGTGAGCGATCATGTGGACGTGTTGGTGACGGAGCTTGTTCCAGCCATTGATGATGCGCCGGTGCTCGAGATGGGGGGGGGCGACGCCGATGGTACTGACGACGAGGCCGATGCTTAGTCCAGCTCCTGTTGTAGATTTGATTTTTTGGTTGTGGCTCTAGAGCCGGGTAAGATGAATATCATGAAACTTAAGCTTTTGATGATGTAAGGATGGGTTTACGCACTCCCTTGTGACGTTCTCTCCTGAGGCTGGGACCTCGGGCCCTTGTTGTGTTTCCGAGAGGGGCGTCTGCCGACCCTGTTTGAGCGTCTCTCGCGAGTACCTGCAGCTGGTGCAAGAGTGATTGGCGGTCCGGCCGCGGGCCAGATAGAACGTACGCCCATGCCCCGGCCCCTGCTCGCGAGGGCCGATCGGGTGGGGTCACAGCTATAGTCAGGCTTAGCCGAGCGAGGCGAAGAACGGATTGGGCGAAAGAAAACTCAGTCAAAAACGCAAGTCGCGGATAAACCCCCCCCCCTTTATTTCAAAGATAAGTCGCGCAGCCGCGAGCTCGACTCGAGAAGGCAGATACAAAAGAGGCAAAGGCGAATGGCAAAAAGAGGGGCCGCGTCCGGCCCCTGATCAGGGCCGGGCCCAGAAGGTATGGGATTATGCGAGAGGGGGGGCGGAGCCGCGGTCTTGGGCCCTCCTGGCGTGCGTAGGATGGGCTGCCGTACCGCCTCCAGACGTACCCTCCGCAGCCCAGGGGATGGTACATCGGGAGGCGGGCGTCTTGAGCTTCAGTGTAGGGAGAGGAGGCCCCTCCCCATGGGCATCATACCCGCCGCCGGCGAACCCCTGGTGAAATCCAGGGCGGGCACATGCGCGACGGGTCACACGTGAGGGGACGAGTGCCTGACCCGGGCCTTCCCTCCCTTTCTGTCAAGATGCGGCTCCTGGGGAGCTTCCTTGGCCTGCTGAGGCTCGGGGCCAGAGACACTGTTGGCCCGAGACCTACGGCTAGTGCCGCGAGAGCCGGCCTCCGTAGGCACCCGTGCGCGTTTCATTCGTGCTCCGTGGCCGTCGGTGGTGACGGCGGAGGGTCAAGGGCTAAGAGCGTGGGGTCGTCCTCCCGACCTTCTGCCCTTGATCCCCCTCGTGCCCGTGCCTGATCGCACCCAGCGTCGGGCGTAGTCCTGCGGTCGCCTCTTGACGGTTCCCCGGTAGGGGCAGTACTTGGGTACAAAGGGCTTCGAGGCAGAGGGGCGGCATCATACGCAGGATTCAGGGGGTCATACCCCATGACAACCTCGTAGGTCGTCATCGGTCTTGCCCACACGGGTGACCGGGCGCGGCCGGCGTAGCCTCCGGTAACTGGCGATGTCGTGCGGAAGCAAAACGGCTTGGCACCGGTGCTGGCGGCATCGAGGAGCTCGGCCACCCTGAGCAGCAGCGCGTCGTGGCCGGCGTCGAGCAACTGGCACCTTAGCAGCTCCCTTGCCACCAGCAGCGCGGCCCTCATGTTTGCCATTTCGCGCCGGTCCCGCGAACTTGCCGACGCATGCTCGGCGGCCCGCACTGCTGCGTGGCTTTGGCGCCGCGTGGGAGATGGGTGCTGCCGGTCCCCAGGCGGCGGGTCGGTGATGCTCATCGTGCCGTCAGCCTTGACCAAGGCTGGGTGATGGCATGTCCCATGGCTGAAGGGCAACGCTCGAGCGATGCGAGCGCCACGGGCTTCCGCGCGCGTCTGCTACGCCTCCGCCATCAGAGTCATGATCCGTCGAGGTGGGGTGAAGCGAGGTCGACGGACGAGAGCGGGACGAGGTCGTCGGAGAGGCGAGATTTCGACACGCCCCCTACCTGGCGCGCCAAATGTCAGATTACGGGCTCCGCAAACCCAAAGAAGTTCGAACTTGTGACAGCCTGATTTTTGCCCTCCTTTATTTGCCAGAGCTTTATTTGAATTTATTTTAAACCTTGGGATTTTTGAATCTTTTCATATGGACTTAAACACTTGGGTACCCTTGACTTTCACCCAAGGGCCTCCTATCCATCTCAAACCATCTTTTCCCTCTGGACCACTCTAATACACTTTAGGGAAATTTTTTGTTATATTCACTTTTCTTCCCAAAACCCTAGCTAAAACCTTTGTGCTCCAAAGCAACCCCTATTTTTCTGGCTCACAAAAATCTGAGGAAATTCCTAAATATTCTTTGGACCCTAAGACACATTCCTGAGAAAAAATATTGCACTACTATTTGGAATATTTTTGCTACAGAAAATCTTTTCTATTCTGGACAGAAATGGTAGTTTCTACAACAACTACCATTTTACTTGCTCCATTGCTTCTGAAACTCCTTGTGCATCTTCACCTTAGTAACTCTTGGCTAGACTCCAAAGCACAGCCTCCAACTCTTAACCATTTTTCCTCAGTAAACTCTCAAAGTTTCTGTCCAGAAACTTACCAGGCGTGTAATTTTCTTTCTACTGCGTCTGGAAACAAACCAACCACGGGTAACTCTCCTATCTACCACGAACAACACGCCAGACATGAATTTCGGCACCAAGTCAACCAGTAGGCATAGTTCGCGCGGTGACCACGCGTGTACACCATGCCATGGTCGTCTGTCGGCGCGCTCTGGATGCCGCCGAGCACTCTGTAGAGCACGTGCTCGCTTCTGCGCCTGCCCAAGCGTGCCAAACTGTGCCATCATCATCGTCTTCACCTCTACAGCACCCTTCTGGCACTCGCCGACGCCGGAGCTCGCCGCAGCGAGCACGGGCGCGGTCCGGCCAAGGCAACAATGCGGTGCGCACTGTGCTCATCGCCACCCCAGCGCCCCTGTGCTCGTCCCCGTCTGTCCATAGCTCCCGCGTGACCTCGTCGCCTTCTCCCCCCTCTCACTGACACCATTTCGTCGCCAGGCGCAGCCAGGTGTCGCCGGCGGAGCCCCGTTCTCCCCTCTCGGCTCGCCTATATATAGGCCCCCTCCTAGCCGCTCCGAGCAACCAGCTCCACTCCCACACACTCACAGACTGTGTAGAACCCCGTGGCCCGGCCGGGCAGGCCACAGGCCACAGTCCCCGAGCTCGAGCTCACCGGCGATCCCCTCGGGTCGTCGAAGTAGCTACAGACCCTCTCAGGCCAAGGCGACCCTACTAGAGCCTCCGCCACTCTCTGGTAGAGCCACTTCGCCTAGCTGGAGCTGCTGGAGACGCCGTTGCTCGCCATCTTCTTCAACTCCGGTGACCGCCCTATTTTGCCTCCGCCTACGAGCTCTGTTTCGACATCGTCCGACCATCCCTAGCTAACCTACGGGTACGGGCAGGTGCGCCTCGACCCCCTCCGTCGATCTATCCTTTCCATCTTGGCCAAGGAGCAGCGTCGCCGGCGTGCGCTTCGGTGAAGCCGCGGCCGCCCCTGCTCTTCCCTCTCTGTCCACTCAGCTGACTAGCGAGGCCCGCTAGTCAGCCTCTCTGTATCCGCGCAAACCGGTACCAGTGGTGGCGCTCTGGGCTTTTACGCCTTCGACGTCACCCCCCCCCCCTCTTCTGCTTATTTAAATTTCTAAATTTAATTATATTCTAGAGAACTTCAAACTGCAACAACTTTTTAACCATAAGTCCAAATGAATTGATTCTTTTTGCATTGTGTTATTTGTAAAGAAATCTTGCAGCACACCAAAAATGAAACTATTTGGTGTTGTGTAGATTTTCTGGTGAATTTTTGAATGATTCTTGATATTTTTTCTTTTTGTACTTTTATTTATTTTCAGAAGAGGAAACTTGTCTGGAGGATCACCAGGAGGCTTGTGAGCCTCATTTGAACTAAGGCAAGCCACATCAACATTTTCATAGCGCCATTTCAATATTTGTGATTTTTCCAACTTGAACAAATGATTTAATATATGCGTATGAATTTTTTTTAAATACTTTCTGTTGGTTACTGTCTTTATTTGTTTCATTCAGTTTACAGAAAGTTGGAGTTTAGTTTAAGTTATTAAGATAGTTAAAGAAAGTTTGAGTCTTGAGAATGATTATGGATATGCATATGTGAAGTTACTTTCTTTTACATAAGTAATCATGATAAAATTTTGCTACGTTAAGTTCTGTTTTTGATTGAAAGTAAATCATAACCAGAATAATATTGAAGTTGTGATGTTCATGTTTAGTAAAGTAAAGTTGACCCAGTTATACTTTTGCAATGCATTTTGGTATGGCATTATATTTGTTCTTGTGATGCATTTTGGTATATTGCTTTCCATGGCATTGTATGACACCGGTTATTTATTCTTCTTTAAGTTGAAACTGTTAATAACTTAACTTGAATAAATAGTTGACCGGGTCATGGTGCCACCGAATCGAGTCTTTTCCAAGTGCAACCACATTTACCTTTATGGGAAGGTCTTTATTCCGTCCATTGTCATGCCTACTGTCGGTACCTCCAGATAGGGAAGGTTATGGGCATGCAGTACCCTAGCCCGGTAAGCAGACATAACCTTGTGTGCGCGTTGTTAATTTTATGGTATTGAGTCCCCGTTTGGGACAATTTCTGTTTGGCCACGACGGTGGTCGGTGTGCCTTTGGTAGGCACAGAGCCACCCAGGACTATTCAAGTGGGAAATGAGTCGGAGTGGCCGGGGGAGTGTCATGGCAATGGAAGGGTTTCGTCGGAACGCCATTGGTCCACCCGAATGGGAGGACGAGGTCATGGGTTCCGTGGTGTGGGTACAGTGCACTACCTCTGCAGAGTGTAATTAATCATTCGGTAGCCGAGTCCCCGGTCACGGACACGCTCGCAAGTAAGTCACACCATGGGTCAACATATAATAAAAATTTGCTCACTTAGTTCTAAAACTTTGTACTGTAATAAATTGGTGGAAGAGCCACCGAGATGGTTTGAGACCAAGTATGATCAGGTTGGTGATCGCCGGAAAGTTCACGATTTATGTCTTGTTGAAATGAATAAGTTGGTAGTCTAATAACAATCACCATGAGTAAGTCAGACCTAGGTTTTATTTCTACAAGGCATGAGCACAGCATGTTAGTTGATATGTATCTAAGTTTGTTGCTGCATATTTATAATTGAATAATTATCATGATATTGTTTGTCATTATGATTTTGTTTGCTGTAAGCTTGCAAGTACATTCAACGTACTGACCTGGCGTGTCATGCCAGATTTCAGGAAAGTTCCGCTGGAAAGGAGAGCCGTCTGAGTCTAGACCGTGTCCACATCGGTGTCCCTATGAGATGGAGTTCCGCTACGATGTCGTTCCGCTGCTGCGTAGTTTATGCCCGAGGCCTTCTATGTTCATTAAATAATGTACATATTGTCCAGCCGCACCGTGTGTGCCGCTATGCCTCGCTACCTGTTGTAATATAAAACTATGGTCCGCTAGTATCAATAAAGCGGTTGTTTTCTGTACCAAGATGCTGTGTGTTGCCAGAAGACAAGGTCTCTTGGCTGGCAATGCAAGGTAAACCGATCGCTCTGATCCGGGGTGCCACAACGCTTGGTATCAGAGTCGCGCTGACTGTAGGATGCGTTAGACTAAGACTTGCAATTTAAAAGCTAGATACACATTTAGGTTGAGTGCCGGTAGTTTGTATAGTTGGTTATTGCTTTACATATACTTGTATTATTTTTATGCTAACCCGATGATGGTTGTGAGTGTAGATGGCTCCGGTGCCGTATCCGTGCCAGTTGCAGCTGATGTCGTACACGTCACCGCACCTCCTTCGCAATGTGTGGCGTCTGATGTACCCTCATGGAGACGACCCAGTTTATCGCATGTACCAGGAGCGTCTAGCTGACTCAATATATGAATATCAGGCGGTGGCGACTCTGCGCGTCCGTTCTGACTCCAGTTCTTATACTCGTACATCTCGGAGCGGTCACGCTTCTACCACCTCGCAAGCCGTCCAATTTGCTGCATTCGTGGTCATTGTTGAGCTCCGTCACAATGAGACCCACATGCAGAACCACCCAGGTTTCCAATACTACCCTTCTCTGCACGACAACGGTTGTGTTCATTTCCCTGAAATTGATCCGGAGTCTGATAGCATTGCTAGCCATCTTTCCCGTTATATCACTGCTAGTTACCTCATGATCCACGAGCTAACATGCGAGTTGACTCACACTCGTATTGCTTTAGCCACTACTAGGTCTGTTACCATTCCCGCATCCTTGGGATTCACTCCTTACGTCCCCAGTTCCGTTTCCCCCGCTTCACTAGTAACCCCTCCCAGTAGCTCGGGCACCTCGACCATAACTCCTCTTAGTGCCCCTGCTGAGTGGATCTCACTCCTCACTACCCCTGTAGCTCCTATGATCCACCCTACTTCCACCCCGGAAGGAGAGCCTCCAAGGCAGCGTCGCCGTGTTACCTTTAACCCTAAGGTTTCCGTTAACCTCGTCAGTTCAGGATCCGAGTCCACTTCAGGAGAAAACCCCGCAGCACCCGCAGAGTAGTAGAGCTCCAGAGTATTCGTAGTTATCCGACTGATGTACGAATGTGGATGTATGAGTCGTGATGTGTTGCTTCATGTATGAGAGTAGTGTAATCGGGCCTGTTAATTTTCTTTTCATGTATGCGTCCTTGTATAATTATGCTGAAGTTGTGTATCTTCTACTCGTTGTTGTTCTTCGCATTTCTGTTTTCCCTTGACTCTTGTTGCTGGATTTTCCCCACCTATTTTGCTTTTGAATGTTTCTCATCTCGGTTGCGTTGTCTTGGGAAAAATCCATAATAGGTTGACGCGGGAGGCAACAGTGGCAGCGCTCACGAGGATGTTCCTGTTCGTCGCTCCGCCCGACAGGCAGGACAATCCCCCGAGCCATTCATACCACCGCCTCCACTGCCAAATCCGCCTACCACTGAACAAATCCTGCGTATGTTTGTGGAAAGAAGAAGTAAAGATCTGCTTGAGGTATTAAAAAGTGTTCAACCTATGATTGGTCAAAATGGACAGCAGAACGGTCATTACTCCAAGCTATCGGATTTTCAGCAAACTCAGCCTCCTAGTTTCAGTCAGGCAGTTGACCCTTTGGATGCCGATGATTGGTTGCGAACCATTGAGCGGAAACTTGAGATTTCCCGTACTGTCGAAGATGACAAAGTTCCATATGCAACCCACTATCTTGAAGGTGCTGCTGCCATATGGTGGGAAAATACAAAAGCCATGTGGCCTGCTGATGAAGCACTCACCTGGAGCAAATTCAAGGATCAGTTCCGAAAATATTACATCCCTACTGGAATTATGAAGACCAAGCAGCGTGAGTTTCTTGCACTCACCCAAGGAAATCTGTCCGTGGGAGAATATTTGCCAAAATTCAACCATCTGGCCCGTTATTCCCTGTATGACGTGGCCACGAAAGAAAGAAAGATCGACATGTTTCTTGGAGGATTAAACTCGCAACTCAGGTGCACTCTCAGCATGCTTGATTTTCTAGATTTCCAAACTTTGGTAAATAAAGCTTTCATTGCGGAAAGAGAACACAAGCTCGTACTGGACAACCGGCCCGCTACTAAATAGCACAAACGCAAGTTTGAACCAAGAAAAGAAGGACTACCGGTGCAGAAAGCTTGAACCTGGCAGCAAACTCAGGTAGACTACAAGCCCAATTGGCAACAGAATGTTAACAAGACTACTACCCAAGTCAAGAATGTTGTCACCAACCCAAGACACGAGGAGCGTCAGCGCAATAATTCTTGCTTCAGTTGCGGGAAAAGTGGACATTATGCCCGTCAGTGTCCCAAGAACAGCAAGGCGAACGCCTTATTCCGGCCACAAGTAACTTCATGGGGTCATACCAGGACCAGCAAAACATCACCGGGCACGTCGATCACCTCTCCGCAGATGAAGCCCAAGAAAACCCCGAAGTGGTCATCGGTATGTTTTCTATAAATAGCATACCTGCAGTAATTTTATTTGACTTGGGAGCTTCCCACTCTTTTATTTCTCGGAGTTTTGTTGCCCAAAACAATGTTTCTTGTTCTCTCTTGGGCAAAAACATGCTGGTACAAACCCCGGGATCTTTAATCAAGAGCAGTCTGGTCTGTCGTGACATGGAAATCAATATCAACAGAATACGCTTTCCAACTTCCTTGATACTCATTGAGTCAGCATAGTTGGATGTTATTTTGGGCATGAATTGGCTAACCCAATACCAAGTATGCATAAACTGTGCAACCCGAGAAGTCACTCTGATCAGTCCAGAAGGTCAAGTTACAAAATTCTACTCGCGCAAAAGGATACCAAAGAAGGGGATGATATTCACTGCCGTGGCTGAATTGGAATTAATTCCTGTGGTCAGTGAATTTCCTGATGTATTTCCGAAAGAACTACCAGGCATGCCACCAGACCGAGAACTTGAGTTTGCAATAGATCTGGTACCCGGAACAGCACCGTTATTCAAGAAGTATTACAGGATGCCCTCATCAGAGTTAGTGGAATTAAAGAAGCAGCTCAATGTAATGCTCTAGAAAGGGTATATCCGTCCTAGTTCCTCTCCATGGGGAACGCCTGCACTCTTTGTAAGCAAAAAGGATGGCAGCCTCCGCATGTGTGTAGATTATCGACAGCTGAATGATGTCACCATCAAAAATAAATACCCGCTTGTAATGCCCAGGATGGGACTATACCTCCTACGTGTCGAGGCACGACTTAAAGGTATAAGCCCATTCTGGAATGATCTCAAGTTCGGTATCTTTGCACGACTCATGTAAAAATAGGGATGAAATTGCAAAAGGATAGTTGGCTTACACTCGCCATGTCACACATACATTACATAAGCAAAACATCATTCAAAACATCTCAACCCGACTACGAGCGAAGATCCAAAAGAAAGATACCAAAAACATAAAGCCACAGGTCCAAATCGCCCCTACTAGAAACCACTACTGATCGTCGAAAACGTCACAAACATACGGCCACGCTCTTCATGGAACTCCCAGAATTTCTGACCCATCTCCTGCGTCAATCTCAGCTGAACTTGCATCTGGTGTTGTAGTATATATGAGCCACGAGGACTCAGCAATCCCATAACCATGGTTATCAAGACTAGCAAAGCTTTATGGGTATGGAGAAGGGTAGTGGTGAGGTTGCAGCAGGGGCTAAGCATAATATGGTGGCTAGTTTATGAGTACAAGAATAAGATGAGCATCTACGCAAACGGTCGCAAACTAGTAGTGATCGCTAAAGATCTTGAACTACCTACGAGTCAAACATAACCCCACCGTGTTCTCTTCTCAAAGTGAAAAGAGACAGTCACGGTTACTCACGCAGTTGTGTGTTTTACTTCGGATCCTCTGTCAAGTTTTCTACAACTAGACATTAACAAATTCCAATCTGCCACATAACCGCGGGCACGGCTTTTGAAAGATCATAACCCTGCAGGGGTGTCCCAACTTAGCCCATCACAAGCTCTAACGATCAGCTGAAGTGATAAATATAATATCATCACCCCTTATCTTAGGGAAATCCGATCAGGCTCGGCATCCCGGTGCACAAGACATTTCGACAATGGTAAAACAAGTCCAGCAAGACCTCCCGGCGTGCCGACAGCCTGATAGTAGCCGCGCGTATCTCGTCTCAGGCCACAACCGGATAGGAGAAGCTACGAGTAAAACCAACCCTCGGGTTTCCCCAAGGTGGCCCCGCAGCACCCCCGTTTGGGACCAACACCATCAGCACTGGCCCCCTGCTATGTAGAAAAGAGTACCCGAGGGCGCGACCCCCTATGCAATTTAATTAATTAATTAAGTTGTTATTATGAGGAAAATTAAAACCAATGTTGGGCCTTGCTGGAGGAGTTTTATTCAAAGACGAACTGTCAAGGGGTCCCCATATACCCAACCATGTAAGGAATGCAAAATCAAGGAACATAATGCCGGTTTATCGGCGCCTAAGGTGGCATGAGTGGAACAAAAGACCGAGCAAAAGGCCAAGCCTTCCACCCATGCCCAGTATATAGGTGTGTTAATAATAATAATAGATATTGTGATATTCCAACAACAAGTTCCAACATGGAACGATCTTCATCTTCACCTGCAACTAATAACGCTATAAGAGGGGCTGAGCAAGCGGGTAACATAGCCAAACAATGGTTTTGCTAGGAAGGATTCAAAGGTTACATGTTTCATGGCAACAAGGAGAGGGGCTGACAATAAGATGGGTAGCGCGACATGTAACGATAGCATCGAGACTACTAAGCATGGCAATGATAGTAAAGGTATCCAAGGGTATGATCATCTTGCCTGGGATTCCGCAAGGGAGAAGAACGGGTCCATGAAGTAGTCGAACAATCCTCACAACTCCGGAACGAACCCGAAGCTAACGAGGGAAGCAAACCGAAAAGAAACAAGCAACCCGGTAAACACGCAAGCATAAACATGGCATACGATGCACATCCAAGTATGATGCAAGACAGTTCTATATAGGAGGCACCACAAGTCTATACAGGAAGCAAAACATGGCAAGGTAGGAAGCATAAAAAAACAACACAAGTCTACATATGATGCAATACATGGCAAGGTATGATGCAAGACAAGTCTATACAGGAAGCAATACATGGCAAGGTAGGAAGCACAGAAAAACAACACAAGCAACATGACAATATGCTCAACCAAGTAGGATGCAAGACAAGTCTACATATGATGCACAACAAGTCTATAAATGATGCAATACATGGCAAGGTAGGAAGCACACAAGAACAACAAGTTTAAATGAGGCCGGAAACTACAACAAAAATTCCAGAAAATCCCCATATGCATGTTTAGCAATTTTAAGCAAACAACAATTCACACATTTTAATGTTGTTAACATGATGCGGATGACATGATCAAGTTTTATGCAATTTTTAGTAAAAGTTAACATGAAGAGATATGAAGTATTTGTCGCCGTGGTGGAAAGAAAGGGGCCATGGCGGCGAATCCGAAAATGATCCCACGCAACATATCGTTTCCTGTAACTCATTAAGAGTCCGGTGCAAAAGATGGCGGAGAGAGTGACATGCAAAAGAGATGGGGTGAACCCGGTTGCCCGGTTCCCACGGGTCGGCGACAAGGCAAACGAGGTTCACAATGGACACGATGCAAACATCCGATCATCTCATACAACACATGCAGTCCACGGGTCATCGTCTCGGGGTTATACCTTCGAAGCGTTCGTTTCGGGGCGGTTCGAGGTCGTAGAGGAAGTAGTGGTACTCGCGGGTCGTGGTACACGTTTTGTAGCCGTTCACGCTATCGTGTCGTGGTACTTGCCGCGTTTCGGACCGAAGGGGTACTTGGCGGTGGTCGAACTTGCCGCTTGTTATACGCAGATCTTTGGCGACGGTAGATGTACTTGATGTGTCGCCGTGTAGCCGTGCTCGTTTCGAAGATGAACTTGACGAAAACAAACCGGAGGTAGCCGTACATTTGGAAGAGGAACTTGGTGCGTCCAAAACTACGGGCGTCGATGTCCAACAGGACATATTGAACCGGATGCAAGGGAACTTGGGCAAGAGGAGGCCGAGCGCTGCTGCTCTGGTTGCCAGCGGGGATGGCACAAGGCGGATTGGCTTCGGCAGAGAGGCAGCCATGGCTGGCCTCGGGCGTCAGGCAGCGTGACGAGGTCGCGGCGGCTTAGACGAAGACCGACGAGGTGGTGGAGCCGCGCGGCTCGACGACGGAATGGAGCTCCGGCGGCTGCCGGTCCTGGTGGCGGAGCTCGCCCTGGGGTCGAGGAGAGGGGAGGCCACACATGCTCGGGGCGACCGTGAGCCGCGGGCGCGCGCCGACGGTGGCGACACCGTTGATGGAGACGGGGAGGCGGCACCGTTGGAGAGGTGCAGAGCAGTTCGGCTGTTGTGGGGTGTGGTTCCCTGCGTGGAGGCGGGGAAGGGCCGGCTCGAGGGAGCTCCTGGCGGCGGGGAGGCAGGGGCGCGGCTGGAGATGTCTTGAAGGCCGGCAATGAGGCGACGGGGAGGAAGGAGGCCGAGAGGGAGGCACGGGGAGAGCGAGGGGGGTCGGGAGCAGAGATGGGATCGAGCCAGAGAGGGGTACGCTGTGGCGGCGCTAGGGACGGGATCGAGGGAGCGAGGGGAGAGATGGGGACGAGGGGATCGGGGGAGTGGTCGACCCGAGGCCTAGGGTTAGCGCAGAGGAGGGCGGTTGGGCCTTGGTCCTAGAAGGCTGATGGGCCTTAGAGGCCGGCGGCTGGGCCTCTTCTTCCTCCTCTCCTCTACTGATTTTCTTTAACAGAAAAAAAAGAAGAAAGATGGAAAAGAAAGGGAGGCTTAGGGAAAGATTTTGCGCAAGCGGGTAATTTTCCAGGACTCATAAAAATGAGCCCTAACCAGGAACAACAAAAGTGGCAAGATTGCAAGATTAAATTCAAACTCATTTGAATTTAATTCAAATAGTTTGAACTAGGACTAGGTTTCAGAAGTGTCCAAAAAATGTTCGGATTTTGGAGGAGCCTCAATAAAACAGATAAGAATTATAGACAAGGTTTGAGGCAAGGAATTGCGAAAGAGAAGGCATGGGGAAAATATGCAAGTGTGTTATGGTGAATTCCAAACAAATGGAATAATTATTTATAATAGCTCCATAATATTAGGAGGATATGTTATAAAGAGAAGTCACTCTTCCCTCGATTTAAATAGATCAAAATATATATGCCATTTATTTAGTTGAGATGCAAAGATGAATGACATGATGGCATGATGACATGATGCAATGCAAAAATAAATAAAGCAAGCACAAAAGAAACACACGGGAAACCCGGAACATTTGGAATCTTCTGGGACGTCAGTCTTCGGGCGTCACAACTCTCCCACACTAACAGAGGATCTCGATCCGAGATCCTAGAGATGGCACTGGGTGAAACGGAAAAAGGAAGAGGTAAAATAAAGTTGCTTCTTCGACAAACGAGTGAAACCACGAACCTGAGAGGTTGACCAAATTTAAAGAAGAATACAACAGAGATGAACGATTATGAAAACACTCCGTTAGAAAGAGTAACAAGGAGCATTATGAGAACCTAAATAGGTTGAAAGACATGAAGCAAGAGCTTACGAACCAAAGAATATGAAACCGCAATGGTATAGCCAAGGAATAAGAATGACATGATTTGGACAGCACTCCGACTGAAAATGTAAGGAATTGAACATGAACTTGCAAAGTTGGGATGATACTTGATGAAATCAACAACACACTGCCTCTGAAACAATTGAAAGAATGGCACGAGGGGTAAGAAAGATTCCGACAGCACTCCGGTTGAAAATAGAGGAAAAAAACTAGATAAGATGACGGAACTTAAATGGAGAACAGAACACTCTGGTTAAATAGACAAGCAAGGGAAGGATATGATCTTGATATGACAAGATGATGGGACGAAGAGAGCAATATTACAATGCCACCGGAATGAAAGAATAGATGCTAGATTGTTGGAAAGAAAGAACGGAAAAGAAAATGACAACTTCTCCCAAAATTGAATTCGAAAGAGAATCCTTACAAAGATGGATTGACCAGAGTTGATGGAAATCAACAACGAAAAGAATAAGCTTGTTGTGGGCTTATGGAAAACATCTCAAGATTAAGAGGTGATAACCAGCCACTGACGAAAAAATTTGATTGGATTGAGATCAACAAGGAGATGAAAAACTTTCACCGGGAGGATAAATGAAGAACTTGGGTCATTTATAAGCACCATAATAGCAACAATTCTTAGGGAAAGCTTTTAGGTGAATTATAACCCAAGATAACTCCAGCGAAGAAATTGGCGGTTTTAAATATCTCATTCCCGACAACTTGTGAATCATGAAACATGAAGGAATTGTCAAGAATGACATAACACCATCTGAAAAGATAAGGTAGAAAGGATTGCACTTCGTAATGCAAGAACAAGAATACTTGAGCTCATTGTTCAAGAATCATGATGAAGACTTCGAGGATGAATTAAATCTTGATGAACCACCATGAAAACTCCGGTAATGAGAGCATGAGAAGTGAAAGATGAAAATAATAAGATTCAAGGACTGCGATGAATTAGATGGAGCTTTGAAATGCTATAATTAAATAACTTGGAACTCCGGAAAACAAGATGAACAACTTGAAACCTAGAATTTATTCCTCATGAATAAACTCTAAACAAATGGATTAATCCACTTGGATGGAATAAGAATAAGAATTATGTTATGCATATCCTTCATCAATTTACATTGATGACAACCAAAGGATTTGGCATACTACTTATTCTGGTTGGAAAGATTTAAAGAGAGATCTCGCACAAGCTTGAGAAAGTATTCAACGAATCACCAGTAGGATTATGAAAGGAACAATTGGATTGATACGATAACAACAGAAGAGTAATCTTGAAAGAACCATCGTAAGAATATGGAGACGAACGAAGAGACATCAATTAAGAATAGTTAGAGGACGAAGTTGAAAACTGAGAACGAAGAATCTTCTGAAATGATGGCCTTCGAAGGATCACAATGGAAAGAATTCATGAAATGCTTCGGATGGGTATAAAAAGAATTCCTCACAAACGGAACAATAATGAGGATGGTATTAAGCTAGAACCACGAATCTTGGAAGAACGGATAAGGGTTCAAGAGGAACTCGTCTTCGAGTCTTCAAAATCTGAGAAGACGATGAGATACACCACCATGAATTGAATAGGCACTCCGTAATGAAGAATTAAAAGGTTGAACAAATGATGAAAAAGAATTTGAAAGCGGTCATGGAGAAGGACTGTGACTGATGGGATTCATACTTACGTCACACTTTGAAAAGAATTTTAGAATAACTCCGTAAAAATTAGAAGAGTCAGGTAAGATCCTGGAAAAAGACCTGTGGGTTAGGACCCACTCAAAAGAAATCACCGTTCAAAAAAATAACTTAAGAGATATTGCACCGATTGAATTAAATGGCTTGAATAAGATGGCAGTCCTCAAAATAGTTTGAACGAAATAAGAATTGAAACACGAATCTTCCGAGCTATCTCGAACACTCCGCATAGGAATTAGAGAGTTGAATAATCAAGAGAGAGACATTGGATAAGAATTCCCATATTGGAAACATGTGAAATAAGAGGCAAAGATATGATCAATACGGAAGCTTGGATTTAGTTCAACAGAGAAGAATATTAGAATTAAGAATGATGAACTTGAAACTCTTGAGCATCTTCACGATAA
The DNA here is from genome assembly GCA_902687465.1 of Secale cereale. Classification (NCBI taxonomy): domain Eukaryota; kingdom Viridiplantae; phylum Streptophyta; class Magnoliopsida; order Poales; family Poaceae; genus Secale; species Secale cereale. The sequence goes on along the minus strand of LR738714.1, from coordinate 66,480,474 downwards.
AGCACCGGATAAGAACATTGAAGGAAATGAATGAAGAAATATCACATGAATAAAATGGATACTTGATTAAGAATTCTGGCTCCATAAGAAAAGGGTGGGAGGGTGGGGAAAACAAGGACAACTTGGGATGAATGAAACAGACCCGTTGAGAGAAGATTGAGAGATGATCTTGCAAAAGATGAAGAGAACGGATTAACTTGAAGAGAAGCACGCCGGTTGAAAAGAATTTAACCTAACAATCTCGATGATCAAGAAGGATTAGCACTCCCATAGAAATATGAGAACACCGATTAGGAAAGGTATGGAATCAACACTTGACATCGAAGAAACTCGAATACCAGAATCAAAACAAAAACAAAGGATAGATATGTTGCAACATAATATTGACAACATCATTCGAAAGAAGAATTGAACAAATGAATTCCATAGCTACAACAACTTGTCGAGAAGCCACTTGGAGAACAAATGGTAATTAAAAACAACAAGGAGCAGATAGAACAAATACAAGATAGAAGCTTCGTTCCACATGTTCGTGCTGAAAGCTCATGGAACGTGTTACGAAAGGGTTTTGCAATCCCCGGATCAGCATAGCCAAGGACCCTTTAAGATGCAACTCCCGATCGGAACAATGCCCATAAAACCCCTTCACTAAATGTTGAACCCCGAACTCCATATCATGCACTCGTTGGAAGAATGCCTACGAGCTACTAGATGAACCCACCTATTAATTTCTGAAAGTTTCCAGTTATGTAATCAGGTGTTGGGGATACAGGGGAAGCATCGCGCACTCAACTCTAATCCTACATCCAGCTGTATCCATCCTTCAACACATAACCAGTTATTTCCGGAAACCGTTTACCTCGGACCTTCGAAACGCATCTGGTATACAAGCTATGGCAATACTCCCGAACTACCTCCCCAGTACTGGGTGATGTCGGGGTTATCTTGCCACTAACCGCATATGAGAGTTTTCGATGTCGGCCGTCTTAAGTATTCCAGAACTGATGCGATATATTTGTGACGACAACACCTCGGAGCTCAACTCCTCGGGACACTGCCACAACCCCTAATGACATGAGGCGTCGAGAACAATGTTCTCGTCACAAAGACATCGGAACAATCCAAACAATACTCGCGTGATCCTAAAAAAAATTAGTGAATTTTTGAGAGTAGAAGAGATAGAGTAATCGTTAGGAGTCCTCACCAGAGTGAAAAGGGATGAGGAGCAAAAAGAAATCCTACTCTCCGATATATATATATATATATATATATATATATATATATATATATATAGGACTCAAAACATTTTCAAGTGTGTGCCTAGACTCAACCGTCAACGATTCGATCAATCAGTGGGGGCTTCTTGGTCGGAGAAGGCTCTGAATACCAACTTGTAATGCCCAGGATGGGACTATACCTCCTACGTGTCGAGGCACGACTTAAAGGTATAAGCCCATTCTAGAATGATCTCAAGTTCGGTATCTTTGCATGACTCATGTAAAAATAGGGATGAAATTGCAAAAGGATAGTTGGCTTACACTCGCCATGTCACACAATACATTACATAAGCAAAACATCATTCAAAACATCACAACCCGACTACGGGCGAAGATCCAAAAGAAAGATACCAAAAACATAAAGCCACAGGTCCGAATCACCCCTAGTAGAAACCACTACTGATCGATGAAAACGTCACAAACATACGGCCACGCTCTTCATGGAAGTCCCAGAAGTTCTGACCCATCTCCTGCGTCAATCTCGGCTGAACCTGCTTCTGGTGTTGTAGTATCTGTGAGCCACGAGGACTCAGCAATCCCATAACCATGGGTATCAAGACTAGCAAAGCTTTATGGGTATGGAGAAGGGTAGTGGTGAGGTTGCAGCAGCGGCTAAGCATAATATGGTGGCTAGTTTACGAGTACAAGAATAAGATGAGCATCTACACAAACGGTCGCAAACTAGTAGTGATCGCTAAAGATCCTGAACTACCTACGAGTCAAACATAACCCCACTGTGTTCTCTTCTCAAAGTGAAAAGAGACAGTCACGGTTACTCACATAGTTGTGTGTTTTACTTCGGATCCTCTGTCAAGTTTTCTACAACCGGACATTAACAAATTCCAATCTGCCACATAACCGCGAGCACGGCTTTCGAAAGATCATAACCCTGCAGGGGTGTCCCAACTTAGCCCATCACAAGCTCTCACGATCAGCTGAAGTGATAAATATAATATCATCACCCCTTATCTTAGGGAAATCCGATCAGGCTCGGCATCCCGGTGCACAAGACATTTCGACAATGGTAAAACAAGTCCAGCAAGACCTCCCGGCGTGCCGACACCCTGATAGTAGCCGCGCGTATCTCGTCTCAGGCCACAACCGGATGGGAGAAGCTACGAGTAAAACCAACCCTAGGGTTTCCCCAAGGTGGCCCCGCAGCACCCCCGTTTGGGACCAACACCATCAGCACTGGCCCCCCCTGCTATGTAGAAAAGAGTACCCGAGGGCGCGACCCCCTATGCAATTTAATTAATTAATTAAGTTGTTATTATGAGGCAAATTAAAACCAATGTTGGGCCTTGCTGGAGGAGTTTTATTCAAAGACGAACTGTCAAGGGGTCCCCATATACCCAACCGTGTAAGGAATGCAAAATCAAGGAACATAATGCCGGTTTATCGGCGCCTAAGGTGGCATGAGTGGAACAAAAGACCGAGCAAAAGGCCAAGCCTTCCACCCATGCCCAGTATATAGGTGTGTTAATAATAATAATAGATATTGTTATATTCCAACAACAAGTTCCAACATGGAACGATCTTCATCTTCACCTGCAACTAACAACGCTATAAGAGGGGCTGAGCAAGCGGGTAACATAGCCAAACAATGGTTTTGCTAGGAAGGATTCAAAGGTTACATGTTTCATGGCAACAAGGAGAGGGGCTGACAATAAGATGGGTAGCGCGACATGTAACGATAGCATCGAGACTACTAAGCATGGCAATGATAGTAAAGGTATCCAAGGGTATGATCATCTTGCCTGGGATTCCGCAAGGGAGAAGAACGGGTCCATGAAGTAGTCGAACAATCCTCACAACTCCGGAACGAACCCGAAGCTAACGAGGGAAGCAAACCGAAAAGAAACAAGCAACCCGGTAAACACGCAAGCATAAACATGGCATACGATGCACATCCAAGTATGATGCAAGACAATTCTATATAGGATGCACCACAAGTCTATACAGGAAGCAAAACATGGCAAGGTAGGAAGCACAGAAAAACAACACAAGTCTACATATGATGCAATACATGGCAAGGTATGATGAAAGACAAGTCTATACAGGAAGCAATACATGGCAAGGTAGGAAGCACAGAAAAACAACACAAGCAACATGACAATATGCTCAACCAAGTAGGATGCAAGACAAGTCTACATATGATGCACAACAAGTCTATATAAGATGCAATACATGGCAAGGTAGGAACCACACAAGAACAACAAGTTTAAATGAGGCCGGAAACTACAACAACAATTCCGGAAAATCCCCATATGCATGTTTTGCAATTTTAAGCAAACAACAATTCACACATTTTAATGTTGTTAACATGATGCGGATGACATGATCAAGTTTTATGCAATTTTTAGTAAAAGTTAACATGAAGAGATATGAAGTATTTGTCGCCGTGGTGGAAAGAAAGGGGCCACGGCGGCGAATCCAAAAATGATGCCACGCAACATATCGGTTCCGGTAACTCATTAAGAGTCCGATGCAAAAGATGGCGGAGAGAGTGACATGCAAAAGAGATGGGGTGAACCCGGTTGCCCGGTTCCCACGAGTCGGCGACAAGGCAAACGAGGGTCACAACGGACACGATGCAAACATCCGATCATCTCATACAACACATGCAGTCCACGGTCATCGTCTCGGGGTTATACCTTCGAAGCGTTCGTTTCGGGGCGGTTCGAGGTCGTAGATGAAGTAGTGGTACTCGCGGGTCGTGGTACACGTTTTGTAGCCGTTCACGTTATCGTGTCATGGTACTTGCCGCGTTCCGGACCGAAGGGGTACTTGGTGGTGGTCGAACTTGCCGCTTGTTGTACGCAGATCTTCGGCGACGGTAGATGTACTTGACGTGTCGCCGTGTAGCCGTTCTCGTTTCGAAGATGAACTTGACGAAAACAAACCGGAGGTAGCCGTACATTTTGAAGAGGAACTTGGCGCGTCCAAAACTGCGGGCGTCGATGTCCAACAGGACAAATTGAACCGGATGCAAGGGAACTTGGGCCAGAGGAGGCCGAGCGCTGCTGCTCCGGTTGCCAGCGGGGATGGCACAAGGCGGAGGGGCTCCGGCAGAGAGGCAGCCATGGCTGGCCTCGGGCGTCAGGCAGCGTGACGAGGTCATGGCGGCTTAGACGAAGACCGACGAGGTGGTGGAGCCGCGCGGCTCGACGGCGGAATGGAGCTCCGGCGGCTGCCGGTCCTGGTGGCGGAGCTCGCCCTGGGGTCCAGGAGAGGGGAGGCCACACGCGCTCGGGGAAGCCGTGCGCTGCGGGCGCGCGCCGGCGGTGGCGACACCGTTGATGGAGACGGGGAGGCGGCGTCGTAGGGTGCAGAGCAGTTCGGCTGTTGCGGGGTGTGGTTCCCTGCGCGGAGGCGGGGAAGGGCCGGCTCGAGGGAGCTCCTGGCGGCGGGGAGGCAGTGTTGGGGAACGTAGCATAAATCAAAAAATTTCTACGTCTTCACCAAGATCCAAGTATGGAGACATCTAGCAACGAGTAACTTAGAGTGCATCTACATACCGTTATGAAGATTGCGTGCGGAAGCTTTCAACGAAGCAAGGATGAAGTAGTCGTACTCTTCACGTTCTTCGTCACCGATGATCTAGCGCCGAACGGACGGCACCTCCGCGTTCAACACACGTACGGTGCAGCAACGTCTCCTCCTTCTTGATCCAGCAAGGGGGGAGGAGAAGTCGTCAGAGATCCGGCAGCACGACGGCGTGATGACGAATGCAGTGGATGTCGCAGCAGGGCTTCGCCGGGCTGCCCTGCGTTGGGAGTATGGGGTGTGACGGGAGGGGGAGAGGCGCCAGGGATCAGGTGCGGCTGCCCTCTCCCCCCCCCACATATATATAGGGGCCAGGGGGGGCGCCTGGACCCCCTGCAGATCCAATCTGCAAGGGGGCGGCGGCCAAGGGGGGGTTCCTTGCCCCCCAAGGCAAGTGGAGCCCCCCCTCCCCTTTAGGGTTGGAACCCTAGGCGCAGGGGAGGTGGGCCCCCTATGATGGTGCGCCAGCCCAGAGGGCTGGTCACATCCCCTCGTGACCTAGGGGCCCCACCGGGATGGGTGGCCCCACCCGGTGGACCCCCGGGGCCCCTCCGGTGGTCCCGGGACGCTCCCGGTGACCCCCGGAGATCACCCGTTGGCCGAAACTGGACTTCCCATATATCAATCTTTACCTCCGGACCATTCCGGAACTCCTCGTGACGTCCGGGATCTCATCCGGGACTCCGAACAACTTTCGGGTTTCCACGTGCATTTATCTCTACGACCCTAGCGTTACCGAACCTTAAGTGTGTA
>LR738714.1:66462487-66474888 GCA_902687465.1 Secale cereale | reverse complement strand
CACTCTCCGGTCAATAACCAACAGCGGGATCTGGATACCCATGTTGGTTCCCACGTGTTCCTCGATGATCTTCATCGGATGAACCACAGTGTCAAGGATTCACTCAATCCCGTATGTTATTCCCTTTGTCCATCGGTACGGTACTTGCCCGAGATTCGATCGTCGGTATTCCCAATACCTTGTTCAATCTCGTTATGGCAAGTCTCTTTACTCGATCCGTAATCCATCATCCCGTGACTAACTACTTAGTCACATTGAGCTCATTATGATGATGTATTACCGAGTGGGCCCAGAGGTACCTCTCCGTCACACGGAGTGACAATATCCCAGTCTCGGTTCGTACCAACTCAACAGATACTTTCGGAGATACCCGATGCGTACCTTTATAGCCACCCAGTTACGTTGTGACGGTTGGCACACCCAAAGCACTCCTACGGTATCCGGGAGTTGTACAACCTCATGGTCTAAGGAATAAATACTTGACACTGAAAAGCTTATGCATTACAAACTATACGATCTCGTGTTATGCTCAAGTTTGGGTCTTGTCCATCACATCATTCTCCTAATGATGTGATCCCGTTATCACCGACATCTCATGTCCATGGTCAGGAAACCATGACCATCTGTTGATCAACGAGCTGGCTACTAGAGGCCTACCAGGGACTCATTGTGATCTGTGCATTCACACATGTATCGCTGTTTCCGTACAATACAATTCAAGCATGAATGACAGACAATTATCATGAATAAGGAGATATAATAATAATGCTTTTATTATTGCCTCTAGGGCATATCTCCAACAGTCTCCCACTTGCACTAGAGTCAATAATCTAGTTACATTGTGATGAATCGAACACCCATAGAGTTCTGGTGTTGATCATGTTTTGCTCGTGAAAGAGGTTTAGTCAACGGGTCTGCTACATTCAGATCCGTATGCACTTTACAAATATCTATGTCTCCATCCTGAACATAATTCCGGATGGAGTTGAAACGGCGCTTGATGTGCTTGGTCTTCTTGTGAAGCCTGGGCTCCTTGGTAATAGCAATAGCACCAGTGTTGTCACAGAAGAGAGTCATCGGGCTTGACGCGCTTGGAATGACTCCGAGGTCGGTGATGAACTCCTTCATCCAAACTCCTTCCTGCGCTGCTTCAGAAGCAGCTATGTACTCCTCTTCACATGTAGATGCTGCCACCACGCTTTGCTTGCAACTGCACCAGCTGACTGCCCCTCCATTCAAAATATACACGTATCCGGTTTGCGACTTAGAGTCATCCAGATCTGTGTCGAAGCTAGCATCGATGTAACCCTTTACGACGAGCTCTTCGTCACCTCCATAAACGAGAAACATATCCTTAGTCCTTTTCAGGTACTTCAGGATGTTCTTGACCGCTGTCCAGTGTTCCGTACCGGGATCACTTTGGTACCTCCCTACCAAACTTATGGCAAGGTTCACATCAGGTCTGGTACACAGCATGGCATACATGATAGAACCTATTGCCGAGGCATAGGGAATGACACTCATCTTTTCTCTATCTTCTGCCGTGGTCGGCGACTGAGTCTTACTCAATCTCATACCTTGCAAAACAGGCAAGAATCCTTTCTTTGACTGATCCATATTGAACTTCTTCAATATCTTGTCAAGGTATGTACTTTGTGAAAGACCAATGAGGCGTCTTGATCTATCTCTATAGATTTTGATGCCTAATATGTAAGCAGCTTTTCCAAGGTCCTTCATTGAAAAACTTTTATTCAAATAGGCCTTTACATTTTCCAAGAATTCTATATCATTTCCCATCAACAATATGTCATCCACATATAATATGAGAAATGCTACAAAGCTCCCACTCACTTTCTTGTAAATACAGGCTTCTCCATAAGTCTGTATAAAGCCAAACGCTTTGATCACCTCATCAAAACGAATATTCCAACTCCGAGATGCTTGCACCAGCCCGTAAATCGAGCGCTGGAGCTTGCATACTTTGTTAGCGTTCTCTGGATCGACAAAACCTTCCGGTTGCATCATATACAACTCTTCCTTGAGGAAGCCATTAAGGAATGCTGTTTTGACGTCCATTTGCCATATCTCATAATCATAGAATGCGGCAATAGCTAACATGATTCTGACTGACTTTAGCATCGCTACGGGAGAGAAAGTCTCATCGTAGTCAATCCCTTGAACTTGTCGATAACCCTTAGCGACAACCCGAGCTTTATAGATGGTCACATTACCATCCGCGTCTGTCTTCTTCTTAAATATCCATTTGTTTTCTATGGCGTGCCTATCATCAGGCAAGTCCACCAAAGTCCATACTTTGTTTTCATACATGGATTCTATCTCGGATTTCATGGCTCCAAGCCATTTATTGGAATCTGGGCCCGCCATCGCTTCTTCATAGTTCGAAGGTTCACCGTTGTCTAACAACATGATTTCCAGTACAGGGTTGCCGTACCACTCTGGTGCGGAACGTACCCTTGTGGACCTTCGAAGTTCAGTAGTAACTTGATCTGTTTCTTCATGATCATTATCATCAACTTCCTCCCTTGTCGGTGCAGGCACCTCAGGAATAGTTTCCTGTGCTGCGCTACTTTCCGGTACAGGAGTGGTGACTGTCACCTCATCAAGTTCTACTTTCCTCCCACTCACTTCTTTCGAGAGAAACTCTTTCTCCAGAAAGTATCCATTCTTGGCAACAAAGACTTTGCCTTCGGATCTGTGGTAGAAGGTGTACCCAATTGTTTCCTTTGGGTATCCTATGAAGACGCATTTTTCCGATTTGGGTTCGAGCTTTTCAGGTTGAAGTTTCTTGACATAAGCATCGCAACCCCAAACTTTCAGAAACGACAGCTTCGGTTTCTTGCCAAACCAAAGTTCATATGGAGTTGTCTCAACGGATTTTGACGGAGCCCTATTTAAAGTGAATGCGGCAGTCTCTAAAGCATAACCCCAAAAAGATAGCGGTAAATCGGTGAGGGACATCATAGATCGCACCATGTCCAACAGAGTACGATTTCGACGTTCGGACACACCGTTACGTTGAGGTGTTCCGGGCGGTGTCAATTGTGAAACAATTCCACAGCTTCTAAGGTGTGAGCCAAAATCATGACTTAAATATTCACCCCCACGATCCGATCGCAAGAACTTTATTTTTCTGTCACGTTGATGCTCAACCTCATTCTGAAATTCCTTGAACTTTTCAAAGGTCTCAGACTTGTGTTTCATCAAATAGATATACCCATATCTACTCAAGTCATCCGTGAGGGTGAGAACATAACGGTAGCCTCCGCGAGCCTCAACACTCATTGGACAACACACATCGGTATGTATGATTTCCAACAAGTTGGTTGCTCGCTCAATTGTTCCGGAGAACGGAGTCTTGGTCATCTTGCCCAAGAGGCATGGTTCGCACGTGTCAAATGATTCATAATCAAGAGACTCTAGAAGTCCATCCGAATGGAGTTTCTTCATACGTTTGACACCAATATGACTAAGGCGGCAATGCCACAAGTATGTGGGACTATCATTATCAACTTTACATCTTTTGGCATCTACACTGTGAATATGTGTATCACTACGTTCGAGATTCATCAAAAATAAACCATTGACCAGCGGGGCATGACCATAAAACATATCTCTCAAATAAATAGAACAACCATTATTCTCCGATTTGAAAGAATATCCATCTCGCATAAGACGAGATCCAGAAACAATGTTCATGCTCAAAGCTGGTACTAAATAACAATTATTCAGGTTCAAAACTAATCCCGAGGGTAGATGTAGAGGTAGCGTGCCGACGGCGATCACATCGACCTTGGAACCATTCCCGACGCGCATCGTCACCTCATCCTTCGCCAGTCTCCGTTTATTCCGCAGCTCCTGTTTTGAGTTACAAATGTGAGCAACTGCACCGGTATCGAATACCCAGGAGCTACTACGAGTGCTGGTAAGGTACACATCAATAACATGTATATCATATATACCTTTGACGTTGCCGGCCTTCTTGTCTGCTAAGTATTTGGGGCAGTTCCGCTTCCAGTGACCCGTTCCCTTGCAATAAAAGCACTCTGTTTCAGGCTTGGGTCCATACTTTGGCTTCTTCCCAGCAACAGGCTTGCCAGGCGCGGCAACTTGCTTGCCATCCTTCTTGAAGTTCTTCTTACCCTTGCCTTTCTTGAACTTAGTGGTTTTATTGACCATCAACACTTGATGTTCTTTCTTGATGTCAACCTCCGCTGATTTCAGCATTGAATACACCTCGGGAATGGACTTCTCCATCCCCTGCATATTGAAGTTCAACACGAAGCTCTTGAAGCTTGGTGGGAGCGACTGGAGGATTCTGTCAACGACCGCTTCATCTGGGAGATTCATTCCCAGCTGAGACAAGCGGTTGTGCAATCCTGAAATCTTGAGGATGTGCTCACTGACAGAACTGTTCTCCTCCATCTTACAGCTGTAGAATGCGTCGGAGACATCATATCTCTCGACTCGGGCATGAGCTTGGAAAACCATTTTCAGCTCTTCGAACATCTCGTATGCTCCATGGTGCTCAAAATGCTTTTGGAGCCCCGATTCTAAACTGTAAAGCATGCCGCACTGAACCAGGGAGTAATCATCACTACGCGACTGCCAGGCGTTCAAAACGTCTTGGGTCGCCGGGAGAGCGGGTGCATCACCTAGCGGTGCTTCTAGGACATAAGTTCTCTTGGCAGCTATGAGGATAATCCTCAGGTTACGGACCCAATCCGTATAGTTGCTACCATCGTCTTTCAGCTTGGTTTTCTCTAGGAACGCGTTGAAGTTGAGGGAAACTGGAGCGTGGGCCATTTGATCTACAAGAGATATTGTAAAGAATTTAGACTAAGTTCATGATAATTAAGTTCATCTTAATCAAATTTTAATGAACTCCCACTCAGAATGACATCTCTCAAGTCATCTAAGTGATACACGATCCGAATCGAGTAGTCCGTGTCCGATCATCACGTGAGACGGACTAGTCAAAAACGGTGAACATCTTCATGTTGATCGTATCTTCTATACGACTCGTGTTCGACCTTTCGGTCTTCCGTGTTCCGAGGCCATGTCTGTACATGCTAGGCTCGTCAAGTGAACCCTAAGTGTATCGCGTGTGTAAATCTGTCTTACACCCGTTGTATGTGAACGTTAGAACCTATCACACCCGATCATCACGTGGTGCTTCGGAACAATGAGCTTTAGCAACGGTGCACAGTTAGGGGAAACACATTACTTGAAATTCTAGTGAGAGATCATCTTATTTACTACCGTCGTTCTAAGTAAACAAGATGCAAAAACATGATAAACACCACATGCAATCAATTATAGTGACATGATATGGCCAATATCATCTTGCTCCTTGGATCTCCATCTTCGGGGCACCATGATCATCTTGTCACCGGCTCGACACCATGATCTTCATCATCATGATCTCCATCATCGTGTCTTGAAGAAGTCGTCACGCCAACTATTACTTCTACTACTATAGCTAACGTTTAGCAATGAAGTAAAGTAATTACATGGCGTTATTCAGTGACACGCAGGTCATACAATAATTAAGACAACTCCTATGGCTCCTGCCGGTTGTCAAGTTCATCGACATGCAAGTCGTGATTCCCTATTACAAAAACATGATCAATCTCATACATCACATATATCATTCATCACATCTTCGTTCTTGGCCATACCACGTCACAAAACACATGCTGCAAAAACAAGTTAGACGTCCTCTAATTGTTGTTGCAAGTTTTACGTGGCTTCTATAGGACTTCTAGCAAGAACGTTTCTTACCTACGCCAAAACCACAACGTGATTTGTCAACTTCTATTTACCCTTCATAAGGACCCTTTTCATCGAATCCGATCCGACTAAAGTAGGAGAGACAGACACCCGCCAGCCACCTTATGCATCTAGTGCATGTCTGTCGGTGGAACCAGTCTCACGTAAGCGTACGTGTAAGGTCGGTCCGGGCCGCTTCATCCCACAATACCGCCGAATCAAGATTGACTAGTAACGGTAAGAAAGTTGAACAAGATCATACGCCCACAACTGCTTTGTGTTCTACTCGTGCCAAGATGCTACGCATAAAACCTAGGCTCAGATGCCACTGTTGGGGAACGTAGCATAAATCAAAAAATTTCTACGTCTTCACCAAGATCCAAGTATGGAGACATCTAGCAACGAGTAACTTAGAGTGCATCTACATACCGTTATGAAGATTGCGTGCGGAAGCTTTCAACGAAGCAAGGATGAAGTAGTCGTACTCTTCACGTTCTTCATCACCGATGATCTAGCGCCGAACGGACGGCACCTCCGCGTTCAACACATGTACGGTGCAGGAATGTCTCCTCCTTCTTGATCCAGCAAGGGGGGAGGAGAAGTCGTCAGAGATCCGGCAGCACGACGGCGTGATGACGGATGCAGTGGATGTCGCAGCAGGGCTTCGCCGGGCTGCCCTGCGTTGGGAGTATGGGGTGTGACGGGAGGGGGAGAGGCGCCAGGGATCAGGTGCGGCTGCCCTCTCCCCCCCACATATATATAGGGGCCAGGGGGGCGCCTGGACCCCATGCAGATCCAATCTGCAAGGGGGCGGCGGCCAAGGGGGGGTTCCTTGCCCCCCAAGGCAAGTGGAGCCCCCCCTCCCCTTTACGGTTGGAACCCTAGGCGCAGGAGAGGTGGGCCCCCTATGATGGTGCGCCAGCCCAGAGGGCTGGTCACATCCCCTCGTGACCTAGGGGCCCCACCGGGATGGGTGGCCCCACCCGGTGGACCCCCGGGGCCCCTCCGGTGGTCCCGGGACGCTCCCGGTGACCCCCGGAGATCACCCGTTGGCCGAAACTGGACTTCCCATATATCAATCTTTACCTCCGGACCATTCCGGAACTCCTCGTGACGTCTGGGATCTCATCCGGGACTCCGAACAACTTTCGGGTTTCCACGTGCATTTATCTCTACGACCCTAGCGTTACCGAACCTTAAGTGTGTAGACCCTACGGGTTCGGGAGACACGTAGACATGACCGAGACCACTCTCCGGTCAATAACCAACAGCGGGATCTGGATACCCATGTTGGTTCCCACGTGTTCCTCGATGATCTTCATCGGATGAACCACTGTGTCAAGGATTCACTCAATCCCGTATGTTATTCCCTTTGTCCATCGGTACGGTACTTGCCCGAGATTCGATCGTCGGTATTCCCAATACCTTGTTCAATCTCGTTATGGCAAGTCTCTTTACTCGATCCGTAATCCATCATCCCGTGACTAACTACTTAGTCACATTGAGCTCATTATGATGATGTATTACCGAGTGGGCCCAGAGGTACCTCTCCGTCACACGGAGTGACAATATCCCAGTCTCGGTTCGTACCAACTCAACAGATACTTTCGGAGATACCCGATGCGTACCTTTATAGCCACCCAGTTACGTTGTGATGGTTGGCACACCCAAAGCACTCCTACGGTATCCAGGAGTTGTACAACCTCATGGTCTAAGGAATAAATACTTGACACTGAAAAGCTTATGCATTACGAACTATACGATCTCGTGTTATGCTCAAGTTTGGGTCTTGTCCATCACATCATTCTCCTAATGATGTGATCCCGTTATCACCGACATCTCATGTCCATGGTCAGGAAACCATGACCATCTGTTGATCAACGAGCTGGCTACTAGAGGCCTACCAGGGACTCATTGTGATCTGTGCATTCACACATGTATCGCTGTTTCCGTACAATACAATTCAAGCATGAATGCCAGACAATTATCATGAATAAGGAGATATAATAATAATGCTTTTATTATTGCCTCTAGGGCATATCTCCAACAGGCAGGGGCGCGGCTGAGATGGCTTGAAGGCCGGCGACGGGGAGGAAGGAGGCCGAGAGGGAGGCGCGGGGAGAGCGAGGGGGATCCGGAGCAGAGATGGGATCGAGCCAGAGAGGGGTACGCTGCGGCGGCGCTAGGGACGGGATCGAGGGAGCGAGGGAAGAGATGGGGACGAGGGGATCGGGGGAGTGGTCGACCCGAGGCCTAGGGTTAGCGCACAGGAGGGCGGTTGGGCCTTGGGCCTAGAAGGCTGATGGGCCTTAGAGGCCGGCGGCTGGGCCTCTTCTTCCTCCTCTCCTCTACTGATTTTCTTTCACAGAAAAAAAAAGAAGAAAGATGGAAAAGAAAGGGAGGCTTAGGGAAAGGTTTTGCGCAAGCGGGTAATTTTCCCGGACTCATAAAAATGAGCCCTAACCAGGAAAAACAAAAGTGGCAAGATTGCAAGATTAAATTCAAACTCATTTGAATTAAATTCAAATAGTTTGAACTAGGACTAGGTTTCAAAAGTGTCCAAAAAATGTTCAAATTTTGGAGGAGCCTCAGTAAAACGGATAAGAATTATAGACAAGGTTTGAGGCAAGGAATTGCGAAAGAGAAGGCATGGGGAAAATATGCAAGTGTGTTATGGTGAATTCCAAACAAATGGTATAATTATTTATAATAGCTCCATAATATTAGGAGGATATGTTATAAAGAGAAGTCACTCTTCCCTCGATTTAAATAGATCAAAAGATCTATGCCATTTATTTAGTTAAGGTACAAAGATAAATGACATGATGGCATGATGACATGATGCAATGCAAAAATAAATAAGGCAAACACAAAAGAAACACACGGGAAACCCGGAACATCTGGAATCTTCTGGGATGTCGGTCTTCGGGCGTCACACCGCTGCCAAGGATTGATGATTTGTTCGATCAGCTCAATGGGACCAAGGTATTCTCCAAAATTGACTTACAGACCGGATACCATCGGCTCAAGATTAAAAAGGAAGATATTCCTAAGACCGCATTCACCACTCGATACGGTCTTTACGAATATACAGTTATGTCCTTTGGTCTCACCAATGCCCCTGCATTCTTCATGCACATGATGAATACAGTGTTCATGGACTTTCTCGATAAGTTCGTGGTGGTCTTTATTGATGACATACTTATATATTCACAAAGCGAAGGGGGTCACAAGGAACATCTCCGAGCAGTGTTACGGCGACTCCGAGACCATCCACTTTACGCCAAGTTCAGCAAATGTGAGTTTTGGCTTAAACAAGTCGGATTTCTTGGACACGTGCTATCCACCGAAGGTATAGCCGTAGACCCCGGCAAGGTAAAGGATGTGCTCAATTGGTTGCCACCCACAACCGTATCTCAGATCCGGAGCTTCCTTGGACTGGCAGGATATTACCGTCATTTCATTGAAGGATTCTCCAAGCTTGCCAAACCCATGACCGAGCTACTCAAAAAGGACAAGAAGTTTGAATGGACAAAAGACTGTAATAAAAGTTTCAGTGAGCTAAAGAAACGTCTGACCACCGCACCCGTATTAACTCTTCCAGACATCTATCGCAGTTTTGATGTATACTGTGACACATCCCGACAAGGACTTGGCTGCGTACTCATGCAAGACGGTAAGGTAGTGGCATATGCATCAAGACAATTGCGACTGCACGAAGGAAATTGCCCCACGCATGATCTGGAATTTGCCGCGATAGTGCATACTCTCAAAATATGGAGGCATTATCTCATCGGGAAGAAGTGCCAAATTTTTACAGATCACAAAAGTCTCAAGTATATATTCACTCAGCCAGATTTGAATCTCCGTCAGCGAAGGTGGCTTGAACTAGTTAAAGATTATGATCTGGGAATAAATTACCACCCGGGTAAAGCCAACGTAGTGGCTGACGCACTCAGTCGAAAGCCGGTCAGCCTAAACTCCATGATAAAATCTTTGCCCGTTCAACTTCAAGAGGAGATTGCTCAACTCCATCTGAACATCGTTGAGGCTGGTCTCGCTAACATTTTGGAAATCACCCCCACCCTGGAGGAATAAATCCGCAAAGCCCAGCCAGAAGATCCTGCCCTACAAAAGCATGCCCAGAATATGCTGGCAGAACGTGCACCTGACTTCTCAAAGGATCACTTTGGGACTCTCCAATTTCATGGAAGGATTTGTGTACCAAATCAGTCAGACCTGAAAAGGAAAATCTTGTCAGAAGCACACGAGTCCTCATACTCTATTCACCCTGGGGGTACAAAAATGTATGAAGACCTTCGTCAAATATTTTGGTGGGATGGAATGAAGAAGGACATTGCCTATTTCGTGGCTTGCTGCGACATATGCAACAAAGTAAAGGCAGAACATCAGAAGCCAGACGGACTTCTTCAACCACTACCAGTTTCACAATGGAAATGGGATGACGTCTGCATGGATTTCATCACAGGATTACCCAAGACTCAGCGAGGCAATAATGCAATATGGGTCATCATGGACACTCTAACCAAGGTAGCCCATTTTATTTCGGTCAAGACCACCTATCGAGCAGACCAACTTGCACAACTATATGTGTCCAGAATAGTCAGTTTGCATGGAGTACCTTGAACCATCACTTCTAACCGAGGCTCACTCTTTACCTCCGCTTTCTGGACATGTCTCCATCAAGCCTTGGGGACAGCCCTAAAATATAGTACAGCCTATCATCCTCAAAAAGATGGACAGACAGAGTGGGTAAACCAAATACTAGAAGATATGCCGCAAGCTTGTGTCTTGGCCCAAGGATCTAAATGGGAAGATTGTCTACCTTATGCCGAGTTCTGCTACAACAACAGCTTCCAAACCAGTCTAAAGATGTCACCGTACGAGGCTTTATATGGCCGCAAATGCCGTACCCCGTTAAACTGGTCTCGGACTGGAGATAGCCGTATTTTCGGAACGGACCTCATGATGGAAGCTGAGAAACAAGTCAAGGAAATCAGAGATAGATTACAATTGGCCAAGTCTCAACAAAAGAGTTATTACGATGCAAAACACCGATAAATCAGTTTTGAACCTGGAGAGCATGTATACCTCCGAGTCACTCCTATGAAAGGAGTCAAGAGATTCCAAACTCGCGGGAAGTTGGCACCTAGATTTATTGGCCCCTTTCCAATTATTTCTTGAGTGTGCACTGTTTCTTATCAGTTGGAATTACCCCCGAAATCGTCTGATGTGCACTACGTGTTTCACGTCTCACAGTTGAGGTGGTGCATATCCCCGCCCGAGAAAAAGACTGCCGTGACCGACATAGAATATGCAAAGGATTTAACGTATGAAGAAAGGCTGTCCAAAATTGTGGATCAGATGGAAAGAGTCACCCGCAGTAAAGTAAGGAAGTTTTATAAAGTCCAGTGGGAGCATCACACCGAGTCAGAAGCAACCTGGGAACAAGAAGAGTTCCTACAGACATATTATCCCGAATGGTTTTCCCAAGCAACCAAATCTCGTGGACGAGATTCATTCTAAGTGGGGGAGGTTTGTGACAGCCTGATTTTTGCCCTCTTTTATTTGCTAGAGCTTTATTTGAATTTATTTTAAACCTTGGGATTTTTGAATCTTTTCATATGGACTTAAACACTTTGGTACCCTTGACTTTCACCCAAGTGCCTCCTATCCATCTCAAACTATCTTTTCCCTCTGGACCACTCTAATATACTTTAGGGAATATTTTTCTTATATTCACTTTTCTTCCCAGAACCCTAGCTAAAACCTTTGTGCTCCAAAGCAACCCCTATTTTTCTGGCTCACAAAAATCTGAGGAAATTCCTAAATATTCTTTGGACCCTAAGACACATTCGTGAGCAAAAATATTGCACTACTTTTTGGAATATTTTTTCTACAGAAAATCTTTTCTATTTCGAACAGAAATGGTAGTTTCTACAGCAACTACCATTTTACTTGCTCCATTGCTTCTGAAACTCCTTGTGCATCTTCACCTTAGTAACTCTTGGCTAGCCTCCAAAGCACAGCCTCCAACTCTTAACCATTTACCTCAGTAAACTCTCAAAGTTTATGTCCAGAAACTTACCAGGTGTGTAATTTTCTTTCTACTACATCTGGAAACAAACCAACCACGGGTAACTCTCCTATCTACCACGAACAACACGCCAGACATGAATTTTGGCACCAAGTCAGCCAGTAGGCATAGTTCGCGCGGTGACCACGCGTGTACACCATGCCATGGCCGTCTGTCGGTGCACTCTGGATGTCGTCGAGCGCTCTGTAGAGCGCGTGCTCGCTTCCGCGCCTGCCCAAGCATGCCAAACCGCGCCACCATCATCGTCTTCACCTCTACAGCACCCCTCTGGCGCTCGCCGGCTCCGGAGCTCGCCGCAGCGAGCACGGGCGCGGTCCGGCCAAGGCAATAGTGCGGTGCGCACTGTGCTCGTCGCCACCCCGGCGCCCCTGTGCTTGTCCCCGTCCGTCCACAGATCCCACATGACCTCGTCGCCTTCTCCCCCCTCTCACTGACGACATTTCGTCGCCGGGCGCAGCCAGGTGTCACCGGCGGAGCCCCGTCCCCCCCCCCC
>LR738714.1:66388204-66452577 GCA_902687465.1 Secale cereale | reverse complement strand
GAGAGAGAGAGAGAGAGAGAGAGAGAGAGAGAGAGAGAGAGAATCTAGGAGGGGCTCCCGCCCCTCCACCTCCATGGAGGCCATGGACCAGAGGTGCTCCCATCTCTCTCGGTCATGGAAGTGTTCGCACACGAACACGTCACCGTGTAACCTCGACGCCGTGGGTGATGCACCGCAGCTCGCGTCGCAGGAGACCCGTCCGGAAGCGCGGTACGCAAGCAATCCGGCGGGCGCTTTTGTAGACCCGAAACCCCACGCGCTTGGGAGGGACCCTGTCAGGGCGCGCGGTGGCTATGGGCTGCCCTAGGTTGGCCCGACCGCCCCTAGGGCCTCGAGGTTTGCCGCCCTGCAACAAGAAGAACAGACGAAGAACGAGGAAGAAGAAGAACTAGGGTTAAGGAGAAAAGGTAAAAGATAAAAAGTGGTAGATGAATTGATCGATTGTGTGTTGTTCAATCGGCTGTCACCCCTTAGGTATATAAGAGGCGGCTGGACTTCCCGTGCATGGAAAAGGCTTGGATTCACGTCCAAAACCCTAGCCAAATTCGGATTGATTTTGTCCGAACTTTCCAAAACTGTTCGGTTTAAACTGGCTGGACCTTGCGGGTAATTTTTGAGGTGGTAAACGACCCCGGATGGAAAAGAGTCTAAAAGCAATTTTAACTGTTTCGACGAGATGAACAACTTTCATGTTTTACGTTTTTTGATTTGAAGCCATCTTCTATGCCAAAACGGTCACGCAAAACAGGTTGTTATTCGCGCTACCCATCAGACACGTGGCTGGTGGGGCGCGCCACTTATGGCACTGTGACATGGCTGCATTCGGATGGCTGTAACTTTTGCATACGAACTCGGATTGGGAAGATTTTTATACCAAAATCGGCTGTTTCGACGAGGCGAAGAAAAATCATGTAGAAAGTTTTTCTATATGAGGCAGTCTTGATGGTGTTATCAGCCGAATAGTGTTCTGAATACAAAATCTCAGTATTTCGAACACAACTTTGGCCTTCGAGATGAGATTGGATGGCGATGGCCCAAACTTCAAAGATGTTCATATGGACAATATGAAACTTTTTTATGTAGATCACTTCTCCATTTAAGGTCATATTAATTAAGTTATTGACCATGCCAAAATCTGGTGTCAACACATCGTAGCATGGATAACATGGTAGCAGTGGCAACACGGCTGGCAGATATTCCGGTAAAGGGCGAATCACCAGTGGCCATGGAAACTCAGAACGTGGTAAATCTCCATCAAACAGCTATTGCACAACAGGCGGCTTATTTGTATAGTGGAGATCGTATTCATTTAACACCTCTCCCGGGTCGAAGCTACAGCCAACGTGTTGAGTCGCCTGTAGTTTCCAACAATGAGCAACGCCGTAACCCGCCCCATAACAATACTCCACCCCATGATGATAACTTGCCCCACAATGATGATATACATATCAATGCTCAGGCTATTGTGGATAACACCAGGGCTCGTCGTGAGGCGGAAGTGGCGGCATGGCAGGGGCTGGTCAGTAGCCTCTGATGACTCCTCTGGCTTCAGTAGAAGCCAGGGTGACCTCCAGAATAGTCGGAGTGCCATGTTTGTCACCGGCTTTGCGTAATGAGCGTCTGCCCAAGGATTTCAAAGGCCCTCGCAAGGTACTGTAAGCTTGGATAAAAAGTTACGAGTTAGCCATGGAGATGTTGGATGTCAACGATGTGGTATGTGCTAAATATTTTACTATGATGATGGACGGACCCACATATACATGGCTAAAAAGTTTACCTGCTAATTTTATCAACTCATGGGCGGAGCTGAAGGCGCGTTTTATCAAGAATTTCCAAGGAACTTGTAAGCAGCCCGCAACGATCATTGATTTGGACAACTGTGTTCAACGAGCGGATGAGTCAGCCCACCATTGGGTTTGGTGGGTCTCGAAAAATATCCACTCGTCCAATAGCATTGCGGCGGGTCAAGCAGTTCTAGTTTTGGAAAAGAATTGTCACTTTGAGCCCCTTAAGCTGAAGCTTGGGTGGCTTAAGCATTATTGCAATGATATGGGAGAGCTCATGGCGGCTCTCATTAAGTATGCAGACTCTGATAATACCAAAGACCCTGCATCGGATGATGAGAAGTCAAATAAAGGTAAGCAAAATGGTAAATCTTATCAACAGAACCCGACGGGCAAAATGGCAGAAACAAAGGTAATGGTGGTAAGCATAAACACCTCGACGGCGGGTCAAATTTTGTGGCCAACACTAATGCAGGGTATAAAGTCTTGGGGAATGTAGTATTTCAAAAAAATTCCTACGATCACGCAAGATCTATCTACTAGAAGCATAGCAACGAGAGGGGAGAGTGTGTCTACGTACCCTCATAGACCGAAAGCGGAAGCGTCTAGTGACGCAGTTGATGTAGTCGAACGTATTCGCGATCCAACCGATCCAACCACCGAACGTACGACACCTCCGTGTTCAGCACACGTTCAGCTCAATGATGTCCCACGAGCTCTTGATCCAGTTGAGCTTCACGGAAGAGTTTCGTCAGCATGACGGCGTGGTGACGGAGATGATGAAGTTACCGACGCAGGGCTTCGCCTAAGCACTGCAACGATATGACCGAGGTGTGTTTCTATGGAGGGGGCATCGCACACAGCTAAAACAATGTTGCTTGTGTTTTCTAGGGTGCCCCCTGCCCCCGTATATAAAGGAGCAAGGGGGTAGGCCGGCTGGCCCTAGGGCGCGCCAAGGAGGGGAGCAATCCCACTCCTAGTAGGAGTAGGACTCCCCTTTCCTACTCCTACTAGGAGTGGGAAAGGAAGGAGAAGGGGAGAAGGAAGGACAGGGGCACCCCCCCCCCCCAATCCTAGTCCAACTAGGATTCCTTGGGGAGGGGTGCGGCCAGCCCCTATGGGTTGCCTCTCACTTTCCCTCAAGGCCCACTATGGCCCAATACTCCCCCGGGGGGTTCCGGTAACCCCTCCGGCACTCCGGTTTTCTTCGAAATCACCCGGAACACTTCCGGTGTCCGAATATAGCCGTCCAATATATCAATATTTATGTCTCAGACATTCCGAGACTCCTCGTCATGTCTGTGATCTCATCCGGGACTCCGAACTACCTTCGGTACATCAAAACTCATAAACTCATAATATCGATCGTCATCGAATGTTAAGCGTGCGGACCCTACGGGTTCGAGAACTATGTAGACATGACCGAGACTCATCTCCGGTCAATAACCAATAGCGGAACCTGGATTCTCATATTGGTTCCTACATATTCTACGAAGATCTTTATCGGTCAAACCGTATAACAACATACGTTGTTCCCTTTGTCATCGGTATGTTACTTGCCCGAGATTCGATCGTCGGTATCATCAAACCTAGTTAATATCGTTACCGGCAAGTCTATTTATGTAGCGACCACGATTCGAATGGATCGAAGTCTCTGTGTTCTGTGTCATCCCTAGATCGGTAATGCTGACACACTCGGTACTTGAAGGAATTATAACAGAGTGGCCATCACACACTTATTACATCGAATGTCTCAAACAAGAACTTATTACAAAAGTCTATGGCTTAAGGCCATCTAACAAAATAACAGCGGAAGGCTTGGAAGATAAGTGAGTCCATCAACTCCAACGGCATAGCTGAGTGCATGACAAACGACCTAGAACGTCTTACTCCTCGTCTGAAAAGTCTGCAACATAACATGTTGTAGCCCGAAACAGGTCAGTACATGGAATATGCTGGCAAGATAACGCAGTAGAGCAAGTAACAGAATAAAGGCTAACACTATATGCATATTTGGCTGGTGGAGGCTCTAAGGTTAAAGTTTTTGCGAAAAGCTAATTTTTCCCTACAACAAAGGAATAACTTTTATTTTAACTATCATGGTAGTTGAAACATCATTGAGAAGGTACCTCCAACTCAATCCCAATTAAAGTAATTATTTACCCAACAAATTAATTTTAGAGTGATGAGATTAACCAATAATTCATGTACCAGATACTCAAGATTGTCCATAATCGAGGACACGGCTAATCATGATCAGTTTGTATACTCTGCAGAGGTTTGTGCACTTTTCCCCACAAGACTCGATCTCCTTTGTTGGATTTCTCGCACTGCATGATGTTTGAGAAACGGATGACCGAGACACAGTCTTTCAGAACCATTTACTCTTTACCACGGGTGGACCCGTACACCTACTTTCCCCTATATCTGCTAGTCCACCACTGAAAGAGCTCACACAACTTACTCATACTATGCCAGAGCCCATAATGGCATTTGGCTGCACACGGAAGTTTCTAGCATGAATAGTTGTATGATCCCTTTGAGCCTGGGTGACATTCCATAGGACAATCACACGGAACCCCGGGATTTTCTAGGACAACACTGGATTCTCCAGGTACCCTGCAACCAATCCACCAAGATGTGTATTCAAGTAGCCACCTTAAGTTGAACCATTAATTAACAACTCACATCTGTCATGGATTTCGCTCAAACCCAAACCACGTCTACGAGCATAGCATGGCAACCTAAGCATAACGTAGAAGTAACTCCCAAGGGTTCGAAAATAATACAGGTAATAGGTACTACTTCAATCTACTTCCCAGACCCACAAGTTAAGACATCCTACTCATGCAATGTGTGAGGGTTTGATCTAATGCATAAAAACTGGTTAATAAAAGGGGTATGATCAAAGTGTTACTTGCCTTGCGGATGATTCGTAAAACCTAGAGACTCGTAGTAGCACGCTTCACAATCCGGGTGTTCTATCGCAAGAAATCAATAGCATACATAAGCAGTCAAGCAAAGATGCACAAACAGAACTTCAAATAAGAAGATCTAAGCAGAAAGTTCAACTTAAGAACTCCGGTTTGCAAAGAGAATCAAATCAAACGGGGCAACGAAACTCAAACTGCGAAAGAAACAAGATCCGTTTACTAGATTGTTCTAAGGTCAAATTTTACAGTAGCAAAATATTGTTCAAGTTGGTTAAATGGAAAGAGGGCATCGAGACGAAGATCTGGGATTTTGAATCACCTGATCCCGACTCTCGAGTGAAAAGAAAAATGAAAAACCAGATCAAGGCAGAAATCATGATCGAAAATAATCATGTATAAAAGCCCCGAAAAAAGAAAACTGACGAACAGGCTAACGAACGAACGTTCGCTGTCTGTAACTAACGGGCGAGCAACGTTCGTTAAAATGAACGTATGGACGAACGTCCGCAAACTAACTATACCAGAAAGAAAAAAAAACCGAACCGATCTAAAGAAAAAACGGATCTAGGGTTTCTAAAAGAAAACCGCTCGGTTTAAAAAAAACTAGCGGCGGCGAGACGGCGGTGGCTACCTTGGCTCCGGCGGCGGCGGGGCTGCGCGGCGCGGGCGGCGGCGGGGAGGCGGGCGAGCTGGCGCGGCGGCGGGCTGGCACGGCGCGGGCTGGCACAGCACGGGCTGGCGGTGGTGGTGGGGTGGCGTCTAGGGGGGGCGGCTGCGGTATTTAAAGGGGCAGGGGGCGGCTGCTTGGGGGAGGGGGCAGCGAACCCGGGCGGCGGCGGGACTCCGGCTGGTGTCCCGGTCGGACACGGCGCGGGCGAGGCGGTGGCTCAGCGGGCCGGCTGGGCCTTCGGCCCAGTTCGGTCCGAAACCGAACTTTTTTTTAAAATATCCTGACGCCGAAAAACATGAAAATAAAATACTAAACGAGCTCCAAAAATTCCAAAATAAATTTTCACCATCCTCTAATAAACTCTAGGACAAAGTGAACATGTTTTTCCCGGACATAAAGCAATTTTGAAAAGCGCACATTTTTCCCTATGCAAATAAAATCACAAATAAATCAAAAAAATCTAAAGTGATTTTAATATTTTTCCTCCAATATTTCTTTTATTTTGGAGAATTTATATTATCTCCGCTCGTATATTTTATTATGAAATATATTTAGGAGGGAAAAATAATTAAAACTCACTTGATCCTCGTACCGGTATTTGAGAAAACTCAAATACGAAAATGGTAGAATTCCCAACTCTCTCTGTAGGTCCTTGAGTTGCTTAGAATTTTCGGGGATCGCCACGCACAAAATGCAATAAAATATGCAATGCAATATGATCTATGTTTAACATTCCAAATTGAAAATTTGGGATGTTACAAACCTACCCCCCTTAGAATGAATCTCGCCCTCGAGATTCGGCTTGGCTAGAGAACAGGTGTGGGTGGTCATTGCGTAGATCATCTTCTCGTTCCCAGGTGGATTCTTCCTCGGTGTGGTGACTCCACTGAACTTTGCAAAACTTGATAACCTTACTACGGGTGACTCTACTCGAAAACTCGAGGATTTTGACGGGTTTCTCCTTGTATGTCAAATCACTATCCAACTGAATTGCTTCTAGGGGTACTGTGTCTCTTAACGGAATATCGGCCATCTCTCCATGACACTTCTTAAGCTGGGAAACGTGAAACACATTGTGCACTCCTGACAATCCTTCGGGTAACTCCAATTTATAGGCAATCTCTCCCATGCGTTCCAAAACACGATAAGGTCCCACAAATCTCGGGGCTAACTTTCCCTTAACTCCGAAACGTTTAACTCCTCGCAGAGGCGATACTCTTAGGTACGCTCTGTCCACAATTTCATAGGCTACTTCCTTACGCTTCGAGTCTGCATAAATCTTCTGCCTGGACTGAGCTACCTTCAGTCTATCTTGAATCAGCTTAACCTTCTCTTCTGATTCTTTGATCAGGTCTGGTCCAAATAACTGATGGTCTCCAACTTCATCCCACATCAATGGCGTTCGTCATCTCCGTCCGTACAATGCTTCGAATGGTGCCATCTTCAAACTTGCCTAGTAACTGTTGTTGTACGAGAACTCCGCGTAGGGCAAGTTTTCATCCCAACTAGATCCATAGTCTAGCGCACAAGATCTCAACATGCCTTCCAGAATCTGATTGACTCTCTCGGTCTGTCCATCTGTCTGCAGATGAAAAGCTATACCGAATTCCAGCCTCGTTCCCAAAGTCTGGTGTAGCTGATGCCAAAACTTTGAGGTGAACTGTGTTCCTCTATCTGATACAATGGTCCTCGGAACTCAATGTAGACATACGATCCTGGTCATGTATATCTTGGCCAACTTCACAGTGGTATACGTGGTTTTCACGGGGATTAAGTGGGCTACTTTGGTCAAGCGATCCACTACTACCCAGATTGAGTCATATCCTGATTTGGTCCTGGGCAATCCGATGATAAATTCCATGCCAAGCTTGTCCCACTTCCATTCGAGTATCGGCATAGGCTGTAGTAATCCTGCTGGCTTCTGATGTTCCGACTTTACTCTCTGGCATACATCACATACGGCTACATACTCGGCAATATCCTTCTTCATTCCCGTCCACCAGAAACGTTCCTTAAAATCCAAATACATCTTAGTGTTTCTAGGGTGTATCGAGTATGGCGAATCATGTGCTTCCTGCAGTATCGACTTCCTGATCTCCGGGTTGTTGGCACATAGATTCGATCCTCAAACCACAAGGTGTCGTGTTCGTCCTCGGGAAAAACCCTTGGCTTTTCCTTCACTCATCTTCTCCTTTATCTCGGCAATCTCTTTGTCATCCTTCTGGGCTTCTCGTATCTTTCCCAGCAATGTTGACTGAACCTCCAATGTTGCAACAAAACCTCTAGGTACTATCTCCAAATGAAGCTCCATGAGATCTTCTGCTAACTCCTGTGGCAATCCCCCCTTTACTAGGGTATTTGCATAACTCTTCCGGTTCAAAGCGTCTGCAACGACATTGGCCTTTCCTGGGTGATAATGCAGCTTCATATCGTAATCCTTTATAAGCTCCAACCATCTCCTTTGTCTGAGGTTCAGCTCCTTCTGAGTGAAAATGTACTTCAAACTCTTGTGATCCGTGTACACATCACAACAATTTCCAATAAGGAAATGTAATGCCTCGGATGTAATACTTTCCCTTTTTGGCAATATATATCTTTGGCTTCATCAGTTCCATTCCGGGTTCTTCGTCTTTTCGGGTTTTCGTCGTTTTGTCTTGTGCGTGTGTGCATTCATCCATGTCATGTTGTCATGTGCATTGCATTGCATTTGTGTTGTTGTTTGCATCCGGTCCCACTCGTTCCTTCCCGTTGCCCATTTCGAGTTCCAACGCTCTCTCACGTGCCCGTCGCTTCCCCGAGGCCTTCTTTTGTGTTTGGCCGTGTAACGCTTCCGGTTTGGCGTGAGACTTGTCGTGCGATGTTGTTTTGTTATGTGTAACCCGCCTGTCAAATCTCGTCGCGTTTGGAGTTCGTTTGATACTCCAACAGTTATCCTCGTGGGCTAAAAGTACCTCCTCTTTGAGGCCCAAGAAACCCCTCCAACAGCCCACCAACCTAACTCAAACCCTTCCCTTCATCTAGGCCGTTCAATTGTGATCTCGTGGCCGAAAACCTCTCCTTATTTGGACAACCCTAGCTCCTTGTGCCTATATAAACGTCCACCCCCTCCAATTTTGCGTCCAAAACCCTAGGGTTTCCACCTCTGCCGCGCCGTGCTTCCACCGTTGCCGAGTCGTGCTTCCACCGTTGCCGCTCGGTGCTTCCAACCTCGCCGCACCAGTGCTTCCGACTCGCCGCAGCCGTGCTTCCGACTCGCCGCACCCGTGCTTCCGACCTCCCACCCCGTGCTTCCAAGCCGACCCCGCCGGCTTCGTCTTCCCCGTCGCCGGCCAGACCGCGCCGCCGGCCACCTCGCCACCTCGCCGGCCCCAGCGCCCTCGGCCCCTCGTCACCGACCCCCGCCGCCGTTCCCTCGCCCCCTCGCCGCCTCCTCGCCGGCCAGCCGCCGCCACCCGACCTCGCCTCTCCACCCGTGCCGGCCCGCCTCGCCGGGAGGACCGCCGCCCCGAGCTCCTCGCCGGTCGCCGTCGGGATCGAGGCAGGGAGCCGCCGCCAGCCCCGATCGGGATCGGGATCGACCCGATCTCCCAGGCGCCAACCCTAACGGGCCGAGATCCCGGCCCGGTAGCCCGATCCGCCCCGCTGCCCGGTGGACCCGCTTCGGACCCGATCCAGGCCCGTCGACTCCGCTCCAGATCCGGCGCCCGTTTTGACCAGAGGTTGACATCATGTTTTTTTCCCTAAGTCCCTAGTTTTCCTATGTCTGATGCATATTTGTGAGGTGGATAACTTTTACTATGCATGTCCGATTTGTGTGTATGATATGTCGAAATGATCGTGGTGACATGTACTATATTTTGTTCCATTGTGCCATGCATGTTTGAGGTCATCTAGATGTCTTAATCTTCATGAGAAGAGTGCTACTTGTTATAAACTGCTGCTAGTAGTTGTTTTCATGCCATGTTTGCAATGTGATAACTTGTTGCATGTTTATCCAATTGAAGCAAATGACATGTCCACATGTTCATCATGAGGTGCTCTACATGTTGGTTGTTTTAGCTTGCATGATAGATTTCATCTTGCCATGTTTATCTTTTTTGCAAAAGTGCTTGTGGCTGTTATGTTGTTAAACTTGTTACGAGATGCCTTGTTGAGGAGCTCGTTGCTATTGTTGTGGTTGTCCCCTTGATGCATGCTTAGATGTTTTGGACTCCCCATCATGTGTACTTTGCTGTGGTGCTAAACACTTGCCATGTTATGCTTTGAGGTGACTTAAACTTGCGCACAAACATGCCATGATATTACTGCTGTTTTAACACTTAGTGAAATTTCACTAAGTCGGGAATCTGTAATTTCCATATGCCATGTTTGCTTGTTGTTCTAGGCAAAGCCATGCTAGTTTTGGGGTGACTCTTGATGATTCCTTGTTGTATAAGTTGCTGCTATCCATTCATGCTCTCACATGCTCAATTGGGTGGCTGTAGCATATTTAACTCTTGCTCCCAAGTTGCTACAAATTACTACTGTCAGGATTTTGTTGTCATGTTCAAAATGTTATAGCTTGTTGCTATTGACCCATGCCTCCTATGGAGATGCTCCAATGGATTTGTTTGCTGTAGGATATGTCTACTTGATGTCCATGCTCCTTGCCATGATGTTTGAGTGCTGTAGACTATATATTTCTTGCTCCAAAGTTGCTATGTGGCTGTTAATTTCAGCTTGTGCATGTTTATTGTTTCGGGTGTAACTTTTAGCCCGTTGCTCCGTTTTGAGCAAGTCCTATATGAAACTTGTGTGATTTTGCATGTAGATTCATAATATCCTCTTGTTAGCTTGTTTTGAAGTATCTTGCTAGATGCACATTGTCATGTTCCTTGCGCTGTATCTTTGTGTTTCTTATGTTGACTTTCTGTGCTTCCTAAGTGCATCTGTAGTGCTTCCTTAGTGCATCAGTCATGCATCCTGTGGTTTGCGCCTTGCATCTTGTTGATTTCGTGCCTTGTGTGTTTTGTGTTGAGTAGAGGCGGAAGCCGAGACCGAGTACGAGAACGAGGTTACTACCGAGGTTGAGAACGAGGAGCTCTCTTACGATCCCATCGACGACTCTTCAGGCAAGATGACCTGACCCGGATATCATTACTATCTTTGCCTATTGCTAGAAGTCTTGCTCTATAGCTTTTGCCTCGATGCCCATGTTTTCCTGTCAGCCTCCTATTGTAACCATGAATCTGTCTAACCACCGTACCTATGCAAACCCTTGATTGGCTAAGTAAGCTTCGCTCAGCCCCTCTTATAGCATTGCTAGTTGCAGGTGAAGATTGAAGATTCTTGCTTCTTGTTGAAGCTTGTTGGGATATCACACTATATTTAACTCTTAAATGAAATCATCTATATATTGGTAATGGGTGGAAGGCGAAGCCTTTTGCTTGGTGATTTGTTCCACTCATGCCGCCCTAGGAACCGTATAAACCGGTGTTATGTTCCTTGATTATGCGTTCCTCACACGGTTTTGGTTATGGGACCCCCTTGATAAACCGCTAAGTGCTAAGCCTTTTCCAGCAAGTCCCAACATTGGTACTATTTGCCTAAACAACTAAAAACTTGCATAGGGAGTAATTAACCCTCTTCTTAATCAACAACCCCGGGCCAGTGCTCCACATGAGTGTTGGTCCGAACTAGGGGTCCTGCGGGGCCACCTCAAGGAAACTCGAGGTCTGGTAAAAACCCGTAGCATCACCCATCCGATCGTGGCCTGAGACTAGATACGCGCGGCTACTGTGAGGATGTCGGCACGCAGGGAGGATTTTCTGGATTAGCCTTACCTTAGTCGGAGTATCTTGAGCACGGGATTCCGAGGATACTCGGGCCTTCCCACCTTGGAGTTGCGACTCCGCGGATTGTGGGCTTGTCATGGGCCAAGTTGGAACACCCCTGCAGGGTTATGAACTTTCGAAAGTCGTGCCCGCGGTTATGTGCCAGATGGGAATTTGTTAATATCCGGTTGTAGAAAACTTGACACCATGTTCAGAATACACTACCAGCGCGAGTACCATGACGGTCATTTTCCGAAAGGGGTTCGGGAAGTGAACATGGTGGGGTTATGTTTGACATGCTTAGTTAGGATCACTTCGTGATCATCTTTCGTCCGAGGCACTTCTCTTCTCGCTCTCTTTTACGTAAGTTAGTGCTAGTGCTGCTGCAACCTCTTGTTCTTTCTCCAGCCTTGTTCCACACCCAAGGCTTGGATAGTTGTGTTACCCATGAATGGGATTGTTGAGTCCTCTGTGGCTCACAGACTCTACACCACACTAGATGCAGGTACTCAGGCGATCTATTCAAGTGACGGCACCCAGCTGTACTGGGAGTACGACGAGGACCGTGGTCGTTACTATGTGCACTATCCCGACGATCAGTAGAGGTTTCTACTAGGGGCGATTCAGACCTGTGATTTATGTTATGTTTGGTATCTTTCATTTGGATCTTCACCCGTAGACGGGTTGTGATGTTTATTTGAATGATGTTTGGATATGTAATGAATTGTGTGACGTGGCGAGTGTAAGCCAACTATCTTTTAGCTTTCATCCCTATTTTTACATGAGATGTGCAAAGATACCAAACTTGCGATCATTCCAGAATGGGCTTATATCTTTAAGTCATGCCTCGAGACGTAGGAGATATAGTCCCATCATGGGCATTACAAGTTGGTATTCAGAGCCTTCTCCGACCTAGAAGCCCCCACTGTTTGATTGAATCGTTGACGGTTGAGTCTAGGCACACACTTAAAATGTTTTGAGTCCTATATTCATATCGGAGAGTAGGAATTCTTCTGCTCCTCATCTCTTTTCACTCTGGTGAGGACTCCTGACGATTACTCTTGCCTCTTCTACTTTGAAAAATTGCACCAAAATTTTTTTTAGGAATCTCGCGAGTATTGTTTGGATTGTTTCGATGTCTTTGTGACGAGAATATTGTTCTCGATGCCTCCTGACATTAGGGGTTGTGGCAGTGTCCCGGGGAGTTGAGCTCCAAGGTATTGTCGTCACAAACATATCGCGGCATTTCTAGAATACTTAAGACGGCCGACATCAAAAACTCTCCTATACGGTTAGTGGCAAGATAACCCCGACATCACCCAGTACTGGGGAGGTAGTTCGGGAGTATTGCCATAGCTTGTATAGTGGATGTGTTTCGAAGGTCCGACGTAGAAGGTTTCCGAAAACAACTGGTTATGTGTTGAAGGATGGATACAGCTGGATGTAGGATTAGAGTTGAGTGCGCGATGCTTCCCCTGTATCCCCAACACCTGATTGCATAACTGGAAACTTTCGGAAATTAATAGGTGGGTTCATCTAGTAGATCGTAGGCATTCTTCCAACGAATGTAGGTTACGGAGTTCGGGGTTCTACATTGAGTGAAGTGGTATTATGGCCGATGTTCCGATCGGGAGTTGCATCTTAAAGGGTCCTTGGCTATGCTGATCCGGGGATTGCAAAACCCTTTCGTAACATGTTCCATAAGCTTTCAGCAGAAAGATGTCGAACGAAGCTCCTACCTTGTATGTGTTCTATCTGCACCTTGTTGTTTTTCTTATTTACCTTTTGTCTCCCAAGTGGCTTCTCGTGAAGATTTTGTTATCATTAAACTGAGAATTTCATTCGTTCCTCTTGTTCGAATGATTCTTGTGAAGACTATGTTGCATTCTAGCCGTTGTTTCAGCTTATATCTTCTTTCAATCAAATGGCTGATTGGTGGTCATCTATTTCAGGATGGCTCCGAAAAGGGTTCCCAACGCTAACCCAGAGGGTGAAGAGGTTCCTGATCGTCCTCCTTCCCCTCCTCCTCCGTCTGAGGCCTGGAGAGCAATTATGCAGACTACGAATCAGAACACCCAGATGCTTGTGCACATGATGCAGCAGATCCAAGCAAATCAAGCAAATCAGGGTGCTCATGGGAACCAAGGCAATTTCTTCAACCAACAGCACCATGCTACGCTCAACCAGTACTTGGCTAATCAACCAAAGGCTTTCAGTTACTGTGTAGACCCTCTCGATGCTGAAGACTGGATAACTGATATCAAGAAGCATTTTGAGTGCAGCAACGTAAGGCCCGAGTACTATGTGAAGTTTGCAGCCTTCCAACTCAAGGACCAAGCAGTTGATTGGTGGCAGCAGTACAAAGACTCCAGAGCAGGGCGTGAAATCTCCTGGGATGACTTCTGCAAGGACTTTCGCTCTCACCACATTCCAACAAGTGTCATCGAGGGTATGCGTGAGCAATTCCGCAACCTAAAGCAAGGCTCAATGACTGTCTACCAATACAATGTCAAGTTCCAAAACCTTGCCCGCTATGCAAAGCAAGACATACCAGATGCCAAGAGCAAGATCTATCAGTTCCGTGGTGGTCTGAAGGATGAACTCCAACTTGCTCTCACCTTGTTCGAGCCTGATGAGTTTGACAAATTCTATAACATGGCACTTAAGCAAGAGGCAGCCCAGCTCAAGATGGAAGCTTCCAAAAAGAGGATCAGAGACGCTGTTCACTCCTCCTCATCTTCTCAAGTGGTCGCGAAGCAACAGAAGTTTTGGCTTCCACCTCCTCAAGTGATCCGAGCTCCCTACAACAACAACAAGAACTCTGGTGGCCGTGGTTTCTCCCACCCACCCAACCCAAGCAACCAGTCAAAGAATCAGTCTCAAGGTTCCAAGTCAAGTGCTCCTCATTACCGTCCTCTCTCAGAAGTGGTCTGCAACAAGTGCACTCAGAAGGGTCATTATGCTAACAAGTGCCCCAACCCAAGGCGCCTTCCGCCTCCTCCACCTGTCAGCACTGCTATTGTCAAGCACAATCCCAAGCATGCGAGAGTGAATCTGATGAATGCAGCCCAAGCAGAGAATTCTTCAGATGTGATACTTGGTAACATTCCAGTTAACTCTATCCCTGCAAAAGTTTTGTTTGATTCGGGTGCTTCATGTTCTTTCATGTCTCAACCATTTGCATCCAAGCATAATGTTGACATCAAAAGTCTGCCAAGGGAGTTATCAGTTATTTCTCCGGGGAGACGAATGCATTCTAAATTTTTTGCTCCGGATGTATCTATTCGCATGGGTGATTACCGCTTTCTGGCTAAACCGGTTGTTCTCGGCAACTCCGACATTGACCTCATCCTCTGGATGGATTGGCTTTCTCAGCATGATGCTCACATTGATTGTGCAAATAAGGAAGTCAAGATTACTCATCCTAATGAGGACGTGATTATCTTCGCCTCTCGGGATAACACAATCAGGCTTTTCTCTCTCAATGACAAGGGCGAGATTAATGCCATCTCTCAAATTCCGGTGGTTAACGAATATGAAGACGTTTTTCCTGAAGAACTTCCAGGCATGCCTCCACATCGTCAAGTGGAATTCGTCATTGAACTCGAGCCTGGTACTGAGCCAGCATGCCGGCGTCCGTACAAGCTCTCCCCCGAAGAGTTGAAGGAGTTGAAGAAACAGCTTGATGAACAGGAGCATATGGGTCTGATCAGGCCTAGTACGTCTCCTTGGGGTTGTGGTGTCTTATTTGTCAAGAAGAAGGATGGCACGGAGCGCCTTTGCGTTGATTACCGGCCATTGAACAAGAAGACAATAAAGAACAAGTATCTGCTCCCCAACATCAATGAATTGTTCGAGCAGCTCAAAGGAGCAAAAGTGTTCTCAAAGCTCGATCTCCGAATGGGTTATCACCAAATTCGCATTCGTGAAGAAGATATCCACAAGACTGCCTTCAGAACGAGCTACGGCTCCTACGAGTATATAGTCATGTCTTTTGGCCTCGCTAATGCTCCACCTACCTTCTCGAGAATGATGCACTACATTTTCAACCCCTACACCAACAAGTTTGTGCTTGTGTATCTGGATGACATCTTGGTATTCTCCAAGAACGAAGAGGATCACGAAAAGCACCTCCGTCTGGTTCTCGACAGACTCCGTGAACATAAGTTCTATGCCAAGTTCTCCAAGTGCGAATTCTGGCTCGATAAGGTCTTATATCTGGGCCATATCATCTCCGCTGACGGTATTGCTGTGAACCCCGATAAAGTTGAAGCAATTGTCAACTGGGAACCTCCTTAGAACGTCAAGCAACTCTGAAGCTTCCTTAGTCTTGCTAGCTATTGCAGAAGGTTTGTTGAGAACTTCTCCAAGATTGCCAAGCCTCTCTCCAACTTGCTGCAGAAGAATGTCAAGTACAACTGGTCTCCGGATTGTGATGTGGCTTTCAAAACTCTCAAAGAAAAGCTCATCTCAGCTCCAGTTCTTACTCCTCCGTATGAGTCCAAGCCCTACGAAGTATTCTGTGATGCTTCTCTTTAAGGACTTGGTGGTGTGCTAATGCAGGACAAGAAAATTGTGGCATACACTTCTCGTCAACTGAAGACAAGTGAGAAGAACTACCCCACACATGATCTCGGACTAGCAGCTGTGGTACATGCTTTGATTACGTGGAGACACCTTCTGTTGGGCAGAAAAGTCGACATCCTCACCGATCACAAGAGCTTGAAGTACATCTTCACACAGCCGAACCTGAACCTCCGCCAGACTCGTTGGGTCGAAATGATCCAAGAGTATGATCCAACCATCGAATACACACCTGGCAAGGCGAATGTGATTGCAGATGCTTTGCGCAGAAAGGCATATTGCAACAGTCTCCTTATCAAGCCATTCCAGCCTGAGCTTTGTGAAGCATTCAGGCAGCTCAACCTCCAAGTTGTTCCGCAAGGCTTTCTTGCAAATCTTCAAGTTGCTCCTACCTTGGAAGATCAGATTCGTGAGGCCCAACTCAGTGATGCTATGGTGCAGAAAGTGAAACATGGTATTGCAAAGGGTACTCCTAAATACAAGTGCTATCGCGTTGATGAGAGAGATACCTTGTTCTTTGAGGACAGACTTGTGGTTCCCAAAGGTGATCTCAGGAAGCTCATAATGGACGAAGCACATGATTCCCTCCTTTCCATTCATCCTGGTAGTTCCAAGATGTACCAAGACCTCAAGCAATCTTACTGGTGGACTCGCATGAAAAGGGAGATTGCCCAATTCATGAATGAATGTGATGTCTGCAGAAGAGTGAAGGCAGAGCATCAACGTCCAGCCGGTCTTCTCCAACCTCTTCCTATTCCCGAGTGGAAATTCGACCACATTGAAATGGATTTCGTCACTGGCTTTCCTAAGTCCAGGAGAGGGAATGATTCTATCTTTGTGGTGATTGACAAGCTTACCAAAGTCGCTCACTTCCTTCCAGTCAAAGAATCAATCAATGCAGCTCAACTTGCAGAGTTGTACACTTCCAGAATTGTGTCCTTACATGGCATTCCTCAAGTTATCTCCTCAGACCGTGGAAGTTTGTTCACTTCCAAGTTCTGGGACTCCTTTCAGTCTGCCATGGGCACTAAGATCCGTTTCAGCACTGCATTTCACCCTCAGACTAGTGGTCAAGTCGAGAGAGTGAATCAGATTCTAGAAGACATGCTCAGAGCCTGTGTCATATCTTTTGGCATGAAATGGGAAGATTGCCTTCCATTTGCCGAGTTCTCTTACAATAACAGCTTCCAAGCAAGTGCCGGCAAAGCTCCGTTTGAAATCCTCTATGGCAGAAAGTGTCGTACCCCTCTCAACTGGTCCGAGACTGGTGAACGTCAACTTCTTGGCAATGACTTGATCTCAGAAGCCGAAGAAATGTGCAAAGTCATACGTGAGAATCTCAAGGCCGCTCAGTCGCGTCAGAAGAGCTACTATGACGGCAAGCATCGTGATTTGGCCTTCAACATTGGGGATCATGTCTATCTCCGTGTTTCTCCGATGAAAGGCACCCAATGATTCGGTATCAAAGGAAAGCTTGCTCCTAGATACGTGGGCCCTTTCAAGATCCTTGGCAAAAGAGGCGATCTAGCCTATCAACTTGAGCTCCCTTCCAACTTCGCCAATGTTCATGATGTGATTCACGTGTCTCAACTCCGCAAGTGCTTCAAGACACCTGAACGCACCATTCCATTTGAGGAGATTGATCTTCAACAAGACTTGTCTTATCGAGAGCATCCCGTTGCTATTCTCGAAGAAACCGAGCGCAAGACCCGCAACAAGTCAATCAAGTTCTTGAAAGTCAAGTGGTCACACCATACCGACCGAGAAGCTACGTGGGAACGAGAAGATCACCTTCATTCCGAGTACCCTTCCTTCTTCCAGTCCTAGATCTCGGGATGAGATCTTTTCGTAGTAGAGGGCATTTTGTAATGCCCCGGATGTAATACTTTCCCTTTTTGGCAATATATATCTTTGGCTTCATAAGTTCCATTCCGGGTTCTTTGTCTTTTCGGGTTTTCGTCGTTTTTTCATGTGCGTGTGTGCATTCATCCATGTCATGTTGTCATGTGCATTGCATTGCATTTGTGTTGTCATTTGCATCCGGTCCCACTTGTTCCTTCCCGTTGCCCGTTTCGAGTTCCGACGCTCTCTCACGTGCCCGTGGCTTCCCCGAGGCCTTCTTTTGTGTTTGGCCATGTAACGCTTCCGGTTTGGCGTGAGACTAGTCGTGCGATGTTGTTTTGTTATGTGTAACCCGCCTGTCAAATCTCATCGCGTTTGGAGTTCGTTTGATGCTCCAACAGTTATCCTCGTGGGCTAAAAGTACCTCCTCTTTGAGGCCCAAGAAACCCCTCCTACAGCCCACCAACCCAACTCAAACCCTTCCCTTCATCTAGGCCGTTCAATTGTGATCTCGTGGCCGAAAACCTCTCCTCATTTGGACAACCCTAGCTCCTTGTGCCTATATAAACGTCCACCCCCTCCAATTTTGCGTCCAAAACCCTAGGGTTCCCACCTCTGCCGCGCCGTGCTTCCACCGTTGCCGAGCCGTGCTTCCACCGTTGCCGCTCGGTGCTTTCAACCTCGCCGCACCAGTGCTTCCGACTCGCCGCACCCGTGCTTCCGACCTCCCGCGCCGTGCTTCAGCCGACCCCGCCGGCTTCGTCTTCCCCGTCGCCGGCCAGACCGCGCCGCCGGCCACCTCGCCACCTCGCCGGCCCCAGCGCCCTCGGCCCCTCGTCACCGACACCCACCGCCGTTCCCTCGCCCCCTCGCCGCCTCCTCGCCGGCCAGCCGCCGCCGCCCGGCCTCGCCTCTCCACCCGCGCCGGCCCGCCTCGCCGGGAGGACCGTCGCCCCGAGCTCCTCGCCGGTCACCGTCGGGATCGAGGCAGGGAGCCGCCGCCAGCCCCGATCGGGATCGGGATCGACCCGATCTCCCAGGCGCCAACCCTAACGGGCCGAGATCCCGGCCTGGTAGCCCGATCCGCCCCGCTGCCCGGTGGACCCGCTTCGGACCCGATCCAGGCCCGTTGACTCCGCTCCAGATCCGGCACCCGTTTTGACCAGAGGTTGACTTCATGTTTTTTTCCTAAGTCCCTAGTTTTCCTATGTCTGATGCATATTTGTGAGGTGGATAACTTTTACCGTGCATGTCCGATTTGTGTGTATGATATGTCAAAATGATCGTGGTGACATGTACTATGTTTTGTTCCATTGTGCCATGCATGTTTGAGGTCACCTAGATGTCTTAATCTTCATGAGAAGAGTGCTACTTGTTATAAACTGCTGCTAGTAGTTGTTTTCATGCCATGTTTGCAATGTGATAACTTGTTGCATGTTTATCCAATTGAAGCAAATGAGATGTCCACATGTTCATCATGAGATGCTCTACATGTTGGTTGTTTTAGCTTGCATGATAGATTTCATCTTGCCATGTTTATCTCCTTTGCAAAAGTGCTTGTGGCTGTTATGTTGTTAAACTTGTTACGAGATGCCTAGATGAGGAGCTCATTGCTATTGTTGTGGTTGTCCCCTTGATGCATGCTTAGATGTTTTGGACTCCCCATCATGTGTACTTTCCTGTGGTGCTAAACACTTGCCATGTTATGCTTTGAGGTGACTTAAACTTGGTCACAAACATGCCATGATATTACTTCTGTTTTAACACTTAGTGAAATTTCACCAAGTCTGGAATCTGTAATTTCCAGATGCCATGTTTGCTTGTTATTCTAGGCAAATCCATGCTAGTTTTGGGGTGACTCTTGATGATTCCTTGTTGTATAAGTTGTTGGCTATCCATTCATGATCTCACATGCTCTATTGGGTGGATGTAGCATATTTAACTCTTGCTCCCAAGTTGCTACAAATTACTGCTGTCAGGATTTTGTTGTCATGTTCAAAATGTTATAGCTTGTGGCTATTGACCCATGCCTCCTATGGAGATGCTCCAATGGATTTGTTTGCTGTAGGATATGTCTACTTGATGTCCATGCTCCTTGCCATCATGTTTGAGTGATGTAGACTATATATTTCTTGCTCCCAAGTTGCTATGTGGCTATTAATTTCAGCTTG
Organism: Secale cereale; assembly: GCA_902687465.1. Taxonomy (NCBI): domain Eukaryota; kingdom Viridiplantae; phylum Streptophyta; class Magnoliopsida; order Poales; family Poaceae; genus Secale; species Secale cereale. The sequence goes on along the minus strand of LR738714.1, from coordinate 66,432,780 downwards.
TGCATGTTTATTGTTTCGGGTGTAACTTTTAGCCCGTTGCTCCGTTTTGAGCAAGTCCTATATGAAACTTGTGTGATTTTGCATGTAGATTCATAATATCCTCTTGTTAGCTTGTTTTGAAGTATCTTGCTAGATGCACATTGTCATGTTCCTTGTGCTGTATCTCTGTGTTTCCTATGTTGACTTTCTATGCTTTCTAAGGGCATCTGTAGTGCTTCCTTAGTGCATCAGTCATGCATCCTGTGGTTTGCGCCTTGCATCTTGTTGATTTCGTGCCTTGTGTGTTTTGTGTTGAGTAGAGGCGGAAGCCGAGACCGAGTACGAGAACGAGGTTACTACTGAGGTTGAGAACGAGGAGCTCTCTTACGATCCCATCGACGACTCTTCAGGCAAGATGACCTGACCCGGATATCATTACTATCTTTGCCTATTGCTAGAAGTCTCGCTCTATAGCTTTTGCCTCGATGCCCATGTTTTCCTGTCAGCCTCCTATTGTAACCATGAATCTGTCTAACCACCCTACCTATGCAAACCCTTGACTGGCTAAGTAAGCTTCGCTCAGCCCCTCTTATAGCATTGCTAGTTGCAAGTGAAGATTGAAGATTCTTGCTTCTTGTTGAAGCTTGTTGGGATATCACACTATATTTAACTCTTAAATGAAATCATCTATATATTGGTAATGGGTGGAAGGCTAAGCCTTTTGCTTGGTGATTTGTTCCACTCATGCCGCCCTAGGAACCGTATAAACCGGTGTTATGTTCCTTGATTATGCGTTCCTCACACGGTTGGGGTTATGGGACCCCCTTGATAAACCGCTAAGTGCTAAGCCTTTTCCAGCAAGTCCCAACATTGGTACTATTTGCCTAAACAACTAAAAACTTGCATAGGGAGTAATTAACCCTCTTCTTAATCAACGACCCCGGGCCAGTGCTCCACATGAGTGTTGGTCCGAACTGGGGGTCCTGCGGGGCCACCTCAAGGAAACTCGAGGTCTGGTAAAAACCCGTAGCATCACCCATCCGGTCGTGTCCTGAGACTAGATACGCGCGGCTATTGTCAGGGTGTCGGCACGCCGGGAGGATTTGCTGGATTAGCCTTACCTTAGTCGGAGTATCTTGAGCACGGGATTCCGAGGATACTCGGGCCTTCCCACCTTGGAGTTGCGACTCCGCGGATCGTGGGCTTGTCATGGGCCAAGTTGGAACACCCCTGCAGGGTTATGAACTTTCGAAAGCCGTGCCCGCGGTTATGTGGCAGATGGGAATTTGTTAATATCCAATTGTAGAAAACTTGACACCATGTTCAGAATACACTACCAGCGTGAGTACCGTGACTGTCATTTTCTGAAAGGGGTTCAGGAAGTGAACACGGTGGGGTTATGTTTGACATGCTTAGTTAGGATCACTTCGTGATCATCTTTCATCCGAGGCACTTCTCTTCTCGCTCTCTTTTACGTAAGTTTGTGCTAGTGCTGCTGCAACCTCTTGTTCTTTCTCCAGCCTTGTTCCACACCCAAGGCTTGGAAAGTTGTGTTACCCGGGAACGGGATTGCTGAGTCCTCTGTGGCTCACAGACTCTACACCACACCAGATGCAGGTACTCAGGCGGTCTATTCAAGTGACGGCACCCAGCTGTACTCGGAGTACGACGAGGACCGTAGTCGTTACTATGTGCACTATCCCGACGATCAGTAGAGGTTTTTACTAGGGGCGATTCAGACCTGTGATTTATGTTATGTTTGGTAAATTTCATTTGGATCTTCACCCGTAGACGGGTTGTGATGTTTATTTGAATGATGTTTGGATATGTAATGAATTGTGTGACGTGGCGAGTGTAAGCCAATTATCTTTTAGCTTTCATCCCTATTTTTACATGAGATGTGCAAAGATACCAAACTTGCGATCATTCCAAAATGGGCTTATATCTTTAAGTCGTGCCTCGACACGTAGGAGATATAGTCCCATCCTGGGCATTACAGGAAATGTCTCCAAGTTTTGAGCACATGCACAACTCCTGCTAGCTCCAGATCGTGCATCGCATAATTCAACTCGTGCGGTCGCAGTTGACGAGATGCATAAGAAACAACTCTTCCGTCCTGCATGAGTACTCCTCCAAGTGCTAAGCGTGAAGCATCGCAGTATACTTGGAACTACTTGCGTATATCTGGCAAGATCAGCACTAGGGCTCTCGTCAACCGTTTTTTCAACTCCTGGAAACTTTCTTCACACTCTTCTGTCCAATGGAACTTTGTCTCTTTCTTCAACAATGTTGTCATCGGTTTTGCAATCTTGGAAAAAAATTCTATGAATCTCCGGTAATATCCTACGAGTCCAAGAAAACTGTGGATTTCTCCAACTGAAGTGGGTGCCAACCATTCAGTGACTGCTTGCACTTTGACGGGGTCCACTGCTATACCTTCTCCTGATATAACATGCCCTAAGAATCCAACTTCCTTCAACCAAAACTCGCATTTGCTAAACTTGGCGTACAACTGATGTTCTTTGAGCTTCTCCAGTACCAAACACAAATGCTCTGCATGTTCCTCTTTGTTCTTCGAGTACACCAAAATATCATCAATGAATACCACGACAAACTTATCCAAGAACTCCATGAACACCTTATTCATCATACTCATGAAATAGGCAGGGGCGTTAGTCAATCCAAATGACATAACCGTATACTCATATAGCCCATACCTTGTGGTGAAGGCTGTCTTAGGTATATCCTTCTCTCGGATCTTCAACTGGTGGTATCCAGATCGTAGATCGATCTTGGAGAATACTTTAGCTCCTTGAAGTTGGTCGAACAGATCATTGATCATCGGCAGCGGGTACTTATTCTTAATAGTCACTTCATTCAGTGCTCGATATTCAACTACCATTCTTAAGGATCCATCCTTCTTCTCGACCAAAAGCATTGGGGCTCCCCACGGTGATGAAATCCGGCGAATAAATCATTTCTCCAGTAACTCCTTAATCTGCTTCTTGATCTCCTCCAGATCATTTGCTGGCATCCGATACGGTCTCTTTGATATTGGCCCGGTGCCAGGCAATAACTCTATCAAAAACTCAATATCCCTATCCGGTGGCATGCCGGGTAGTTCCTCGGGAAAACACATCCGGGTAATCCTTTACTACAGGCACTTCCTCCTGAACAACACCCGTGAGAGAATGTACTTGTGTCCTTATAGGCGAATGCCTAGATACATACTTGATCCTTTTTCCCTCCGGGGTGGTAAGCAAAATAGACTTACTAGCACAATCGATGTTTCCTCCATTATGGGTGTGGCTTCCATGATTATGGGTGTATCCTCCCAAATTCGAGATGAATCGGGGCTTCTGCTGGGTTCCAGAATTACTCCTTCCTTGTCCATACTTCCTCTTGCGGCTCTCAATCTGTTGTTGCTTCCCTTCAATCATAAGAGCCTTATCTATCAACTCCTAGTAGTTGTTGAAGGTTGCCACCATCAACTGTACGCTCATCTCATCATTCAGCCCTTCCATAAATCTTTCCTACTTTGCGGCATCTGTGGCCACATCATATGGGGCATAACGAGATAGGGTACTAAACTCATCTACGTACTGAGCCATAGTACGATTTCCGTGGCGCAAATTGCGAAACTCCCGCTTCTTCATGCTCATAGCTCCAGTTGAGACATGGGCAGTGCGAAAAGCTTGCTGAAACTGCTCCCAAGTGACGTTGGCTACAGGAAAAGTGGCTGTGTAATTCTCCCACCATGCTGCTGCTGGTCCTGACAACTGATGTGCGGCAAATCACACCTTCTCAGCATCTGTGCAATTGGCGGTGGTCAAGTCCCTTCCAATCTTGCGCAGCTAGTCATCGGCAACTATTGGTTCAATGCTGCTAGCAAACATCGGTGATTGCAACCTTAAGAAACGTGTCAGGTTGTCCATGGGTGGTGGCAGTGGAGGGTTGTTGTTGTTGTTCTAGTTGTTCTGAGTGTTCTGGACAATAAGTTGCATCAAAGTGTTCTGCTGCTGGATCAACTGAGTGAGCTCGGGGGGAAACTGAAATTCTGGCTCATGTCTCGGAGGCATCTGATGGGTGTAGAGGGAAGAGATTAGAATAGAAATGAGGTCTAAGGGAAAATCACTACCCATATGCACATGAGACAAACACAATCATATGACACCAATCAATTTCAAACAAGGGCTTACAAAGATCTAACTAACGTTACAACAGTGTTCTAAACTCTACTTTATGGAGGAAAAGCTACTAGTCATAGGGTGGTCATCTAGAAATTTTGATCGGCGGAAGATTCCATGATGTCTGCTCCAGCTTCATCTTCGTAGTCTTCATCATCACTATAATCGGGGTCTGAGTCCGTGTCGTCGATGATGATGTAGTCTTTAGAACGAATCTCCTTGGGTTCTTCTTCTTCTTCTCCTCCCGGTGCTGGATCTCCCATGAATATTCCTAGCTTCCTTGTCAAATCATCATTCTTCTCCACAAGTATCATCATCTCCTCCTCGTATCCGTCACATGTAGACTTGAGTTCCTCTTCTAGCTCCAAGTTCCTGGTTAGTGCCTTCTTCAAATCTATCATCCCTGGGCACATTTGATGCTCCTGTCAACGAATGTGCTGGTTTAACTCCTGGATGAACGCTGCAATGGACCTGTCCTTCCGGGTACTGATCATGTCCCATCGCTCATCTCGGTGTCCACAAATCTGATAGATAGTGTCCTTTAGCTCCTGCTTGTAGACTTCTCCAATCCGTCCCATAGTGATGTGGGCTGCCATACACTTGCCTAGGCTCCAGGTTGGTGCATCAAAAGAAAACTCTATCGGTGCAGTGGATGGTGCGAATGTCCTCCCGGTAATTTGAACTTGAATACTCCATCGCTCCTCTTCTGGTAAAGTGGCGGTGTAGGTCCCGGTGAAACTTGGTATTCCTATATTCAGGTATCTAGTGACTTCCTTCAAGTGTCGTCCAAAAGGCGTGTCTTCGTCTGGTTGAGTGAACTTGTTCCTTGGGTCCACCATCCTAAAATAATAGAAAATGAAGAGGAGTCAGAAATGAGTAGAGAAGAGTGACCTAGGGTTTATCTTAATGGTCGTGTCCTACAGTCAGCGTGTGCTCTAATACCATCTTGTAGCGACCACGATCCGAATGGACCGAAGTCTCTGTGTTCTGTTTCATCCCTGGATCGATAATGCTGACCCACACAGTACTTGAAGGAATTATAACAGAGTGGCAATCACACACTTATTACATCGAATGTCTCAAACGAGAACTTATTACAAAAGTCTATGGCCTAAGGCCATCTAACAAAATAACAGCGGAAGGCTTGGAAGGTAAGTGAGTCCATCAACTCCAATGGCATAGCTGAGTGCATGACAAACGACCTAGAACGTCTTACTCCTTGTCTGAAAAGTCTGCAACGTAACATGTTGCAGCCCGAAACGGGTCAGCACATGGAATATGCTGGCAAGATAACACAGTAGAGCAACTAACAGAATAAATGCCAACACTATATGCATATTTGGCTGGTGGAGGCTCTAAGGTTAAAGTTTTTTGCGAAAAGCCAATTTTTCCCTACAACAAAGGAATAACTTTTATTTTAACTATCATGGTAGTTGAAACATCATTGAGAAGGTACCTCCAACTCAATCCCAATTAAAGTAATCTTTTACCCAACAAAATAATTTTAGAGTGATGAGATCAATCAATAATTCAAGTACCAGATACTCAAGATTGTCCATAACCGGGGACACGGCTAATCATGATCAGTTTGTACACTCTGCAGAGGTTTGTGCACTTTTCCCCACAAGAGTCGATCTCCTCGGTTGGATTTCTCGCACTGCGTGATGTTTGAGAAACGGATGACCGAGACACAGTCTTTCAGAAGCATTTACTTTTTACCCCGGGTGGACCCGTACACCTACTTTCCCCTACATCTGCTAGTCCACCACTGAAAGAGCTCACACCACTTACTCATACTATGCCAGAGCCCATAATGGCATTGTGGCTGCACACGGAAGTTTCTAGCATGAATAGTTTTATGATCCCTTTGAGCCTGGGTGGCATTCCATAGGACAATCACACGAAACCTCGGGATTTCCTAGGACAACACTGGATTCTCTAGGTGCCCTGCAACCAATCCACCCAGATGTGTATTCAAGTATAGCCACCTTAAGTTGAACCATTAATTAACAACTCACATCTGTCATGGATTTCACTCAAACCCAAACCACGTCTACGAGCATAGCATGGCAACCTAAGCATAACGTAGAAGTAACTCCCAAGGGTTTGAAAATAATACAGGTAATAGGTACTACCTCAATCTACTTCCCAGACCCACAAGTTAAGAGATCCTACTCATGCAATGTGTGAGGGTTTGATCAAATGCATAACAACTGGGTAATAAAAGGGGTATGATCAAAGTGTTACTTGCCTTGCTGATGATTCGCAAAACCTAGAGACTCTTAGTAGCACGCTTTGCAGTCCGGGTGTTCTATCGCAAGCAAACAATAGCATACATAAGCAATCAAGCAAATATGCACAAACAGAACTCCAAATAAGAAGATCTAACCAGAAATTTCAACTTAAGAACTCCGGTTTGCAAAAGGAATCAACTCGAACGGGGCAACGAAACTCAAACAGCGAAAGAAACAAGATCCGTTTACTAGATTGTTCTAAGGTCAAATTTTACAATAGCAAAATCTTGCTCAAGTTGGTTAAACAGAAAGAGAGCGTCGAGACGAAGATCTGGGATTTTGAATCACCTGATTCTGACTCTCGAGCGAAAATAAAAACGAAAAACCAGATCAGGGCAGAAATCACGATCGAAAATAATCGCGGATAAAAGCCCCGAAAAAGAAAACTAACGAACAGGCTAACGAACGAACGTTCGCTTTCTGTAACTAACGGGCGAGCAACGTTCGTTAAAACGAACGTACGGACGAACGTCCACAAACTAACTAAACCAGAAAAAAACGAACCGATCTAAAGAAAAAAACGGATCTAGGGTTTCTAAAAGAAATCCGCTCGGTTAAAAAAAACGGCGGCCGTGAGACGGCGGCGGCTACCTCGGCTCCGGCGATGGCGGGGCTGCGTGGCGCGGGCGATGGCGGGGCGGTGGGCTGGCGCGGCGCGGCGGTGGCGGCGGGCTGGCGGCGGTGGTGGGGTGGCGTCTTGGGGGGCGGCGGCGGTATTTAAAGGGGCAAAGGGCGGCTGCTTGGGGGAGGGGCAGCGAACCCGGGCGGCGGCGGGACTCCGGCTGGTGTCCCGGTGGGACACGGCGCGGGCGAGGCGGTGGCTCAGCGGGCCGGCTGGGCCTTCGGCCCAGTTCGGTCCGAAACCGAACTTTTTTTTAAATATCCTGACGCCAAAAAACACGAAAATAAAATACTAAACGAGCTCCAAAAATTCCAAAATAAATTTTCACCGTCCTCTAATAAACTCTAGGACAAAGTGAACATTTTTTTCCCGGACCTAAAGCAATTTTGAAAAACGCTCATTTTTTCCTATGCAAATAAAATCGCAAATAAATCCAAAAAACCCAAAAGTGATTTTAATATTTTTCCTCCAATATTTCTTTTATTTTGGAGAACTCATATTATCTCCGCTCGTATATTTTATTACGAAAAAAAAATCAGAGGGAAAAATAATTAAAACTCACTTGATCCTCGTACCGGTATTTGAGGAAACTCAAATACGAAAACGGTAGAATTCCCAACTCTCTCCGTAGGTCCTTGAGTTGCTTAGAACTTTCGGGGATCGCCACGCATAAAATGCAATAAAATATGCAATGCAATATGATCTATGTATAACATTCCAAATTGAAAATTTGGGATGTTACAATTTACTCATTCTGTAATACATCATCTCGTGACTAACTCATTAGTCGTTTGCTTGCAAGGCTTATTATGATGTGTATTACCGAGAGGGCCCAGAGATACCTCTCCGACACTCGGAGTGACCAATCCTATTCTTGATCTATGCCAACACCACAAACAATATCGGAGACACCTGTAGAGCATCTTTATAATCACCAAGTTATGTTGTGACATTCGATAGCACACAAGGTGTTCCTCCGGTATTCGGGAGTTGCATAATCTAATAGTCATAGGAACATGTATAAGTCATGAAGAAGGCAATAGCAGTAAAACTAAATGATCAAGTTGCTAAGCTAACAGATGGGTCTTGTCCATCACATCATTCTCCGAATGATGTGATCCCGTTGATCAAATGGCAACTCATGTCTATGGCTAGGAAACATAACCATCTTTGATCAATGAGCTAGTCTAGTAGAGGCATACTAGGGACACTCTGTTTTGTCTATGTATTCACACATGTACTAAGTTTCCGGTTAATACAATTCTAGCATGAATAATAAACATTTATCATGATATAAGGAAATACAAATAACAACTTTATTATTGCCTCTAGGGCATATTTCCTTCATAAAGGTCAGCATCGCAACAACAAAGGTAAACCGTCCTTTGGAGGGGAAAACTTTAATCTTGACGTGATGCTCAATGAACCTTGCCCAAAACATAGTTTGCCTGATTAGCCAGCGACTCATGCCTAGAAGGATTGCTTTGTTATGCGAGACTACAGAAATTTCGATCAGGGTCATGGTAACAATAACAATGGACCATGTGGCAGGTCAGGATCCGGTTCATAGGGCCCCAGCTTTGGTGGCGGCGGCTCAAGGTCTGGTTTTCAAGGACAAGGCAACCAGGGTGGTTATAATCAACAGTCTGGTCAGGGCAACCAGCAGCAAGGAAATCAATCATGGTATCAGAGTAACCCAAAGCAACTCAATAGAGGCCAGTACGATGTTTTCACCACAAGTCTGTGCAAACGAGATCAGAAGGTGCACAAGCGTGCGGTCAATGCTATTGAGCTGGCTGTACCTCAATACTTGCGGTGGTCGGATTACCAAATCACATGGAGTCATGAATATCACCCACCCCGAGTAGAGAACACGGGTCATCTGGCTTTGGTGGTAGTCCCTCAAGTTGGGGGTTATAAGTTTACCAAGGTTCTCATGGATGGTGGAAGCAGTATCAACATTCTGTATTATGACACTTTTCGCTGGATGAACTTAACTGACAAGGATCTTAAGCCGCCTTCTATGGTTTTTCATGGTGTGGTGCTTGGGACGTCAGCATATCTTGTTGGAAAGATTGCCCTGGAAGTTGCCTTTGGCAATGATCATGATTACAGATCAGAGACATTGTGGTTTGAGGTGCTCAAGATCAGGAGTCCATATCATGCCCTATTTGGACGGCCGACCTATACCAAGTTTATGGCTCAGCCTTGTTATGTTTATTTATAGCTTAAAATGCCAGGGCCAAAGGGCACAATCACAATCCATGGTGATCGAAAAATTGCTTTGGAATGTGAAGAGGGAGATGCGGCTTATGCAGAGTCAGCTTGTGCACCGAGGAGTTAAAATTTTATAAGGATAATGTTGACCCGGATGATATGACCCCTCTGAAGAAACCTAGTACGGAATAGGAGCCTTTGTTGAAATTTCAAGCTGATGATACTAAGCAGGTTGATTTTGTCCGTGGCGATTCATCTCAGCAGTTTATAGTGGGGGCCAATATGGATCCTAAATAGGAAAGCACGCTCATCGAGTTCACCCATGATAATAGGGATATCTTTGCATGGAAACCTTTTGACATGCCGGGTGTTCCAAGAGAATTCGCTGAGCACACTCTTAATGTGGATCTTAAGTTTAAGCCGGTTAAACAGTTCCTTCGTTGATTCAATGAAGAGCGGCGCAAAGCTATCAGAGAAGAAGTGGCCCGGCTCTTGGCAGCTAGGTTCATTGTTGAAGTTTTTCACCCTGAGTGGTTGGCTAACCCAGTGCTTGTGCTCAAGAAGAACAACACTTGGCGTATGTGTGTGGGTTACACAGATCTTAACAAGACTTGTCCGGCTGATCCGTTTGCTCTCCCTCGTATTGACCAGATTATTGATGCCACGGTGGGTTGTGAGATTTTATGATTCCTGGATGCCTATTCTGGTTATCATTAGATCAAGATGGCAGTCAAAGACCAGGAGAAAACATCTTTCATTACACCTTTTGGATCTTTCTGCTATGGTTCTATGCCTTTTGGGCTTAAAAGTGCTCGAGCGACTTATTAACATTGTGTTCAAAATTGTCTTCATAGTCAAATGGGGCGTAATTTTCATGCTTATGTGGATGACATTGTGGTCAAGTCCAGAAAGAAGGAGACTCTCCTTGATGATTTGAAAGAAACTTTTGATAATCTCCGAGTCTACAAGATGATGCTTAACCCGGCCAAATGTGTCTTTGGTGTACTAGCACGTAAACTATTGGGGTTCCTAGTTTCAGAAATGGGCATTGAAGCTAACCCGGAGAAGATCAAGGCTATTACCTCTCTTCCTAAGACGACATGTATCAATGACATCCAACGTCTGGCGGGTCGTATTGCAGCTTTGAGCCATTTTATAAGTCGCCTGGGCGAGAAGGCAATTCCCCTGTATCAGATGATGAAGAAAACATATCACTTTGTCTGGAGTGATGCTGCTAATGAAGCTTTTGAGGCGCTCAAAAAACAGTTAGCTGAGTCGCCCATCCTTCTTGCTCCTGTTGAGAAAGAGCCCTTGCTCCTATATGTGGCGGCTAATAGCAAGGCTGTTAGTGTGGCAATAGTTGTTGAACGCAAAGAGGCGGGAAAGGAATATCTAGTTCAGCGGTCGGCTTATTACGTTAGTGAGGTGTTGATTGAATACAAGCAACAATACCCACATTGGCAAAAGCTGGTATATGGGGTTTTCATGGCAATTCGCAAGTTGAAGCAGTATTTTCTTGGTCACCCTATTACAATCATCAGTTCTGCTCCTTTGGGGGATATTAGTCAGAAAGAGAGGCTACAGGACGGGTTACTAAGTGTTCAATTGAGCTCGGGCCTCATGGTTTGAAATATGTGCCCAGAACAGCCACTAAATCTCAGGCGTTGGTTGATTTTATAAATGACTGGATAGAATTGCAGATGCCTGAGGAAAAGCCTAACGGTACATATTGGACGATCCACTTTGACGGGCCCAGGAAGTTAGAAGGCTCGGGGCTGGAGTTATTTTCACTTCCCCACAAGGTGACAAATTTTGTTATGTTCTAAGGCTAATGTTTCCTTGCACTAATAATGTAGCTGGGTATGAAGCTTTGCTCCATGGCCTTTGCATGGCCAAAGAGATGAATTTGAGCCGGGTAAGGTGTTTGGGCGACTCAGATCTTGTGGCTCAATAAATCTTTGGCAAGTGAGACTCTAAAGACCCGCTCATGGCGGCTTATCCCCGGGCGGTCAACAATATTGCTCGTTGTCGGTGTCAAAACCCACAGATCTTGGGTAGGGGGTCCTGAACTATGCGTCTCAGGATCGATGGTAACAGGAGACTGGGGACACGATGTTTACCCAGGTTCGGGCCCTCTCGATCGAGGTCATACCCTACTTCCTACTTGATTGATCTTGATGAATATGGGGTTACAAGAGTTGATCTACCTTGAGTGTAATGGCTAAACCCTAAAAGTCTAGCATGTTTGATTGTTATGATTTCTTGTCTCTACGTACTAAACCCTCCGATTTATATATGCATCAGAGGGACCTAGGGTTTGTACATGACCATCTTGCAGAGGAAGGAAACTATTACACCCGGACTCTAAATTTGCCATTTTACACATACGGGAGTCCTATCCAGATACGGGAGATAGTGTTCATCAATAATCTTCACGGCCTACCAGTCCGGCCCATAACGAGCGATCCGGCCACCTGAGGACCCCTAAATCCAAGACTCCCTCAGTAGCCCCTGAACCAGTCTTCGATGACGATGAGTTCGCCTCGCATACTGTCTTCGACATTGCAAGGCGGGTTCCTTCTCCCGAACTAGTTGAAGCAATATTCCCTACACAAAGGTACTATGTCCGGCTCTGCATTGTTAGTACAACCCTTAGCCTCGTAGGCAAGGTATCGAAAAACGGATATTGTGTCTTTACTTATAACTTTTCAGCGAAGCGTCACATCTGTCTGTGATACGTCTCCAACGTATCTAAAATTTTTTATTGTTCCATGCTATTATATTATCTGTTTTGGATGTTTAATGGGCTTTAATATGCACTTTTATATTATTTTTGGGACTAACCTATGATATGTCCATTTTGCATCATGCTTTTATGTTGATATTTATTGCACTATGGGCTGTTATTACACATTATGTCACAACAATTATGCCTTTTCTCTCTTATTTTACAAGGTTTACATAAAGAGGGAGAATGTCGGCAGCTGGAATTCTGTGCTGGAAAAGGTGCGGACATTGGAGACCTATTCTGCCCAACTCAAAAAGCCCAGAAACTCCACGAAACTCCGTTTCAGAAAATATAAAAAATAGCTGGCGAAAGAAGTACAGGAGCGGGGCCAACCACTGTCCACGAGGGTGGGGGCGCCCCCCTGGGCGCGCCCCTGCCTCGTGGGCCACCTGGCAGCCCCCCGATGCCCATCTTCTGCTATATGAGGTGTTTCGACCTAGAAAATATCATAAGGAGGCTTTCGGGACGAAGCGCCGCCGTCTCATGGCAGAACCTTGTCGGAACCAATCTAGGGCTCTGGCGGAACTGTTCTGCCGGGGATACTTCCCTCCGGGATGGGGAATTCATCGCCATCGTCATCACCAACAACTCTCCCATCTTGGGAAGGGTTATCTTCATCAACATCTTCACCAGCACCATCTCCTCTCAAACCCTAGTTCATCTCTTGTATCCAATCTTTGTATCAAAACCTCAGATTGGTACATGTAGGTTGCTAGTAGTGTTGATTACTCCTTGTATTTGATGCTAGTTGATTTACTTGGTGGAAGATCATATGTTCAGATCCATTATGCATATTAATACCCCTCTGATTATGAACATAAATATGCTTTGTGAGTAGTTACTGTTGTTCCTGAGGACATGGGAGAAGTCTTGCTATTAGTAGTCATGTCAATTTGCTATTCGTTCGATATGTTGATGAGATGTATGTTGTCTTTCCTCTAGTGGTGTCATGTGAACATCGACTACATGACACTTCACCATTGTTTGGGCCTAGAGGAATTCATTGGGAAGTAATAAGTAGATGGTGGGTTGCTAGAGTGAAAGAAGCTTAAACCCTAGTTTATGAATTGCTTCGTAAGGGGCTAGCTTGGATCCATATGTTTCATGCTATCGTTAGGTTTACCTTAATACTTCTTTTGTAGTTGCAGATGCTTGCAATAGAGGTTAATCATAAGTGGGATGCTTTTCCAAGTAAGGGAAGCACCCAAGCACTGGTCCACCCACATACCAAATTATCAAAGTAATTAACGTGAATCATATGAGCGTGATGAAAACTAGCTTGACGATAATTCCCATGTGTCCTTGGGAGCGCTTTCCTTCATATAAGAGTTTGTCCAGGCTTGTCCTTTTCTACAAAAAGGATTAGGCCATCTTGCTGCACTTTATTTACTTTTACTATTTGTCACTTGTTACCAATTACCTTATCACAAAACTATCTGTTACTGATAATTTCAGTGCTTGCAGAAAATACCTTACTGAAAACTGACTATCATTTCCTTCTGCTCCTCGTTGGGTTTGACACTCTTACTTATCGAAAGGACTATGATAGATCCCATACACTTGTGGGTTATCAAGACTCTTTTTTAGCGCCGTTGCCGGGGAGTGAAGCGCCTTTGGTAAGTGGAATTTGGTAAGGAAAAATTTATATAGTGTGCTGAAATTTACTGTCACTTGTTACTATGGAACTTAATCCTTTGAGGGGCTTGTTCGGGGTATCTTCACCCCGACCAGTAGAGCAAAGAGTTGCTCCTCAACCTACTAGACCTACTGAAAATGTTTGCTTTGAAATTCCTTCGGGTATGATAGACAAACTGCTAGCTAATCCCTTTACAGGAGATGGAACACTGCATCCCAATTTGCACCTAATCTATGTGGATGAAGTTTGTGGATTATTTAAGCTTGCAGGTATGCCCGAGGATGTGATCAAGAATAAGGTCTTCCCTTTATCTTTGAAGGGAGAGGCATTGACATGGTTTAGGCTATGCGATGATATTGGATCATGGAACTACAACCGATTGAAGTTGGAATTTCATCAGAAGTTCTATCATATGCATCAGGTTCATCGTGATCGTAATTATATATATAATTTTTGGCCTCGCGAAGGAGAAAGTATCGCTCAAGCTTGGGGAGGCTTAAGTCAATGCTATATTCATGCCCCAATCATGAGCTCTCAAGAGAAATGATTATTCAAAAAAATTATGCTCGGCTTTCTCTCAATAATCGCTCCATGCTCGATACTTCTTGTACCGGTTCTTTTATGATGAAGACTATTGAATTAAAACGGGATTTATTGAAAATAATTCAACGCAACTCTGAAGATTGGGATCTCGACGAAGGTAAGGAGTCAGGTATAACACCTAAGTTTGATTGTGTTAAATCTTTTATGGATACCGATGTTTTCCGTGAATTTAGCACTGAATATGGACTTGACTCTGAGATAGTAGCTTCTTTCTATGATCATTTGCTACTCATGTTGATCTCCCTAAGGAAAAGTGCTTTAAATACCATCCTCCCATTGAAGTAAAAGTAGTTGAACCTGTTAAAGTTGAAGAAAAGACTATCACTTATAATGTTGATCCTATCGTTCCTATTGCTTGTATTGAGAAACCACCCTTCCTTGTTAGAATAAAGGATCATGCTAAAGGTTCAACCGTGGTTCGTAAGAGTAATACTAGAACACCTACACCCTCTGAGAAAATTAAAGTTGAACCTATTGTTGCTATGGTTAAGGATCTCTTGGTTGATAATATAGATGGGCATGTTATTTACCTCCATGAGAAAGCTGCTAGAATCGCCAGACCTGATACTAGGAATAAACATAGACCTATTGTAGGCATGCCTGTTATTTCCGTTATAATAGGAGATCATTGCTATCATGGTTTATGTGACATAGGTGCTAGTGCGAGTGTAATACCCATTTCCTTATATGAAGAAATTATGCACGATATTACACCTGCTGAGCTAGAAGGTATTGATGTTACTATTAATCTTGCCAATAGGGACACTATTTCACCAGTTGGGATTGTTAGAGATGTTGAAGTCCTGTGTGGTAAAGTTAAATACCCTCTGATTTTATTGTTCTTAGTTCCCCACAAGATGATTTTTGCCCCATTATATTTGGTAGACCCTTCTTGAATACTGTTAATGCTAAGATAGACCGCGAAAAAGATATTGTTACTGTTGGATTAGGGGATATGTCTCATGATTTTAACTTTGCTAAATTTCGTAGACAACCCCATGATAAAGAAATGCCTAGTAAGGATGAAATTATTGGTCTTGGTTCTATTGCTGTACCTCCTAGCGATCCCTTAGAACAATATCTGCTAGACCATGAAAATGATATGAATATGAATGAGAGAAGGGAAATAGATGAAATATTCTTTAAACAGGGACCCTTATTGAAACACAAATTGCCTGTTGAAATTCTAGGGGATCCTCCTCCACCCAAGGGTGATCCTGTGTTTGAACTCAAACCATTACCTGATACTCTGAAGTATGTTTATTTTGATGAAAAGAAGATATATCCTATTATTATTAGTGCTAACCTTTTAGAGCAGGAAGAAGAGAGATTATTGAAAACTCTGAAGAAGCACCATGCTGCTATTGGATATACTCTTGATGATCTTAAGGGCATTAGTCCCAATTTGTGCCAACACAAGGTAAAATTGGAAAATGATGCTAAACCGGTTATTGATCATCAACGACGGTTAAATCCTAGGATGAAAGAAGTGGTAAGAAAAGAAATATTGAAGCTTCAGATGCAGGTATAATTTATCCAGTTGCTGATAATCAGTGGGTAAGTCATGTCCATTGTGTCCCTAAGAAGGGAGGTATTAGTGTTGTTCCTAATGATAAAGATGAATTCATCCCGCAAAGAATTGTTACAGGTTATAGGATGGTAATTGATTTCCGCAAATTAAATAAAGCTACTAAGAAAGATCATTACCCTTTACCTTTTATTGATCAAATGCTGGAAAGGTTATCCAAACATACTCATTTTTGTTTTCTAGATGGATATTTTGGTTTCTCTCAAATACCTGTGTAAAAAGAGGATCAAGAAAAGACCACTTTTACTTGTCCCTTCGGTATCTTTGCTTATAGACGTATGCCTTTTGGTTTATGTAATGCACCTGCTACCTTTCAAAGATGCATGATGGCTATATTCTCTGATTTTTGTGAAAAGATTGTTGAGGTTATGATGGATGATATTTCCATTTATGGAACTTCTTTTGATGATTGCTTAAGCAAGCTTGAACGAGTTTTGAAGAGATGTGAAGAAACTAATCTTGTCTTGAATTGGGAAAAGTGCCACTTTATGGTTAATGAAGGCATTGCCTTGGGGCATAAAATTTCTGAAAGAGGTATTGAAGTTGATAAAGCTAAAGTTCATGCTATTGAAAAGATGACGTGTCCCAAGGACATCAAAGGAATAAGAAGTTTCCTTGGTCATGAGCATTTTGTAGGAGGTTCATTAAGGACTTCTTCAAAATCTCTAGGCCTCTGACTAATCTCTTACAAAAAGATGTTCCTTTTGTCTTTGATGATGATTGTGTAGAAGCATTTGAAATACTTAGAAAGCATTGATCTCTACACCTATTGTCCAGCCTCATGACTAGAATTTACCCTTTGAAATTATGTGCGATGCTAGTGATTATGTTGTAGGTGTTGTTCTAGGACAAAGAGTTGATAAGAAGTTGAATGTTATCCAATATGCTAGTAAAACTCTAGACAGTGCCTAGAGAAATTATGCTACTACTGAGAAAGAATTTTTAGCAGTTGTATTTGCTTGTGATAAGTTTAGACCTTATATTGTTGATTCTAAAGTAACTATTCACACTGATCATGCTGCTATTAAATATCTTATGGAAAAGAAAGATGCTAAACCTAGATTTATTAGATGGGTTCTCTTGCTACAAGAATTTGATTTGCATATTACTGATAAAAAGGGAGCTGAGAACCCCGTTGCAGACAACTTGTCTAGGTTATAGAATATTCTTGATGACCCACTACCTATTGATGATAGCTTTCTTGATGAACAATTAGCTGTCATAAATGCTTCTCGTACTACTCCATGGTATGCTGATTATGCTAATTACATTGTCGCTAAATTTATACCACCTAGTTTCACATACCAGCAAAAGAAAAGGTTCTTTTATGATTTAAGACATTATTTATGGGATGACCCACACCTTTATAAAGAAGAATTAGATGGTATTATTAGACGTTGTGTAGCTGAGCATGAATAGGAACAGATCCTACGCAAGTGTCACTCCGAAGGTGTCACTCCAAAGCTTACGGAGGACACCATGCTGGAGATAGAACTGCACATAAGGTACTGCAATCTGGTTT
The DNA here is from genome assembly GCA_902687465.1 of Secale cereale. Classification (NCBI taxonomy): domain Eukaryota; kingdom Viridiplantae; phylum Streptophyta; class Magnoliopsida; order Poales; family Poaceae; genus Secale; species Secale cereale. The sequence goes on along the minus strand of LR738714.1, from coordinate 66,415,344 downwards.
TTATTGGCCCACTCTCTTCAAGGATGCCCGTAAGTTTGTCTTGTGTTGTGATGAATGTCAAAGATTTGGTAATATCAGTAGACGTCAAGAAATGCCTATGAATTATTCACTTGTTGTTGAACCATTTGATGTCTGGGCTTTGATTATATGGGACTGTTTCCTTCCTCTAATGGGTATACCCATATTTTGGTTGCTGTTGATTACGTTACTAAGTGGGTAGAAGCTATTCCAACTAGTAGTGTTGATCACAACACCTCTATTAAGATGCATAAAGAAGTTATTTTTTTGAGGTTTGGAATCCCTAGATACTTAATGACTGATGGTGGTTCACACTTTATTTATGGTGCTTTCAGTAAAATGCTTGCTAAGTATGATGTTAATCATAGAATTGCATCCCCATACCACCCACAATCTAGTGGTCAAGTAGAACTAAGTAACAGAGAGCTAAAACTAATTTTGCAAAAGACTGTTAATAGATCTAGAAAGAATTGGTCCAAGAAACTTGATGATGCATTATGGGCCTATAGAACTGCATATAAAAACCCTATGGGTATGTCTCCTTATAAAATGGTTTATGGAAAAGCATGTCACTTACCTCTCGAGCTAGAACATAAGGCGTATTGGGCTATTAAAGAGCTCAATTATGATTTCAAACTTGCCGGTGAGAAGAGGTTATTTGACATTAGCTCGCTTGATGAATGGAGAACCCAGCGCTATGAAAATGCCAAACTGTTTAAAGAAAAAGTTAAAAGATGGCATGACAAAAGAATACAAAAGCGGGAGTTTAACGTAGGTGATTATGTCTTGTTATACAACTCTCGTTTAAGATTTGCAGGAAAACTTCTCTCTAAATGGGAAGGTCCTTACATTATCGAGGAGGTCTATCGATCCGGTGCCATAAAAATCAACAACTTCGAAGGCACAAATCCGAAGGTGGTGAACGGTCAAAGAATCAAACATTATATCTCACGTAATCCTATAAATGTTGAAACCAATGTTATTGAAACTGTAACCCCGGAGGAGTACATAAGGGACACTTTCCAGCATGATTCAGACTCCAAAAAGGAAGAGGTATGTGGTACGGTAAGTAAACCGACTCCAAAATAGTTGTAATGGCATTTTTTTCTCCGTTTTGGAATATTTAGAAAAATAGAAAAATAAGAGGCAGTCCGGAAAGGACACGAGGTGTCCACGAGGGTGGAGGGCGCGCCCTACCCCCCCTAGGCGCGCCCCCGACCTCGTGGGCACCTCGTGTGCCTCTCGGACTCTGTTTGCTTGCACATTACTCATTTTGGTCGGTAAAAATTCATTATATATTCTCCTGAAGGTTTTTACCACCGCACCACGCGAAAATCATCTACTTTTGTTTCGAGATATTTTATGCCAGAGTTGACAAGGTCAAGCGTCATGTCGTCCTCCTCCTCCAACAATGAGGGCAACGCTGCTTGGTTAATGAAGATAGATCTGAAGAGAGAAGAACCTGGGGAGATCAACAAGGAGAATAGGATCAAGAAGTCTATGGAAGATCAGGCTCCGGCAGCAGAAGAGGAAGACATCCTTCAACCCCTTCCATACCTTTTCACTTCAACTGAGATTGAAGCTTTCAAGATGATTGAATTAGCTCAAATACAAAACAAGTATCTCACAAGTGAAAATATTTTACTGAAGGAGCATATCGCCGCACTCAAGGGTATCATCCACAAGCTGGAGGATCTCCTACGCTCGATGTACGACACTCCGTCATCACTGCTACCTACTCCATCATCATCACCTTCGAAGAAAGAGACATAATCACATGGGTATGGGCACTCCCCTTGGCAACTGCCAAGCTTGGGGGAGGTGCCCCGGTATCGTATCACCATCACACTCCTATCTTTACCGTTTTTCTTAGTTTGATCCTTTTGGTAATATCTTGATCCAGTAGAATAAAGTTTAGTATGATCTTGTCATGAGCTTTGCTTAATGATCCTTATCTTTGTAATCGAGTCCATGAGCTATATATAATAAAGATTAGTTTTGAGTCAAGGGCTTGATTATCTCACTATGATCATGAGAGGACAAAAGAAAATATAAAAAGTATCAAGAGATCATATTGATCTTATGGATAGTAATGACTTCACATATAAAGAGCATGATGAATAAAAGTTGTTGAGAGTTGACAAACATAGTTTTGGTCATCGTTGCAATTAATAGGAAGTAATAAGGAAAGAGTGGTTTTCACATACAAATATACTATCTTGGACATCTTTTATGATTGTGAGCACTCATTAAAATATGACATGCTAAAGAGTTGATGTTGGACAAGGAAGACAACATAATGGGTTATGTTTCCTTGTATCCAAAATAAACTATATTGGCATGGATCATCCAACATGTTGAGCTTGCCTTTCCCCCTCATGCTAGCTAAAACTCCTTGCACCAAATAGAGATACTACTTGTGCTTCCATACATCCTTAAACCAAGTCTTGCCATGAGAGTCCACCATACCTACCTATGGATTGAGTAAGATCCTTCAAGTAAGTTGTCATTGTTGCAACTCTCTAAAATATGTGTGATCTATTAGTGTGGAGAAAATAAACTTTACACGATCTTGTGATATGGAAGAAATAAAAGCGACGGATTGCATAACAAAGGTCCATATCACAAGTGGCAATATAAAGTGATGTTCTTTTGCACTAAGATTTTGTACATCCAACCATAAAAGCACATGACAACATCTGCTTCCCTCTGGGAAGGGCCTATCTATTTTTCTTACCTTATAAGAGTCATGGTGATCTTCACCTTTCCTTTTTACATTTTATCCTTTGGCAAACACATTGTGTTGGAAAGATCTTGACATATATACCCACTTGGATGTAAGTTATCATGATTTATTATTGTTGACATTACCCTTGAGGTAAAAGGTTGAGAGGCAACACTATATGCCCCTATCTTTCTATGTGTCCATTTAAAACTCGATACCCATAAGTATTGCGTGAGTGTGAGCAATTGTGAAAGACTAAATGATAGTTGAGTATGTGGACTTGCTGAAAAGCTCTTACATTGACTCTTTCCAATGTTACGATAAATTGCAATTGCTTGAATGACCGAGATCGTAGTTTGTTAGTTTTCAATGAAGTATCTGATTCGTACTTGACATTGTGAATGGATTGTTACTCTATCATAAGAAATCTTATGACAATATATATATGTTGTTATTATAAGAATGATCCTGATGCCCTCATGTCCGTATTTTATTTTTATCGACACCTCTATCTCTAAACATGTGGACATATTTTTCGATATCGGCTTTCGCTTGAGGACAAGCAAGGTCTAAGCTTGGGGGAGTTGATACGTCCATTTTGCATCATGCTTTTATGTTGATATTTATTGAACTATGGGCTGTTATTACACATTATGTCACAATACTTATGCCTTTTCTCTCTTATTTTACAAGGTTTACATAAAGAGGGAGAATGCCGGCAGTTGGAATTCTGGGCTGGAAAAGGAGCAAACATTGGAGACATATTCTGCATAACTCAAAAAGCCCTGAAACTCCATGAAACTTCGTTTTAGAAAATATGAAAAATATATGGCGAAAGAAGTACAGGAGGGGGGCCACCCACTGTCCACGAGGGTCGCCCCCCTGCCTCGTGGGCCACATGGCAGCCCCCCGATGCCCATCTTCTGCTATATGAGTTTTTCCTGGCTTGCCCTTTGCTACAAAAAGGATTGGGCCATATTGTTGCACCTTATTTACTTTTACTATTTGTCACTTGTTACCAATTACCTTATCACAAAACTATCTGTTACCGATAATTTCAGTGCTTGCAGAAAATACCTTACTGAAAACTGTCTATCATTTCCTTCTGCTCCTCGTTGGGTTCGACACTCTTACTTATCCAAAGGACTATGATAGATCCCCTACACTTGTGGGTCATCAACCAACTAACCAAAGTCCTAGTGCAAATTGTTGTTTTTTGCCTATTTCAGTGTTTTGCAGAAAAAGAATATCAAACGGAATGAAACGTTCGCGAGGATCGTTTTTGGAACAAACGCAATCCAGGAGACTTGGAGTGGACGTCAAGGAAGCAACGAGGCGGCCACAAGGAAGGAGGGCGCGCCCCCACCCTCGTGGGCCCCTCGCAGCTCCACCGACATACTTCTTCTGCCTATATATACTCATATACCCTGAAAACATCCAAGAGCACCACGAAACCCTATTTGCACTGCCGCAACCTTCTGTACGTGTGAGATCCCATCTTGGGGCCTTTTCCGACGCTTCGCCGGAGGGGGAATCGATCACGGAGGGCTTCTACATCAACACCATAGCCTCTCCGATGATGTGTGATTAGTTTACCACAGACCTTCGGGTCCATAGTTATTAGCTAGATGGCTTCTTCTCTCTCTTTGGATCTCAATACAAAGTTCTCCTCGATCTTGTTGGAGATCTATTCGATGTAATAATTTTTGCGGTGTGTTTGTCGAGATCCAATGAATGTGGGTTTATGATCAAGATTATCTATGAACCATATTTGGTTCTTCTCTGAATTCTTGTATGCATGATTTGATATCTTTGCAAATTTCTTTGAATTATCGGTTTGGTTTGGCCTACTAGATTAATCTTTCTTGCAATGGGAGAAGTGCTTGGCTTTGCGTTCAATCTTGCGGTGTCCTTTCCCAGTGACAGCAGGGGCAGCAAGGCACGTATTGTATTGTTTCCATCAAGGATAAAAAGATGGGGTTTATATCATATTGCTTGAGTTTATCCCTCTACATCATGTCATCTTGCTTAATGTGTTACTCTGTTCTTATGAACTTAATACTCTAGATGCATGCTGGATAGCGGTCGATGTGTGGAGTAATAGTAGTAGATGCAGAATCGTTTCGGTCTACTTCTCACGGACGTGATGCCTATATACATGATCATGCCTAGATATTCTCATAACTATGCGCTTTTCTATCAATTGCTCGGCAGTAATTTGTTCACCCATCGTAAAAAATGATATCTTGAGAGAAGCCACTAGTGAAACCTATGGCTCCCAGGTCTATTTTCCACTATATTAATCTCCCGTCAACTAGCTATTTTTATCGTATTTTATTTTGCAATCTTTACTTTTCAATCTATACAACAAAAATACCAAAAACATTTATCTTATTATCTCTATCAGATCTCACTTTTGCAAGTGGCCGTGAAGGGATTGACAACCCATTTATTGTGTTGGTTGTAAGGTTCTTAATTGTTTGTGCAGGTACTAGGGATTTGCGTGTAGTCTCCTACTGGATTGATACCTCGGTCCTCAAAAACTTTGGGAAATACTTACGCTACTTTGTTGCATCACCCTTTCCTCTTCAAGGGAAAACCAACGCATGCTCAAGAGGTAGCAAGAAGGATTTCTGGTGCCGTTGTCGGGGATACCTACGCACAAGTCAAGACATACTAAGTACCCATCACAAAAAATTATCCCTCGCATTACATTATTTGTCATTCGCCTCTCGTTTTCCTCTCCCCCACTTCTAAAACGATTTTCGAAAACCTTTGCATTTTTTGTACGCCTTTCTGTTTGCTTGTGTTGCCATGCGCCCTCTATTAGCTTGCGTATTCTCTTGCTAAATTATGGATCCTCGTCCACTTGCTAATGTTTTTAAGAGATCCAACTATGATGAACCAATTGCTAGTGAGCTGCGTGCACTAGATTATCTTTATGAGGTTTTGCATGAAATTAGTGAGTCCGAAAATTGTGATGAAGTGTTAAAAGAAGAAGATTATAAAGTGATTCACGCTAGCTCCTTGAATGAAAAAGCATGATTGCAATGATGTTATTATAAATTTTGTTAACGTCAATTGTGCTAATGATATGCAAAACCCTAAGCTTGGGGATGCTTATTTTGCTATGCCCACTACTTGTTGCAATGATCATGATTGGGGTGATGCTTCTTACGATCTTGAAAACTTATTTAAGCCACATGATATATATAATATTGGAAGTGGGTTTGGAAGAGTGTCAACTTTAGATCCCACATATTTGGAGAATGTTCAACCTTATGATTTTTTTTAAAAAAAGTGGGTTTGGAGAGGTCATGACTTTAGTTAATGTTAATCCCACTATTTTCGAAGAGTGTCAACTTTGCATGCATATGCATCGTGTTGAGGATATGTTATGTGATAGCTATACTGTTGAATTTGCTTATGATCCTACATGCAATTATTATGAGAGAGGAAAATATGGTTGTAGAAATTTTCATGTTACTAAATTACCTCTCGTTATGTTGAGATTGCTATTGTTTCTTTCTTCTTCCTTGCATATTCTAGATCTTGCTTGTCTTGCTAATTTGTTTTCCTATAAAATGCCTATGCATAGGAAGTATGTTAGACTTAGATCAGTTTGTCACGTGTTTTATGATGCTCTTTTTGTCCTTCAATTCTTATCTTCCATGTGAGCATCATTGAATTATCAATGCCTAGCTAGGGGCGTTAAACGATAGCGCTTGTTGGGAGACAACCCAGTTTTAGTTTTGTTCTTTACTTTTTGCTTATGTTTAGTAATAAATAATTCATATAGCTTATGTTTAAATGTGGTTTTCTGTTTTAATTAGTGTTTGTGCCAAGTAGAACCTTTGGGAAGACTTGGGTGAAGTATTTGCGATCTTGCTGTAAAAAATAGAAACTTTTGCGCTCACAAGATTAGCTGTCATATTTTACTGGAGAGTGCTTTTAAGTTGATTCATTTTGCAGATGATTAATAGACAAATTCCTCACGTCCACCAATTTATTTTAGAATTTTTAGAGTTACAGAAGTATTCAAAAGTTACAGACTGCTACAGACTGTTCTGCTTTTGACAGATTCTGTTTTGCATGCGTTGTTTGCTTATTTTGATGAATCTATGGATAGTATCGGGGGGGTATGAACCATAGAGAAGTTGGAATACAGAAGATTTAACATCAGTATAAATTAAGAATGAGTTCAATACAGTACCTTAAAGTGGTGGTTTGTTTTCTTATACTAACGGAGCTCACGAAATTTTCTGTTAAGTTTTGTGTTGTGAAGTTTTCATGTTTTTGGGTAAGGATTTGATGGAATATGGAATAAAGAGTGGCAAGAGCCTAAGCTTGGGGATGCCCAAGGCACACCAAGGTAAAATTCATGGACAATCAAAAGCCTAAGCTTGGGGATGCCCCGGGAAGGCATCCCCTCTTTCGTCTTCGTCCATCGGTAACTTTACTTGAGACTATATTTTTATTCACCACATGATATGTGTTTTCCTTGAAGCGTCTTGTATGATTTGAGTCTTCGCATTTTAGTTTACCACAATCATCCTTGCTGTACACAACTTTTGGGAGAGACACACATGAATCGGAATTTATTAGAATACTCTATGTGCTTCACTTATATCTTTTGAGCTAGATAATTTTGCTCTAGCGTTTCACTTATATTTTTTAGAGCACGGTTGTGGTATTTTATAGAAATTATTGATCTCTCATGCTTCACTTATATTATTTAGAGAGTCCTTTAGAACAGTATGGTAATTTGCTTTGGCTATAGAATTAGTCCTAATATGATAGGCATCCAAGATGGATATAATAAAAACTTTCATATAAAGTGCATTGAATACTATGAGAAGTTTGACACTTGATGATCGTTTTGAGATATGAGGATGGTGATATTAGAGTCATGCTAGTAGAGTAGTTGTGAATTTGAGAAATACTTGTGTTGAGGTTTGCAAGTCCCGTAGCATGCACGTATGGTAACCGTTGTGTGACAAATTTGAAGCATGAGGTATTTCTTTGATTGTCATCCTTTGTGTGGAGGTCGGGATCGCGCGATGGTTAACTCCTACCAACCCTTCCCCTATGAGCATGCGTGTAGTACTTTCTTTTGATGAATTGTAGATTTTTTCAATAAGTATGTGAGTTCTTTATGACTAATGTTGAGTCCATGGATTATACGCACTCTCACCCTTCCACCATTGCTAGCCTCTCTAGTACCACGCAACTTTCGCTGGTACCATAAACCCACCATATATCTTCCTCAAAACAGCCACCATACCTACCTATTATGGCATTTCCATAGCCATTCCGAGATATATTGCCATGCAACTTTCCACCGTTTTTTTTATTATGACACGCTTCATCATTGTCATATTACCTTGCATGATCATGTAGTTGACATCGTATTTGTGGCAAGGCCACTGAGGGGGTCCTGTATTCAAGGGTCCTCAGTCATCCGGGTCATTGAAGCTCGGCCGCATTGATGGGCCGCATGAAGAAGAAGCAGAAGGCCCTCCCCTGTATTCGTTCAGGACCCTTATGTACGTAGAAAGGCAAGTGTAGAGTCTGGATGTATCAATTACTTCCTCCCCAAGTCACCTTTGTAACCCTAGGTCCCCTCAGGCGTGTATATAATCCGAGGGGTTTAGTCTGTAGAGGGGACCATCATCGTCACAATATCCTCATAGGCTAGACTTAGGGTTTAGCCATTACGATCTCGAGGTAGATCAACTCTTGTATTCATATTCATCCATACTAATATAGAAGGAAGTAGGGTATTACCTCGATCGAGAGGGCCTGAACCTGGGTAAACATTGTGTCCCCAGCCTCCTCTTACCATCGATCCTCCAAACGCATAGCTTGGGCCTCCCTACCCAAGATTTGCCGGTTTTGACACCGACAGCCACCATGCATAACTTTGCATACATGTCACTCTTTTCATTGCCCATCCCGGTACACTGTCGGAGGCATCCATATAGAGTCATATTTTGTTCTAGTATTGAGTTGTAATCTTTGAGTTGTAAATAAATAGAAGTGTGATGATCATCATTATTAGAGCATTGTCCCGGAAAAAAGGCCAAATAAAAAAAAGGAAGGCCCAAAAAAGAGAAAAAAGGGGACAATGCTACTATATTTTTTTCACACTTGTGCTTCAAAGTAGCACCATGATCTTCATGATAGATAGTCTCTTGTTTTGTCACTTTCATATACCAGTGGGAATTTTCATTATAGAACTTGGCTTGTATATTCCAACGACGGGGTCTTCATGAGCAAGCAAGTTGGATGCACACCCACTTAGTTTCTTTTGTTGAGCTTTCATACATTTATAGCTCTAGTGCATCCGTTGCATGGCAATCCCTACTCACTCACATTGATATCTATTGATGGGCATCTCCATAGCCCATTAATATGCCTAGTTGATGTGAGACCATCTTCCTCCTTTTTTGTCTTCTCCACAACCACCATTCTATTCCACCTATAGTGCTATATCCATGGCTCACGCTCATGTATTACGTGAAAGTTGAAAAAGTTTGAAAAAATTAAAGTATGAAACAATTGCTTGGCTGAAACCGGGGTTGTGCATGATTTGGGTATTTTGTGTGACGAAGATGGAGCATAGCCAAACTATATGATTTTTTAGGGATGAACTTTCTTTGGCCATGTTATTTTGAGAAGACATAATTGCTTTGTTAGTATGCTTGAAGTATATATGTCAATATTAAACTTTTGTTTTGAATCTTTTGGATCTGAACATTCATGCCACAATAAAGAGAATTACATTGAAAAGTATGTTAGGTAGCATTCCACAACAAAAATTATGTTTTTATCATTTACCTACTCAAGGACGAGTAGGAATTAAGCTTGGGGATGCTTGATACATCTCCAACGTATCTATAATTTTTTATTGTTCCATGCTATTATATTATCTGTTTTGGATGTTTAATGGGCTTTAATATGCACTTTTATATTATTTTTGGGACTAACCTACTAACCAAAGGCCCAGTGCAAATTGCTGTTTTTTTTCCTATTTCAGTGTTTCGCAGAAAAGGAATATCAAACATGATCCAAACGGAATGAAACCTTCGCGAGGATCGTTTTTGGAACAAAAGCAATCCAGGAGACTCGGAGTGGACGTCAAGGACGCAATGAGGCGGCCATGAGGCAGTAGGGCACGCCCCCACCCTCGTGGGCCCCTCATAGCTCCACCGACATACTTCTTCTGCCTATATATACTCATATACCCTGAAAACATCCAGGAGCACCACGAAACCCTATTTCCACCGCTGCAACTTTCTGTACCCGTGAGATCCCATCTTGGGGCCTTTTCCGGCGCTCCGCCGGAGGGGGAATCGATCACGGAGGGCTTCTACATCAACACCATAGCCTCTCCGATGATGTGTGAGTAGTTTACCACAGACCTTCGGGTCCATAGTTATTAGCTAGATGGCTTCTTCTCTCTCTTTGGATCTCAATACAAAGTTCTCCTCGATCTTCTTGGAGATCTAGTCGATGTAATACTTTTTGCGGTGTGTTTGTCGAGATCCGATGAATTGTGGGTTTATGATCAAGATTATCTATGAACAATATTTGGTTCTACTCTGAATTCTTATATGCATGATTTGATATCTTTGCAAATCTCTTCGAATTATCAGTTTGGTTTGGCCTACTAGATTGATCTTTCTTGCAATGGGAGGACTGCTTAGCTTTGGGTCCAATCTTGCAGTGTCCTTTCCCAATGACAGCAGGGGCAGCAAGGCACGTATTGTATTGTATTGTATTGTTGCCATCGAGGATAAAAAGATGGGGTTTATATCATATTGCTTGAGTTTATCCCTCTACATCATGTCATCTTGCTTAATGTGTTACTCTGTTCTTATGAACTTAATACTCTAGATGCATGCTGGATAGCGGTCGATGTGTGGAGTAATTGTAGTAGATGCAGAATTGTTTCGGTCTACTTGTCACGGAAGTAATGCATATATGCATGATCATGCTTAGATATTCTCATAACTATGCACTTTTCTATCAATTGCTCAACTGTTATTTGTTCACCCACCGTAAAATATGCTATCTTGAGAGAAGCCACTAGTGGAACCTATGGCCCCGGGTCTATTTTCCATCATATTAATCTCCCGTCAACTAGCTATTTTTATCGTAGTTTATTTTGCAATCTTTACTTTTCAATCTATACAACAAAAAAACCAAAAATATTTATATTATTATCTCTATCAGATCTCACTTTTTCTAGTGGCCGTGAAGGGATTGACAACCCCTTTATCGCGTTGGTTGCAAGGTTCTTAATTGTTTGTGCAGGTACTAGGGATTTGCGTGTAGTCTCCTACTGGATTGATACCTTGGTTCTCAAGAACTGAGGGAAATACTTACGCTACTTTGCTGCATCACCGTTTCCTCTTCAAGGGAAAACCAATGCATGCTCAAGAGGTAGCAGTCCCTTTAATATATCGAACCGTTTTCTTGGCTCCAGTCTCGCGTTTCGAGGTATAGTCCCATTGGCCCGTCTTGTCAAAACAGAGAACATGCCCGCTTATTACGGGATCCTTATCAATGTGACTTGAGCACCTTAATCACACCTTACACATGACATCGTTGGGAACCGGCAAGGTTTACGGCTGGAGTGCGAGGACGTTTAGCATTCACTGCTTATAAAAGGACTCAAATCTCTCCCCACGCTCTCCTCAAGCCCTAGCTCTCCAATCTCCCTAGCCCCAGCGCCCATAGCTCTTGCACCCGCAACTCTCGACTCCTCAACCACTGCATCCCTTCCCAGCCATGGCTGGATCCGGTTCTAAGGGCAAGTGGGAGGCTTCCACGGTCATGGAGAAGACTGTGAGAACCTCGGAGTGCGGGCTATCTCGCTAACGATATTGCGCACCGGGTTCCCGAAAAGAACCAAGTGATCCCCGTCCCTAAGGCGGGTGAGAGGGTTGTCTTCCTCTCCCACTTTATCCGGGGGCTGGGATTTCCTCTCCACCCCTTTGTACGGGGTATCTTATTTTTCTATGGGCTAGATTTCCATGATCTAGCCCCGAACTCAATTCTCCACATATTCGCTTTAATAGTGGTATGTGAGGCATTCCTCCACGTCCCCCCACACTTCGGCCTATGGCTCAAAACCTTCAATTTGAAGCTGAAGGTGGTCGACGGGCAGCACGCGAAGTGCGGAGTAGCCATGGTGAGCAAGCTCCGCAACGCCACCTTGCCAAAGGGGGCCTTTGTGGAGAGGAACAAGGTCTGGCAACAGGAGTGGTTTTACATCACTGAGCCCTGCGAGGCCAATTGGGCGGCGGCGCCCGCTTTCAGATCTGGACCACCGGAGTGGTCGATCTCTTGGACCGACAAGAGTCCGGATTGGGAGTCTCGGTCGAAGGTGCTAGCCCTCCAAAATTGCATCTATGGCATGATTGCCAAGAGCACCCTCCTCACAAATGTGATTCAGGTAATGCTCATCTGCCTCGTCCTTCCCTGCCAACACTGGGACTCCCATTTATGGGAGTTCAATCCGGAAGGGCCCCGGCCCTTGAAGAACCTCTTCGGCATCACGCATGAAAACTTCTGGAAGCATCTCTTCAAGGCCCAGAAGGGGTGGCCAGCGGAGTCCGGGGACAAGGGCTTCAGCACCGTGCTCACTGCATCAAAGGTAATTAAAATTTCTGCCGAATACATACTCCGTCCATACTTCAATTATAAGAGGAGTTAGAATTTTCGCGTTCTATCCAGGCCTGGACGAAAAAGGCAGAGCAGATCAAGTGTCCGGCTCCCTTGCCAGAAGACCCAGAGACGCCTCAGCTGACGGCGATGTTGGTTCCGGCACCGTACAAGGCGCCGGAGAAGAAGGGCAAGGAGGTCTAGAGCGACCTCCGCCCTAAGGGTCCCGCAGACACAGGGTCTGGAGAAACCGGCTCCCACCTCTCCCCCAAAGAGGAAGATGAGGAGGAGGAGGAAGAAGAAGATGATTCCCCTGTCTAGGTAAGGGGGACAAAGAGAGCGGCCCCTGCTGACGCAGGTAAGGCGGCGCCCAGGAAGAAACTGACTCTTCCGGACAGTCCGGACTCAACGTCCGAACACAGCTTCCGAGTTCAGCCCAGGATTAAGCCGCTGGCCGAATTGTAAGTACTCGGACGACTGCTACTTATGTTCGGTTAAATTAATTTTCGGTATATAAACAATGCCATTTTGTCTTTATATAGTCCTCCGCACGACATCCCCGAGGCTGCACTATCATCAGGGAATTCTCTAGCGCCGGAGATGGTGGAGAGCGATACGCCTCCACGGGGTTCGTCGCCCATCTTAGGGGATGCCGAGGTGTCCTCTCTACAAACTCCCCCTGCTCCAGCAGGTGGGAGTGGGGCAGACAAAAGGGCGCCCGAGGTCAATCCCTCGGCCGTTGTCAACCAAGGGGAGCGATCCCCATGGTGACCGAAGACGGGGGGCCCAAGCAATCTGGGGCCCCGTCAAACACTGTTCCAGAGCCCAGTGTAATGCCCAGGATGGAGTTATACCTCCTACGTGTCGAGGCACGACTTAAAGGCATAAATCCATCCTAGAATGATCTCAAGTTCGGTAATCTTTGCACAACTCATGTAAAAGAGGGGATAGTAAACGGAAAATAGTTGGCTTACACTCGCCACGTCATAGAATTACAATTCAAGTCTCAATCATCATACATTAAGAACATCACAACCCTCTAAGGGCAAAACCAAATGTCAAAGTACCAAACTTAGACAAATAAACCACAGGCGGAACGAATCCTAGTAAGAGTCTCCACTACTGATCATCCGGGTATCGCACATAGTACCGACTACGCTCCTCGTCGAACTCCCAATCCAGCTCGGTGCCATCACCTGGATAGCTCACAGCTGGACCTGCATCTGGTGTGTGAAGTAACTATGAGCCACAGAGGACTCAGCAATCCCGTCTCCGGGTAACAAGACTATTTAAGCCTTTGGGTGAGGATAAGGCTGAAGAAAAGAATAAGTCTGCAGTAGCAACTAGCAACTAGCTTACGTGAGTGAGAGCAAGAAGAGAAAGCCTCGGCGAGAAGTGATCACGAAGTGATCCTAGCTACAAGCTCAACAAACATAACCCCTCCGTGTTCAACTCCCGAATCCCTATTCGGAAATTGACGATCACGGAACACACACTGGTAGTGTATTAGTATCATTGTCTCAAGTTATCTACAACCGGAATTAACAAGCTCACATCTGCCACATAACCGCGGGCATGGCTTTCGAAAGTTCAAACCCTGCAGGGGTGTTCCAACTTGACCCATTACAAGCCCACGATTCGCGGAGTCGCAACTCCAAAGTGGGAAGACCCGAGTATCCTCGGAATCTCGTGCTCAAGATATACCGAACTAAGGTAAGGCTAATCCAGCAAATCCTCCCGGCGTGCCGACACCCTGATAGTAGCCGCGCGTATCTCGTCTCAGGCCACGACCGGATAGGTCAGCCTACAGGTATATACCAGTCCTCGAGTTCCCTCGGGTGGCCCCGCAGTCTGCCCAGTTTGGACCAACACTCATGTGGAGCACTGGCCCGGGGGTTGTTAATTAAGAACTCGGGTTAATTACTCCCTATGCAAGTTTAGTTTGTTATTAGGCAAATAGTACCAATGTTGGGACTTGCTGGAAAAGACTTCGCACTTAGCGGTTTATCGAGGGGGTCCCATACACCCCAACCGTGTTAGGAACGCATAACCAAGGAACATAACACCGGTTTATACGGTTCCTAACGGCATGAGTGGAACAAATCACCAAGCAAAAGGCTTAGCCTTCCACCCTTGCCAATATATAGATGATTTCATTTTAAGCATTTATATAGTTTGATATAACCCAACCAAACTTCAACATGAAGCAATCATCTTCAATCTTCACCTGCAACTAGCAACGCTATAAGAAGGGCTGAGCGAAGCGTACTTAGCCAAGCAACGGTTTGCATAGGTAGGTTGGTTAAACATGGCAATTGGTTACAAGTAGGAGGCTGACAAGAAGATCATGGGCATCGAGGCAAAACTATAGATCGATACTACTAGCAATAGGCAAAGATAGTAATGTTATCGGGGTTCGGTCATCTTGCCTGAAGAGAAGTCGTTCGGATCGTAAGAAGGGTCCTCGTGCTCAACCTCGTTGGTAACCTCGTGCTCAACCTCGTACTCGGTCTCAGCTTCCGGCTCTAAACAAAACAATCACACCAAGCACTAATAACCAAGATGCAATGCGCACTCGAAAAAGATGGATGCATGATGGATGCACTAAGGATGCACACGGAGCACGTAAAATAACACTCAAGAAAAACACCTCTAAACAAGATAACAATCTGATATTATGAATCTACACGGAAAATCAATCAAGTTTGATATAAGATTCGCTGAAAACGGAGTTACGGGCTAAAAGTTATGCCCGAAACAAGAAATGAGCGAAAGCTGAAAATTACAGCAACATAGCAACTTCGGAGCTCACAAAAATTGAGCTACAGCATTCAAATATCATGGCAAAGGACTTGAACACAAACTAGACATATACTACAGCAACTATGTCCAAGGTGCACCCCCAACGGAGTCACGGATCAATAGCAATGATCTTGGACATATTGAACTTTACAATAAAATTCTGACAGCAGAATTTTATTGAAACTTTGGAGCAAAAGATAAACATGCTACAGCCACTTAAATGGACATGTGAGGGCATTGATGGAAATATAACAATATATACTACAAGGAACAATCAAAATCCACTCCAAAACTATCATGCTTTGTCCTAGAACATCACACAAACATGGCATCGGAACGTTACAGATTTCAGACTTAGTGAAAACCCACTAAGTCCTAAAACAGCAATATCATCATGGCATATAAAAGAGCATGTTTAAGTCACCTCGAAACTAAATATGGCAATAGGTAAGCACCTCATCAAAGTACACATGAAGGTGATCCCGAAACACACAAGCATGCATCATGGAGGTAAACACAACGATTGCAACGAGCTCAACAAGATGGCATTTCATAACAAGTGAAACAACATCACGGCCACATGGCACTTTGCAACGATGATAACAAGGCAATAATAAATCTATCATGCAACCTATCACAAACAACTTGTAGATCATGGCAAGACGAACACGTGGACATGTCATTTGAATCATTTGGACAACCAGCTAAAAGATATCACATGGCAAAGGTGGCATAAAAATAACACATAGCAGCAGTTTATATCATGATGCACTCTTGCAACAGCAAAACAAGCACCTATATGATCTCTAACATGCATGACAACAACAGGTAAAACGTAGAGCAAGTCTCCACGAACGTCTGGACATGTTACACGCGCGAATCGGAGCAACAGACAAAAAGTTAGAGCAGGTCAAACATTGCATCACAGAATTAGATCTCAGGGACTTAGAAGAATTAGGAGAAACCTTAGGCAGATCCAGATCTGAAGAAAAAATCAGCAACGGGCCCGGATCTGGCGGCCCGCGAGGAGGCTGGCGGCTGGTCTTCGGCCCGAGTGGCGGCGCGGGCACTGTGGAGGCGAGGCGGCCCGCTCGGGCGCGCACGGCCTGGCGCGGCTGCGGCCCGCGGAGAGAGGCCGGCGCCTCGAGCGGCTGGCGCGGCGTACGGCCCGGGAGCCGGACCGGGGCCCAGGAGGCGGGCGTCTGGGCGGCCCGATGCGGAGCGGGAAGGCGGCCTGGTGAGGCGGGGCGTCGGGAGCGCGGCTGGCGCTCCGGCCCGCGAAGGAGGCGAAGCCCAGGCGAGGACGGGGAAGGGACCACTTCGACGGAGAGGGAGGCCTGGGCCGACGCGTCGATCTGCCTGGCGAGGGCCTCGAGCGGAGCGGATCTGCCGCGAAGGAGCGCTGCGGCGGCCGACGTGGTCGCTCCAGAGGATCGGAAGGAGCGTTGACTCGCGAGGGGGGGTTCGAGGGGATCCGGTGGTTCGAGCTTCGAGCTGCGGGATGGATCTGCCAAGTGGCGATCTGGAGCTGTCCAGATCCGAAAAATGAGGGAGGAAGAGCTAGAGGTAGGTGGAGAGGGATTAGGTTGCTAAAAATGGCATGGGGTGTTTATAAATAGCGGTTAGCTAGGGTTTGGGGGGATTTAGGGGTGCTAGGAGCCCTCTGATCGTGATCCGACTGATCCGATCGCGGGGATAGATTTAAAAGGCCTAGGAGGAGATAAAAGACTGCAGAAGGGGTGTTTCCGGGACACAAAGTGAAGGCACTCTGGGCCCACACAAACACGGAGAGAAAAACCAACGGAGTCCAAACGAGACGAGATTTGAGAGGCGGGTTGCACACAACAAAACAACAACACACACAACAACCTCGCGGCACACCGGTAACGTTACACGCCCAAACAACAAAGTAGGCCTACGGGACGTCACGGACACGTGAGGGAGCTCCGGAACGCGAAACGGACAACGGAAAGAAACACGCGGAACCGGATGCAACCGACAACACAAATGCAATGCAATGCACATGTCTACATGATATGAATGAATGCCACACACTCACACAACAAAACGACGAAAACCCGAAAGACAAAGAACCCGGAACGGAAAATAGATGAAACCGGAGATATATTATATACCCAAAAGGGAAAGTATTACATCTGGGGCATTACAAACTCTCCTCAACTACAAAAAGATCTCGTCCCGAGATCTAGGACTGGAAAAAGGAAGGGTACTCGGAACGAAGATGATCTTCTCGTTCCGAGGTAGCTTCTCGGTCGGTGTGATGTGACCACTTGACTTTCAGAAATTTGATGGACTTGTTGCGGGTCTTGCGTTCGGTTTCTTCGAGAATAGCAACTGGATGCTCTCGATAGGAAAGGTCTTGTTGAAGATCAATCTCCTCAAACGGAATCATGCGCTCAGGTGCCTTGAAGCATTTGCGAAGTTGAGACACATGGAAGACATCATGAACATTGGCGAAGTTTGAAGGGAGCTCAAGTTGATAGGCTAGATCGCCTCTTTTGCCAAGAATCTTGAAAGGCCCGACGTATCTAGGAGCAAGTTTTCCTTTGATACCGAATCTTTGGGTTCCTTTCATCGGAGAAACTCGGAGATAGACATGATCACCGATGTCGAAAGCCAAATCACGATGCTTTCCGTCATAGTAGCTCTTCTGACGCGACTGAGCAGCCTTGAGATTCTCACGTATGACTTTGCACATTTCTTCGGCTTCTGAGATCAAGTCATTGCCAAGAAGTTGACGTTCACCTGTTTCAGACCAGTTGAGAGGGGTACGGCACTTTCTGCCATAGAGAATTTCAAATGGTGCTTTGCCTGCACTTGCTTGAAAGCTGTTGTTGTAAGAGAACTCGGCAAATGGAAGGTAGTCTTCCCATTTCATGCCGAAGGAGATGACACAGGCTCTGAGCATGTCTTCTAGAATCTGATTCACACGCTCGACTTGACCACTAGTCTGAGGGTGAAAGGCAGTGCTGAACCTGATCTTAGTGCCCATGGCGGACTGAAAGGAGTCCCAGAACCTTGATGTGAACAAGCTTCCACGGTCTGAGGATATCACTTGAGGAATGCCATGTAGGGACACAATTCTGGAAGTATACAGCTCTGCAAGTTGAGCTGCATTGATTGATTCTTTGACTGGAAGAAAGTGAGCGACTTTGGTAAGCTTGTCAATCACCACAAAGATAGCATCATTTCCTCGCTTGGATTTAGGAAAGCCAGTGACGAAGTCCATTTCAATGTGGTCGAACTTCCACTCGGGAATAGGAAGAGGTTGGAGAAGACCGGCTGGACGTTGATGTTCTGCTTTCACTCTTCTGCATACATCACATTCGTTCACGAATTGGGCAATCTCCCTTTTCATGCGTGTCCACCAGTAAGACTGCTTGAGGTCTTGATACATCTTGGAACTGCCAGGATGAATGGAAAGGAGAGAATCATGAGCTTCTTCCATTATGAGCTTCCTGAGATCACCTTTGGGAACAACGAGTCTGTCCTCGAAGAACAAGGTATCTCTCTCATCAACACGGAAGCACTTGTATTTTGGAGTGCCCTTTGCAATCCCATGTTTCACCTTCTTCACCATGGTATCACTGAGTTGGGCCTCACGGACTTGATCTTCCAAGGTAGGAGCAATTTGGAGATTTGCAAGAAAACCCTGCGAAACAACTTGAAGGTTGAGCTTCCTGAATGCTTCACAAAGCTCAGGCTGGTACGGCTTGATAAGAATGATGTTGCAATATGCTTTTCTGCTCAAAGCATCTGCAATCACATTCGCCTTGCCAGGAGTGTATTCGATGCTGGGTTTGTACTCTTGGATCATTTCAACCCAACGAGTCTGACGGAGGTTCAGATGCGGCTGTGTGAAGATGTACTTCAAGCTCTTGTGATCAGTGAAGATGTCGACCTTTCTGCCCAACAACAGATGTCTCCACGTAATCAGAGCATGTACCACAGCTGCTAGCTCAAGATCATGTGTGGGATAGTTCTTCTCACTTGGCTTTAGCTGACGAGAAGTGTATGCCACAATTCTCTTATCTTGCATAAGCACACCACCAAGGCCTTGAAGAGAAGCATCACAGAATACTTCATAGGACTTGGATTCATCTGGAGGAGTCAGAACTGGAGCAGAGACAAGCTTATCTTTGAGAGTTTTGAATGCCACTTCACACTCTGGAGACCAAAAGTATTTGACATTCTTCTGAAGCAAGTTGGAAAGAGGCTTGGCAATCTTGGAGAAGTTCTCAACGAACCTTCTGCAATAGCTGGCAAGACCCAGAAAACTGCGGAGCTGCTTGATGTTCTGAGGAGCTTCCCAGTTGACAATTGCTTCAACTTTCTCGGGATTAACCGCAATGCCGTCAGCTGAGATGATGTGGCCCAGGTACAAAACCTTATCGAGCCAAAACTCGCACTTGGAGAACTTGGCATAGAATTTATGCTCTCGGAGTCGATCAAGAACCAGGCGTAAGTGCTTTTCGTGATCTTCTTCATTCTTGGAAAACACCAGAATATCATCCAGATACACAAGCACGAACTCGCCAGTATAAGGGTTGAAGATGTAATGCATCATCCTTGAAAAGGTAGGAGGAGCATTGGCGAGACCGAAGGACATGACGGTATACTCGTATGAACCGTAGCTCGTTCTGAAGGCCGTCTTGGGAATGTCCTCCTCGCGAATGCGAATTTGATGGTAGCCCATTCGGAGGTCAAGCTTAGAGAACACTTTAGCTCCTTTGAGCTGCTCAAAGAGTTCGTTGATGTTGGGGAGCGGATACTTGTTCTTAATCGTCTTCTTGTTCAATGGCCGGTAGTCAACACAGAGACGCTCCGTGCCATCTTTATTCTTGACAAACAAGACACCACATCCCCACGGAGATGTACTAGGCCTGATGAGACCCATACTCTCCTGCTTATCAAGCTACTTCTTCAATTCCTTCAATTCATCCGGAGAGAGCTTGTACGGACGCTGGCACGCAGGCTCAGTGCCCGGCTCGAGTTCAATGACAAACTCCACCTGACGGTGTGGAGGCATGCCTGGAAGTTCTTCAGGAAAGACGTCTTGATATTCGTTCACCACCGGAATTTGATTTATGGCATTAATTTCGCCCTTATCATTGAGAGAGAAAAGCCGGATAGTGTTATCCCTGGAGGCGAAGATAATCACATCTTCATCAGAATGAGTCAACTTGACTTCCTTTTGAGCACAATCAATGTGAGCATCATGCTGAGAAAGCCAATCCATTCCGAGGATGAGGTCAATATCAGAATTACCAAGAACCACCGGATTAGCCAGAAAGCGATAATCTCCCATGCGAATAGAAACATTCGGAGCCATCAAATTTGAAGTCATGTGCTTGCCCGGAGAAATAATCGACAACTTCTTATCCAGAAAAACCGAAGTCAAATTATGCTTGGTGAAGAATGGCCTTGAAATGAAACTAAGAGATGCACCAGAATCAAATAATACTTTTGCAGGAAAAGAGTTCACTGAAAGGTTACCAATGATCACATCAGAAGAGTTCTCCGCCTCAGCTGCATTCATCAGATTCACCCTAGCATGCCTGGGATTATGCTTCACAATAGCCGAACTGACAGGTGGAGGTGGCAGAAGGCGCCTTGGGTTGTTGCACTTGTTGGAATAATGCCCCTTTTGGCCACACTTGTAGCAAGTCACCTCAGAAAGTGGACGAGTAGGAGGAGCACTTAGTCTTGGGGCTTGGAACTGTTGCTTGGACTGCTTGTTGGAGTTGGGTGGGTGGGAGAAACCACGACCACTAGAGTTCTTGTTGTTGGAGTTGTTGGAGTTGTTGTATGGAGCTCGAATCACTTGAGGAGGAGGAAGCCAGAATTTATGATGCTTCGAGACCATCTGAGACGATGAGGAAGAGTGAACAGCATCTCGAATTCTCTTCTTAGAAGCCTCCATCTTAAGCTGAGCTGCTTCTTGTTTCAAAGCCATGTTATAGAACTTGTCGAATTCATCGGGCTCGAACAAAGTGAGAGCAAGCTGAAGTTCATCTTTGAGACCTCCACGGAACTGGTAGATTTTACTCTTGGCATCAGGAATATCTTGCTTAGCATAGCGAGCGAGGTTTTGGAACTTGACATTATACTGATAGACTGACATGGAGCCCTGCTTCAGGTTGCGGAATTGCTCACGCATACCCTCGATGACACTTGTAGGAATGTGGTGCGAGCGGAAATCCTTGCAGAAATTCTCCCAAGAGATCACTTGACCTGGCCTGGAGTCTTTGTACTGCTGCCACCAGTCAGCTGCTTGATCTTTCAGTTGGAAGGCTGCAAACTTCACATAATCATCTTCCTTCACGTTACTGCACTCGAAATGCTTCTTTATATCGGTTAGCCAATCTTCAGCATCAAGAGGGTCGACACAGTAACTGAAAGCTTTAGGATTGTTGGCCAAGAACTGGTTGAGGGTAGCATGGTGCTGCTGGAAGAAGTTGCCTTGGTTCCCTGGAACACCCTGATTAGCTTGCATAGCTTGCATCTGCTGCATCATCTGCATCATCAACTGAGTGTTCTGGGCAGTAGTCTGCATAATTGCTCTCCAAGCCTCAGGCGGAGGAGGAGGGGAAGGAGGACGTTCTGGAACCTCTTCACCCTCTGGGTTAGCGTTGGGAACCCTTTTCGGAGCCATCCTGTAAGAGATGACCACGAATCAGCAATTGATTGACAAAAGGTATAAGCTGAATCAATGGAATGAATTGCAACAAGTCTTCACAATAATCATTCGAATAATAAGAACGAATGAAATCATTCGAACAAGAGGAACGAATGATATTCTCAGTTAAATGATAACATCAATCTTCACGAGAAGCCACATAGGGGACAAAATGAAAATAAGAAAAAGCAACAAGGTACGGATGGAACAAACACAAGAGAGGAGTTTCGTTCTAACATCTTTGTGCTGAAAGCATATGAACGCGTTACGAAAAGGTTTTGCAATCCCCGGATCAGCATAGCCAAGGACCCTTTAAGATGCAACTCCTGATAGTAACATCGGTCATATAACCCCTTCACTCAATGTCGAACCCCGAACTCACTAACCTGTATTCGTTGGAAGAATGCCTACGATCTACAGGATAAGCCCACCTATAGATTTCCGAAAGATTCCAGTTATGCAATCAGGTGTTGGGGATACACGGGAAGCACCGCGCAATCAACTCTAACCTACATCCAGGTGTATCCATCCTTTAACACATAACCAGTCTTTCTCGGAAACTATGTACCTCGGACCTTCGAAAAGCATCCACTATAACAAGCTATGGCAATACTCCCGAACTACCTCCCCAGTACTGGGTGATGTCGGGGTTATCTTGCCACTGGCCGTATAGGGGAGATTTTCGATGTCGGCCGTCTTAAGTATTTAGTACTGCCACGATATGCTTGTGTCAATGATACCCCGAAGCTCAACTCCTCGGTAACAGGAGGCATCGAGAACAATATCCTTGTCACAAGAACATCGAAACAATCCCAGAATACTCGCGGGATTCCTAAAAAAAATTGTGCAATTTTTGAAGATAGGAGAGACAAGAGTAGTCGTCAGGAGTCCTCACCAGAGAGAAAGGGGATGAGAAGCAAAGAAATCCTACTCTCCGATATAATATAGGACTCAAAAAGTTTTCAGTGTGTGCCTAGACTCGACCGTCAACGATTCGATCAAACAGTGGGGGCTCCTAGGTCGGAGAAGGCTCTGAATACCAACTTGTAATGCCCAGGATGGAGTTATACCTCCTACGTGTCGAGGCATGACTTAAAGGCATAAATCCATCCTAGAATGATCTCAAGTTCGGTAATCTTTGCACAACTCATGTAAAAGAGGGGATAGTAAACAGAAAATAGTTGGCTTACACTCGCCACGTCACAGAATTACAATTCAAGTCTCAATCATCATACATTAAGAACATCACAACCCTCTAAGGGCAAAACCAAATGTCAAAGTACCAAACTTAGATAAATAAACCACAGGCGGAACGAATCCTAGTAAGAGTCTCCACTACTGATCATCCGGGTATCGCACATAGTACCGACTACGCTCCTCGTCGAACTCCCAATCCAGCTCGGTGCCATCACCTGGATAGCTCACAGCTGGACCTGCATCTGGTGTGTGAAGTAACTGTGAGCCACAGAGGACTCAGCAATCCCGTCTCCGGGTAACAAGACTATTTAAGCCTTTGGGTGAGGATAAGGCTGAAGAAAAGAATAAGTCTGCAGCAGCAACTAGCAACTAGCTTACGTGAGTGAGAGCGAGAAGAGAAAGCCTCGGCGAGAAGTGATCACGAAGTGATCCTAGCTACAAGCTCAACAAACATAACCCCTCCGTGTTCAACTTCCGAATCCCTATTCGGAAATTGACGGTCACGGAACACACACTGGTAGTGTATTAGTATCATTGTCTCAAGTTATCTACAACCGGAATTAACAAGCTCCGATCTGCCACATAACCGCGGGCACGGCTTTCGAAAGTTCAAACCCTGCAGGGGTGTTCCAACTTGACCCATTACAAGCCCACGATCCGCGGAGTCGCAACTCCAAAGTGGGAAGACCCGAGTATCCTCGGAATCCCGTGCTCAAGATATACCGAACTAAGGTAAGGCTAATCCAGCAAATCCTCCCGGCGTGCCGACACCCTGATAGTAGCCGCGCGTATCTCGTCTCAGGCCACGACCGGATAGGTCAGCCTACAGGTATATACCAGTCCTCGAGTTCCCTCGGGTGGCCCCGCAGTCTGCCCAGTTTGGACCAACACTCATGTGGAGCACTGGCCCGGGGGTTGTTAATTAAGAACTCGGGTTAATTACTCCCTATGCAAGTTTAGTTTGTTATTAGGCAAATAGTACCAATGTTGGGACTTGCTGGAAAAGACTTCGCACTTAGCGGTTTATCGAGGGGGTCCCATACACCCCAACCGTGTTAGGAACGCATAACCAAGGAACATAACACCGGTTTATACGGTTCCTAACGGCATGAGTGAAACAAATCACCAAGCAAAAGGCTTAGCCTTCCACCCTTGCCAATATATAGATGATTTCATTTTAAGCATTTATATAGTGTGATATAACCCAACCAAACTCCAACATGAAGCAAGCATCTTCAATCTTCACCTGCAACTAGCAACGCTATAAGAAGGGCTGAGCGAAGCGTACTTAGCCAAGCAACGGTTTGCATAGGTAGGTTGGTTAAACATGGCAATTGGTTACAAGTAGGAGGCTGACAAGAAGATCATGGGCATCGAGGCAAAACTATAGATCGAGACTACTAGCAATAGGCAAAGATAGTAATGTTATCGGGGTTCGGTCATCTTGCCTGAAGAGAAGTCGTTCGGATCGTAAGAAGGGTCCTCGTGCTCAACCTCGTTGGTAACCTTGTGCTCAACCTCGTACTCGGTCTCAGCTTCCGGCTCTAAACAAAACAATCACACCAAGCACCAATCAACAAGATGCAATGTGCACTCGAAAAAGATGGATGCATGATGGATGCACTAAGGATGCACACAGAGCACGTAAAATAACACTCAAGCAAAATACCTCTAAACAAGATAACAATCTGATATTATGAATCTACACGGAAAATCAATCAAGTTTGATATAAGATTCGCTGAAAACGGAGTTACGGGCTAAAAGTTATGCCCGAAACAAGAAATGAGCGAAAGCTGAAAATTACAGCAACATAGCAACTTCGGAGCTCACAAAAATTGAGCTACAGCATTCAAATATCATGGCAAAGGACTTGAACACAAACTAGACATATACTACAGCAACTATGTCCAAGGTGCACCCCCAACGGAGTCACGGATCAATAGCAATGATCTTGGACATATTGAACTTTACAATAAAATTCTGACAGCAGAATTTTATTGAAACTTTGGAGCAAAAGATAAACATGCTACAGCCACTTAAATGGACATGTGAGGGCATGGATGGAAAGATAAAAATATATACTACAAGGAACAATCAAAATCCACTCCAAAACTATCATGCTTTGTCCTAGAACATCACACGAACATGGCATCGGAACGTTACAGATTTCAGACTTAGTGAAAAACCACTAAGTCCTAAAACAGCAATATCATCATGGCATATAAAAGAGCATGTTTAAGTCACCTCGAAACTAAACATGGCAATAGGTAAGCACCTCATCAAAGTACACATGAAGGTGATCCCGAAACACACAAGCATGCATCATGGAGGTAAACACAACGATTGCAACGAGCTCAACAAGATGGCATTTCATAACAAGTGAAACAACATCACGGCCACATGGCACTTTGCAACGATGATAACAAGGCAATAATAAATCTATCATGCAACCTATCACAAACAACTTGTAGATCATGGCAAGACGAACACGTGGACATGTCATTTGCATCATTTGGACAAACGATCTAAAAGATATCACATGGCAAAGGTGGCATAAAATAACACATAGCAGCAGTTTATATCATGATGCACTCTTGCAACAGCAAAACAAGCACCTAGATGATCTCTAACATGCATGACAACAACAGGTAAAACGTAGAGCAAGTCTCCACGAACGTCTGGACATGCTACACGCGCGAATCGGAGCAACAGACAAAAAGTTAGAGCAGGTCAAACATTGCATCACAGAATTAGATCTCAAGGACTTAGAAGAATTAGGAGCAACCTTTGGCAGATCCAGATCTGAAGAAAAAATCAGCAACGGGCCCGGATCTGGCGGCCCGCGAGGAGGCTGGCGGCTGGGCTTCGGCCCGAGTGGCGGCGCGGGCACTGTGGAGGCGAGGCGGCCCGCTCGGGCGCGCCCGACCTGGCGCGGCTGCGGCCCGCAGAGAGAGGCCGGCGCCTCGCGCGGCTGGCGCGGCGTACGGCCCGGGAGCCGGACCGGGGCCCAGGAGGCGGGCGTCTGGGTGGCCCGATGCGGAGCGGGAAGGCGGCCTGGTGAGGCGGGGCGTCGGGAGCGCGGCTGGCGCTCCGGCCCGCGAAGGAGGCGAAGCCCAGGCGAGGACGGGGAAGGGACCACTTCGACGGAGAGGGAGGCCTGGGCCGACGCGTCGATCTGCCTGGCGAGGGCCTCGAGCGGAGCGGATCTGGCGCGAAGGAGCGCTGCGGCGGCCGACGCGGTCGCTCCAGAGGATCGGAAGGAGCGTTGACTCGCGAGGGGGGGTTCGAGGGGATCCGGTGGTTCGAGCTTCGAGCTGCGGGATGGATCTGCCAAGTGGCGATCTGGAGCTGTCCAGATCCGAAAAATGAGGGAGGAGTAGCTAGAGGTAGGTGGAGAGGGATTAGGTTGCTAAAAATGGCATGGGGTGTTTATAAATAGCAGTTAGCTAGGGTTTGGGGGGATTTAGGGGTGCTAGGAGCCCTCCGATCACGATCCGACGGATCCGATCGCGGGGATAGATTTAAAAGGCCTAGGAGGAGATAAAAGACTGCAGAAGGGGTGTTTCCGGGGCACAAAGTGAAGGCACTCTGGGCCCACACGAACACGGAGGGAAAAACCAACGGAGTCCAAACGAGACGAGATTTGAGAGGCGGGTTGCACATAACAAAACAACAACACACACAACAACCTCGCGGCACACCGGTAACGTTACACGCCCAAACAACAAAGTAGGCCTACGGGACGTCACGGACACGTGAGGGAGCTCCGGAACGCGAAACGGACAACGGAAAGAAACACGCGGAACCGGATGCAACCGACAACACAAATGCAATGCAATGCACATGTCTACATGATATGAATGAATGCCACACACTCACACAACAAAACGACGAAAACCCGAAAGACAAAGAACCCGGAACGGAAAATAGATGAAACCGGAGATATATTATATACCCAAAAGGGAAAGTATTACATCCGGGGCATTACACCCAGTGCGGCTATGGAATCAGGAAATCAGCCCCCC
>LR738714.1:66327567-66388133 GCA_902687465.1 Secale cereale | reverse complement strand
CCAACGGCCCCCGCCGAACTGTTTGTGTAAATTAAGAAGGAATGCATAATCTATGAATGAAATCTATGCTTAATTACTGAATTTTAGTTGCAAAAATTTGATAGTGCTAGTGATTTTTAGCTGCATATTTTGACAAATCGCAGTGTTACAAGGATTGACAAATTGTTTGTACGTGGTTGCACACAGCTCATCCAAAACAACCGTTTTCGTTGAAGAGATGCACAAATCCAGCGCTGCGAATTTTCCCTCCACTTAAGGGGGAAGACCTTAGCTCCCACTTTGTATACGGGTGTTCTACCTAAAACGTTTGCGATCAAGAGCTACACAAATCCTGCTCGGCACATTTTCTCTTGGCTTCCTAGGGAAGCTATCGGTTTGCATAGGGGTGTTCTAACTAGAACATTTGCGCTCAAGAGCTGCACAAATCCTGCATTGGAGACGAGTTTTTGATTTAATAGAATTTAAAAACAAAGTATCTCAAAGTTTTGTCGGCAATCAACAATGCACTGGTGTTTGAAATGCATTCCCATTTCTTGCATGGGACCTAAGCATGCACCGAAGGACACATATTTTATTTGTCAACCCGTTTATATGCACTGGAGCAAGTGCATGTAGTTCAACTTTGAATTATGCGCATAAAATACCTAGAAAACCCAGTTAATGTATAAAAATGTCAAAACAAACCCCGAAAAATTCCAAAATTAGACACAACACTCATGTTGTTCTATGTTGACACTAGAAATTTTTTGAAAGCAATAAGAGGCAACGGATATCGTTTCGTCCCCAAAGGTGGCACGTTACCTATCGAAACCATCACGCTTGTTGTGAGAAGCTCTCGTTTGTGAGAAGCTTATACCCAAACCTGCCCCAAATGGGACAATTTTTTTACCATGGCATGTTGATGCCGCTCCATGATAGCATGCCAAGTTTGATGGATTTTAGATGAGTGTTGGATTTACTAAAATTTAAAAACCAGGTATCTCAATGTTTTCGGCCAAGTGACGGTGGTAGGGTGTTTGGAATTGATTCCCATTTCTTGCATGGGACCTAAGCATGCACCAAAGGACATAGATTTGATTTTTCAACCCGTTTATATGCATTGGACCAAGTGCATGTAGTTCAAATTTGAATTATGCGCATAAAATGCCTAAAACACCCAGTTAATGTATAAAAATGTCCAAACGAACCCCAAAAAAATCCAAATTTAGACACAACACTCATGTTGTTCTATGTTGACACTAGAAATTTTTTGAAAGCAATAAGAGGCAACGGATATCGTTTCGTCCCCAAAGGTAGCACGTTCCCTACCGAAACCATCACGCTTGTTGTGAGAAGCTCTGGTTTGTGAGAAGCTTATACCCAAACCTGCCCCAAATGGGACAAATTTTTTACCACGGCATGTTGATGCCGCTCCAATAGCAAGCCAAGTTCCATGAATTTCAGACAAGTTTTGGATTTACTAAAATTTCAAAACCAGGTATTTCAATGTTTTCGGCCGAGTGACGGTGACAGGGTGTTTGAAATTCATTCCCATTTCTTGCATGGGACCTAAGCATGCAACCAAGGACACAACTTTGATTTTTTTTCAACCCATTTATATGCACTAGAGCATGTGCATGTAGTTCAAATTTGAATTATGCACCTGAAATGCCTACAAAACCAAGTTAATGTATAAAAATGTCCAAACGAACCCCCAAAAATTTCCAAAATTAGACACAAGACTCATGTTGTTCTATGTTGACACTAGAAGTTTTTTGAAAGCAATAAGAGGCAACGGATATCATTTCGTCCCCAAAGGTGGCACGTTCCCTACCGAAACCATCACGCTTGTTGTGAGAAGCTCTGGTTTGTGAGAAACTTATACCCAAACCTGCCCCAAATGGGACAAAAAATTTACCACAACATGTTGATGCTACTCCATGATAGCATGCCAAGTTCCATGAATTTCAGACGAGTTTTGGATTTACTAGAATTTAAAAACCAGGTATCTCAATGTTTCCGGCCGAGTGACGGTGGCAGGGTGTTTGAAATTCATTCCCATTTCTTGCATGGGACCTAAGCATGCAACCAAGGACACAACTTTGATTTTTCAACCCGTTTATATGCAGTGGAGTACGTGCATGTTGTTCAAATTTGAATTATGCACCTGGAATAAGTACAAAACCAAGTTAATATATAAAAACGTCCAAACGAACCCTGAATAATTCTAATTTTTTTGACGACGCACCTATTGTTGCATGTTCACTGCAGATAAAAGTTGTAGGAATCCAAACACCATCCTTTGCAGCTGTGACCTCATTATGTAATTCAAATCAAGAAGAAAAATCAAGTAGATCACACACAGTTTATTATCACCAACCGTGTGAGATGCAACACAATATATCTTGGAGCACCGTCCGAGTGTCAAGCACACTAGCCCGCTCCTCAAATATCATTTCACCGTTCATTCGTCGATCATGAAAGATGAGGACGTGGACCAAAAATTTTGACGCTCAAACTCATCACACACACGGGTTAAGCTATCTGAATCGTTCGTGATGTTCACATATCGTACATAGTTGTGAATAAGGAACCGTGTCTGATGACACTTTGTGCGCCAGTTTTTTCGCTGAAGCGATTCCAAATTTTTGTCTTTCGCGAAAATATCTACCTCCCCGCCCCTCCCCGCCCCTCCCCGCCCCTCCCCTTACCAAAATCCACATTTCCCCTATTTCCACCCTCCTTTCCAAGTTGAAACCTTCACTCCTTCTTTGGAGCGCCGCTTCCTCACCGACGACCCTCTTCTTCATGCTACTCGGCCTCGTCTATCCAGGCAGGTAATCCACACCCGACCCCCATCCTCCTCCTCCTTCCACATCCCACATGCCCCGACCGCCGGCGTGAGCACGATACCTTCCACCCAAATCACTAACCCCTCCACCAAATCAAAGCCGCCCTCAGCCATGGTGCACGCAGTATAGCCAAGATCTCAAGGAGCATTTGGTAGTCGAGAAGCAAATCGCGGCCGCACTCGCGGATGAGGTTGCGATGACTGCCA
The DNA here is from genome assembly GCA_902687465.1 of Secale cereale. Classification (NCBI taxonomy): domain Eukaryota; kingdom Viridiplantae; phylum Streptophyta; class Magnoliopsida; order Poales; family Poaceae; genus Secale; species Secale cereale. The sequence goes on along the minus strand of LR738714.1, from coordinate 66,385,096 downwards.
TTCATGCCGACCCCCAGATCTTGGAGGAGTGATACGTCCATTTTGCATCATGCCGACCCCCAGATCTTGGGCTGTTCATACATGTTTTGTCACAATACTTATGCCTTTTCTCTCTTATTTTGCAAGGTTTACATGAAGAGGGAGAATGCCGGCAGCTGGAATTCTGGGCTGAAAATGGAGCAAACTCTAGAAACCTATTCTGCACATCTCCGAAAGCCCTGAAACTCCACAGAACATCGTTTCAGAAAATATAAAAAATATCTGGCGAAAGAAACCCACGGGAGGGGCCACCGGCTAGCCTCGGGGGTGGGGGGCGCGCCCCCCTTCCCAGGGCGCGCCCCCTGCCTCGAGGGCCAGCCGGCAGGCCCACGATGCCCATCTTCTCCTATATGAAGTGTTTTGACCTGGAAAAAATCATAGAGAGGCTTTCAGGACCAGACGTCGCCGTCTCGAGGCAGAAGCCGCAGAACCGAGGAGGAAACCAATCTAGGGCTCCGGCAGAGCTGTTCTGCCGGGGATACTTCCCTCCGGGAGGGGGAAATCGTCACCATCGTCATCACCAACAACTCTCCCATCTTGGGGAGGGCTATCTTCATCAACATCTTCACCAGCACCATCTCCTCTCAAACCCTAGTTCATCTCTTGTATCCAATCTTTGTACCCAAACCTCAGATTGGTACCTATGGGTTGCTAGTAGTGTTGATTACTCCTTGTAGTTGATGCTAGTTGGTTTATTTAGTGGAAGATCATATGTTCAGATCCATTATGCATATTAATACCCGTCTGATCATGAACAAAATTATGTCTTGTGAGTAGCTACTTTTGTTCCTGAGGACATGGGAGAAGTCTTGCTAATAGTAGTCATGTGAGTTTGGTCTTCGTTCGATATTTTCATGAGATGTATGTTGTCTCTCCTCTAGTGGTGTCATGTGAACATCGACTACATGACACTTCACCATTATTTGGGCCTAGAGGAAGGCATTGGGAAGTAATAAGTAGATGATGGTTGCTAGAGTGACAGAAGCTTAAACCCTAGTTTATGCGTTGCTTCGTAAGGGGTTGATTTGGATCCATATGTTTCAGGCTATGGTTAGGTTTACCTTAATACTTCTTTTGTAGTTGCGGATGCTTGCATTAGAGGTTAATCATAAGTGGGAGTCTTGTCCAAGTAAGGGCAGCACCCAAGCACCGGTCCACCCACATACCAAATTATCAAAGTACCGAACGCGAATCAGACGATCGTGATGAAAACTAGCTCGACGATAATTCCCATAAGTCCTCGAGAGCGCTTTACCTTGCATAAGAGTTTGTCCAGGCTTATCCTTTGCTACAAAAAGGATTGGTCCACCTTGCTGAACCTTATTTACTTTTACCTTTTATTACTTTCTACCAATTATCTTATCACAAAACTATCTGTTACCTATAATTTCAGTGCTTGCAGAAAATACAAAACTGCCTATCATTTCCTTCTGCTCCTTGTTGGGTTAGACACTCTTACTTATCGAAAGGACTATGATAGATCCCCTACACTTGGGGGTCATGAAGACTCTTTTCTGGCGCCATTGCCGGGGAGTGAAGCGCCTTTGGTAAGTGGAATTTGGTAAGGAAAAATTTATATGGTGTGCTGAAATTTATTGTCACTTGTTACTATGGCTCAAAATCCTTTGAGGGGCTTGTTCGGGGTATCTTCACCCCGAGCAGAAGAGCAAAGAGTTGCTCCTCAGCCTACTGCACCTATTGAAAATGTTTGCTTTGAGATTCCTTCGGGTATGATTGAGAAACTGCTTGAAAATCCTTTTACAGGAGACGGAACACTTCACCCCGATTTACATCTAATCTATGTGGATGAAGTTTGTGGATTGTTTAAGCTTGCAGGTATGCCCGAGGATGTTATCAAGAATAAGGTCTTCCCTTTATCTTTGAAGGGAGATGCATTGACATGGTTTAGGCTATGCGATGATATGGGATCATGGTACTATAATCGTCTGAAGTTGGAATTTCATCAGAAGTTCTACCCTATGCACCAGGTTCATCGTGATCGTTATTATATTTATAATTTCTGGCCTCGCGAAGGAGAAAGCATCGCTCAAGCTTGGGGGAGGCTTAAGTCAATGTTATATTCATGCCCCAATCATGAGATCTCAAGAGAAATTATCATTCAAAAATTTTATGCTCGGCTTTCTCATAATAATCGCTCCATGCTCGATACTTCTTGTTCTGGCTCTTATATGATGAAGACTATTGACTTCAAATGGGATTTATTGGAAAGAATTAAATGCAACTCCGAAGATTGGGATCTCGACGAAGGTAAGGAGTCAGGTTTGACCCATAAGTTTGATTGTGTTAAAGCTTTTATGGATACCGATGTTTTCCATGAGTTTAGCACTAAATATGGACTTGACTCTGAGATAGTAGCTTCTTTCTGTGAATCCTTTGCTACTCATGTTGATCTCCCCAAGGAGAAGTGGTTTAAATACCACCCCCCCCCCTATTGAAATAAAAGTAGTTGAACCTATTAAAGTTGAAGAAAAGACTATCACTTATAATGTTGATCATGTTATTCCCACTGCTTATATTGAGAAACCACCTTTCCCTGTTAGGATAAAGGATCATGCTCAAGCTTCAACTGTAGTTCGTAAGAGTAATACTAGAACACCTACACCCTCTGAGCAAATTAAAGTTGAACCTAGTGTTGCTATGGTTAAAGATCTCTTGGTAGAAGATTTGGATGGACATGCTATTTACCTCCTAGAAGAGTCTGCTAGAACAGCCAAACCCAATGTTAGGAATAAACATAAACCTGTTGTAGGCTTGCCTGTCATCTTTGTCAAGATAGGAGATCATTGCTATCATGGTTTATGTGACGTAGGTGCTAGTGCGAGTACTATCCCTTTTGATTTGTACAACGAAATTATGCATGATATTGCACCTGTTGAGTTAGAAGGGATTGACGTTACTATTAAGCTTGCTAATAGAGATACTATTTCACCAGTTGGGATTGTTAGAGATATTGAAGTCTTGTGTGGGAAGGTTAAATACCCTGCTGATTTTCTCGTTCTTAGTTCCCCACAAGATGCATTATGTCCCATTATATTTGGTAGACCCTTCTTGAATACTGTTAATGCCAAGATAGACTGCGTGAAAGACATTGTGAATGTTGGATTAGGGGATATGTCTCCTGATTTTAACTTTGCTAAATTCCGTAGACAACCCCTTGAAAAAGCACCACCTAGTAAAGATGAAATTATTGGTCTTGCTTCTATTGCCGTGCGACCTAATGACCCTTTAGAACAATACTTGCTAGACCATGAAAATGATATGCATATGAATGAGAGAAGGGAAATAGATGAAATATTCTTTAAACAGGGACCCGTATTGAAAAACAACTTGCATGTTGAAATCCTAGGGGATCCTCCTCCACCCAAGGGTGATCCCATGTTTGAACTTAAACCTTTGCCTGATAATCTTAAGTATGTTTATCTTGATGAAAAGAAGATATATCATGTTATTATTAGTGCTAACCTTTCAGAGCAGGAAGAAGAAAGATTATTGAAAACTCTGAAGAAGCACCGAGCTGCTATTGGATATACTCTGGATGATCTTAAGGGCATTAGTCCCACTATATGCCAACACAAGATAAAATTGGAAGAAAATGCTAAACCAGTTATGGATCATCAGCGACGGTTAAATCCTAAGATGAAAGAAGTGGTGAGGAAGGAAATACTAAAGCTCCTAGAAGCAGGTATTATCTATCCAGTTGCTGATAGCCAGTGGGTAAGTCCTGTCCATTGTGTTCCTAAGAAAGGAGGTATGACTGTTGTCCCTAATGATAAAGATGAATTGATCCCGCAAAGGATAGTTACAGGTTATAGGATGGTAATTGATTTCCGTAAGTTAAATAAAGCTACTAAGAAAGATCATTACCCATTGCCATTTATTGATCAAATGCTAGAAAGGTTATCCAAACATACTCATTTCTGCTTTCTAGATGGTTATTCTGGTTTCTCTCAAATACCTGTGTCAAAAGGGGATCAAGAAAAGACCACTTTTACTTGTCCTTTTGGTACCTTTGCCTATAGACGTATGCCTTTTGGTTTATGTAATGCACCTGCTACCTTTCAAAGATGCATGATGGCTATATTCTCTGGCTTTTGTGAAAAGATTGTTGAGGTATTCATGGACAATTTCTCCGTATACGGAACTTCTTTTGATGATTGCTTAAGCAACCTTGATCGAGTTTTGCAGAGATGCGAAGATACTAACCTTGCCTTGAATTGGGAGAAGTGACACTTTATGGTTAATGAAGGCATTGTCTTGGGACATAAAATTTCCGAAAGAGGTATTGAAGTTGACAAAGCTAAAGTTGATGCTATTGAAAAGATGCCATGCCCTAAGGATATCAAAGGTATACGAAGTTTCCTTGGTCATGCCGGGTTTTATAGGAAGTTCATTAAGGACTTCTCCAAAATCTCTAGGCCTCTGACTAATCTCTTACAAAAAGATATTCCTTTTGTCTTTGATGATGATTGTCTAGAAGCATTTGAAATACTTAAGAAAGCATTGATCTCTGCACCAATTGTCCAGCCTCCTGACTGGAATTTACCCTTTGAGATTATGTGTGATGCTAGTGATTATGCTGTAGGAGCTGTTTTAGGGCAAAGAGTTGATAAGAAATTGAATGTTATCCAGTATGTTAGTAAAACTCTAGATAGTGCCCAAAGAAATTATGCTACCACTTAGAAAGAATTTTTAGCAGTTGTGTTTGCTTGTGATAAGTTTAGACCCTATATCGTTGATTCTAAAGTAACTATTCACACTGATAATGCTGCTATCAAATACCTTATGGAAAAGAAAGATGCTAAACCTAGACTTATTAGATGGATTCACTTGCTGCAAGAATTTGACTTGCATATTATTGATAGAAAGGGAGCTGAGAACCCTGTAGCAGATAACTTGTCTAGGTTAGAGAATATCCTTGACGACCCACAACCTATTGATGATAGCTTCCCTGAGGAACAACTAGCTGTCATAAGTACTTCTCGTACTGCTCCATGGTATGTTGATTATGCTAATTACATTGTTGCTAAGTTTATACCACCTAGCTTCACATACCAGCAAAAGAAAAAGTTCTTCTATGATTTGAGACATTACTTCTGGGATGACCCACATCTTTATAAAGAAGGAGTAGATGGTATTATTAGACGTTATGTACCTAAGCATGAACAGGAACAGATTATATGCAAGTGCCACTCCGAAGCTTATGGAGGACACCATGCGGGAGATAGAACTGCACACAATGTATTGCAATCCGGTTTTTATTGGCCTACTCTCTTCAAGGATGCCCATAAGTTTATCTTATCATGTGATGAATGTCAAAGAATTGGTAATATTAGTAGACGTCAAGAAATGCCTATAAATTATTCACTCGTTATTGAACCATTTGATGTTTGGTGCTTTGATTATATGGGACCTTTTCCTGCCTCTAATGGGTACACACATATTCTAGTTGCTGTTGATTACGTTACTAAGTGGGTAGAAGCTATTCCAACTAGTAGTGTTGATCATAACACCTCTATTAAGATGCTTAAAGAAGTTATATTTCCGAGGTTTGGAGTCCCTTGATATCTAATGACTGATGGTGGTTCACACTTTATTCATGGTGCTTTGCGTAAGATGCTTGCTAAGTATGATGTCAACCATAGAATTGCATCGCCTTATCATCCACAGACTAGTGGTCAAGTAGAGCTAAGTAATAAGGAGTTGAAATTAATCTTGCAAAAGACAGTTAATAGGTCTAGAAAGAATTGGTCCAAGAAACTAGATGATGCATTATGGGCCTATAGAAATGCATACAAAAATCCTATGGGTATGTCTCCATATAAGATGGTATATGGAAAAGCATGTCACTTACCTCTTGAGCTAGAACATAAGGCATATTGGGTTGTTAAAGAGCTCAACTATGATTTCAAACTTACCGGTGAGAAGAGGCTATTTGACATTAGCTGTCTTGATGAGTGGAGAACCCAGGCCTATGAGAATGCCAAACTATTTAAAGAAAAAGTTAAAAGATGGCATGACAAAAGGATACAAAAGCATGAGTTTAACGTAGGTGATTATGTCTTGCTATTCAACTCTCGTTTAAGATTTTTTGCAGGGAAACTTCTCTCCAAATGGGAAGGACCTTACATTATCGAGGAGGTCTATCGTTCCGGGGCCATAAAATCAACAACTTCGAAGGCACAAATCCGAAGGTGGTGAACGGTCAAAGAATCAAACATTATATCTCAGGTAATCCTATAAATGTCGAAACCAATATTATTGAAACTGTAACCCCGGAGGAATACATAAGGGACACTTTCCAGAATGATTCAGCCTCCGAAAAGGAAGAGGTATGTGATACGGTAAGTAATCCAACTCCAAAACAGTTCTAAAGGTAATTTTTCTCCGTTTTGGAATATTTAGAAAAATAGAAAAATAAACCGCAGTCCGGAGGAGACACGGGGCCTCCTCGAGGGCACCCCGTGTGTCCCCTGGACTCCGTTTTCTTGTGGGTTACTCCTTTTGTTTGGGAAAAACTCATTATATATACTCCCGAAGGTTTTGACCTTTCTATCAAGCAGAAATCCTCTGTTTTCGTTTTGAGTTGTTCCTGTCGCAGATAAGAGCAACATGTCGTCCCAGGATTCGGAAGGAGAAAGCTATGTGACTGATTCCCTTGCTGACCCTAAGGTCTATGGGGACCGGGAACATTACGGCTGGACCACGGAGGAAGAGGAGGACCATGATCCTAATGGGAAGGATTGGACTAGCTCTGATGAAGACGAAATTCCACTGCCTCAGTCGGGGGACATGCATGTGGAGTTCAAAAAGTCAAGCCTCCCCGAAAGAGTAAAGAAACCTAAGATCGAATTTATCCCTTTTAACCTCTTGCAGGAGGACAAGCAGGCACTATGCAGAAAGATATTAAATCTTGAACAAGAGATCAATGATCTAAAGGAGCAAAATTCTGCCCTTAAGCATAAGTTGAGGAAGAAGTCATCATCACCACCCCCGAAGAAGGAGACATAATCGTATGGGTATGGACACTCCCCTTGGCAACTGCCAAGGTTGGGGGAGTGACCCCGGTATCGTATCATCATCACTCCTATCTTTACCGTTTTACTTAGTTCGATCCTTTTGGTAGTATCTTGATCTATTAGAATAAAGTTAGCATGATCTAGTTGTGAGCTTTTGCTTTGTGAGCTTTACCCTTTGTAATCAAGGTCGTGAGCTATATAATAAATATTAGTGTTGAGTCAAGGGCTTTATTTCCTCACTTGGGTCATGATAAAAAGAAAGAAAACATAAATAGTATCAAAGAGATCATATCGATCTTATGGGAAGTAATGACTTCACATACAAGAGTATGATAAATAAAAGTTGTTGGGAGGTGAAAAACATAGTTTTGGTCATCGTTGCAATTAATAGGAAGTAATAAAAGAAGAGAGGCTTCACATACAAATATACTATCTTGGACATCTTTTATGATTGTGAGCACTCATTAAAGTATGACATGCTAAAGAGTTGATGTTGGACAAGGAAGACAACATAATGGGTTATGTCTTCTTATATCCGAAATAAAGTATATTGTCACGGATCATCCAACATGTTGAGCTTGCCTTTCCCCCTCATGCTAGCCAAAATTCCTCGCACCAAGTAGAGATACTACTTGTGCTTCCATATATCCTTAAACCCAGTTTTGCCATGAGAGTCCACCATACCTACCTATGGATTGAGAAAGATCCTTCCAAGTAAGTTGTCCTGTTGCAAATCCGCTAAATATGTATGATTTATTAGTGTGGGAGAAATTAGCTTTATACGATCTTGCGATATGGAGTAATAAAAGCGACGGACTGCATAATAAAGGTCCTTATCACAAGTGGCAATATAAAGCGAAGTTCCTCTATGCTAAGACTCTATGCATCCAACCATAAAAACACATGACAACCTCTGTTTCCCTCTGCGAAGGGCCTATCTTTTATTCTTGTCTTATAAGTGTCAAGTTGAAATCCACCTTTCCTTTTTTTCATTTTATCCTTTGGCAAGCACATTGTGTTGGAAAGATCCTGACATATATACCCACTTGGAGGTAAGTTTCCATGATCTACTACTATTGATGTTACCCTTGAGGTAAAAGGTTGGAAGGCAACACTATAAGCCCCTATCTTTCTCTATGTCCGATTAAAACTCCATAAACATAAGTATTGCGTGAGTGTGAGCAATTGTGAAAGGCTATATGATAGTTGAGTATGTAGGCTTGCTGAAAAGCTTTTATATTGACTCTTTCCGATGTTACGATAAATTGCAATTGCTTTAATGACCGAGACCAAAGTTTGTTAGTTTCCAATGAAGTTTATGATGCATACTTGATATGGTGGATGAATTTTTACTTTAGCATAAGAATCATATGACTACATTTATATAAGTTGTTGTTATAAGAACGATCATGATGCCCTCATGTCTGTATTCTGTTTTTATCGACACCTCTATCTCTAAACATGTGGACATATTTTTTGATATTGGCTTTCGCTTGAGGACAAGCGAGGTCTAAGCTTGGGGGAGTTGATACATCCATTTTGCATCATGCTTATAAGTTGATATTTATTGCATTATGGGCTATTCACACATGTTTTGTCACAATACTTATGCCTTTTCTCTCTTATTTTGCAAGGTAAGAGGGAGAATGTCGGCAGCTGGAATTCTAGGCTGAAAAAGGAGCAAACTCTGGAAACATATTATGCACATCTCCAAAATCCCTGAAACTCCACAGAACATCGTTTCGGAAAATATAAAAAATATCTGGCGAAAGAAACCCACGGGAGGGGCCACCGGCTGGCCTCGAGGGTAGGGGGCGCGCCCCCCTTCCTAGGGCGTGCCACCTGCCTCGAGGGCCAGCCGGCAGGCCCACGGTGCCCATCTTCTCCTATATGAAGCGTTTTGACCTGGAAAAAATCAGAGAGAGACTTACGGGACCGGACGCCGCCGTCTCGAGGCGGAACCGAGGCGGAAACCAATCTAGGGCTCCGGCAGAGCTGTTCTGCCGGGGATACTTCCCTCCGGGAGGGGGAAATCGTCATCGCCGTCATCAGCAACAACTCTCCCATCTTGGGGAGGGCTATCTTCATCAACATCTTCACCAGCACCATCTCCTCTCAAACCCTAGTTCATCTCTTGTATCCAATCTTTGTACCCAAACCTCAGACTGGTACTTGTGGGTTGCTAGTAGTGTTGATTACTCCTTGTAGTTGATGCTAGTTGGTTTATTTGGTGGAAGATCGTATGTTCAGATCCATTATGCATATTAATACCCCTCTGATCATGAACAATATTATGTCTTGTGAGTAGTTACTTTTGTTCCTGAGGACATGGGAGAAGTCTTGATATAGTAGTCATGTGAGTTTGGTCTTCGTTCGATATTTTGATGAGATGTATGTTGTCTCTCCTCTAGTGGTGTCATGTGAACGTCAACTACATGACACTTCACCATTATTTTGGCCTAGAGGAAGGCATTGGGAAGTAATAAGTAGTTGATGGGTTGCTAGAGTGACAGAAGCTTAAACCCTAGTTTATGCGTTGCTTCGTAAGGGGCTGATTTGGATCCATATGTTTCAGGCTATGTTAGGTTTACCTTAATACTTCTTTTGTAGTTGTGGACGCTTGCATTAGAGGTTAATCATAAGTGGGAGGATTTTCCAAGTAAGGGCAGCACCCAAGCACCGGTCCACCCACATACCAAATTATCAAAGTACCGAACGTGAATCAGACGATCGTGATGAAAACTAGCTCGACGATAATTCCCATATGTCCTCGGGAGCGCTTTACCTTGCACAAGAGTTTGTCCAGGCTTATCCTTTACTACAAAAAGGATTGGGCCACCTTGATACACCTTATTTACTTTTACCTTTTATTACTTGCTACCAATTATCTTATCACAAAACTATCTGTTACCTATAATTTCAGTGCTTGCAGAAAATACCTTACTGAAAACTGCCTATCATTTCCTTCTGCTCCTCATTGGGTTCGACACTCTTACTTATCGAAAGGACTACGATAGATCCCCTACACTTGTGGGTCATCAAGGAGCACCTTGCCATTTGCTAGCTACGCTGGTTAAGCATGCTCGGTTTATCCGTTGCATGTGCTGCTCCTGCCTTTCCTTAACAAAGTCTAGTGAATTGTGCTATCTAATTTTACCATGCAATCTGTTGCTCTAGTGTATATGTTCTATATGTCGTGCAGTGTGGTGCTCACGTATTAATTGTTTGGTTAATTAGTTGTCATCTTCAGTTAACTATTTGGTTCAATTCTGCAAATCTGATGTTCAATTCTTCAGGCTGCAATTTTGTATTGTCTTCCATGTGAGAAATAAATCGAATTTATCTTTACAAAATACATGAGAAACGGATACAATTGCTATATTTCCAAGTTGTCAAGCATGCTTGGTTTGGTTATACATTGTGCAATGTGGTGCTCAGTTAACGTTTGGTTCATTTGTGTTGTGGTGTTTAGTTAACTGTTTGGTTCAATTCTGCAATGCGATCTTCAATAGTTGTGGGTGCATTTTGTTATTGTATACCATGTGAGTAGTAAATCGAATTTGGATGTACTAAATACATGAGAAACAAATACAATTGCTATATTTCCAAGTTTTCTAGCATGCTTGATTTGGTTATACATTGTGTAATGTGGTGCTCAGTTAACGTTCGGTTCATTTGTGTTGTGGTGTTTAGTTAACTGTTTGGTTCAATTCTGCAATGCGATGTTCAATAGTTGTGGGTGCATTCTGTAATTGTATACCATGTGAGGAATAAATTGAATTTGGCTGTAGTAATTACATGAGAAACAAATACAATTGCTATATTTCCAAGTTGTTAAGCGTGCTTGGTTTGCTTAACTGTCTGATCGTCTATTGGGAGTATGTTATATTGTGCAATGCGGTGCTCAGTTAATGTTTGGTTCATTTGTTGTGGTGTTTAGTTCACTGCTTGGTTCAATTCTACAATGCGATGTCCAATTTTCGTGGGTAGAATTTTGTATTGTTGTGCATGTGAGGAATAAATGTATTTGCTAGTCCTTAATCATTCTTAGTTTGGATAAATGGGTTTTCCATGTGGCTTGAATTAATCTAATGAATATGTAATGTGTTTATTTTTCATCAACATATTGTACTGATAGCATGCGAACCCTTACTTAACATGATGACTCACTACCTTATATGTGTTGCAGTGAAACAATGGGAAGCGCTGAGGTTTACAATCAAGGTTAGCACGTGCATGGTCCTTTGTCTAATAACACATTATTGTGCAATTTGGTCTTGCACATGTAGGTCCTATTGTCACAGGTTTTGACCCACTATTCGACCCTTTTTGCATATGGGGAAATGAGTCCATGAATATCAGTCAAGTCAAGAAACTCAGAAAGATTGTTAGGATAAAGAAATCAGCGACAAAAAATAACAAGATCTTTGTCTGGACAATGAAGAAGACATCAGTTCACTACAGGATGGTACTAACTATTGTACCTTGCTTTTTTATTTCTTTGCCCCCATTTCCAATATAGAGAAGATATTTATGCACATCCTTGTTTTTAGGCCTTTCCAACGCAGTTCACTGATGATTACCTCTCAAACCACATGTATGGTCAGGAGGCGAGGAAGGAATTCATACAACACCCACGGTTCAACATTGAAGTGTTCCTGAAGAGGACGAAGGATGGACGGTCAATCATCCATAGGCACTGGCCTAAAGTTGCAAAGACCTTCAACATCAATGAAGGCTCAATATTCGCCTTCTGCTTCAGAAGTTTTCCAGATGAGATACATCTGTATATGTACCGTCTATATTGCTAATTTCGAAAGGATATAGATGTTGCATGTGAAACTTGGTGCTGGTGCAGTTGTGTAACGTGGTAGCTGAGTGCTGAAGCTATATGATGTTGTACTCTGATGTATTTCAATTACAAAAATGAAATATATTGTGTGCTTAATATGAAATTTAAATTAGATTAATAAATGGATTATTAATAATAGGATAATTATCCTCCTAATTGGGTTTTTCTATTGCAAACGGTTATAGAGAGATAATAGCGTGTGATGCATTCAATAACGCACACAGTTTATAGGAATAAATCGTTTGCGTTAGGCCATCTCGTGCAAATGTTTACCACATAAAAACTGTGTGTGATGGATTCAATAACGCAAACGATAAAATTGTTAATACCTTGTGCAATGGAAACGCTATCACAAACGATTTAATGGCGAAAATTGTGTGTGATGTACCTACGAACAGAAACATTTTCCTTGGAGCGACCGTGTGGGATGTATATACGAACGGAAACGTTTACCGGGAACTGACTGTGTGGGATGTACTGACGAGCGGAACTGATTTCTCCTATATAAATTTTTTAGCACTACTGTACGTATAACTGTATTTGGTCGCTCGTCGGTCGCGCACAACCTCATTTTGCCAAGCATGTGTGCCAGGAGGGCATATCCCCGACGGTTTCTGGGTCGTGTGGGAAGGAACCCCCTATCGCCCACACTCACTAGGTGACAGTTCCAAATGCCGACGCAAAAAGGGGGTTAAACCATTTGTATAGCACCTCGTTGTACTAGTGTAGGGTGGCAGTTTATGTTGAAACTGGTAATGAGATGGCAAGACAAAACACACTCGATGCTTTGGATGTAGAGCGTGACCTTGCGGCAACTCGTTCAGCAATATACCAGCAAGATCCGTGTCGCTATCATAGTTGCAGATTCAATACCCGGGAATTTTGTGACAGCCTGGTTTTTGGCCCTTTTCTTTTTCTTTTTGATTTATTGGTTTTTGCTCTGTTTTTCTTTTTGGAGTGGTTCTGTGGCCTTGTCACCTGGGAAATCATCCTCTTTTTCCCTCCCAAGTGGCTCATCATTCTAAAAACCTTTCCAAGATCATGTCACTCCACTGCTTGACCAAACCCTAATTTCTTTTTCTAGGGAATATTCCTTTTTCTATTAAAGGAATAACCCTATCTGCCCTAGGTTGTGAAGCAACCTATATTTCTGCCACTCCTAAAATTTCCAAATAAATTCTAATAAATTGTTTGGGTCATATTTTCATCAAATATTGCAAAACATTTCATTGCCATGTTAAAAAATAATCCTCCAGTATTCCTTTTTCTATTCTGCCCTATATGGCACTTTGTGAAGAAAGTGCTATTTATCTTTGGCCAATTGACTCCAAACTCCTTGGGAATATTTTCACTTCCATATCATTGATATGTGCCAATTTTCACACTCATTTGCCTAGTGAATATTTTTCAATGATTTTCCAAAGTTTCTGTCCAGAAAGGAACTTCGTGAAGGAAGTATATTCTAGGCATGTCCAAATGAGATGAAACTTGGTCACATCCTTCATTTGACCAAGTCATGAGTCTCTACCAAATTAGAGCTCATGGAGATCATCCATGTGAGCTCAGCTCCAAATCTTGTTTTCTGGTAAAATTTTCACTTTGTGAAGCAACCCTATTTTACCTTGCTTCATTTGAGCTGGAAATTTACCAGGACATTCTTACATTTACATCTACTCCCTCCACCAAGTTTTGGCTCAATACACTTAACCATTTACCCTCAGTAGATTTTCTAAGTTACTGGCCAGAATGGAGCAATGTGAAGAAAGTGCCACTTTGGTAACTCCAAATGGCATGAGCTTTTTACAGCAGCTCCATATGGTCAAATAATCCCTCTACGCCAAAATTCAGCTCAAGTGGTTACTCCAAGTGAGTGCTACTTCATCATCTTATTTTTGGACCAGATTTGGCAGTTGCAAAGCAACCATATTAAATCTTGGTCCATTTCCTGCCAAACTCCCCAGTATGGTAGTTCTTCCTTAGCTAATCACCCACACAACTCTTTTTCCTCTAATCCTACCTCAGTTGATCACTATTTCATGATCAAGTTTACTGCAATAAACTTCACAGGTAGAGTTCTATTTAACCATATCACCTTTCACCAAGTTACCATCTCAGGGTAAACCTATCTTGGATGATCTTACCACTAGACAACATTTGGCAAACAGTTCTGCACTGTGTGCACCAGTGCACGTGGTGACCACCGCCCTGGCATGCAGTCAGCGTGCTCTGGCTCGACCTCGGCGATGTGCTCGTCCGTTCCCTCCTAGTCTCGACCTCCCACCATGTCCAGTAGCCTCCCCGTGTTCTTCTGCGTCGCCCTGTCCCCTTGCCCCCTCCGTCCGCTTACCCGTCGGTGCTCGTCGCCGCGCGCCCACAGGAGCACTGTGGCCGACCGAGCTTCATCACCTCATAACTTTTTGCTCGTAACTCGGATTGAGGTGAATCCAAAGCCCACTTCTTCGTTTCGTCGAGCCCGTTCCATTGGTATTAATTTCACCATGTGTTAACATTATGAAAATGACCATTTTGCCCTTGCCGTAAACAGCCCCCTCCGAGAGAGTACTGTTTCCGGCTATTCTTTCCGTGAGCTTCTCGCACTTCTTCCCCGTGACTTCTTCCACCCCAGCCAAGCCACAACAACCACTTGCATGATAGACATGCAGTAGCCATGGTTTCCAACTTGAATATTTAATAAAAGATTGTTGTTATCTATCTGCTTGTTTGCTACTGCTGTCGTTGTTTTGCTTATGCTCGTGGTTTCATGTTCACTGTCATGTTATGATCTAATACTTGTTGTTATATTGTACTACTTGTTATTATCATGTTCACATGTTATGCTTGGTAGTATAACTATTTGCTAGCAGTAGTCTTGATGCATGCTTGTTGTACCGTAATATGCATGTTCCATTGCAACTAGCTAGTTACATGCTTACTTGGTACTGTTCTTGCTATATCCTTGCATGGTATTTATTGTTGATGCTAGTATGCTCTTGCATGGTATTTATTTATGATGCTAGTAGTCATGTATGCCATGATTAGTGTTATACTTGTGATATTCATGCTCGTCAGTATGCCATGTTCATTTGGTTAAATATTTCATTGTGGTTATGCTCGATGATTATGTGCACCTTCATGCTTATGTTGATATCATGCTCATGCATTGTAGTTGCATCATGTTATTTTATTATGACTCAGCTTTTTCCATTCAAGTTTAACCGAATTAAATTGAACTTGAACAACTGTTGGCTGAGTCATGGTGCCACCATATCGAGCTGACCAGTGCAGCCACACTTACCTTTATGGGAAGGTCCTAACTGGGTCTATTGTCATGCCTCTCGCCGGTGCCTCCAATGAGGGAAGGTTATGGACACGTGTTACCCTGATCAGGTAGGCGGACATAACCTTGTGTGCCCGTTGTTGTTGTTGTTTTGAGCTCGGGTTCCCGTTTGGGACCATTTATGTTTGGCCACGACGGTGGTCGTTGTGTCTTTGGTAGACACGGGGCCACCCAGGACTAACCCAGTGGGGAGTGAGTCGGAGTGGTCGGGAGAGTGTCATGGCAGTAGATCAGTTTTGTCAGAACGCCGTTGGTCCACCCGATTGGGAGAAAGAGGCCATGGGTTTTGTGGTGTGGGTACAGTGCACTACCTCTGCAGAGTGTGTGTGTCTAAATCTATCGATAGTCGTGCCCGCGGATAAGGGCCCAGTTCGTGTTGGTCACACCGTGAGTCAACAGTAATAATAATAATAATTTGATTAATAACAACCCTGGTTCGATGATGAGATAAGTTGGTGGTGATCGCCGGAATGATCACCGTGGTATTGAGGATACTGAGTTGTTGGCTATTTGTGATGGTTACGAGGTAACCCGAGCAGAGTAAGTTGGTGCATGTTAGTATCATCATGTTGCATGTAGTATCATCATGCTCGTATGTTCATGCTATGCTTGTTCTAGTGGTATCATGTTCAGTTATGCCTGCCATGTTATTCTATTAGTACCATGTTCATGATTGAATTAATCTCATAATGCCATGATGTTGTTTGTCTTGATTGCTTTTGGTTTATTGTGAGCTTGCAAGTACATTCAATGTACTGACCTGGCGTGTCATGCCAGTTTGCAGGTCGTGCCTGGATTGCTTGCTTGTTTTGGTGAGGTTCCGGTGTTCGCGAGCTAGGATAAACGTTCCAGCCAGAGTCCCTGCGGATTGGAGTCCATCATCGCCGTTCGTTGTTCCGCTGCTAGTAGAGGTTCCGCTGCCTCATGTTGTTCTGCTGCTTGCATAGAGCAACCGTGGCAGGCGTAGTGTCGCCGCGCCGATGTAATTCCCTTGTAATATCGGAGACCCTGTATCCGTATTCATGTATTAATAGAAGGCTGGTTTGTTCTATGCTAAGCAGTGCCGTATTCCAGAAGACTTCTCCTCGATCTCTGGGTTGGAATACGGGGCGTTCCGGTTTCTCTGAGCCGGGGTGCCACAAGTTTCAAGAAGGCGATCTGGTGCTTCGATTGATTCAAGATCAGACAGATACGCATAAATTGTCTCCTCCCTGGGAAGGACTTTTGTGATCAGTAAGAATCTCAACAACGGCTGGTATTATCTCATTGATATACATGAGCACCATAAGTCGCGCACCTCTGAGTAGGAGACAAACAGGCCGTGGAACATTGCTCACCTTCGGCCTTACTATACTTGAGCCACTGGCTCTCCCCATTGTACATACCTTTATTGATGTACATATCTTTTTTATGATCAATATATTAAAGTCGGCATCCCTTCCTTATTCAGGGCCTCTTTCGTTTCAGTTCTGTCTATATGAGTCTTTATAAACTGATCATAATGTCACTTGGGGGCATGTAACCTTCATAACCTTTTGACCGGCCTGAGTCGCCATATTTGAGTTACACCTGCCTGTTTGCAGCTTTCTACTCTACGTGACCCGCCGAACTATTAACAGTTGATCTTTTAAGACCCTGAACTTGTTAAGGTTTGAGTCGGCGGCCTGTGTCATGTGAGAGCCGGCTTACAGTGAGCTAGGATAAACTCAAACGGTTGTGTAGCCTTTAAAGCACATGGCATGTGAGCCAACTTGTTTGGTCGTGTTTTGGAAAACTAACCTTACAAACATTTGAATAATTCTATGTTTTTTCCTTTGGGATTTATTGATGATTTTGTGTTTTTAAAACAAAATTTGCCTTTGTGTGCAAATTTTGACTTCCAGGACTATGATGTTCTGGGTTATGATTCTCATGATGGAGAAATTTGGGTTTTCACCCGCACTGATTTTGGACTTTAAGTCGCCAATATGTTTTGGCTTCAACAACCGTGATCATGATTTTCTTTTCGGTAGTCACGTTTTGGACTTTAAGTCGCCAATATGTTTTGGCTTCAACAACCGTGATCATGATTTTCTTTTCGGTAGTCATACTAATCTACCTATATTGGGGTTGTCACTCGCCCTGGTTTTGGACTTTAAGTCGCCAACACATAGGATTGACTGAACTCTTGCAGATATGTTAAAACTTCAAGAGAAGATAAGAATTGTGGCACTAATCATACATATGACTCAATCAAGCATGCACCACAGTTTGTTCTGACAAGGCTACGGTTCAATAAAACATGCCCGAATGCATGTAGGGCGGATCATTGTTTTAAGGGCTACCCTATTAAATGCTTTCAACTGAGCCCAAAAGATTTTGAGTTAAGTGCTTTGTGAACCACTATATTCTGTTAAGCAGGAACCAGCACCGTCCGGGTTGTTGTCATCGTCACGCCTTGAGGCGGAGGCTTCCGGGTCAGCCTACGCCGGCTCTTCTTTGTGCGCTATCAGGAGATCAGCAGACGTCCAATCGATACTAGACAATGCTTCAAAAATGGTTTCATTGTTGATAATTGGAGCAGGATCAATGTTAGGGGAGAAAGTATCTTACGCCTAGGTGGAGTGAGATCCACAATGTCATGAGTCGGCGCTTTTATTCTGGTGTTATCCATGTTGTAAGCTGATGACCTACAAGTGTAGGGGATCTATCATAGTCCTTTCGATAAGTAAGAGTGTCGAACCCAAAGAGGAGCAGAAGGAAATGATAGGCAGTTTTCAATAAGGTATTATCTGCAAGCACTGAAATTATAGTTAACAGATAGTTTTGTGATAAGATAATTGGTAGCAAGTAATAAAAGGTAAAAGTAAATAAGGTGCATCAAGGTGGCCCAATCCTTTTTGTAGCAAAGGATAAGCCTGGACAAACTCTTGTGCAAGGTAAAGCGCTCCCGAGCACATATGGGAATTATCGTCGAGCTAGTTTTCATCACGATCGTCTAATTCGCGTTCGGTACTTTGATAATTTGGTATGTGGGTGGACCGGTGCTTGGGTGATGCCCTTACTTGGAAAAGCCTCCCACTTATGATTAACCTCTAATGCAAGTGTCCGCAACTACAAAAGAAGTATTAAGGTAAACCTAACCATAGCCTAAAACATATGGATCCAAATCAGCCCCTTACGAAGCAACGCATAAACTAGGGTTTAAGCTTCTGTCACTCTAGCAACCCATCATCTACTTATTACTTCCCAGTGCCTTCCTCTAGGCCCAAATAATGGTGAAGTGTCATGTAGTCGACGTTCACATGACACCACTAGAGGAGAGACAACATACATCTCATCAAAATATCGAACAACCAAATTCACATGACTACTTATAGCAAGACTTCTCCCATGTCCTCAGGAAAAAAAGTAACTACTCACAAGACATAATATTGTTCATGATCAGAGGGGTATTAATATGCATAATGGATCTGAACATATGATCATCCACCAAATAAACCAACTAGCATCAACTACAAGGAGTAATCAACACTACTAGTAACCCACAGATACCAATCTGAGGTTTGGGTACAAGGATTGGATACAAGAGATGAACTAGGGTTTGAGAGGAGATGGTGTTGGTGAAGATGTTGATGAAGATAGCCCTCCCCAAGATGAGAGAGTTGTTGGTGATGACGGCAGTGACAATTTCCCGCACCCGAGGGAAGTATCCCCAGCAGAACAGCTCTGCCGGAGCCCTAGATTGGTTTCCGCCAAGTTTCCGCCTCGAGACGGCGGCGTCTGGTCCCGAAAGCCTCCTTATGATTTTTTTCCAGGTCAAAACACCTCATATAGGAGAAGATGGGCATCGGGGGGGCCATCGGGGGGCCCACGAGGCAGGGGACGCCCAGGGGGGGGCACCCCCCACCCTCGTGGATAGGTGGTGGCCCCCCTGGTGATCTTCTTTCGCCAGATATTTTTTTTATTTTCTGAAACGGTGTCCTATGGTGTTTCAGAGCTTTTTGAGTTGTGAGAATAGGTTTCTAGAGTTTGCTTCTTTTCAGCCCAGAATTCCAACTGCCGGTATTCTCCCTCTTCATGTAAACCTTGTAAAATAAGAGAGAAAAGGCATAAGTATTGTAGCATAACATGTAATAACAGCCCATAATGCAATAAATATCAACATATAAGCATGATACAAAATGGACGTATCAACTCCCCCAAGCTTAGACCTCGCTTGTCCTCAAGCGAAAGCGGATAACGAAAAATATGTCCACATGTTTAGAGATAGAGGTGTCGATAAAAATAAAATACGGACATGAGGGCATCATGATCATTCTCATAATAGCAACATATATATATATATAAACACTATTATTATCACGAGATCAAAATATTATTCTGATCACAACATTAACTTCCTGAGTTACACGCCTGAACTTCCCTCTGTAGGAACCCGACCTTCGGGCTATCTTTGCAACCGTGTCTCTCCCCGCGAATTTTTCTGGTTATTCGTGTTCTATGTGATGTAAGTGTAATCTTCAAACGGTTTCTAGCAACTAAATGGCCATTTTAAATAGGAATCTCGCTCATAAGCGAATTTTGCTCTCGGGTCGTGATGAACTCGCGTTTTTTGCAATTTTACTGCCTCACTTGTTCGACCTGAACTTCCCTCTGAACTAGGTCGAACTTCCACCAACATTGCCCAAACGGGGCTTGCGGTATACCGTTGGAAAGCTATGGACACCAGTATCATGACCCAACTTAATTTTTTGTCAAAATGTAAGCGGTTTAAGAGCAGTTTTGAAAACCGTTTTTTCTTCACACAAAAAACATGAATCGTATTTTTGATCTCATTTCTAAACCGTTTATCGAAATGCGTCATATAATATGTCGTTGGAAAGCTGCTGCAAAACCGCTCCTTCCACATGTTGAAAGTTTTCTCCAATTCCCTACAGTTTAAAGAGTAATTTGGAAAAACGTAAATTTTTACAAACCGAAAAGCCGAGTTCGTATTTTTGCTGTAATTTCTAAACGGCTAATCCAATTAGGGCATATTATATGGCGTTGGAAAGCTTATGAAAATGCGCTACTTTTTCATGTTGAAAGTTTTTTTCCAATTTTGAACGGTTTAAGAGTAATCTAGAAAACGGTACAAGTCTTACTGAATTCATATTTTCGAGCTCATTTTTTAACCGTCTGAATGTAGCAAATGATATGGCGTTGGAAAGCTTGAACAAATGCGAAACTTTTTGGTATGTATTGTTTCTCCCAATTCTTTACGGTTTTAAGTCAGTTTTGAAAATGACGGAAAACGTATTTTCGCTGTATTTTCTACACACTTTATCGAAATGGAGCAAGTAATATACCGTTGAAAAGCTACAGAAAATGCAAAACTTTTTCGTGTTGACGGTTTTCTCTGATTCCCAGCCGTTTTCAAGTAACTGCGAAAATGGCGAGATCATTTTTCTGCCTTTATCACGAAACAGATTCTTCGAAAATCCACCGCGTGAAGAACCTGAACTTCTGGGTACGTGTAGTTGAACTTCACTCTGTTTTCACGTGCTTTTTTTGCTTGCAGTTCTACATCCACTGCTCGTAGCTGTCCATCCACTCATCCGAATTGAGCAAGTGATATACCGATGGAAAGCTGATGTAAACACGCAACTTTCATGTGCTAATCATTTTTTCATACTCGCGAAGGTTTTAAAAGTTTTTCATCTGAAATTCATTCGGTGTAGTAGTTGAACTTTCTGCTCTTTCCACGTTGAACTTCTGTCGCATATTTTTGTTTGTAATTTGTTAAATTCAACATGCGGTCAAATAGAACCTTACAAACGAGAACCTTTGAACTTAGCCACAAATGTTTTTCTTTTCTTTTGCAAGCCCTCAAATTATAGGATGTTTTTTATGTTTTTATTTTAATGAATTGTTTCATGTACCAACATTCAGAAAAAATATGAGTTTTTTTTATAAACTTTGAACTTCTCTGTTATTTTAATTGAACTTTTTAGATTTATTCTTAGAAAGAATATGTTCTATTAAATTGAATTTTTGTATTACTTTAAAAAACATTACATTTTGGATTTTTGTAAATGTGCTCTGTTACAAGTATGTTTTATTCTTAAAAAACATTGGATTTTTGTATTAAAATATGTTCTATTACAATTAACATGCTTGTCCTTCTCGAACATTACATTTTGACCTTTTGCACAAAGAAATTTTTTAAAATGAAAATTTTGTAAATATGCTCGGTTACAAGTAAACATACTTGACTTTCAATTAATATTTATCTTATAGGCATTAACACAAGCACATTTTTTTTGAAAGGAACACAAGCACATTTGTCTGCTAGTAACGACCACAACATGGAGTCCCTGTAGGTTCGGTTCAACTATATCAACGAGTGAAGAATGCAGAACAAGGACTCGGAATTTAGAAACAACAAGAGACCACCAGACATCGCTTTAACTTCAGAGATAAATAGAAACATCTTCTGGCCACACATAGCACTACTTTTCAGCTACGTGAGCTACACTAACTTTTCTTCACACAAACTATGGAGTTGGACGGTGATTGAAGCAAAGGTGAATAGAAAATTAAGGCTCACTCATCACTCCCGTAGCACCTCTGTAATGTCCCCTGCTATCTATAACTCCGTGCACAACGAGGAGGAGGAGCTTCAGAGTGGCCTGGCTGCCACGCGGGAGGATGGAGCAGGAGGGAGTTGGCTAGGTTGGGGTGGCATAGGAGTTCGCAAGCTGCTCCATGGGGTTGGTCGAGCCGGCGCAAGGTGCAGCGCAGGATGGTGGTAGCTAACTGAAGATGGGGGCGTGGGGCATCGACCACCTTTTCATTTCTTTTCAGAGATGAGAGCAATTGTTGTAGTTTACGCGCACGCGAGGTAGCTGTTCGCACACGAACACGTCACCGTGTACCCTCGACGCCGGGGGTGATGCACCGCAGCTCACGTCGAAAGAGACCCGTCCGGAAGCGCGGTACGCAGGCAATCCGGCGGGTGCTTTTGTAGACCCGAAACCCCACGCGCCCGGGAGGGACCCCGTCAGGGCGCGTGGCGGCTATGGGCTGCCCTAGGTCGGCCTGACCGCACCTAGGGCCTCGAGGTTCGCCGCCCTGCAACAAGAAGAACGGACGAAGAACGAGGAAGAAGAAGAACTAGGGTTAAGGAGAAAAGGTAAAAGATAAAAAGTGATAGATGAATTGATCGATTGTGTGTCCTTCAATCGGCCGTCACCCCTTAGGTATATAAGAGGCGGCTGGACTTCCCGTGCAAGGAAAAGGCTTGGACTCACGTCCAAAACCCTAGCCAAATTCGGATTGGTTTTGTCCGAACTTTCCAAAACTGTTCGGTTTAAACTGGCTGTACCTTGCGGGTACTTTTTGAGGTGGTAAACGACCTCGGATGGAAAAGAGCCCAAAAGCAATCTTGACCGTTTCGACGAGATGAGAAACTTTCATGTTGAACGTTTTTCGATTTGAAGCCATCTTCTAGGCCAAAACGGTCACGCAATACAGGCTGTTATTCGCGCTACCCATCAGACATGTGGCTGGTGGGGCGCGCCACTTATGGCTCTCTGACAGGGCTGTGTTCGGATGGCTGTAACTTTTGCATACGAACTCGGATTGCGACGATTTTTATATCAAAATCGACCGTTTCGACGAGACGCACAACTTTCATGTTGAAACTTTTTCCATTTGAAGTCATCTTAATTGGGTTTCAAGCCATTCTTTAATTTGGTGTCATCATGAGCATCTCTGAACTTGTCATAACTTTTGCATCCGGACTCCGTTTTAGACCACTTTCATATCCATCTTGATCTTCTCAAAGAAAGCCATCTCATGGTGACTTCCAATCATAAGTTTGAAGTAATCTTGACATATATTAAAGCAATTTTTACGATTGTGCCACTTTTGAGTGTCAACACATGCCCCCCTGTTTTTCGGCAAAGCAAGCGTGCCGAAAAATAATGTGTACCATGTTGGTTCTAAGGACGATGTCAACACCCCATCGGCCATTTATATGCTTAGGACGATAATTATATATCGTCCATTATTGTTCTTGAACCCTTGATGCAAACTTGGGCGAAACCTTCTCAACTTCATTAACAATCCGATGATAAAGTTCCATAGATATGTATCTCAAGGTCATCCTCCGAACCATATTGTTCCCCCTTTTGCTAGGATTTTGTAGATAATCAACAATAAACTCTCTCCAATCCTTACTATCACCTGCATCAAAATTCATTAGTGGCCGAAGCTGTGAACTTCGGTTCGGCCTTACCTATGTTGACGAGACGAAGCATCGGCTATTGAGAGAAATGCAATACACCATGATTACCGTAGTAGCCGGATGCTTGCTGTGCCAACTCTTTTGAATTGTCAGGTCTAAATATAAGAACAATTTTAAAGCAACCCAAGGTAAATTTTGCATCTAGACATATCTCAAAATAAACTATAAGTGATTCGTCAAAACATTGAAAACTCTTGTATATTTGTTGCACTACTCATAAAGAATCACAGAAAGCCTCAAGATGTATAGCACCTTGTCTCGCTCTCGATTCGAACTAAGGACGATGCTAGAATACTACACCGGCCATGCATTGACATATTCTTAGGACGATAGATAAATATCGGCAATTACCATGTAAACTTCATTCAAAGCACATATGGCCGAAACAAACAAATGAAATGACAAACTAAGTATTTCGGCCCTTTGGATCAGCAACAAACTTGTAGCTAATCAAATGTATAGTGACTTGGTAATACCCTTTCATGATGTAAGAAATTATATGGCATCCATGGATTAAAATAAGCCCATTGAGGATTACCAATCATACCTGATGACGAATTCCATGACATGGGTGTTAATGGCATAGTTGAAGAATATGGATAATGTGTAGACCGAAGATGCTGAAACCTTCGGCTTCGTCCTTCATAGTTTTCACTCTTTTCCTTCTTCACCTTTGCCGCACTTCTTGTAATGGAAGCTTGCACATAATTCTTATTTTGAGCACTTCCTTTGGGAACCCATGCCATGTTTCTTTCTTCAAGTTCTTGCGCACTAAGTTTTTGTAATTTCTTCTTTTGCCAATATGATAAGCCGAGTGGGCACCCCGGCTGCGATTTTGTCTTGGCCAATAGCAATCCTTTTTTGGCCTTGTGCACTCTCAACTTCTTTTCTTCAGATTTGGCACTTTGACTCTCAATAATTGGTTGCTTCATCTCATTGCCTTTAGTAGCCAATGTCAACACTTTAATTGGCTCTTTTTCATTTGAGATCAAATCTGAAGTTGCACTCTTACGACCATCTCTTTTAACACGGTAAACTTGCTTGACCACCTCTTTTTTCTTCCTTGAGCTCCTGACCGATTCCTTGTGATTGAAACGGTCTTTAACATGTGATTGTTCAAATGTTGATCTTCTCGGAGCTGCATAATATTGGTGAGATGGTCTAAAATAAGATGGAGAATGCGCCCTTGTATCATACCTCTCCCATGATGGATATGGATCTACTTGAGCATAGGGAGGCATCCACGACATTGGCATTGGCGGCCCAAAATAAGGATATGAATATGTTTCATAAAAATTGTCACTTTGCCAATACCGATCCTCATACTTGTGCCTTGGGGGTGATCTTGGTTTCTTTGTATGATTTGGCCGATAAGCATTCTTCTCTTCACTCTTCTTTTGATACTTATCCAATAGTTCAGCGAAAGTGATTTTTGATCTCTTACACTTGCGCTTATTTTGGCCTTTGCTTTCTTTTGGTTTGCTTTCATCGATCATTGGATTTGCTTGTTGCCCTCCAGTCCTTGGCGTCTCCATTGTAGCTTCGATGGAATTCTTGCCCTCAAGATTATGTTCATTATGCTCTTCAACAACTTCTTTACTTGAAAGCTTGATCCCATCACCTGCAGTTTTTATCTTCTCTATAAATGGATCGGCTTGAAGTAGCCGATGCAAAAACTTTCTGCCATCGGGACCAATCGGAATAGACTGGTCATCTCTTGGTGTTCCAGCAAATTTCACTCGTCCTTTTTCAATGGCCGATTTAACTATTTGACGAAACATATTACAATCCTCAAAATTATGTTTGAACGAATGATGCAACCTACAATACATTCGTCCTTGAATTGATAGATTGACATGGTGATCAAGAATTCTTATGTAATTATTTTTCAGCAACAAATCAAATATTTGATCACACATGCTTGAATTGAAGGTAAACTTTTTATTCTCTAGCCGATCTTGCTGTTTGAACGGCTTTGGAGATAAGCAAACGAATGGTTCAGATTTGTAGTCTCCCCATTCGGCTATGCATTGTTTTTTCCATTCTATCTCCGATGTTTTTGGATAAGATATTATATTAGCATCAGTTTTCTCAATAGAATTTAACCTTGGCTTTAAATTTCTAAAATGAAGATATTTAGAACATACATGTCTTAGTTGAGACCAAGTGCAAGCCAAGTACGAAATAAGCAAAGCTACCCAACTAGATATGAACTTTACATAAAGCAACGGGGAAAGCTTTGGCTGTAACAATAAGTCAATATCGGTCTTTATAAATGGCGTAATAGGTTGACCGATATGTTCCATAACAAGTTTATTGCTAACAAGTAAATTACCCTTCTTCATTGGTCTTTCGAAATTACTTATCAGCATATTTCTTATAGATGCATCAATAATGAAGTCGCGACCAAATATGAAAATAGGTAAATTGCTCTCTATGCATACCTCTTCAAATATGTTGGGGGAACATGATGGTGGTGTCACTTGAAGAACATCTTGCTCCGTCTTTGAATGGCTCCCCAACACCTTTTCATCATCTTTTTCTTGATTCCGTGCATCATTGCTTTGAAGATCCATGTCAGCAGAACTTTGTTCGGCTACTTGTTCTTGTCCTTGAGGCTTGTCAATTTCTATGGCACGGAACTCATAGGGCAGGAAGTAGGTTCCATTGACTTCGGAAAAATCAAGTATGACTGTTTTGCTATGCTTTCCATGCCCTTTCTCAATAATGCTTGCCTCTTTGGATTTGATGGACTCAGAATATATACTACTTGATTCGGCTATTCTAATAACCGGATTTTCTTTGTTACCTGAATCAACAACTTTATCTTTTTGAATTTGCAAGGCTTCTCGCTCTCGTCTAAGTTTAGCCCACATCTTAGCTTGGCGAGCTTTAAACTTTTTCATCTCAATTTCCATCCACTCGTCATGAGATTGCCCCCCAATACTTTGAGACTCTTTCGGCAATGAGGTGCCGAAACTTTGCGATTGTTTAGGTGGTACACTGGATGGTACAGCACTGGGCAACTGCATCATTTGCACAACTCTAGCTTTTACAGCAGCAAAATCATGAGGCTTCCCGCCTTCTATTAGTTCTTGGCGAATAGAGTTGCACAAATCCCAAGAGAATGTAAGCTTGTTCTCAATTACCCAGTCTGGATATGGTTGCCCCCCAATGCTTTTAGACTCTTTCGGCAATGAGATGTTGCCAAAATTCTGTAATTGTGTAGGGGGGACATGATATGCCACATTAGTAGATGAAGGCATTTGTGCTCCTGCAGAAGTTTCACTTATTCGGCCATGACCATTAAGGTGCGGAGCCGAATTATGGACATCAACAGTTGCATATGGTGCCAAAAAACTAGTAGCATGAGGTGTAGCATATGATGTTTGAGGGTAATTGGCCGAATAACTAGTAGTAGCATGGCCAATTCCCCTATCCACCAGCATGTTTGGATTAACATGTTGCAAATTAGTTGCCGATGAATAAAAAGATGAAACACTATGTTGCATGCCATTGAAAGATCCTACATGGGGTGTTTCAACTTGGTTAACCGAACTCATCATGTTGCTCATCGGCATATGAATTTGCTGGGTTGCCGACGCATGTGAGTTGGAATACATATGTTGCATGTTACTAATATCATAAGAAATTGAACCATGTAAATTACTTTGAATCGGCCCTTGCACGTAGTTAGATGCATGATTGAAAAAACCAGGGCTGGCCGATAGAGTATATTCATTGAACGATCTAGTAACATCATATGAATTATTTGCATCTACATAAGGGGGTTGGGTATTCATATTACCTTTGTAGATTGCAAACCCTAGATGACGATCTCTTCGTAGCAAGAACAGGCCGGAGACCGCTCAAAGCTTCTTCCCCAGCGGAGTCGCCAAAAAGTGTGTTCGCACACGAACACGTCACCGTGTACCCTCGACGCCGGGGGTGATGCACCGCAGCTCACGTCGAAAGAGACCCGTCCGGAAGCGCGGTACGCAGGCAATCCGGCGGGTGCTTTTGTAGACCCGAAACCCCACGCGCCCGGGAGGGACCCCGTCAGGGCGCGTGGCGGCTATGGGCTGCCCTAGGTCGGCCTGACCGCACCTAGGGCCTCGAGGTTCGCCGCCCTGCAACAAGAAGAACGGACGAAGAACGAGGAAGAAGAAGAACTAGGGTTAAGGAGAAAAGGTAAAAGATAAAAAGTGATAGATGAATTGATCGATTGTGTGTCCTTCAATCGGCCGTCACCCCTTAGGTATATAAGAGGTGGCTGGACTTCCCGTGCAAGGAAAAGGCTTGGATTCACGTCCAAAACCCTAGCCAAATTCGGATTGGTTTTGTCCGAACTTTCCAAAACTGTTCGGTTTAAACTGGCTGTACCTTGCGGGTACTTTTTGAGGTGGTAAACGACCTCGGATGGAAAAGAGCCCAAAAGCAATCTTGACCGTTTCGACGAGATGAGAAACTTTCATGTTGAACGTTTTTCGATTTGAAGCCATCTTCTAGGCCAAAACGGTCACGCAATACAGGCTGTTATTCGCGCTACCCATCAGACATGTGGCTGGTGGGGCGCGCCACTTATGGCTCTCTGACAGGGCTGTGTTCGGATGGCTGTAACTTTTGCATATGAACTCGGATTGCGACGATTTTTATATCAAAATCGACCGTTTCGACGAGACGCACAACTTTCATGTTGAAACTTTTTCCATTTGAAGTCATCTTAATTGGGTTTCAAGCCATTCTTTAATTTGGTGTCATCATGAGCATCTCTGAACTTGTCATAACTTTTGCATCCGGACTCCGTTTTAGACCACTTTCATATCCATCTTGATCTTCTCAAAGAAAGCCATCTCATGGTGACTTCCAATCATAAGTTTGAAGTAATCTTGACATATATTAAAGCAATTTTTACAATTGTGCCACTTTTGAGTGTCAACAGTAGCATTGAAAGTAAGGTTAAGTAACACACGCTGAAGGCCCATGTCGGCTGCATACCAAAGAGGCGCGGGGCTGTGGCGGCCGTTGGTGGACTTGCCCACACGCTTGAGTTGAATTGACGTTCAGCGCGGAGGCCAGCAACAGCCAGGCCACTCTGAAGCTGCTCTGGCATGATGTACCACGGGAGAGGAACTCAAACGGACACAAGTGGCGCACTTGGACTGCTGAAGCAGTGGCCGGAGCAACAACCTGCAGCGGCCAGCGACGCTAGCTGGACTAGGACGCACACGAACGGTGGCATCGGATTAGCTTGGGACGTCCAGCGGCGGCAGGTGGGGTTTGGCCGGGGGCTCGCGCTGCAGGTAGGCTAGCCACGCACGAGCATGGGGGAGCGCAAGGACCGACCGTGCTTGCTCGATCCCGTTGACGGGGAAGAACCCAGGATCAGGGGGAGACCAAATATGGAAGGGGACGACCGGGATTCGAGGCGTTGCAGTGGGATCAGACGCGCAGAGACGAGATCCATCTCGCGGCGGCGCGCGGGAGTTGCCGGCGGCGGCGACTCGCGTGATTGCCTGGGGCGGCTGCGCGCGGGGTGGGTGAGGTGGGCGGAGCACGTGGGGTGGGCCGGTGGCGGGGTGCATAGGGTCGATGGTGGGAATCATGCGGGTCAAGGGTCGAGCGCCGTTTCTCGAGTTTGGGAACACCACGTCGCTTCTTACAGGGGCCGACCGTGATCCAAATAACTATTCTAATCTTGGGATTAGAATAGCGCCACCCTATATATATATATATATATATATACGACTGAGATGTATCAGCACACATCTGACTACGCCACCTCCGCATAATCAAAGCGACACGCATAGCTCGGGTCCAAATCCATCCGAGCTAAGTATTGGCCATTCAAAAAATATATGAATGATCAAGAACACATATAATAAAAGCAAATGCCCAACAACAGATAAATCGTAAACAAAAGATGAAACTGATAACAAAAACAATAATTCATGCCATATGCATCATTCTCAGCCAAAGGATTACATGGGTGTACGGATGGCCAAGCCTCGGATCAACTAACAAAGATGGTGATAGAGACGTTGATGAACTCGTTGGAGACGATCGCGGTGACTGTAGAGGTGACAACGGTGATGGTGGAGATGGTGGAACACCCCCAGTGGGCTGCCGACGACACCACTCAACGCCCTTATACACCGCGGATCACCACCCTCGACGGCCTCCATGGTGAAAACCCACTAGTGCAGAGACGTGCTATACAAACGGGTTTTTACCCCCTTTTCGCGATGGAGTTTTAAACCGTCGCATAGTGAGTGTATGCGATAGGGGGTCCTTCCCACACGACCCAGAAACCGTCTGGAATAGGTCCTTCGTCCACACAGGCGGAGGCAAAATGAGCTCGTGTGCGATCGGGCGAGGCATCAAAACCCAATTGTTTCCGTTCATATGTACATCCCACACGGTGAATCCTAGAGAAACATTTCCGTTCGTATGTATATCACACACAGTTTTTTGTGTGGTAACATTTGTGCAAGGTGGCCTAATGCAAACAGTTTTGTGCCGGAAGCCGTGTGTGATTGTTAGTTGATCCAACACGTCTACTTTCTAGAAACCGTGTGGGTTGTTTGAGTTCATCGCCCACGATGTTGTTTGAGTAACCGTCTGCAATAGAAAACCCCAATAAGCAGGGTGATTAGCCTATTATTGATAATCCATGTAGTAGTCAAACTGAAATTTCTTATAAAACACACCAGATATTTCATATCCGTATAACGGCAACCAGGATTTCATAATCGAATTACATCAGATAGCTTGAGCACTCAGTTATGCCATTACACACCAGCACCAAGTTTCACATGCAACATCGAAAACCTTTGGAAACTAGCATCATACACGGTAAATAGACAGATAAATCTCATCCGGGAAACTGCAGAAGCGGAAGGTAAATATTGAGCCTTCGGTGATGTTGAATGTCCTTGCAACTTTAGCCCACTAGCTATGGATAATTGCCCTACCAACCTTCGTCATCTTCAGGAAGACTTCAATATTGTACCTGTGATAGCTTGGCTTATTAGGGATGATAGACTACTCATATCAATAAGGAATTCCTTCTTTTCCGGAAGCCCATTGATGGCTTCTCGCCCCTCGTTGGTTACCCCAAGTGGAAGGTTGAGATGTAGCGTAGCGGCAAATTTCCCTTGGCAAAGATACCAATGATCGAATCCCGTGAGACTCCGAGGGTCGACAAGTAGGTGTCAACGGCGCCAGAAACTTAGCGGTTGACGGGACCTGCACACAGATACAGATAACTTTGCTCCCAACGAGTACAGAGAGGTTGTCAATCCCTCCGGCCTTGTTGTTTACAAAGGATCAAACACAAGAGATAATAATGATAGATATGACTGCAACTAGGAAATAAAAACAGGAAGTAAATAGAAGGTGTGATCAGCGGTGGTAATATGGACCGGGGTCCCATGATGTTCACTAGTGATGTCTCTCTCCCAAAAGACGATAAAACAGCAAAGAGGTAAACAAATTACAGCTGGGAAATTGACAGGATTATGTGCGCAAACCAATGCTAACTATGCTGCAAAGAAAGGTAGAGGCTCAAAAGCATGGGCGGTACGCCAAGGCAAGTAGACCAAAATCCATCTGCATCTACTACTAATCATCCACCTTGAGATATCTATCCAGAACATCTCGCTGGTATTAAGTTGCGAATCCCACCCAAAGTGTAAACTCAAAGCAACAGACAACTGCATTAAAAGAACTTTGCGTAAAGTAAACAATCCTTGCACCCGCAAGTACAAGCACCGTTGTTTTCTCCCTTGTGGCAACAGCACATCCCCTAGACTCATGTTTCTGTCACTCAAGCTAGTCATCAGGGGGCATGAACCCACAATCAAGCATAACGCTCCCTCTTGGAGTTACTACCTACTACTTGGCCAAAGCAATAAACAGCAACGGAGAACATGCAAGAATTACTCAAGAACAAAGATATAAAAGAGGTGAATCAAATATATTACTCAAACACAATCTGAACATAGTCTCATAATCCATCAGATCCCAGCAAACTCAGCAAAGCGACAGCAGAAAGATTACATATGTGCCTCGATCATGTAGAGCAGCTCACGAGGTCTAAACCATGAAGAGCAAAGAGGGGAGGAGAACATCACATAGCTACTGATCATCGACCCATGGTCCAAGGTGGACTACTCACGACTCATCCGGGAAGCGTCCATGGTGGTGGAGAAGCTCCCGGTGGTGGTTCTCCCCTCCGGCAGGGTGCCGGGAAGAGTTCTCATGATGCTCCCGATCTTGGAAGCGCTGCGGCGGCGGAACGGAGGCGAGATCGCGAAAAAGGGTTCTGTCCTCGAGGGTTTCGAGACGAGAGGGATATATATGCGAAGGGGGGCAGCCAGAGGCGGAGCAGGGGCCCCAGGCGCCCCCCTGGCGCGGCCAGGGGTGGGGCCGCGCCAGGTGGCCGCCTGGGCCTCCCCTGGCTCCCCTCTGGCCCATCTTTGGTTCTTCGCGAAGCTTCCTGTACGCTGATTTTTCCTATATTTTTCCTGGAATTTTTGGAGCACTTTTAATATGGGGGAAACCTGAAATAGAAAAACAACAGAAAACAGGAACTGGCACTGTGGTGCACTGAGTTAATAGGTTAGTCCAAATATGATCAAAAGTGCATGGAAGTGCATCAATATCATAGCAATATCACACAAAAGAAGCATGGAGCAAGCAGAAATTATAGATACGTTTTGGACGTATCAACATCCCCAAGCTTAATTCCTGCTCGTCCTCGAGTAGGTAAATGATAACAAGCATAATTTCTGTGGTGACATGCTATCAACCATATAAGAACCTTTAAGTAAAGCAATCAAGGCATGTAATTCAATTCAAGTCATAACAAGCAAGAGTCTATATTAGCATTGTAACAAGCAACATAAGAACATAAAGGTGCAAGAGCTCTCGCTGTCCGTGACTCGAATGTCTCCAAATGGTGTTTGCGTGCAAGAAAGGGGATAGGGATATACAAGAGAGTAAAACATAGTTTTTGTATTGTTGAGAACTTAATCTACTAAAGTTTCACACTTGGTCTTCTTTGGAATCTTATCTTGACTCATCCCCAGACCTCTAGCCAGGTACAAGTCAAAATGATCCACTCCCTTTCGATATTTTGAGCACTCATGCAATGGATGAGCGTAAGCAAGAAAGTTGACACTTAGGATGGCAAAGAGAGAAAAATGATGAAGGGGGAAGACAAAAAAGGTGTGAAAGGCTCACATCAATGAGGACAATCATAGGCGAGAGAAAGCCAAATGATAGATATGATGTGAGGAGTTGGGATTGCCATGCAACGGATGCACATATGAGCTAAGGTAAGCTCTCCAATGGAACTAGTGGGGGTGCATCCAACTTGCTCGCTCAAGAAGACCTAGAGCTCTTTTGAGGAGGCTCATCATTGGAATATACAAGCCAAGTTCTATAGTGCGAAGGTCCCCACATAGCTATATGCATGAATGATAATCTCTATGGAGTACAAGGTATAAGATGAAGTACGAGTGTGGATCTCTCAAAAGGAATAGTAGTGTGCCCCCTTCTCTCTTTTTATTTCTTTTTCTCTTTTTTCTATATATTTTTTGTGGCCTCAATGGCTCTTTCTATTTAACTCTCATTTGTCCTCTTTGGGATCTTTTGATTTTGTCCTCTTTGGGATCTTTTCCTCACTTTAGGGGCAACACTCTATGTATTACAAGAAGTATAGAAGATCTTTCACACTTTACAAAAGTACTCAACATAAAGAAAATGAAACTATCATGATGTATGCAAATGTATGCCTCTGTCGATGTAGCAGGATATGCAATGATACTAGCGCGTCATGTAGCAATGATTAGGGCAAGGCCCAACTAGCATGCGGCTCATCGATCAAGCAAAAAACATGTATGACATGAAGATCAAGTCATGAGAAGATGGATGTTGCATGGCAATGTATCTCGGAAAGGCTATGGAAATGCCTTGATAGGTAGGTATGGTGGCTGTTTTGAGGAAGGATATAATGAGGCTTATGATGACAGAGCGTATCGTGCCAAGGATTTGGATGCACCGGCGAAGTATGCGCCAACTCTCGAGGTGAGAAAGGGCAATGCACGGTACCGAAGAGGCTAGAAAAAATATGGCTAGGTGGAAGTGTCAACTTTCGAATACTCACATTAGTCCGAAGAACTCATGCACTTATTATAGGTAACTCTCAATCTAATTAGGAGGTTCACAAAGAGACAAGTACCCCGGGGAGGAGTGTATGGGGGTTTGGTTATCCTTGCGCATCCTCGACTCATGGTACGTGAGTGTACTCTAATATTCGATTCGATCCCTCCAAAGATTAGTGATCCATCTAATAGCTAAAGTTCTCAACTATTTTGTAGGTTTTCAAAAATAAACACGGATTGCCCAAAATACGACATCTATCACTAATAGGCTAAAGCTCTTGACACCAAAAGTTCAGACATTACTCATGGCAATACCTCAAAACTATTGCAAGTTACTACTAAAATTAAATAGCAACCTCAATTACCTACTTTAAGTTAAGACACACAACTCAGTGCAACATGCAAACTCTCTTAACAAGATAAACATGAAAACTCAAGAGAGTTCAGCAACCAACTAAACAAAAGCTCTTTAAAAAGAAAAGCATGAAAACTAAGAGCTAAACATGACAGCAGCTATGGAAAGACAAAGAACACACACAGCAAAGATAAGCATGAAAATCCTATGTTGTGTTCTAGGTTGAAGTGGAGCGTGTTTCTCTCCCACACAAAGAAAGCTGGGTTCTAACTTGTTATGAATAGCAAGTAAAGCTAAAGAAAGCTAAAAAAAGAAACTAAGAGCAAGACGCTCCAAGCATAGCACATAACGCATGAAGTGATAAGAATATAGTGGAACGAAAGACGAACTGATAATTGTTGATGGAGAAGGGGATGCATGGGGGCATCCCCAAGCTTAGACGCTTGAGTATTCTTGAATATTTCTTGGGGGTGCACGGGGGCATCCCCAAGCTTGAGCGTTTGACCCTCCTGAATCTTCTTTTATCATCTTCCCTCGCACACTTGAAAACTCCCTTCATACATAACTCATCATAATCTGATTAGCGAGGTTAGTACCCACAATAAAATAATTTTTCCCTACTGGAAATAAAGATAATCTTGAAGAGCTACAGTTTCTCAAGATTGCCAAAAGGTTTTTGCAAAGAAAAGGCAAGCTCAAGGTTTACAAAACGAAGAAAAGGCAAAACAGGACAGAATCTGTGAAAAACACACCAGCAGGTAGTAAATAATTTTTTCGGGGCACTTCTGCAACTCAAATCAAAAAACTCAGAACAGACGCTCGAAAGCCAATTGTATAGAGCACGCTGTCAAAAAAATTCAGATCAAAAAGATGATCTGCTGATTTTATTCGAATTTTTCTGTCCAAGGACAGAATCTGTTTTCTGGACAGCACGTCACAACTTTTGAACTTTCTTGCAATCGGAGGCTAAACTTGGCACAAAGCTGAAAAGAAAAGATACAATGATGATGCTACTGTAGTAACAAACATCAAGACACAACAAAAGCAAAATAAAACCTAATTCGTTGTGGGCTGCCTCACAAAAGCGCTTTCTTTTATGCCTTTAAGCTAGGCATGATGCAAAAAGAGAAGATCAAGTTTTATCAAGAGTAAGAGAATAGCTAGCCCGTGTAACGGACTCAAAAGGCAACTTAATCTTATTTCTAGGGAAGTGTTCCATCCCTTTCTTGAGAGGGAATTGGAATTTTATATTCCCCTCTTTCATGTCAATGATAGCACCAACGGTGCGAAGAAAAGGACGTCCCAAAATAATTGGACATGAAGGTTCACATTCAATATCCATAATAGTAAAATCAACGGGAACATAATTGTCATTGACAATGATAAGAACATCGTCGATCTTCCCCAAAGGTTTCTTTACGGAAGAATCAACAAGACGAACACCAAAAGAACAAGGATCAAAAGGTTTCAATTCAAACATATCATACATTCTTTTGGGCATAACGGAGGTACTAGCTCCAACATCACATAAAGCATAGCAAGAGAAGTTATTCAACTTAATTTTAATCATAGGATCCCAACTATCTTCTAGCTTTCTAGGTATGGAGGCTTCTACCCTAAGCTTCTCCTCCCTAGCTTTGATAAGAGCATTAGTGATATGCTCTGTGAAGGCAAGGTTAAGTGTGCTAGTGTGGGGGTCTTTAGCCATTCTTTGTAAAAAGGTGACAACTTCTGAGAGACTAAAATTATCAAAATCAATTTTATCATTATTGAGCAGAATTGTAGTGTCATCTTCTTTGTTTGAATTGCTCTCTATTATAAGAGTTTGGACGTCTTCCCAAGTTTGGGGAAGTGTGGGAGCAACTTTAAACAGGGGCTTATACTTTTTTCCTAGAAGACCATGCCATGGGCATAACTCTCCATTAAAACTAACATAGTCACAAGGTTTATTACTTTTGTAGATCCCGATAGTGGTGATTGGCGTGATGGAAGAAGGGGTGTACTCCTCCCACTTAGTGTTTTTGGTGGAACCCATAGCAGCAGCAAGCAAGATAACTATTTTTGTGATTTTTGGTAAGGGACACTAAAGCAAAAACTGAAAGGTAAACTAACAAGACTAAAAAGCAAAGATAAAAGATAGCGTGCAACTCCCCTATCTTGAAGAGTGGAGTCCCCGGCAACGGCGCCAGAAACTTGCTTGATGGCTTCTCGCCCCTCGTTGGTTACCCCAAGTGGAAGGTTGAGATGTAGCGTAGCGGCAAATTTCCCTTGGCAAAGATACCAAGGATCGAATCCCGTGAGACTCCGAGGGTCGACAAGTAGGTGTCAACGGCGCCAGAAACTTAGCGGTTGACGGGACCTGCACACAGATACAGATAACTTTGCTCCCAACGAGTACAGAGAGGTTGTCAATCCCTCCGGCCTTGTTGTTTACAAAGGATCAAACACAAGAGCTAATAATGATAGCTATGACTGCAACTAGGAAATAAAAACAGGAAGTAAATAGAAGGTGTGATCAGCGGTGGTAATATGGACCGGGGTCCCATGATGTTCACTAGTGATGTCTCTCTCCCAAAAGACGATAAAACAGCAAAGCGAGGTAAACAAATTACAGCTGGGCAATTGACAGGATTATGTGCGCAAACCAATGCTAACTATGCTGCAAAGAAAGGTAGAGGCTCAAAAGCATGGGCGGTACGCCAAGGCAAGTAGACCGAAATCCATCTGCATCTAGTACTAATCATCCACCTTGAGATATCTATCCAGAACATCTCGCTGGTATTAAGTTGCGAATCCCACCCAAAGTGTAAACTCAAAGCAACAGACAACTGCATTAAAAGAACTTTGCGTAAAGTAAACAATCCTTGCACCCGCAAGTACAAGCACCGTTGTTTTCTCCCTTGTGGCAACAGCACATCCCCTAGACTCATGTTTCTGTCACTCAAGCTAGTCATCAGGGGGCATGAACCCACAATCAAGCATAACGCTCCCTCTTGGAGTTACTACCTACTACTTGGCCAAAGCAATAAACAGCAACGGAGAACATGCAAGAATTACTCAAGAACAAAGATATAAAAGAGGTGAATCAAATATATTACTCAAACACAATTTGAACATAGTCTCATAATCCATCAGATCCCAGCAAACTCAGCAAAGCAACTGCAGAAAGATTACATATGTGCCTCGATAATGTAGGGCAGCTCACGAGGTCTAAACCATGAAGAGCAAAGAGGGGAGGAGAACATCACATAGCTACTGATCATGGACCCATGGTCCAAGGTGGACTACTCACGACTCATCCGGAAAGCGTCCATGGTGGTGGAGAAGCTCCCGGTGGTGGTTCTCCCCTCCGGCAGGGTGCCGGGAAGAGTTCTCCTGATGCTCCCGATCTTGGAAGCGCTGCGGCGGCGGAACAGAGGCGAGATCGCGAAAAAGGGTTCTGTCCTCGAGGGTTTCGGGACAAGAGGGATATATATGCGAAGGGGGGCAGCCAGAGGCAGAGCAGGGCCCCATGCGCCCCCCTGGCGCGGCCAGGGGTGGGGCCGCGCCAGGTGGCCGCCTAGGCCTCCCCTGGCTCCCCTCTGGCCCATCTTTGGTTCTTCGCGAAGCTTCCTGTACGCTGATTTTTCCTATATTTTTCCTGGAATTTTTGGAGCACTTTTAATATGGGGGAAACCTGAAATAGAAAAACAGCAGAAAACAGGAACTGGCACTGTGGTGCACTGAGTTAATAGGTTAGTCCAAATATGATCAAAAGTGCATGGAAGTGCATCAATATCATAGCAATATCACACAAAAGAAGCATGGAGCAAGCAGAAATTATAGATATGTTTTGGACGTATCACCCATTCAGACAGAACTACAAAGGTAAGTGTGCTCAGCTTGGAGTAGTTTCAGGACGGGTGACCGATCGGGAAGTTGGTCCCGGGTGCGCACGAGTGAGGACAAAGTGTGCAGAAAAGACTAGTATTGATATGTGAGGCCAGTCTAGATCCCGCCAGGAGTAACGACCACCGACGGGTGTGTCCGGGGCGTTACAAGTTGGTATCAGAGCCGACCCTCGCGGTTACACGGATGTTTGCGGACAGGTGCGCGGTCATGTTATTCATGACGTTTGTGACCCGTCGTGGCACACGACATGGCACATAAACCTTGATGCACAGACGTATGTACCAAGAGGGAACGTTCCTATGGCCTGACGAGGACGTCGATTCCTTTGAGTGGGGGTGTATGTGATAGCCTGGCTTATTAGGGATGATAGACTACTCATTTCAATAAGTAATTCCTTCTTTTCCGGAAGCCCATTCACGCAGAAAAGACTAGTATTGATATGTGAGGCCAGTCTAGATCCCGCCAGGAGTAACGACCACCGGCGGGTGTGTCTAGGGCATTACAGTAACGTGGGTGTTGAATTAATACCTTCCTTGCCTCTTGATGATGCAGGTGGTTTGAGAGGTAATCATCGGTGGACTGCTTTGAAAAGTACTGAAAACAAAGATATGCATAAATCGTTGTTTAAATTTTGAAATGGCGCAAGGGTTAAAAACAAGGTAAAAGAGTTAGTACCATCATATAGTTGCTTGATGTTTTCTTCATTGTGCAAACAAATATCTTGTTGTTATTCATCGCAGGTTTCTTCATCCTAACAATCTTTCTCATTTTCTTGACTTGACTGATATTCATGGACATCTCATTTCCCCATATGCAAAATGGGTCGAACAGTGGGTCTAAGCCACTAACAGTAGGACCTACACGTGCAAGACCAAATTGTAAGAAACCTAAATATTAGAATGATTCCTGCAACTGCACAATAATGTGCTATTAGCGAAAGGACCATGCATGAGCAAACCTCGATGGTAAACCGCAGTGTATCCCATTGTTTCCCTGCAACACATATAAGGAAGATCTTGATCGGGTTAACTGGGAGGTGCCATACTATCAGTAGAATATGTATTGAGTACAACCAAATTTGATTTATTTCTCACATGCATAACAATACAAAATTGTACCCACATCAAATGAAAATCAAATTGCAGAATCGAACCAAACAGTTAAATGGACAGCAGACCAAATGAACCAAAATAGTTAACTAAGCATGACATTGCATAATAGAAACATATACTAGAAGATAAGACAGTTAACAAAACAAATAATGCTTGAGAACAGTACTACAAAATGTAGCAATTGTTGGGCCAAACTGTTAATTGAACATTATATTTCAGAGGACCAAACTGTTAACTGAACATCAGATTGCATATTAACATTACAGAGGACAAATCACTAGAAGGAACTGGCGGTGGCCTCGAAAAAACAGCACGAACTGTATTTTAAAGTAGATAACAACGAAGCGGTGTCGACGGTGGCCTCAAAGACAAGGTGGTCTTCCAAGATCTGGCGGTCCACACATGGCAGCCATAGCGACTTCGTGCATGTGTGTGGTCGCGATTTGCTTCTCCGCTGCCAGATGCTACTGAGCTCCATGTTATACTACGTGCAAAATTGTTGTGGGCGGTGCTTAATTGGAGGACGGGGCCAGTGCTTTCGGCGGAAGGTGTCGCGCCGTCCGCCAGGGCATGTGGGACGAGGAAGGAGGAGGATGGTGTGGGTGGGGTGTGGATTACCTGACGATATCGACGAGGTCGCGCAGAAAAATGAAGGGTCGACGGTGAGGAGGCCGCGCAACAAGAAGAAGGGTCGGCGATGAGGAGGCAGCGCTGCAAGAAGAAAGGTCGTCGGCGAGGAGGCGACACTGCAAGAAGGAGGACCGCCGGCGAGGAGGCTGAGCTACCAATAAGCAGCAGTGAAGGTTTGAACTTGGAAAGCAAGAAGGAACAGTGGAAATGTGGCTTTTGGTGGGAGGGAGGGGGCGGGGAGATATATATTTCCGCGGTGGCAGAAAAAATTCACTTGGTGCCACGAGAAACTGGCGCGCAAGTGTAGTTCAAGCGCTGGTGGTGGACTATAGACGACAAAGCTTCATGCATAAGCTAGACAAGACGGTGCGCCAAGATACTTTGTATCGCATCCCACACGATTCTTGCTAGTAAAGTGTTTGTGGTATACCTGATTTTTTTCATTATGTTTTGAAAGACAAAATGGTGTTATGGAGGGAAAGTATGGTGGTTGAATTGCTAGAACATTTATGTACAGTGAACATGCAACTACATGAGTGTCGTGTTTAAATTTGGAATTATTCCGGGTTCATTTGGCATTTTTATGCATTAATTGAGTTTCTAGGCATTTAATGTGCATAATTCAAATTTGAGCTACAAGCACATGCTCCAGTGCACCAAAGTTTGTTGAAAAATCACATGTGTGTCTTTGGGTGAATTTATTGGTCTGATGCAAGAATGGAAATGAAATTCAAACATCTGGGCGTCGTGGCTCGGCCTGGAACATTGAGAAACTTGGTTTTTAAATTCCTGTAAATTCAAAACTCACCTGAAAATCATGAAAGTTGGCATTGTGTCATTTCATGGCACCAACATGGTGGTAAAAAAAATTGGGCGCATTTGGACTAGTTTTGGTATAAGTTTCTTGCAAACCGGAGCTTCTCTCGAGAAGACTCGTGGTTCCCGAGGGGGGACGTGTCACCTTTGTGTGCGAAACGATATACGCTGCCTTCCCCCCTCCCCTTGATTTTTTACAGAGGCAACACATAACTATATAAGTGTCGTGTTAAAATTTGGAATTATTCCGGGTTCGTTTGGTCTTTTTATACATTAATTGAATTTTTGGGCATTTAATGTGCATAATCCAAATTTGAACTACATGCACATGCGCAAGTGCACCAAAGTTTGTTGAAAAATTGCATGTGTGTCCTTGGGTGAATTTCTAGGTCCCATGCAAGAAATGGGAATGGAATTCAAACATCTTGGAGTCGTGTCTCGGTCGGAAATATTGAGAAACTCGGTTTTTTAATTCCTGTAAATCCAAAACACGCCTGAAAATCATGAAACTTGACATGGTGTCATGACATGGCACCAACATGCTATGGTAATTTTTTGGCCGAATTGTGAGAAGCTTTGGTATAAGCTTCTTGCAAACCGGAGATTCTATCAAGAAGGCTTGTGGTTCCAAGAGGGAACGTGTCACCTCCGTGTGTGAAACGACATACACTACCTTATCCCGCCTTAATTTTTTAACACAGGCATCTTAGACCAAATAGGTGTTCATGCTAAATTTTAGAATTCTTCCGGGTTTGTTTGGCATTTTTTATACATTAATTGAATTTCTAAGCATTAAATGTGCATAATTCAAATTTGAACTAAAAGCACATGCTCCAGTGCACCAAAGTTGGTTGAAAAATCACATGTGTGTCCTTGGGTGAATTTCTAGGTCCCATGCAAGAAATGGAAATGGAATTCAAACATCCGGGCGTCGTGGCTCGGCCACAAATATTGAGAAACTTGGTTTTTTAATTCCTGTAAATCCAAAACACGCCTGAAAATCATGAAACTTGGCATGGTGTCATGACATGGCACCAACATGTTGTGGTATTTTTTGTGGCTAAATTGGGACAAGCTTTGGTATAAGCTTCTTGCAAACCAGAGTTTCTCTCAAGAAGGCTCGATATTTCTAGAAGGAACATGTCACCTCCGTGTGCGAAACGACATACAATGCCTTCTCCCGCCTTGATTTTTTTACATAGGGAGTTGATGCTTCCTAGAACTACATCGGTATTTCCCCAAAGAGGAAGGGATGATGCAGCATAGCAACGGTAGGTATTTCCCTCGGTGTTGAGACCAAGGTTATCGAACCAATAGGAGCACCAAGCAACACTACGTGAACGGCACCTGCACACAAGTAACAAATACTCGCAACCCGGCGTATTAAAGGGGTTGTCAATCCCTTTCGGGTAACGGTGCCAAAAAGTGGCAAACGAACGTGAGAAAGTTGTAATAATTTGATAGATCGAACGCCAAATAAAATAAAGTGCAGCAAGGTATTTTTGTATTTTTGGTTTAATAGATCTGAAAACAAAATCAAATAAAATAGATCGCGAACACAAATATATTAAAGAAGAGACCCGGGGCCGTAGGTTTCACTAGTGGCTTCTCTCGAGAAAAATAGCAAACGGTGGGTAAACGAATTGTTGTTTGGCAATTGATAGAATTTCAAATAATCATGACGATATCCAGGCAATGATCATTATATAGGCATCATGTCCAAGACTAGTAGACCGACTCCTGCCTGCATCTACTACTATTACTCCACACATCGACCGCTATCCAGCACACATCTAGTGTATTGAGTTCATGAAAAACGGGGTAATGCAATAAGAATGATGACATGATGTAGACAAGATATATTTATGTAGAAATATACCCCATCTTGTTGTCCTTAATAGCAACGATACGTACGTGTCGGTTCCCCTTCTGTCACTGGGATCGAGCACCGTAAGATCGAACCCATCACAAAGCACCTCTTCCCATTGCAAGATAAATAGATCAAGTTGGCCAAACAAAACCCAAATATCGGAGAAGAAATACGATTCTATAAGCAATCATGCATATAAGATATCAAAGAAGACTCAAATAACTTTCATGGATGTAAAAAGATATATCTGATAATAAACACAAAGTACATCGGATCCCAACAAACACGCCGCAAAAGGAGTTACATCATATGGATCTCCAAGAGACCATTGTATTAATAATCAAAAGAGAGAGGAAGCCATCTAAGTACTAACTACGGACCTGTAGGTCTACAAAGAACTACTCACGCATCATCGGAGAGGCACCAATGGACTTGATGAACCCCTCTGTGATTGTGTCTAGATTGGATCTGGTGGTTCTGGAACTTGCGGTGGCTGGAATTGATTTTCATCGACTCCCCTAGGGTTTATGGAATATTGGGGTATTTATAGAGCGAAGAGGCGGTGCGGGAGGCCACCGAGGTTGGCACAACCCACCTGGGCGCGCCAAAATCCACAAAAAGTTTCGCTGCATTTTGGTAAGA
Organism: Secale cereale; assembly: GCA_902687465.1. Taxonomy (NCBI): domain Eukaryota; kingdom Viridiplantae; phylum Streptophyta; class Magnoliopsida; order Poales; family Poaceae; genus Secale; species Secale cereale. The sequence goes on along the minus strand of LR738714.1, from coordinate 66,342,074 downwards.
CCAAGAACATCACAAAGAGACTTCGGAATCGTGGATCTCATAAATCATTGCACTCTAATTTTTAATTTTCACTTTGATAGTAGGTTCCCATTCATCATGCAACTTTCTAGGAATTGACACCTCTAATTTCAACTTATCTTCTAAAGCTTTCATCATAGCATCAATAATATGTTTAGTAAATGCTTTATTTTGTTCTTAGGCATGAGGTGAATTTATCATGGATTGCAACAAAGAAATACAATCAATCAAAGAGCAATTATCATAATTAAAGTTTGGTAATCCAAGAGAGTGGGCACATCACTAGTTAAAGTTTTGACCTCTTCAAACCCACTTTTATCAATTTTCTCAATAAGATTTTCACCCTCCGAATTATCGAGACACCTTCTAGCTAAACTTGACTCTTCTTTAGTCCCTTTATCATCAAGTTGAACTTTACTAAACAAGGAATCAATAGAAGAAACATCAATCATTTTAAGATCTTCATTATTTTTATGAAAGCAATCACTATAAAACACTTTTTCTAAAAATTCTCTTTTAGCTCTAAGCATAGCGGTTCTTTTCTTACTTTCATCCATAGAAACATAAAGAGATTTGATTGATTCCTCAACCTTAGGCACAAAAACTTTCAACTTGAGATTTTCCACATCATGAGAAATTCTATCGATACTTCTAGACATATCATCAATCTTACTCAAGTTTTCTTCTATAGAAGCATTGAAAACTTTTTGAGTATTGATAAATTCTTTAATATTGTTCTCTAGATCAAAGGCATTCCTATTGTTATTATAAGAAGAATTGCCATAGGAATTACCATAACTATTAGAAGAATTTCCTGGAAAAGGCCTAGGATTAAAATTACCTCTATAAGCATTACTATTGAAGTTATTTTGCGAGATAAAATTATCACCTATAGCATCACTATTTTTCTCAATCAAAGTAGACAAAGGCATATCATTAAGATCAATAGGAGCATTCTTACTAGCAACCATTTTCATGAGAGCATCAAATTTTCATTCAAAGAATCAATCTCAACCGAATTAACTTTTTTGCTAGTAGGCGCCCTTTCGGTATGCCATTGCGAATAGTTTGCCATAATATTATCAAGTAGTTTAGTGGCTTCACCCAAAGTAATTTCCATAAAAGTACCACCCACGGTGGATTCCAAAAGATTTTTAGAAACAAAATTCAATCCCACATAAAAAAATTGTATGATCATCCAAAGATTTAACCCATGAGTTGGGCAAATTCCTTAGCATCAATTTCATCCTTTCCCAAGATTGTGCAACATGCTCATGTTCAAGTTGCTTGAAATTCATGATCTGGGTTCTAATGGAAATAATTTTTGCGAGCGGAAAATACTTAGTAATAAAAGCATCTTTGCACTTATCCCAAGAATCGATACTATTTTGAGGCAAAGATGAAAACCAAATTTTAGCACGGTCACACAAAGAAAATGGAAAACATTTTAACTTCACAATATCATTGTACACATCTTTTTATTTTGCATATCACATAACTCCACGAAGGTGTTAAGATGGGACGCGCAATCCTCATTAGGAGCACCGGAAAATTGATCTTTCATGACAAGATTCAACAAAGCAGCATTAATATCACAAGATTTTGCACTAGTGGCCGGAGGAGCAAATGGAATGCTAATAAAATCATTGTTGTTGGTATTAGAAAAATCACACAACTTAGTGCTCTCTTGCGTCATTTTGAGCAATTCTAAACAAGAACACAAGTAGGCGATAGATACGACCGAAAAACGGTAAACGGAAAACACAACGAATAAAATGGTAAATTTTTGTGAAGTGGGGAGATGAAAACGAGAGGCAAATGGCAAATAATGTAAATTGCGATGAGATGAGATTTGGGATTAGGAACCTAGTATATGTTGATGATGTCTCCCCGGCAACGGTGCCAGAAATTCTTTTTGATGCTTGCTAGAACTACGTCGGTATTTCCCCAAAGAGGAAGGATGATGCAGCACAACAACGGTAGATATTTCCCTCAGTGTTGAGACCAAGGTTATCGAACCAGTAGGAGAACCACGCAACACTACGTGAACGGCACCTGCCCACAAATAACAAGTACTCACAACCCAACGTATTAAAGGGGTTGTCAACCCCTTTCGGGCAACGGTGCCAAAAATTGGCAAACGGACGTGAGAAAGTTGTAATAAGTTGATAGATCGAACGCCAAATAAAATATAGTGCAGCAAGGTATTTTTGTATTTTTGGTTTAATAGATCTGAAAACAAAAGCAAACAAAATAGATCGCGAATGCAAATATATTAAATAAGAGACCCGGGGCCCGTAGGTTTCACTAGTGGCTTCTCTCGAGAAAAATAGCAAACGGTGGGTAAACGGAATACTATTGGGCAATTGATAGAATTTCAAATAAGCATGATGATATCCAAGCAATGATCATTATATAGGCATCACATCCAAGATTAGTAGACCGACTCCTGCTTGCATCTACTACTATTACTCCACACATCGACCACTATCCAGCACGCATCTAGTGTATTAAGTTCATAGAAAAACGGAGTAATGCAATAAGAACGATGACATGATGTAGACAAGATCTATTTATGTAGAAATAGACCCCATCTTGTTATCCTTAACAGCAACGATACGTACGTGTCGGTTCCCCTTCTGTCACTGGTATCGAGCACTGTAAGGTCGAACCCATCACAAAGCACCTCTTCCCATTGCAAGATAAATAGATTAAGTTGGCCAAACAAAACCCAAATATCAGAGAAGAAATACGAGTCTATAAGCAATCATGCATATAGGAGATCAAAGAAGACTCAAATAATTTTCATGGATATAAAAAGATAGATCTGATCATAAACTCAAAGTTCATCGGATCCCAACAAACACACCGCAAAAAGAGTTACATCATATGGATCTCCAAGAGACCATTGTATTGATAATCAAAAGAGATAGAGGAAGCCATCTAGCTACTAACTACGGACCCGTAGGTCTACGAAGAACTACTCACGCATCATCGGAGAGGCACCAATGGACTTGATGAACCCCTCGGTGATGGTGTCTAGATTTGATCTAGTGGTTCTGGAACTTGCGGTGGTTGGAATTGATTTTCGTCGACTCCCCAGGGGTTTCTGGAATATTGGAGTATTTATAGAGCGAAGAGGCGGTGTGGGAGGCCACTAAGGTGGGCACAACCCACCTGGGTGCGCCTGGGAGCCAAGGCACGCCCTGGTGGGTGGTGCCCGTCTCAGGGTACCCCCCAGGTGCTTTTTTGGCCCAATAGGTGTCTTTTAGTCCAAAAAATTCCACAAAAAGTTCCGTTGTATTTGGACTCCGTTTTATATTGATTTCCTGTGATGTAAAAAACAAGCAGAAAACAACAACTTGCGCTTGGCACTATGTCAATAGGTTAGTACCAAAAATGATATAAAATGATTGTAAAAGATCCAAGAATGATAATATAACAACATGGAACAATCAAAAATTATAGATACGTTGGAGACGTATCAGCAGCTTAGACCAAATAGGAGTTTCGTGCTAAATTTTGGAATTATTCCGGGTTTGTTTGGCCTTTTTTATGCATTAATTAAATTTCTGGGCATTTAATGTGCATAATACAAATTTTAACTACAAGCACATGCTCCAGTGCACCAAAGTTGGTTGAAAAATCACATGTGTGTCCTTGGCTGAATTTTTAGGTCCCATGCAAGAAATAGGAATGGAATTGAAACATTTGGGCATCGTGGCTCGACCGGAAATATTGAGAAATTTGGTTCTTTAATTCCTGTAAATCCAAAACACGCCTGAAAATCATGAAACTTGTCATGGTGTCTTGACATGGCACCAACATGTTCTCGTAATTTTTTTGGCCGAATTGGGACAAGCTTTTGTATAAGCTTCTTGCAAACCGGAGCTTGTCTCAATAAGGCTCGTGGTTCCAAGAGGGAACGTGTCACCTCCTTGTGCGAAACGACATACATTGCCTTCTCCTGACTTAATTTTTTTACACAAGCAACTTAGACCAAATAGGAGTTTTGCGCTAAATTTTGGAATTATTCTAGGTTCATTTGGCCTTTTTATACATTAATTGATTTTCCAGGCATTTAATGCTCATAAATCAAATTTGAGCTACAAGCGCATGCTCAAGTGTGCAATGTTAGTTGAAAAATCACATATGTGTCCTTGGGTCAATTTCTAGGTCCCGCAAGAAATGGGAATAGAATTGAAACATCTGGGCGCCGTGGCTCGGTCGGAAATATTGAGAAACTTGTTTTTTTAATTCCTGTAAATCCAAAACACACCTGAAAATCATGAAACTTGGCATGGTGTCATGACATGGCACCAACATGTTCTGGTAATTTTTTTGGCCGAATTGCGACAAGCTTTGGTACAAGCTTCTTACAAACCGGAGCTTCTCTTAAGAAGGCTCGTGGTTCCGAGAGGGAATGTGTCACCTTTGTGTGCAAAACGACATACGCTACCTTCTCCCGCGTTGATTTTTTACACAAGCAACTTAGACCAAATAGGAGTTTCGTGCTAAATTTTGGAATTATTCTGGGTTCGTTTGGCCTTTTTTATACATTAATTGATTTTTTAGGCATTTCATGCACATAATTCAAATTTGAAGTACACGCACATGCTCCAGTGCACAAAAGTTAGTTGAAAATCATTTATGTGTACTTGCGCGAATTTCTAGGTCCCATGGAAGAAGTGGGAATGGAATTCAAACATCTGGGTGTCTTGCCTCAGCCGGAAACATCGCGAAACTGGTTCTAAAATTCCCATAAATCTAAAACTCGTCTGAAAATAATGAAACCTGGCATGGTGTCATGACATGGCACCAACATGTTGTGGTCATTTTTTGGCCGAATTGCGACAAGCTTTGGTACAAGCTTCTTGCAAACCGGAGCTTCTCTCAAGAAGGCTCGTGTTTCCGGGAGGTAATGTGTCACCTCCGTGTGCGAAACGACATACACTGCCTTCTCCCGCTTTGATTTGTTTACACATGCAGCTTAGACCAAATAGGTCTTTCGTGCTAAATTCTGGAATTATTCCGGATTCGTTTGGCCTTTTTAATACATTATAATTGATTTTTAGGCATTTAATGCATATAATTCAAATTTGAAGTACAAGTGCATGCTCCAGTGCGCAAAAGTTAGTTGGAAAATCATGTATTTGTACTTAGACGAATTTTTAGGTCCCGTGGAAGAAGTGGGAATGGAATTCAAACATCTGGGTGTCTTGGCTCGGCCGGAAACTGTTGGAAATATTCCCTAGAGGCAATAAATAAATTGGTTATTATCATATTTCCTTGATCATGATGATCATTTATTATCCATGCTAGAATTGTATTGATCGGAAACTCAAATAGATGTGTGGATACATAGACAACAAGATGTCCCTAGTCAGCCTCTACCAGATTAGCTCGTTGATCAAAGATGGCTATGGTTTCCTAGCCATTGACATGAGTTGTCATTTGATAACGAGGTTACATCATTGGGAGAATGATGTGATGGACGAGACCCAAACTATGAACGTAGCATATGATCGTGTATAGTTTACTGCTATCGTTTTCTGCATGTCAAATATATGTTCCTATGACCATGAGATTATGAAACTCACTGACACCGGAGGAGTACCTTGTGTGTACCTGAAAGTGCAGTATATCGACTAGAGGGGGGTGAATAGGCGATTTTTATGAAATGCTTCAAAACATGGTAGTTTTGAAGACAAAAGATAAACTCAATCCTATTAGTATGCAGCGGAAAGTAGACTACACTAGACTAGCCGTAGTCATGTACTCAATGAAGTGAAAGCACGAAGACTAATAGCAGCTAGGCAGTAGGGATCAAGATGGAAGAAGGAATGAAGCCAATCACAACAAGTAGATACTCAGTGAAGTCAATCAGATGAGGCAAGCATGCAATGACTTCACAACATAGAGCAGTAAGTAAAGGGAAGGAAATGATAGAACCAGTAGCTCGGGGAAGACAGTGATTTGTTAGACCAGTTCCAGTTGTTGTGACAACTGTACGTCTGGTTAGGGAGCCTGAGATTTAACTCAGAAGACCGCGTCTTCACCTTATTCCCCTTGAGCTAAGGACACCTAGTCCTCGCCCAATCACTCTGGTAAGTCTTCAAGGTAGACTTCCAAACCTTCACAGACTTCGTTCATCGGCGATCCACAATGACTCTTGGATGCTCAGAACGCGACGCCTAACCGGCTGGAGGAAACACAGTCCTCAAGTGTAATAAGTCTTCAGGTCACACAGACAGAAAGACTTCAGTGATGCCTAACACTCTTTGGCTCTGGGTGTTTGGGCTTTGTCCTCGCAAGGATTTCTCTCTCAAATGCTCCGGAGGTGGGTTGCTCTCAAACGACAAAAGCCGTGCAATAACTCTGAGCAGCCACCAATTTATCGTGTAGGGGGAGGGCTATTTATAGCCACTGGGCAACCCGACCTGATTTGTCCGAAGTGACCCTGGGTCACTAAGGAACTGACACGTGTTCCAACGGTCAGATTTCAAACACACACGGCAACTTTACTTGAGCTACAAGTAAAGCTGACTCATCCGGCTCCGGATAAGATTTTCTCTCATTGTCTTCGCTCGAAGACATAGGATTTGGTTGAGCATCACTTCAGTCACTCTGACTTAGTTCACTTGGACCCCACTTAACAGTACGGTGGTTCCTATGACTCAACAAAGAAGAAAAGGAAACAACGAAACATCTACGTCTTCGCTCTCCATAGTCTTCACACAATGTCTTCTCATGTCATAGTCTTCAATATGATTATCTTCATATACCACCACTGATGTCAATGTCTTCATACATTTTTAGGGGTCATCTCCGGTAGGTAAACCGAATCAATGAGGGACTACTACCTGTGTTATCCTACAATTCTCACAAACACATTAGTCCCTCAACCAGGTTTGTCGTCAATACTCCAAAACCAACTAGGGGTGGCACTAGATGCACTTACAGTACCAAACGTCGCAACGTAACTGGGTGACTATAAAGGTTCTCTACATGTATCTCTGAGGGTGTCTGTTGAGTTGGCATGGATCAAAACTGGGATTTGTCACTCCGTATGGCGGAGAGGTATCTCTGGGCCCTCTCGGTAATACAACATCGCAAGAAGCTTGCAAGCAATGTGACTAAGGAGTTAGTTGCGGGATATTGTGTTACGGAACGAGTAAAGAGACTTGCCGGTAACGAGATTGAACTAGGTATGGAGATACCACGATCGAATCTATGGCAAGCAACATACCAATAGACAAAGGGAACTACATACCGGATTGTCTGAATCCTTGACATCGAGGTTCAACCGATAAGATCTTCGTAGAATATGTGGGAACCAATATGGGCATCGAGGTCCCGATGTTGGTTATTGACTATAGAGGTGTATCAGTCATGTCTGCATAGTTCTCGAACCCGCAAGGTCTACACACTTAACATTTGGTGATGGTATTAGTATAGTTGAGTCATTATGGTGGTCACTGAAGGTTGTTCAGAGTCCCGGATGAGATCCCGGACATGACGAGGAACTACAGAATGGTACGGAGGTGAAGATCGCTACATTGTACGAAGGGTACTAGAGTCTGGAAGTGTTCCGGGGGTACCGGGGATGGCCAGCATGACCGAAAGGGGTTTCGGGGGCCCCGACAAGTGTTGGGGGGCCTCATGGGCCAAGGGGAGGGAACAAACCAGCCCACTAAGGGGTTGTGCGCCCCCTCACCCCTTCCCACGTTGCCAGAGGAGGTGGGGACGCCACCCTACGGTTCCCACCCCTTTGCCTTGAGGGCCAAGTCTCCTAAGGGGGAAACCCCATGTAGGGTTTCCCTCTAGTGGCCGCTGTCCCTAGATGAGATCTCCTAGGGGCGCCCCACTCTCCCCCTTCCCCTATATATATAGAGGTAAAGAGAGGTCAGATGCACCCTTACATGCCTTGGCGCTGTCCCTCCTCTCCCGTAGCTCTTCTCCTCATACGCGTAGCGCTTAGCGAAGCTCTGCCGCAATTCCTCCACCACCACCGCCACCACGCCGTCGTGCTGCCGGAGGACTCAAGCTACTACTTCACCTTCGCTCGCTGGATCGAGGAGGTGAAGGTGTCATTGAGCCGTACGTGTGTTGAACACGGAGGTGCCGTCCATTCGGCACTAGATCGGAGTTCGCGGGACGGATCGTGATTGGATCGCGAAGATGTACCACTACATCAACCACGTTCTTGAACGCTTCCACTTACCGATTTACAAGGGTATGTAGATCCAACTCTCCTCTCTCAGATGTGCATCTCCTAGATTGATCTTGGGTGTTCGTAGGAAATTTTTTGTTTCCCATGCAACGTTCCCCAACACTGGCATCATGAGCTAGGTCTATGTGTAGATGACATCATGAGTAGAACACAAAGGAGTTTGTGGGCGTTGATATTCAGATTGCTTCCTTCCCTAGTATTATTTTGATTCGGCGGTATTGTGGGATGAAGTGGCTCGGACCAACCTTACATGTCCACGTACATGAGACCGGTTCCATCGACAGACATGCAACTTGTTGCATAAAGATGGCTGGCGGGTATCTGTCTCTCCCACCTTAGTTGGATCGGATTCGACGAAGGCGGTCCTTGTAGAAGGTTGAATAGCAAGTTGCATATCACTGTTGTGGCTTTGCGTAGGTAAGAATCGTTCTTGCTAGATACCCATGGCAGCCACATAAAACACGCAATAACAAATTAGAGGACGTCTAACTTGTTTTTGCAGGGTATGTTGTGATGTGATATGGCCAAGGACATGATGAGATATATTTGATGTATGAGATGATCATGTTTTGTAATAATTTATCATGACTTGCATGTCGATGAATACGGCAACCGGCAGGAGCCATAGGGTTGTCTTTAATTATTGTATGACTTACGTGTCAATCATTAAACGCTTTGTAATGCTTTACTTTATCGCTAAATGGTAGCAATAGTAGTAGAATCATGGTTGGCGTGACAACCCCGATGGCAGCACGATGATGAAGATCATGGTGTCATGCTGGTGACGATGGAGATCATGCTGGTGCTTTGGAGATGGAGATCAAAAGCACAAGATGATGGCCATATCATGCCCCTTATGATTTGCATGTGATGTTAATCCTTTTATGCATCTTATTTTGCTTAGGACGACGGTAGCATTATAAGGTGATCCTTCACTAAAATTTCAAGATAAAACTGCGTTCTCCCCAAGTGTGCACCAGTGCGAAAGTTCGTCATTTCGAAGCACCACGTGATGATCGGGCGTGATAGACTCTACGTTCACATACAACGGGTGCAAGCTAGTTTTGCACATGCGGAACACTTGGGTTAAACTTGACGAGCCTAGCATGTACAGACATGGCCTCGGAGCACAAGAGACCGAAAGGTCGAACACGAGTCATATAGTAGATATGATCAACATGGAGATGTTTACCATTGAAACCACCTAATCTCACTTGATGATCGGACCTGGGTTGGTGAATTTGGATCGTGTTACACTCGGAAAACCGGAGGGATGTTGATTTGAGTGGGAGTTCTTAAGTAATAAGATTAATTGAACTCATTGTCATGAACAATAGTCTAAGTTGTCTTTGAAAATTATGTTGTAGATCAATAGCTCGCGTTGTAGCTCCATGTTTTAATACATTCCTAGATAAAGATTAAGCTGAAAGATATTGTGAGCAATTATGCAGACTAGGTCTGTAGTCTGAGGATTGTCCTCACTGCTGCACAGAAGGCATATGTCCTTAATGCACCCCTCGGTGTACCAACCCCTCTAGCCTCGTCTGTGGATGTTGTGAACATCTGGCAGACACGTTCTGATGACTACTTGATAGTTTAGTGAGCCAAGCTTTACGGCTTAGAACCGGGACTTCAAAGGCGTTTTAAACGTCATGGAGCATATGAGATGTTCCAGGAGTTGAAGTTTATTTTTGTGAAAAAATGCCTGGATCGAGAGGTATGAGACCTCCAATAAGTTCTATACCTACAGGAAGGAGGAGAATAGCTCAGCCAGTGAGCAAGTGCTTAGAATGTCTGGGTGCTACAATCACTTGAATCAAGTGGGAATTAATCTTCCAGATAAGATAGTGATTGATAGAGTTCTTCAGTCACTATCACCAAGCTGCTAGAACTTTGTGATGAACTATAACATGAAAGGGATGGAGATGATCCCGGAGTTGTTCGCGGTAGGTCGCGAAGGTAGAAATCAAGAAGGAGCATCAAGTGTTGATGGTTAAAGAATACCACTGGTTTCAAGAAGGGCAAGGGCAAGAAGGGAAACTTCATGAATGGCAAGCGAGTTGCCGCTCTAGTGAAGAAACCCAAGGTTGAACCCAAACCCGAGACTAAGTGCTTCTATTGTAAGGGGGCGGTCACTGGTAGCGGAACTACCCAAAATACTTGGTAGATAAGAAGGCTAGCGACTTCAACAAAAGTATATTTGATATAAGTGTTATTGATGTGTAACTTACTAGTACTCCTAGTAGCTCCTAGGTATGAGATACCGGTTTAGTTGCTAATATTGGTAAATCAAAACAAAAGTTGCGGAATAAACAGAGACTAGCTAAGGGCGAGGCGACGATCTGTGTTGGAAGTGTTTCCAAGGTTGATGTGATCACCATCGCACGCTCCCTCTACCTTCGAGATTAGTGTTGAACCTAGATAAATGTTATCTGGTGTCTGCGCTGAGGCATGAACATGATTAGATTGTGTTTATTGCAATACGGTTATTCATTTAAGCCAGGGAATAATGGTTATTCTGTTTACATGAATAATACATTCTATGGTCATGCACCCAATGTGAATGGTTTATTGAATCTCGATCGTAGTGATACACATGTTCATAATATTGATGCCAAAAGATGTAGAGTTGATGATGATAGTACCACTTTCTTGTGGCACTGCCGCTTATGTCATATTGGTGTAAAACGCATGAAGAAACTCCATTTTGATGGACTTTTGGAATCTCTTGATTTTGTATCACTTGACACATGTGAACCATGCCTCATGGGTAAGATGACTAAAACCTTGTTTTCTGGGACAATAGAACAGGCAAGTGACTTGTTGGAAATCATACATACTGATGTGTGCGGTTCGATGAGTATTGACGCGCGCGGTGGATATCGTTACTTCCTCACCTTCACCAATGATTTGAGTGGATATAGGTATATTTACTTAATGAAGCATAAGTCTGGAATGTTTGAAAAGTTCAAGCAATTTCAGAGTGAAGTTGAGAATCATTGTAACAAGAAGATCAAATTCCTGCAATCTAATCGAGGGGAAGAGTATCTGAGTTATGAGTTTTGCAAACACTTAAGACAATGTGGAATTGTATCACAGTTGACGCCACCTGGAACACCACAGCTTAATGGTGTGTCCGAATATCGTAATCGTACCTTATTGGACATGGTGCGTTCTATGATGTATCTTGCCGATCTGCCACTAACGTTTTATGGTTATGCATTAGAGACAGTTGCATTCACTTTAAATAGGGCACCACCTAAGTCTGTAGACACGACACTGTATGAACTATGGTTTGGCAAGAAACCTAAGCTGACGTTTCTTAAAGTTTGGGGTTGTGATGCTTATGTCTAAAGGCTTCAGCCAGAAAAGCTCGGACCCAAAGCGGACAAATGCATCTTCATAGAATACCCAAATGAGACGGATGGGTATACCTTCTATCTCAGATCCGAGGGCAAAGTCTTTGTCGCTAAGAACGGGTCCTTTCCCGAGAAAGAGTTTCTCTCGAAAGAATTGAGTGGGAGGAAAATAGAACTTGATGAGGTTGTTGAACCTTTACTTCAACCAGAGAGTAGCACACCATAGAAAGATGTTTCTGTGGCACCTACGATAGTTGAAGAGGAAGCTGATGATAGTGATCATGAAGTTTCAGATCAAGTTACTACCAAACCTCGTAGGTTGACAAGGGTACGTACAGCTTTTGAGTGGTACGGTAACCCTGTCTTATAGGTCATGTTGTTGGACAACGGCGAACCTACGAGCTGTGGAGAAGCGATGGTGGGCCCGGATTCCAACAAATGGCTAGGAGCCATGAAATCCGAGATAGGATCCATGTATGTGAACAAAGTATGGACTTTGGTGGACTTCCCCGATGATCGGCAAGCCATTGAGGATAAATGGATTTTTAAGAAGAAGATAGACGCTAATGGTAATGTCACCATTTATGAAGCTCGACTTGTTGCAAAGGGTTTTCAACAAGTTCAAGGAGTTGACTACGGTGAGACTTCCTCACTCGTAGTGATGCTAAAGTCCGTCAGAATTATGTTAGCAGTTGCTGCATTTTTTGATTACGAAATCTGGCAGATGGATGTAAAAATAGAGTTTCCTTAACGGTTTTCGTGAGGAAAGGTTGTATGTGATACAACCGGAAGGTTTTGTCGATCCTAAGGATGCTAAAAGGTATGCAAGCTCCAGCGATCCTTCTATGGACTGGAGCAAGCATCTCGGAGTTGGAATATATGCTTTGATGAGGTGATCAAAGCTTTTAGGTTTATACAAAGTTTGCAAGAAACTTGTATTTACAAGAAAGTGAGTGGGAGCACTACAACATTTCTGATAAGTATATGTGGATGACATATTGTTGATCAGAAATGATGTAGAATTTCTGGAAAGCATAAAGGGTTGTTTGAGAGGAGTTTTTCAAAGGAAGACCTGGGTAAAGCTGCTTACATATTGGGCATCAAGATCTATAGAGATAGATCAAGATGCTTGATAGGACTTTCACAGAGCACATGCCTTGACGTGATTTTGAAGGAGTTCAAAATGGATCAGTCAAAGAAGGGGTTCTTGCCTGAGTGGTAAGGTGTGAAGTTGAGTGAGACTCAGAGCTCGACCACGGCAGAAGAAGAGAAAGGACGAAGGTCGCCCCTATGCCTTAGCCAAAGGCTCTATACAATATGCCATGCTGTGTACCGCACCTACGGTGTGCCTTGCCACGTGTCTGGCAAGGGGGTACAAAAGTGACCCAGGAGTGGATCACTGGACAATGGTCAAAATTGTCCTTTGAGGAATAAGGAAATGTTTCTCGGTTATGGAGGTGATAAAGAGTTCGACGTAAAGGGTTACGTCGATACAAGCTTTAACACATATCCAGATGACTCTAGGTAGCAAACCGGATACGTATAGTGGAGCAACCATTTGGAATAGCTCCAAGTGGAGCGTGGTAGCAGCATCTACAATATGACATAGAGATTTGTGAAGTACATACGGACCTGAATGTTGTAGACCCGTTGACTAAAACCTCTCTCACAAGCATAACATGATCAAACCCCAGAACTCATTAAGTGTTAATCACATGATGATGTGAACTAGATCATTGAATCTAGTAAACTCTTTGGGTGTTAGTCACATGGCGATGTGAATTATGAGTGTTAATCACATGGCGATGTGAACTAGATTATTGACTCTAGTGCAAGTGGGAGACTGTTGGAAATATGCCCTAGAGGCAATAAATAAATTGGTTATTATCATATTTCCTTGTTCATGATGATCGTTTATTATCCATGCTAGAATTGTATTGATCGGAAACTCAAATACATGTGTGGAGGCATAGACAACAAGATGTCCCTAGTCAGCCTCTACCGGACTAGCTCGTTGATCAAAGATGGCTATGGTTTCCTAGCCATTTACATGAGTTGTCATTTGATAAAGAGGTCACATCATTGGAGAATGATGTGATGGATGAGACCCAAACTATGAACGTAACATATGATCGTGTACAGTTTATTGCTATCGTTTTCTGCATGTCAAGTATATGTTCCTATGACCATGAGATTATGAAACTCACTAACACCGAAGGAGTACCTTGTGTGTACCAAACGTCACAACGTAACTGGGTGACTATAAAGGTGCTCTACAGGTATCTCCGAGGGTGTCTGTTGAGTTGGCATGGATCAAGACTGGGATTTGTCACTCCGTATGGCGGAGAGGTATCTCTGGGCCCTCTCGGTAATACAACATCACAAGAAGCTTGCAAGAAATGTGACTAAGGAGTTAGTTGCGGGATCTTGTGTTACGAAACGAGTAAAGAGACTTTCCGGTAACGAGATTGAACTAGGTATGGAGATACCATGATCGAATCTCGGGCAAGCAACATACCAATAGACAAAGGGAACTACATACGGGATTGTCTGAATCCTTGACATCGAGGTTCAACCGATAAGATCTTCATAGAATATGTGGGAACCAATATGGGCATCCAGGTCCCGCTATTGGTTATTGACTGTAGAGGTGTATCGGTCATGTCTGCATGGTTCTCGAACGCGCAAGGTCTACACACTTCACATTTGGTGACGGTATTAGTATAGTTGAGTCATTATGGTGGTCACCGAAGGTTGTTCAGAGTCCCGAATGAGATCCCGGATGTGACGAGGAACTCTGGAATGGTATGGAGGTGAAGATCGATATATTGGACAAAGGGTATTGGAGTACGGAAGTGTTCCGGTGGTACCGGGTGATGGCCAGCATGACCGAAAGG
>LR738714.1:66307402-66327518 GCA_902687465.1 Secale cereale | reverse complement strand
CAAGGGGAGGGGGCAAGCCATCCCACTAAGGGGTTGTGCACCCCGCTCACCCCTTCCCACGTTGCCAGAGAAGGTGGGGGTGCCACCCCTAGGGTTCCCACCCCTTTGCCTTGAGGGCCAAGTCTCCTAAGTGGGAAAACCCATCTAGGGTTTCCCTCTAGTGGCCGCCAGACCTAGATGAGATCTCCAAGGGGTGCCCCCTCTCCTCCTTCCCCCTATATATAGATAGGTAGAGAGAGGGAAGCCGCACCCTTACATGCCTTGACGCTGCCCCTCCTCTCCTATAGCTCTTCTCCTCATACGCGTAGCGCTTAGCGAAGCTCTACTGCAATTCCTCCACCACCACCGCCACCACGTCGTCGTGCTGCCAAAGGACTCAAGCTACTACTTCACCTTCGCTCGCTGGATCGAGGAGGTGAAGGCGTCATCAAGCCATACGTGTGCTGATCGCGGAGGTGTCGTCCGTTCGGCACTAGATCGGAGTTCTCGGGACGGATCGTGATTGGATCGCGAAGACCTACCACTACGTCAACTGCGTTCTTGAATGCTTCCACTTACCAATCTACAAGGGTATGTGGATCCAACTCTCCTCTCGCAGATGTGCATCTCCTTGATTGATCTTGGGTGTTCTTAGGAAATTTTTGGTTTCCCATGCAACGTTCTCCAACATAAACATCAAGAAACTTGGTTTTAAAATTCTCGTAAATCCAAAACTCGCCTGAAAATCATGAAACTTGGCATGGTGTCATGACATGGCACCAACATGCAGTGGTAAATTTTTTGTCCGATTTGAGAAGGCGCACACATTAACAATCAACAAATTCATTTTGGAACAAGTGTTGTCACGTTAGAAATCGGAAACACAAGTATTATTGAAACCGTGGGCATTCTACTTACCATTTACGTGTCGCCATGCGTCCCTTTTTTTATTGTCTAGGAGGTGTCGTGCGATGTAGCTATTTGAGTATGGGAGGCATGCGATCAGACCATGATACGTCTCCAACGTATCAATAATTTTTGATTGTTCCATGCTATTATATTATCTGTTTTGGATGTTTTATATGCATTATTATGCTATTTTATATTATTTTTGGGACTAACTTGTTAACCTAGAGCCCAGTCCCAGTTTCTGTTTTTTCCTTGTTTTTGAGTTTCGCAGAAAAGGATTATCAAACGGAGTCCAAACGAAACGAAACTTTACAATGATTTTTCTTGGACTAGAAGACATCCAGAGGACTTGGAGTACATGCCATGGGAGCTTCGAGGCGGCCACAAGGGTGGAGGGCGCGCCCTGGGGGGTAGGCCACGCCCCCTACCTCGTGGGCCCCTCGAGCGTCCCATGACCTATTTC
This sequence comes from Secale cereale, assembly GCA_902687465.1. Taxonomy (NCBI): domain Eukaryota; kingdom Viridiplantae; phylum Streptophyta; class Magnoliopsida; order Poales; family Poaceae; genus Secale; species Secale cereale. The sequence continues at coordinate 66,326,167 of LR738714.1, read as the reverse complement.
TTCTGCCTATAAATTCACATATATTCCAGAAATATCAGAACATCCATCGAAAACACTTTTCCGCCGTCGTAACCTTCTGTTTCCGCGGGATCCCATCTGGAGGCATTTTCCGGTACTCAGTCGGAGGGGGATTCAACCACGGAGGGCATCTACATCAACCCTAATGCCCTTCCGATGAAGTGTGAGTAGTTCACCACAGACCTACGGGTCCATAGCTAGTAGCTAGATGGCTTCTTCTCTCTCTCTCTGATTCTCAATACCATGTTCTCCTTGATGTTCTTGGAGATCTATCTGATGTAATATTCTTTCGCGGTGTGTTTGCCAAGATCCGACGAATTGTGGATTTATGATCAGATTATCTATGAATATTATTTGAGTCTTTTCTTTATTCTTATATGCATGATTTGATATCTTAGTAATTCTCTTCGAATTATCGGTTTGGTTTGGCCAACTAGATTGGTATTTCTTGCAATGGGAGAAATGCTTTGCTTTGGGTTCAATCTTGCGGTGCTCAATCCCAGTGACAGTAGGGGACACGACATGTATTGTATTTTTGCCATCAAGGATAACAAGATGTGGTTTTCATCATATTGCTTGAGTTAATTCCGCTACATCATGTCATCTTACTTAATGTGTTACTCTATTCTTATGAACTTAATGCTCTAGATGCAGAATCGTTTCGGTCGATGTGTGGAGTAATAATAGTAGATGCAGGCAGGAGTCGGTCTACTTGACACGGACGTGATGCCTATATTCATGATCATTGCCTTAGATATTGTCATAATTATGTGCTCTTCTATCAATTGCTTGGCAGTAATTTGTTCACCCACCGTAATATTTGATATCATGAGAGAAGCCTCTAGTGAAACATATGCCCCCCGGGTCTATTTTCGATCTTATAAATTTCAGATCTACTATTTCACAGTCTTTTATTTTCCAATCTATAAACCAAAAATACCAAAAATATTTACTTCACAAGTTATCTATCTCTATTGGATCTCACTTTTGCAAATAACTATGAAGGGATTGACAACCCCTTTTTGTGTTGGGTGCAAGTTGTTTGATTGATTGTGCAGGTATTTGGCGATTTGTGCATAGTCTCCTACTGGATTGATACCTTGGTTCTCAAATTGAGGGAAATACTTACTCTACTTTGCTACATCACCCTTTCCTCTTCAAGGGAAAAACCAACGCAAGCTCAAGAGGTAGCAGGAAGAATTTCTGGCGCCGTTGCCGGGGAGATCTACGTCAAGTCAAGACCTACCAAGTACCCTTCATTAAACTCTCATCTCTCGCACTTGCATTATTTTCCATTCGCCTCTCGTTTTCCTCTCCCCCACTTCTAAAATGATTTTTGAAAGATTTGCCTTTTCTTCGCCCTTCTTCCGTTCGTCTTCTTCTTCGCTTGCCCGTTTGCTAGATTGGTTTTCTGCCATGTCCGAATTTGTGGAAGTTGTAGTTGGTAAGGATGATAGTAACGATGGGGGGAACCTTGGTGATTTTTCTAATAATCAAGAAGAACCTACCATCTTGCATACCCAAAAAAACCTGCATATGTAGCGGCAACATTATTGGGAAGGGGGTTATTCAAGATTTTTTTACTTGTGCCGGATCACTCCCTACGTTAGGAGGATCTATTCTTCATAGAACTAATAGCCTCGCAGATGCTATGTCTCTGCTTATAGTTGAACTTGAAAGACAATTTATTCGTATGCATCCATGCATACAAAGGATTTTCCTATAGTTTTCTAATATTGAGCATTCTTCTGTCAAACGCGCCGCTACAATATTCCTAGCCCATGAGTTCAGATTTATTATGAAAGAAGCTAGTGAAATTTTTGCACATTATAAAGTAGATGGTGGTCATCCTCCCATAGAAAGTATTCTTTTTAAGCAAGAGGACATGATGCGTTTGCGATCTCTTGATCATGTTGCTTATAATGAAATTTTGAGAAAAAGGTCCCTACCGAAGTTTTGGTTGATAGGATTTCCAAACTTAATGATGATTTTTCTATAAAAACGATGGGTTGGGATTTTTCTGGTAAATAAGCTCATGACTTTTTGCCAGAAGAATGCTTATAATGATGACTTGGTCATACAATATGAAGGGCCGAAGGAGGAACCAATTTCTCCCGAGATCGATTTTGGTTATTCTTATCCTATTAAATTTAGCCATTTTGATTATTTTTGCTTGCCTCAAAGAAAACTTGCTGCTGAACGAAGGGAATATGAGATGAGGTTTCGAAATTTGCCTTATAATTACTATGAGAATACCTAGATCTATTCGTGTTTTATGCCTAGCTATGGGCGTTAAACAATAGCGCTTGTTGGGAGGCAATCCAATTTGTTTTTGCTTTTTTACTTTTTGCTTCTGTTTTTAAATAATAGCACATTATTACTTCTGTAGTAATTGTGTTTTGGTGTTTTAATTAGTGTTTGAGCCAAGTAAGACCTTTGGGATGGCTTACGATGGTCGTTCATTTGATTTTGCTGAAAAATAGAAACTTTTGCGCCCAGTGCAGAAAATTCAATAATTCATTGGAGCGTGAAAACCGTCTGAAATTTTTATACAAAATGGTATACAAATTCCCTACGTCCTCCTAATTTTTCAGAAATTTTAGAGTTACAGAAGTACGTGAAGTTTTCAGATTGGTACAGGCTGTTCTGTTTTTTACAGATTCTGTTTTCTATGTGTTGTTTGCTTATTTTGATAGCTAGTATCGGGGGTATGAACCATGGAAAAGTTGGAATACAGTAGATATTACATCAATATAAAGTTAGAATAAGATCATAACAGTGCCTTGAGTGGTTATTTGCTTTGTTTTACTAACGGAGCTTACGAGATTTCTGTTGAGTTTTGTGTTGTGAAGTTTTCAAGTTTTTGGTGAGGATTTGATGGACAATGGAATAAAGAGTGGCAAGAGCCTAAGCTTGGGGATGCCCAAGGCACCCCAAGGTAATATCCAAAGACGACCAAGAGCCTAAGCTTGGGGATGCCCAAGGCACCCCAAGGTAATATCCAAGGACGACCAAGAGCCTAAGCTTGGGGATGCCCCGGAAGGCATCCCCTCTTTCGTCTTCATCTATCAGTAAATTTACTTGAGGCTATATTTTTATTCACCACATGATATGTGTTTTGCTTGGAGCATTGTGTATGATATGATTCTTTGCTTTTTAGTTTGCCACAATCATCCTTGCTGTACACACCTTTTGAGAGGGACACGCTTCAATCGTGATTTATTAGAATACTCTATGTGCCTCACTTATATCTTTTGAGCTAGGCAATTTTTCTCTAGTGCTTCACTTATATCTTTTTAGAGCACGGTGGTGGTTTTATTTTATAGAAATTGTTGAACTCTCTTGATACACTTACACTTATATTATTTTGAGAGTCCTTAAAAACAACGTGGTAATTTGCTTGGGTTATGAATTCAGTCCTAATATGAAAGGCATCCAAAGGAGATATAATAAAAACTTTCATATATAGAGCATTGAATACTATGTGAAGTTTGACTCCTTGTAATTGTTTTGATATGTTAAGATGGTAATATTAGAGTCATGCTAGTGGTAGTTTATGAGGTTAAAGAAATAATTGTGTTAAGGTATGTGATTCCCTGCACGTATGGTCTCCTAACTATGTAACCGAATTGGATCACTTTGTATTTTGAGTGTTTGTCTTTGCGTGAAGGTCGGGGGTGCACGATGGTTAACTCCTACCAACCTCCCCCCTAGGAGCATGCGTCGTAGTACTTTGCTTCGAGAGTTAATAATTTTTTTGCAATAAGTATGTGAGTTCTTTATGACTAATGTTGAGTCCGTGGATTATATGCACTCTCATCCTTCCACCTTGCTAGCCATTCTAGTGTCGCGCAATTTTCGTCGGCGCATAACCCCCCCCCCCCTTACACCTTCCTCAAAACAGCCACCCTACCTACCTATTATGGCATTTCCATAGCCATTCCGAGATATATTGCCATGTAACTCCACCATTCCATTTATTATGATACACATCATCATTGTCATATTGCTTTGCATGATCATGTAGTTGACATAGTATTGCGGCAAAGCCACCGTTCATATTTTTATACATGTCACTCTTAGTCATTGCACATCCCGGTACATCGCCGGAGGCACTCATATAGAGTCATATCTTTGTTCTAAGTATCGAGTTGTAAGTAAATAAAAGTGTGATGATCATTATTAGAACATTGTCCCATGTGAGGTTATAAATAAAGAGGCCAAAAGAGTCTCCCAAAAAAGAGAAAAGGTCTCCAAAAAAAGAGGAGCCGAAAAAAGAGAAAGAGAGAGAAGGGACAATGTTACTATCATTTTCCACACTTGTGCTTCAAAGTAGAACTATGTTCTTCATGATAGTGAGTCTCCTAAGTTGTCACTTTCATATATTACTAGTGGGAATTTTTCTTTATAGAACTTGGCTTGTATATTCCAACAATGGGCTTCCTCAAATGCCCTAGGTCTTCATGAGCAAGAAAGTTGATGCACACCCATTAGTTGTCTTTTGAACTTTCATACACTTATAGCTCTAGTGCATCCGCTACGTGGCAATCCCTACTCACTCACATTGATATCGATTGATGGACATCGACATAGTCCATTGATTTTCCTAGTTGATGTAAGATTTTTTTCCTCCTTTTGTCTATTACCACCTTCTATTCCACCCATAGTATTATATCCATAGCTCACACTCATGTATTGTGTGGAGAGTTGAAAAGGTTTAAGAATGTTAAAGTATGAAAAAAATTGCTTGATTGACACCGGGATAGGCATGATTTATAATTTGTGTTAAGAAGAGGGAGCATAAAAGACTATATGATTTTGTAGGGATAACTTTCTTTAGCCATATTATTTTTGAAGCTTCGTAGATTACTTTTTAGTATGCTTGAAGTATTATTATTTTGATATTGATAAAATTTTATTTTGAGTCTTATGGATTTGAACATTTATGCCACAATAAAGAATATTGCATTGATAAATATGTTGGGTAGCATTCCACATCAAAAATTCTGTTTTTATCATTTACCTACTCGAGGACGAGCAGGAATTAATCTTGGGGATGCTTGATACGTCTCCAACGTATCTATAATTTTTTATTGTTTCATGCTATTATATTATCTATTTTGGATGTTTTATATGCATTATTATGCTATTTTATATTATTTTGGGGAGTAACTTATTAACCTAGAGCCTAGTGCCAGTTTCTGTTTTTTCCTTATTTTTGAGTTTTGCAGAAAAAGAATATCAAACGGAGTCCAAGCGGAACGAAACTTTACGAGGATTTTTCTTGGACCAGAAGACATCCAAAGGACTTGGAGTACATGCCAAGGGAGCTTCGAGGCGGCCACAAGGGTGGAGGGCGCGCCCCCTGCCTTGTGGGCCCCTCGAGCGTCCCCTAGCCTATTTCTTCCGCCTATAAATTGACATATATTCCAGAAACATCAGAACATCCATCGAAACCACTTTTCTGCCAACGTAACCTTCTGTTTCCATGAGATCCCATCTGGAGGCCTTTTCCGGTACTCTTCCGAAGGGGGATTCAACCACGGAGGGCATATACATCAACCCCATTGCCCTTACGATGAAGTGTGAGTAGTTCACCACAAACCTACAGGTCCATAGCTAGTAGCTAGATGGCTTCTTCTCTCTCTTTGATTCTAAATACCATGTTCTCCTCGATGTTCTTGGAGATCTATCCGATGTAATATTCTTTTGCGGTGTGTTTGCCAAGATCCGATTAATTGTGGATTTATGATCAGATTATCTATAAATATTATTTGAGTCTTTTCTGGATTCTTATATGCATGATTTGATATCTTAGTAATTCTCTTCTAATTATCGGTTTGGTTTGGCCAACTAGATTGGTATTTCTTGCAATAGGAGAAGTGCTTTGCTTTGGGTTCAATCATGCGGTGATCAATCCTAGTGACAGTAGGGGACATGACACGTATTGTATTGTTGCCATCGAGGATAAGAAGATGCAGTTTTCATCATATTGCTTGAGTTAATTCCGCTACATCATGTCATCTTACTTAATGGGTTACTCTGTTCTTATGAACTTAATGCTCTAGATGCAGAATCGTTTCGGTCAATGTGTGGAGTAATAGTAGTAGATGCGGGCAGGAGTCGATCTACTTGACACGGACATGATGCCTATATTCCTGATCATTGCCTTAGATATCGTCATAATTATGCGCTCTTCTATCAATTGCTTGGCAGTAATTTGTTCACCCACCGTAATATTTTCTATCATGAGAGAAGCCTCCAGTGAAACCTATGGCCCCGGGGTCTATTTTCCATCTTATAAGTCTTAGATCTACCATTTTGCAATCTTTTACTTTCCAATCTATAAACCAAAAATACCAAAAATATTTACTTTACAAGTTATCTATCTCTATCGGATGTCACTTTTGCAAATAACCGTGAAGGGATTGACAACCCCTTTTTTGCGTTGGGTGCAAGTTGTTTGATTGTTTGTGTGGGTATTTGGCGATTTGTGTGTAGTCTACTACTGAATTGATACCTTGGTTCTCAAACTGAGGGAAATACTTAATCTACTTTGCTGCATCACCCTTTCCTCTTCAAAAGAAAAACTAACGCAAGATCAAGAGGTAGCAGACCCCTGCGCCTGCTCAAGAGGATAGGCCTTTGACCTCTATCCGCTGCCCACCTCCCTCTCAACGTCTCCATTAAGGGCGCCCGAGCCCCTGTTTCATGGTGTGGCTATGTCTCACTTGACTGAGATTTAAGAGAGAGAAAAAATCTGAAAAGAAAGTTTTGCACGGATCTTGATGTAAGATCCGACGGACCTATATAGCATCGACAACGGCACTATTCTCGAACGGCGCAACGTGGGCATGCTTTCTCGGTCGCGTACGTGGCATTTGCACCATAGGGTGCACCACAATAGGCGATGTCAGCACACGTCTTGTTCCAACAACCATGCGCGCTCATTATTACCATCACACACGCTTCTTTTAATTAGAATGTGTGCCCATCTAGCGCACACATGTTGATATGTCTAACTGTTTCTGTTTACCATGGCTAATCGCAAACAATACATCAATGTGAAGTGTATGCCGTCAATCGCAGACACGTTGATCTGATTGATTGTTTCTGTTGTGTTGCCTAATCACAAACAGTTCATCCGTGTGAAGTGTATGCCCTCAATCGCACACACCTTCATATGTCTTCCCGTTTCTGTTATTCTGCCTCATCACAAATAGTTAATCGGACTGAATTGTATGCCGTATATCCCACACGCCTTCATTTGGCTGCCCGTTTCTGTTCTTCTTCCTCATCGCAAACAGTTCATTGAACTGAACCATATGCCCCACATCACACACGCAACTAAAATCTGAACCGTGTTTGATGTATCTGCCATCGTAAACGTTTTGCATCTTTTTGACGGTTTTATACATCACCGTTTGCGGTTAATGCATCACACACAGTTTCGTCGGAGGTCTCTAATTGTAGTGTCGTGTTAGCAGCATCCTGCAGTAGTGACGCTTCAATGCACGGGCGACACTCAGTCTGCCCTGCTAGCGCACTTGCCAGCATCCACCTAAAGGTGTTGCAAACCGCCAACAGGAATGGGCGAGGGGCCTCCAAAGCAAGAGATCTAGATCGAAATGAGAGGGAAGTCAGTTCATGCGATGCACAATCTGCAACATAAAACAAAAACCTTATATGAAGAATGAACCAACAAAAGAAAGTGACACAATTGCCCAGGAATCGGCCTATGAAAAAGACTGAATCGTCCTTGATGCACCCCATGCCAACTACCCTCACGAGCAAGTCGATCGGGTGTGGGTTTCTAGCTCATGCCGCACGTAAAACCTAGGCGTTGGCCGGGTCAGGCGAGTGAACAACACAGACGGGGGCCAATACCACTGCCAACGAGGCTCGTCTGGCCCATGTCGGATTCCCTCCTGTTCCCCGATAAAGCCATGCGACTAAGTAATTGGGTCGCGTGACCACCCTGACTAGTACCGAGCTGGTAAGACCATACCAGCCCGCCACTTGGTGTACACGCCGAGCCATGGATGGTCGGGTTGTTGCACGTGGGGCACTGTGAGAAGAGTTGCTCACAGACGCGCCCAATGACGGAGGCCCCAGAAGATCACCCGAAGTCCACCCATCATTGTCCGGGTAGGCGGGTGTGGCCAGGCAGTCGCTCACATGTGGGGAAGCATACAACTCGATCGCCGGTCACGGACACGCAATGGTAGTGGCCTTGTGCACGCACACATAGCCCACCCATCATTGACCTACTAGCCGGGTCATCGGGGCGCGTGCTATCTGCTATAGGGCTCTCGCGGGCGCGCCTGACGGCGCCCAATGACGGTGACCTCAAGCGGGCACACGGTCCACCCGTCATGGACCCTCGAGCTAGGTCAATCGGATCTGAGCCGTCCGGGTAGATCGGATGGCTCAGAGGAGGCTCTCTCCGCCCGTGAGGCACCCATGGAAGCGGGTATTCTTACATCCTTTATAATGTAATATCAGTGCTAGAGTTAGTAATTATTGCTAGATCAATTCGCCGTTGGGGGATGATATGAGCACAATTGTTGTCCAATCAAGGAAAGACTTTAACAAGTCTTTCTTTTCAAAAGTTATGTTTGGCCTGCTGGAATATGTGAGTAACAAGGAATTCTACAACTGTGACGCCCCCAATTTGACCGTACACTAATCATGCACACAAATGTGTACGACCAAGATCAGGAACTCACGGGAAGATATCACAACACAACTCTACACATAAATTAAAATAATACAAGCTTCATATTACAAGCCAGGGGCCTCGAGGGCTCGAATACAGAAGCTCGAACGCAACAGAGTTAGCGGAAGCAACAATATCTGAGTACATACATAACTTAAACAAGTTTTGCCTTAAGAAGGCTAGCACAAACATCAACGACCGAAGAGGCAAGGCCTCCTACTTGGGACCTCCTAACTACTCCTGGTCGCCAGCTGTCTCCACGTAGTAGTAGTCTCCGTCGGGGTAGTAGTAGTAGTCGACTGGGATGGCATCTGGCTCCTGGGATCCGCCATCTGGTTGCAACAACCAGAAAGAAGAAAGAAAGGGGAAAAGGGGGAGCAAAGAAACCGTGAGTACTCATCGAAATTACTCGCAAGCATCAGATCTATACTAAGTATGCATCAGTATCAAAGGAGTAAGCTGTATATGTGGATTGAACTGCAGAATGCCAGAAGAGGAGGGGGAAAGCCTAGCCTATCGAAGACTAGCATCTTCAAGCATCTTCTGGAAACCACCATCTAGCAGCAGTAGAATAGAGTACAGAATAGCAGTTTATAATTAACAAGCATGTTGTAGAATTAACGGCCTAGAGATCCTTCCTCGACTCCCTGCGAGAAAGTAATCTAGCAGCCAACATATCCATCACATATATCAAGTATCCATTTCTAGTTATAATAGATCAGGATAAAAGACTGAATGTCCGTTACCGTGGACACGGCTATTCGAATAGATAACTTCCCTGCAGGGGTGAACCACGTTACCCTCACGCTCGATCATCTTTGGCCGGACACACTTTTCTGGGTCAATGCCCGGCCTCGGAAGATCAACATGTCGCAGCCCTACCTAGGCTCAGCAGAGAGGTCCCCGTCGGTCTACATCCTAAGCACTCCGGGGTCATGGGCCATCGCCCGTTGCACTCCGAGTCGTTGCAATCAGGGCGGACCAGGCACCACCTCTATACTGGATGGCACCGGCCCAGCCATGCCGCAATGTTGAACTGGACGTCTGACAAAGCTTCGGCTGATACCATGACGCCGAGGCCCATAACTATTCTCGTGTGGCGGTTAGTGCGTAAAGGCCAGAGGCCGATTCAAAGCAAATACCTAAACCTGTTAGTGCATTATTGACAGAAGTGACGGCTGTCGGGAGAAATCTGGAGCTATCACCCCTCTGGGTGATACAGCTAAACAGCCAGCCGCCACCGAAACTCCCGCGGGTGCTCACCAGGCCCGCCCGCCTTGGTTTTTGAGAACCAAGGTATCAATCCAGTAGGAGACCACGAGCGAGTCCCTCGCACCTGCACAAACAAATAAGAACTTCGCAGCCAATGCGATAAGGGGTTGTCAATCCCTTTATGGTCACTTACGAAAGTGAGATCTGATAGAGATGATAGTTTGATATTTTTGGTATTTTTTATTATAAGAACGGAAAGTAAAAGCGGAAAAAGTAAAGTAGGTGTAGATTGGTATGTTGAGAATAGACCCGGCGGCCATATTGTTCTCTAGTGGCTTCTCTCATGATAGCGATATTCTACGGCAGGTAAATAAATTACTGCCGAGCAATTGATAGAAAAGCGAATAATTATGAGACTATCTAGGCACGATCATTATATATAGGCATCACGTCTGAGACAAGTAGACCGAAACGATTCTGCATCTACTACTATTACTCCACACATCGACACCTATCCAGCATGCATCTAGTGTATTGAGTTCATAAGAACAGAGTAACGCCTTAAGCAAGATGACATGATGTAGAGAAATAAAATCAAGCAATATGATATAAACCCCATTTTTTATCCTCGATGGCAACAATACAATGCGTGCCTTGCTGCCCCTACTGTCACTGGTAAAGGACACCGCAAGATTGAACCCAAAGCCAAGCACTTCTCCCATTGCAAGAAAAATAGATCTAGCAGGCCAAACCAAACCAATAATTTGAACAAACTTGCAAGGATATTATAATCATATATAAAGAGTTCAGAGAAGAACCAAATATTTCTCATAGATAATCTTGATCATAAACCCACAATTCATCGGATCTCGACAAACACACCGCAAAAAGAGATTACATCGAATAGATCTCCTCGAAGACCGAGGAGAACTTTGTATTGAGATCCAAAGAGAGAGAAGAAGCCATCTAGATACTAGCTATGGACCCGAAGGTCTGTGGTAAACTACTCACAACTCATGGTGAGGCGATGATGATGATGTAGAAGCACTCTGTGGTAGATCCCCCCTCCGGCGGAGCTCCGGAACAGGCCCCAAGATGGGATCTCACGGGAACAGAAGGTTACAGCGGTGTAACTAGGGTTTTTTCTCCCCTTCTAATGGTTTCGGGGTACGTAGGTATATATAGGAGGAAGGAGGGCACCGGGGGCCATACGAGGGACCCACGATGCAGGGGGCACGCCCTAGGGGGGTGTGCGCCCCCCACCCTCGTGGGCACCTCGTAGCCCCTACTCCGTGGTTCTCAAGTCTCCCGTGCGTGATTTTCTCCAAAAACATCTCTCCTGAAGGTTTCATTCCGTTTGGACTCCGTTTGATATTCCTTTTCTGTAAAACCCTGAAAGAGGCAAAAAAACAGCAATCTGGACTGGGCCTTTGGGTTAGTAGGTTAGTACCAAAAATAATATAAAAGTGTATGACAAAGCCCATTAAACATCCAAAACATCATAAATAATAGCATGGAACAATCAAAAATTATAGATACGTTGGAGACGTATCATTGCATGACAGAGTCGTATCGGGAATGGTGAAAGAGGAATCACCCTCGATGAGCACGACCGAATAGCTCCACTACAGAGTTATCATCAGGAGTGCGTTACGAGGTCTCACCCTCGGCACTCGATAGTACCTCTATAGAGTCGAGCAACAAAGGGGTTGTGATGTGATGTGGAGTGTCGGGCTCCGGTCTTCGATCACGTTGCTCGAGTCGTCGATGATGAAGCAGGGGCAACAAGGACAGTCGGGCTTCGGTCTTCGATCACGTTGCTCAAGTTATCGATGATGAAGGAGGGGCAACAAGGACAAGGTGGGGGTCACTGTTGGATCACCATCCAACCTATACTAAGCAGTTTAGCATAACATGTAGGTAACAATAGCAGGTACAAAAGCAGGCTATGCATCAGAATAGGATCAATCAATAACAGTAGCAAAATCTAATGCAAGCATGAGAGAGAATGGAATGGGTGATATCTGGATGATCAAAGAGGGGGCTTGCCTGGAAGCTCTGCTGAAACGGAAGGAGGGTTGTCGACGACGTAGTCGATCATAGGGGCATCAGCAGCGGTCTCGGGGTCTACCGGAGAAGAAGAGGGGGAAGAAACAATAAATACATAACACATAGATGCAATACAGATGCACGACATGGCAACAAGCGGTGCTAGGGGTGTTCTAATGTAGTGCTACATGATACCGGCGAAGGGGGAAAACATCTTGGAAAGCATTCCCGGTGTTAGGCATTTTCAGACACACGAACCGGAGGGGGATTGTTCCACGTTCGGTATGATAGGGATGTGTGGTGGACGAACGGACCGCGTGTTCGGATTCGTCTCGTCGTTCTGAGCAATTTTCATATATAAAACTTTTTCATGCGAGTTACGGATTATTTTATATGATTTTTCAAAGTTTTATTAATATTCTGAAATTATTATTAATTGGTAATTAAATAGCTAAAATGCTATGGGCACCCAGCTCTGCGTACACAGAAGTGTACCAGATGGTGACAGGTGGGCCAGGGGGTCTCAGTTGACTAGTCAATGTTTGACTGGTCAACAGGGGGCGGGCCCTCTGTCATACACACATTGATTTTTATTTTTATTAATATATTTTTATCCTTTTCTTTTTTTAGGGGCGGGCCCCATGTGCCATAGGCACAGGGCCATAGTGGGCGGGTTATCGGGGCTGCGGGGTGGGCGCCCGTTGAGGCCGAAGCCCACCCGGGCACGGGGCGAGGCCACAGGGCGCCGGCCGGCGAGGTAGGGGAGGGCCGGCGAGCGACGGGGCCGGGCCGGCCACGCTACAGGGGAAGAGGCTGATACGTCTCCAACGTATCTATAATTTTTTATTGTTCCATGCTATTATATTATCCTTCTAGGATGTCTTATGGGCTTTATTATACACTTTTATATGATTTTTGGGACTAACCTATTAACCCAGAGCCCAGTGCCAGTTTCTGTTTTTCTCCTGTTTTAGGGTTTTACAGAAAAGGAATAAAACGGAGTCCAATTGACGAGCCAATTTTGTATGATTTTTTCTAGACCAAAAGAAGCCCCCGAAGCAAAAGAGTTGGGTCAGGAGAGCCACGGGCTGCCCTAGAGGGTGGAGGGTGCGCCCTGGGAAGGTGGTTGCGCCCTCCTATCTCGAGGACGGCCCGTAGCTCCCCTTTACTTGGCCCCGACTCCAAAAAATCCTATAAATACTAAAACCTCCAGAAAGAAACCTAGATCGGGAGTTCCGCCGCCGAAAGCCTCTGTTGCCACCGAAAACCAATCTAGACCCGTTCTGGCACCCTACCGGAGGGGGGAACCCTCACCGGTGGCCATCTTCATCATCCCGACGCTCTCCATGACGAGGAGGGAGTAGTCCACCCTCAGGGCTAAGGGTATGTACCAGTAGCTATGTGTTTGATCTCTCTCTATCTCTCGTGTTCTTGAGATGACACGATCTTGATGTATCGCGAGCTTTGCTATTATAGTTGGATCTTATGATGCTTCTCCCCCTCTACTCTCTTGTGATGAATTGAGTTTCACCTTTGAAGTTATCTTATCGGATTGAGTCTTTAAGGATTTGAGAACACTTGATGTATGTTTTGGTGATCAACTTGCGGGTTCCGTGACCTTGGGAATCTATGCATAGGGGTTGGCACACGTTTTCGTCTTGACTTTCCGGTAGAAACTTTGGGGCACTCTTTGAAGTTCTCTGTATTGGTTGAATAGATGTTTCTGAGATTGTGTGATGCATATCGTATAATCATGCCCACGGATACTTGAGGTGACAATGGAGTATCTAGGTGACATTAGGGTTTTGATTGATTTGTGTCTTAAGGTCTTATTCTAGTACGAACTCTATGATAGATTGAACGTTACTACAGACCCTTGCATAGATCGATCAGAAAGAATAACTTTGAGGTGGTTTCGTACCCTACCATAATCTCTTCGTTTGTTCTCCGTTATTAGTTACTTTGGAGTGACCCTTTGTTGCATGTTGACGGCTAATAATATGATCCAATTATGTTAGCCTTGTTGAGAGAACTTGCACTAGTGAAAGTATGAACCCTGGGCCTTGTTTCCTATCATTGCAACACCGTTTATGCTCACGTTTATCACTTGCTACCTTGTTGTTTTTATATTTTCAATTTACAAAAACCTATATCTACCATCCTTATTGCACTTGTATCACCATCTCTTCGCCGAACTAGTGCACCTATGCAATTTACCATTGTATTGGGTGTGTTGGGGACACAAGAGACTCTTTGTTATTTGGTTGCAGGGTTGTTTGAGAGAGACCATCTTCATCCTATGTCTCCCATGGATAGATAAATATTAGGTCATCCACTTGAGGAAAATTTGCTACTTTCCTACAAACCTCTGCACTTGGAGGCCCAACAACGTCTACAAGAAGAAGGTTGTGTAGTAGACATCAGAGGCCCCGGGCGCGGCCATGGCCAGGCCGGCGCGACGAGGGGGGGCAAGTCGGCGCGGCTTGGGCGTCGCGGGGAGGCCGGAGGGCTGCAGCGGGGGGAACAGCGCAGCGAGATCGGCCGGGCGCGACCGGCAGCGCGCGACGGCGAGCAGTGGAAGCTACAACGGGTAGCTAGGCGGGCCGCACTATGGGATGCGGGCGAAGCCGGTGGGAGGGGCGGCAGCAAGCCGCGGCAGCCAGAGGCGCGGGCACGTAGCGAAGTGGCAGCATCAGCGGCATGGGGCTTTGCGGGTGCAGGCAGGGGCACGTAGGTCGCGGACTGGGCGTCGCGTGATCGAAGCTGGTCGCGGCCGGGTGCGGTGGTCACGGGAGCACGGGACGCAAGCGCGGCTGCGGTCAGGTCCAGCCGTGGTGGCCTCGGGTGGGTGCGGGTCTACGGCGGAGCTGCGATTATGGCGTCGGGCGGCTAGAGCAAGTAACCTAAGGGGGGGAACGAGCGGGCGAAGCGGCTGCTCACAATGGAGTCTGCGGCAAGGTCGAGGGGGCCGGAGAGGCGCCGGAGTGGTGGCGTTCGAAGCGGATCGACAGTGATGCGGATCAAGGTGATGACGGCGATGCAGGTCCTCCACGGTCAAGCTCTTCGCGCACGATGGTGCGTCTCATCGATGCGGTCCTCCGGGCGCAGCACTAGGCGGTGGCGAAGGCGATGGCCACGCCGGTGACGTACACGACGGCGGGCGCGGCCACCACGGGATCGAGCGTGGGGGAGGGGACTAGATCTGGGAGGGGGCGAGTGGTTGGCTAGGGTTTGGGGAGGGGCGCTCTTATCCACCCCTCGTCATCGGCGAGGTGGTGTGGTGGCAGGGGTGCCGACTGCGAGCGGGATCGCTCTCTGTAGCGGTTCAAGACTAAGGAACAGGAAGAAGAGCGGGGGCATCCGCTGCGGGGAGCTGGGCTGGCCCAGGGGGTTTTCTTCTTCTTCTTTTTTATCTCTTGCATTTTATCACTCTTTTCCTTTTATAGATTCTATTTTCACTTTAGTTTTATCTTAGTTTTAGTTTCATGAAATATAACAGTAGCCCCTAAATTAGTATTTGTAAATAGGCTACTGCCACATTTAGTTTGGCACCAAAATAGAAATAGTTTAATTTTCTTATAATTTTAAAGGCATTTAAATTATTGTTTTAGCCGTTGTTTTCATTATTTTTTTAGCACTTAAACTTTCTATAAAAATATGGTTTCTTCACCGATAGTACTTATGAATTATTTGGCATAATTTGAACATTTTAGTGGTGACGTTTGAAAACTTGAATTTTGGATTTTAAATTGAATTTGAATTTGAACTAAGATTTGGATTAAGCGAGGATTAGCAACAGTAATGTGATGACCTAGCATCATTAGCAGGGGATTACTGTAGCTTAATTATCCGGGCATTACAATTCTCCTCGACTACAAGAAATCTCGTCCCGAGATTTAGGAGGTAGAAGGAAACAGTTTGGGGTATTCTTCACGAAGACAATCCTCGCGTTCCCAGGTAGCTTCATATTCAGAGTGATGTGACCACTGGACTTTGAGGAACTTGATCGCCTTCTGACGTGTGCGACATTCAGCTTGGTCGAGAATGCGGACCGGATGCTCTTTATAGGAGAGGTCTTGTTGCAACTCGAGAACTTCATGATCCACTGCGCGGATTGGGTCCTTGAAGCAGCGGCGGAGCTATGACACGTGGAACACATCGTGAACCTGAGAAAGGTTCCACGGAAGCTCCAACTGATATGCCACTTTTCCACGCCTTTCGAGAATAGTGAATGGACCAATATAGCGAGGGGCTAGCTTGCCCTTGATCCCGAAGCGGTGTGCACCCTTCATCGGTGTAACTCGAAGATAAGCCTTTTCGCCAGGTTGATAGACCATGTCTTTGTGATGACGGTCATACTGACTCTTCTAACGTGACTGAGCAGTCTTGAGATTCTCGCAAATGATGCGGACTTGCTCTTCGATGTGTTGGATAATATACATACCGAAGAGTGGACGTTCCCTAGTTTCTGACCAGTTCAGAGGGGTTCTGCACTTTCGTCCATATAACACTTCGAAGGGGGCCATCTTTAGACTAGCTTGATAGCTATTGTTGTAAGATAACTCAACATACGGAAGAGATTCCTCCCATTTCTTGCCGAAGGAAATAACACAAGCTCGAAGCATGTCTTCGGGAACTTGATTGACGCGTTCAACTTGTCCCTGCGACTGAGGGTGAAATGCAGTGCTGAAAGATAGATGAGTTCCCATTGCTTCTTGGAAACTTGCCCGGAATCTTGAAGTGAATAAGCTGTCTCGGTCTGAGCTAATAACCAATGGAATACCATCGAGGGAAACAATCTTGGACATATAGAGTGTTGCCAGCTGACTAGCGGTGATCGTTTCTTTGACAGCTAGGAAGTGTGCAACTTTAGAAAGCAAGTCAATGACGACAAGAATAGCATCATTACCTTTCTGCGATCTGGGAAAACCAGTGACAAAGTCCATTTCAACATGGTCCCATTTCCATTCAGGAATAGAGATATGTTGTAGAGTTCCAGCAGGCCTTTGATGTTCTGCTTTGATACGACGACAAACGTCATATTCTGCAACATAACAAGCAATTTATTGCTTCATATTTGACCACCAGAATCTCTGACAAATGTCTTGGTACATCTTGGTGCTACCCGGATGAATAGACAGAGGCGTATCATGAGCTTCTTTCATAACCTTCTGAGTCATATTCAGGTTGTCTTTTGAAGGAACCACTAGGCGACCTTTAAAGAACAAGATGCCATCATCTTCAACAGTGAAGAACGAGGTCCTTCCTTCTGCGAGGTAGCTCTTAATCTTCTCAACTTGAGAGTCATATTTCTGCAGCCTCTTGATGCTGTCCACGAGATCTGGTTCAACTACCAGGGTATTAAGGGAACCCCGGGGAACAACACGCAGGTTCATCTTGCCGAATTCTGGAGGAGGGGGTGCGAGTGCACTGATGGGCCTCTAACCCCTCGTTGGTTACCCCAGGTGGAAGGTGTGAGATGCAGTGTTGTGGAAGTTTTTCCCTTAGCAAAGATGCCAAGGATCGAATCCCCAGAGACTCCTTGGTTCAACAAGTAGGTGTCAACTGCTAATGGCGCCAGATATTAGCAATCAACATGGACCTGCACACAGATACAAATAACTTTGCTCCCAACGAGTACAGAGAGGTTGTCAATCCCTCCGGCCTTGTAGTTCACAAAGGATTAAACGCAAAAGATAGTAGTGACAGATAATGTTTGCAATAGTAAGTAAAAGCGAAAAGTAAATAGCGGATGTGATCAATGATGGTAATATGGACCGGAGTCTCATGATGTTCACTAGTGATGTCTCTCTCCCAAAAGACGATAAAACAGCTATGTGAGGTAAACGAATTACAGCTGGGCAATTGACAGGACCACGAACGCAAACCAATGCTGACTACATTGCATGAAAGGTTGAGGTTCAAAGCATGGGCGGTATGCCAAAGTAAGTAGACCGAAATCCATCAATATCTACTACTAATCATCCACCTTGAGATATCTATCCAGAACATCTCGCTGGTATTAAGTTGCGAGCCCCACCCATAGTGTAAACTCAATGCAACAGACAACTGCATTAAAAGAACTTTGCGTAAAGTAAACAATCCTTGCACCCGCGGGCACAAGCACCATTGTTTTCCCCCTTGTGGCAACAGCACATCCCCTAGACTCATGTTTCTGTCACTCAAGCTAGTCATCGAGGGGCATGAACCCACAATCAAACATAACGTTCCCTCTTGGAGTCACTACCTACTACTTGGCCAAAGCAATAAATAACAACGGAGAACATGCAAGAATTACTTATGAACATAAATATAAAAGAGGTAGATCAAATATATTACTCAATCACAATCTGAACATAATCTCATAATCCATCGGATCCCAGCAAACTCATCATAGCAACAGCATAAGGATTACATATGTGCCTCGATCATGTAGGGCAGCTCACGAGGACTAATTAGTGAAGCACAAGAACGGGAGGAGAACATCACATAGCTACTGGTCATGGACTCATGGTCCAAGGGAGACTACTCACAACTCATCCGGGAGGCGTCCATGGTGGTGGAGAGGCTCCCGATGATGATCCTCCCCTCCGGCGGGGTGCCGGGAAGAGTTCTCCTGGTGCTCCCGATCTTGGAAGCGGCGGTGGCGGCGGAACAGAGATGAGATCGCGAAAAAGATTTCCCGTCCCGAGGGTTTCGAAGGACGCTCTAAATATATGCCAAAGGGGGGCACCAGACGGGGCTCGGGGGGCCCAGGCCCCCCCCCC
>LR738714.1:66245701-66307347 GCA_902687465.1 Secale cereale | reverse complement strand
GGGGGCGCGCCGCCAGGGCGCCTGGGGCCCTGGTGCCCCCCCCCCCCGGCTGTACTTCAGGCGCAAGGTAGGTTCTGGAACGCTGATTTTTTATATAATTTTTCTGGATTTTTCCTGACAGTTCTCGTAATGTGAAAACTTGAAATACAAAAACAGCCGAAAACAGAAACTGGCACTGGGGTGCACTGGATTAGTAGGTTAGTCCAAATATGATCAAAAGTGTATGGAAGTGTATAAATATCATAGCAATATCACCCAAAAGTGGCATGGAGCAAGCAGAAATTATAGATACATTTTGGACGTATCATGCACCAGGAGGAACAATATGGAGGTTCAGCTTCCTAAATTCTTCAACAAGCGAGGGCTGAACTTTTCGAACCTGGAGGTGGTTGCAATAAGACTTGCGACTCAATGCATCATCCATTACATTAGCCTTTCCTGGTGTATAAGAAATATCCAAGTCAAAATCAGCTACAGTCTCCATCCATCTCTGCTGACGCAGGTTCAAATCTGGTTGGGTAAACAGATACTTCAGACTTTGGTGGTCGGTGAAGATCTCGCAACGATTACCGAGAAGGTAATGTCGCCACTGTTTCTGTGCATAAATGACAGCAGCAAGCTCGTGGTCATGAACTAGATAGTTCTCTTCGTGAGGGCGCAACTGACGAGAGCCATAAGCAATCACTCTACGCTCTTGCATTAGGACACAGCCTAACCCTTGACGTGAAGCGTCGCAGTAAATGATGAAATCCTTTCTAGTATCTAGAGGAGCAAGCACTGGGGCAGAAGTCAGCTTGTCTTTGAGTGCCTGGAAACTTTCCTGACACTTTTCTATCCATTCGAACTTGACACATTTGTGAAGCAGACTAGTCAGAGGCTTGGCAATCTTGGAGAACTTCTCGACAAATCGACGGCAATAGCTGGCGAGTCCGAGAAAACTTCTGACTTGTTTGACATTCTTCGAAGGAGTCCAATCGAGAATAGCCTAAACTCGCTCGGGGTTGACGGCAATACCATCCTTGGAGATCACATGGCCAAGGTAGGTTACTTTGGGAAGCCAGAATTCACACTTGGAATACTTAGCATACAGTTGATGCTCTCGAAGCTTTTCAAGAACTAGTCGAAGGTGTTCAGCATGTCTTTGTTCTTGGAGTATACAAGGATATCATCCAGATAAACCACGACGAACTTGTCGAGGTATTCCATGAATATATAGTTCATCAATCGGGAGAACATTGCTGGAGCATTGGTCAAGCCGAAAGACATAACGGTGTACTCGTAAGAACCATAGCGAGTAACGAAGGCGGTCTTGGGAATATCCTCTTCACGAACCCGAATCTGGTGGTAACCCAACCTCAAATCAAGTTTAGAGAATACTGAGGAACCAGCAAGTTGATCATATAGATCATTGATTCTGGGAAGCAGATACTTGTTCTGAATTGTTGCCTGGTTGATAGGTCGGTAAACTCAGACCAAACGATTCGTACCATCCTTCTTCTTGACAAAGAGAGAAGGTGCTCCCCAAGCGGAGGAACTTGGATGGATAAAACCCTCACGAAGTGAAGTGACCTCCTTAAGCTCAAGGAGTTCATGCGGCGGCATCTTGTATGGCCGCTTGGCAATAGGAGTAGTGCCTGGCTTCAAGTCTATGATGAATTCAATAGCTCTAGCAAGGGGTATTCCTGGAACTTCTTCTGGAAAGACATCTTCAAAATCACAAACGACTCGAATGTTCTCTATTCCTTCCAGAGGTGAAGCATTCGATGCATTCGGAACATATATCGGATTCTCGGCATCCTACGCTGTTTGGGTTGAGTATTGGACTGTCTGGCCAGAAGGGTGAGTGAGCTGGACTGTCTTGGCAGCACAGTTAATCAAAGCATTATGGGTTGTCAACCAATCCATTCCAAGAATGATGTCAATGTTGGAAGGTCCGAGCACAATGAGAGTAGCCGGAAATAGTAGACCTCCAATCTCGATTTGGTTGCGAGGGCATACCATTGTGGTTTGCCACTTGGATCTCGGAGATTGAACCGCTAAAGGAGTTGGTAATTATTCCATGCCTAGTGTTCACACACAAACACGACACCGTGTACCCTCGACGTCGGGGGTGATGCACCGCAGCTCACGTCGAAGGAGACCCGTCTGGAAGCACAGTACACAAGCAATCCGGCGGGCGCTTTTGAGGACCCGAGACCCCACACGCCCGGGAAGGACCCCGTCAGGGCGCGCGGCGGCTATGGGCTGCCTAGGTCGACCTGATCGCCCCTAGGGCCTCGAGGTTCGCCGCCCTGCAACAAGAAGAATGGTCGAAGAACGAGGAAGAAGAAGAACAAGGCACACAGATAAAGGTAAAGGGTAAAAAGTGGTAGATGTGTTTGTTCGATTGTGTGTTGTTCAATCGGCCATCACCCCTTGAGTATATAAGAGGCGGCTGGACATCCCGTGCAAGGAAAAGGCTTCAATTCACGTCCAAAACCCTAGTCCAATTCGGATTTGTTTGGTCCGAACTTTCCAAAATAGTTCGGTAAAATCTGGCTGCACCTTGCGGGCCATGTTCAGGGGAGTATACAACATCGGATGGAAACGAGCCCAAAAGCAATCTTGACCGTTTCGACGAGATGAACAACTTTCATGTCGAATGTTTTTTTATCTGAGGCCATCTTGAGAGGGTTTTCAGCTGTTTTTCGAAGTCTGCAACAGCGAAATTCAAAACCCGGACGAACATACCCGGAGTGTCCGGCCATCCACAGAGAAAATCAAAACCCGGATGGTTATCCCCGGAGTGTCCGGCCATCCAGTACAACAGCGTCTTTTACTGGCTATAACTTTTGCATACGATCTCGGATTAAGACTATTTTTATATCAAAATCGTCCGTTTCGACGAGACGAAAAACTATGATGTTGAAGACTTTTTCATCCGA
This sequence comes from Secale cereale, assembly GCA_902687465.1. Lineage (NCBI taxonomy): Eukaryota > Viridiplantae > Streptophyta > Magnoliopsida > Poales > Poaceae > Secale > Secale cereale. The sequence goes on along the minus strand of LR738714.1, from coordinate 66,304,423 downwards.
GGCCACCTTAATTAGGTTTAATGCCATTTTCTAATCTGATGTCAACACGTGTATCTCTGAAATTGTCATATCTTTTGCAATTGAGCTCCGTTTTGGTCCATCTTCATATTTATTTCGATCATCTTGACGAGGGCCATCAAATGGTGACATGAACTCATAATTGTAGCCTCATCCCATTATAGCCTCAAGTCACTCTTTGCGATCATGCCATTTTTGAGCGTCAACACATGCCCCCCTGTTTTCGGCAAAGCTATCGTGCCGAAAAATAACTTGTACCTTGTTGGTTCTAAGGACGATGTCAACACTCCATCGGCCATTTATATGCTTAGGGCGATAATTATATATCGGCCATACAGATCAGCAGCAAAATGCAGCTAATCAAATGAATGATGATGTGGTAAAACCCTTGCATGATGTAAGAAGTTATATTGCGTCCATGGATTAAAATAAGACCATTGCAGGTAACCAATCATACCTGATGAAGAATTCAATGGCATAGGCATTAATGGCATAGTTGAAGAATATGGATAATGTGTAGACCGAAGATGTTGAAACCTTCAGCTTGGTCCTTTATAATTTCCATTCTTTTCCTTCTTCACCTTTGCCGCACTTCTTGTAATGGAAGCTTGCACATAATTCTACTTTTGAGTACTTCCTTTGGGAACCCATGCCATATTCCTTTCTTTGAGTTCTTGTGCACTAAGTTTTTGTAATTTCTTCTTTTGCCAATATGATAAGCCGAGTGGGCGTCCCGACGGTGATTTTGTTCGAACTAATGACAATTCTTGTTTTACCTCGTGCACTTTCAACTCCTTTTCTTCAGATTTGGCACTTTGATTTTCAACAATTACTGTTTTACTTCTTTGCCTTTTGTAGCCAATGTCAACACTTCAATTGGCTCTTTGTCATTTGAAATCGAATCTGAAGTAGCACACTTACGACCATCTTTCTTGACCCGGTATACTTGTTTGACCGCCTCTTTCTTCGTCCATGGGCTCTGGACCGATTCCTTTTTATTGAAACGGTCTTTAACATGTGATTGTTCAAATGTTGATCTTCTCGGAGCTGCATAATATTGATAAGATGGTTTAAAATAAGATGGAGAATGTGCCCTTGTATCATACCTGTCCCATGATGGATATGGATCTACATGAGAATAGAGAGGCATCCACGGCATTGGCATTGGCGTCCCAAAATAAGGATACGAATATGTTGCATGAAAATTCTCACTTTGCCAATACCGATCCTCATATTTGCACCTTGGGGGTGATCCTGGTTTCTTTGCATGATTTAGCCGACAAGCATTCTTATGTTCGCTCTTCTTTTGATATTTTTCCAATAGTTGCGTGAAAGTGACTTTCGACCTTTTACCTTTGTGCTTACCTCGGCCTTTGCTTTCTATTGGTTTGCTTTCATAGATCATTGACTTTGCTTAATGCCCCCCCCAGTCCTTGGCGTCTTCATTGTAGCTTCGATAGAATTCTCGCCCTCAAGTTTATGTTCATTATGCTCTTCAACAACTTCTTTACTTGAAAGCTTGATCCTGTCAGCTGCAACTTTTACCTTCTCTTTAAATGGATCGGCTTATATTAGCCGATGCACAAACCTTTTGCCATCAGGACCAACCGAAATAGACTGGTCATCTCTTGGTGTCTCAACAAATTTCGATCGTCCTTTATCAATGGACGATTTAACTATTTGACGAAACATGTTGCAATCCTCAAGATTATGCTTGGACGAATCATGCAACTTACAATATATTCGTCCTTGAATAGATGGATTGACATGGTGATCAAGAATTCTAATGTAATTATTTTTCAACAACAAATCAAAAATTTGATCACACATGTTTGAATCTAAGGTATACGTTTTGTTTTCTAGCCGATCTTGGTGTGCGAATGGCTTTAGAGGTAAGCAAACGAATGGTTCAGATTTAGAATCTCCCCATTTGGCTATGCATTGTGTTTTGCACTCTATCTCCGATGTCTTTGAAAAGGAAATTATACCAACATCGGTTTTCTCAATAGAGTATAACCATGGCTTTAAATTTCTGAAATCAAAGTAGTTAGAACATACATGTCTCAATTGAGGCCATGCGTAAGCCAAGTATGAAGAAAGCAAAGCTACCCAATTAGATATGAATTTTAAATAAAGCAATAGGAAAAGTTTGGTTGCAATAATAAACCACTATCGGTCTTTGTAAATGGCACAATAGGTTGACCGATATGTTCTATAACAATTTTATTGCTAACAAGTAAATTACCCTTCTTCATTGGTGTTTCAAAATTACTTATGAGAATTTTTCTTATAGAAGCATCAACAATAAAGTTGTGACCAAATTGGAGGATAGGTACATCACTTGCTAGACATACCTTTTCAAACACGTTGGGAAAGCATGATGGTTGCGTTACTTGAATGATATGTTATTCCTCTTTTGAATAGCTCCCCAACACCTTGTTGTCCTCTTTTTCTAGAACAGATTCAGCATATGTAATATTTGATTCAGTCTTTTCAATAACCGAATTAACTTTGTTATCCGAATCACCACTCTTTTTGATAATTCTATCCACACTCAATGCATTCTCTTTTTGACATAATCTAGCTTGTATTGCAGCAGAATTAATAGGCGTTCCCTCTTTTATTAATTCATTTAGAACAACATTGCATTCGTCCCAAAAAGACGTAAGATTTTTCTTAATGACCCAATCTGGATAGAATTGCCCCCCGACACTTTTAGACTCTTTCGGTAATGAGGTGTCGCCGAAATTCTGTAATTGTGCAGGGGAAACGTTGTATGCTATGGTACTAGGTGAAGGCACATGTGATCCTATAGAATTTTCAGTTATTCGGCTATTAGCGTGAAGGTGCAAAGCCGAATTATGAATACCTATAGTTGCATATGGTGCCAAAACATTAGAAGCATGAGGTGTAGCATATGATGGTTGAGGGTAATTGGCCGGATAACTAGTAGTAGCATGGCCAATTCCTCTATCCATCGACATGTTTGGATTAACATATTGCAAGCTAGTTGCCGATGAATAAAAAGGTGAAACACTTTGTTGCATACTATCAAAAGTTCCCGTGTGAGGTGTTTCAACTTGATTAACCGAACTCATCATGCTGTTCACCGGCATATGGATTTCTGGGGTTGCCGATGCATGGGAGTTGGAATACATATGTTGCATGTTGCTAAAATTATATGAAGTAGAAGCATGAAGATTTTGTTGCATCGGCTCTTGCACATAATTAGATGCACGATTGATAAAGCTAGGGCTAGCCGATACATTATGCTCATTAGATGATCTAGCAACAATATATGCATTATTTGCATCTACATATGTGAATTGAGTATTACATTTACCTTTGTAGATTGCAAACCCTAGATGACGATCTCTTTGTAGCAAAAACAGACCGGAGACCGTTCAAAGCTTCGTCCCCAGCGGAGTCGTCAAAAAGTGTGTTCGCACACGAACACGTCACCATATACCCTCGACGCCAAGGGTGATGCACCGCAGCTCACGTCGAAGGAGACTCGTCCGGAAGCGAGGTACGCAAGCAATCCGGCGGGCGCTTTTGAGGACCCGAGACCCCACACGCCCCGGAGGGACCCCGTCAGGGTGTGCGGCGGCTATGGGCTGCCCTAGGTTGACCTGATCGCCCCTAGGGCCTCGAGGTTCGCCGCCCTGCAACAAGAAGAACAGACGAAGAACGAGGAAGAAGAAGAACAAGGGAGAGAGATAAAGGTAAAGGGTAAAAAGTGGTAGATGTGTTTGTTCGATTTTGTGTTGTTCAATCGGCCATCAGCCCTTGAGTATATAAGAGGCGGTTGGACTTCCCGTGCAAGGAAAATGCTTCAATTCACGTCCAAAACCCTAGTCCAATTCGGATTTGTTTGGTCCGAACTTTCCAAAATTGTTCGGTAAAATCTGGCTGCACCTTACGGGCCATGTTCGGGGGAGTAAACGACCTTGGATGGAAACGAGCCCAAAAGCAATCTTGACCGTTTCGACGAGACGAACAATTTTCATGTTGAACGTTTTTTGATCTGAGACAATCTTGAGGAGGTTTTCGGCTGTTTTATGAAGTCTGCAGCAGCGAAATTCAAAACCCCGGACGAACATACCCGGAGTGTCCGGCCATCTACGGAGAAAATCAAAACCCGGATGGTTGTCCCCGGAGTGTCCGGCCATCCAGTACAGCAGCGTCCTGTACTGGCTGTAACTTTTGCATACGACCTCGGATTAAGACGATTTTTATATCAAAATCGTCCGTTTCGACGAGACGAAGAACTTTGCTGTTGAAGACTTTTCATCTAAGGCCACCTTAATTAGTTTTCATGCCATTTTCTATTTTGTTGTCAACACGGGTATCTCTGTAATTGTCATATCTTTTGCACTTGAGCTCCGTTTTGGTCCATCTTCATATTTATTTCGATCATCTTGACGAGGGCCATCAAATGGTGACATGAACTCATAATTTTAGCCTCGTCGCATTATTGCCTCAAGTCACTCTTTGCGATCATGCCATTTTTGAGCGTCAACACCTAGCCCATGCAAGTGAGCGAATTGCTGGGACACAAAGGCATGCGATGCTCCTGAATCAAAGAGAACAGAAGTTGGCACTGAATTAACGCGAAGGGTACCCATCACGTTTTTTGGGGAGTCACGAGCTTCTTCGATCTTGACGTGGGTGACTTGACCACCACTCATAGCAGGCTGCCTGGCACTACGATTTCTGCTAGGATGGTTGCGACAGCCCTTCCGACGACTAGCAGGAGGATGTGAAGTATTTTGCGGCTGACCCAGGTGACAGTCCAGAGTACGGTGCCCTAGTTGTCCACACTTGCGGCATAAACAATCATTGTGGGGAGGAGCCACAATATTGGACTGTCCACCCTGAATAGCTAGTTGTCTCGGCGGCGGAGGCAGACGAGGTGCAACATAAGAAGGCCTTGGCGTTGGAGCAGGTCGATGATGAACATTGTGTGGGATCCAGACTCGATGTTTCTGAGAAGGCTGGACTGAGGATGGGCCAACATCTCTAGTATGCTTGAGCGACTCGTGATACTCGGTCAGACAAGTTTCAGTTCGGAAAGCTTAGTTGACAAGTGTCGCAAAGTCTACGCAATCATGACCAACAAGTGCGAGCTTTATATCAGGACGCAATCCTTCACGGAATTTCTCCTACTTGCGAGCGTCAGTGTCGACGTCATCCTCAGCATAGCGGGATAATTCAAGGAATTTCCTCTTATATTCGTCCATAGTCATTGTGCCCTGTGAGAGTTTACGGAACTCCTTCTTCTTCTGGTCCATCGGACCTTGAGGAATGTGTCGTGCACGGAAGGCTAACTAAAATTCCTGCCAAGTGGTTACCGTCTTGGCAGGCGGCAGACCCCTGTGGCTTTCCCACCATTGAGCAGCCGGACCTTTCAAGTGAAATGTCGCAAAGGTGACGTAACTGTCAGGGGCAACATTAGCTGACTTCATCTCAAACTGGATGTCACGAAGCCAATCATCAGCATCCATAGGATTGGTGGAGTTGCAGAAAATGGAAGGTTTGAGGCGCACAAATTCTGGCAGTGTTATTGGGGCAAGCTGTTGATGAGCATTCTGGTTTGGAAGCTGAGCCATTACTCCAGTCATAAACTGACGATTCAGCTCAAACTGTTGCATCATTGCGGCAATATAGGGTGGAGGTGGAGGATCGTCAGCCATCGTGCTAAAATGTAACAGGGGGTAGATTAGCATTGAGCATTTGCTAAGACTAGTGACCGTTCATGACGAAACTTGCATAGTGAAAGAAACACTATGAATGCATCGTAGTAGTCAACATGACATAGTGTGCACTATTCAAAATTACTATACTAAGGAAAACTATGGCTTTATCCATCTTCGGGGTGAATGTGGTCACGGGATCCTAATGTTTGAGTTAGTAAATTTGTTTAACCCGAAGAGAAGAGATATCAGAATCCCAGAGTATAGACGAGGAATAAAAGATCCTAATACCACCCAATTGGCGACGTGGGCCCGTAAGCCACACAGCCATGTTAGTAAATCAGTTTTCCAAAGACTAGACTCAACTTCGACCAAGGAGTTGGAAAGGGGGTTCCTACAGGCAGTCGGCTCTGATACCAACTTGTGACGCCCCCGATTTGACCGTACACTAATCATGCACGCAAATGTGTACGACCAAGATCAGGGACTCATGGTAAGATATCACAACACAACTCTAGACACGAATTAAAATAATACAAGCTTCATATTACAAGCCAGGGGCCTCGAGGGCTTGAATACAGAAGCTCGAAAGCAACAGAGTTAGCGGAAGCAACAATATCTGAGACTTTGAGTACAGACATAAGTTAAACAAGTTTTGCCTTAAGAAGGCTAGCACAAACATCAACGATCGAAGAGGCAAGGCCTCCTGCCTGGGACCTCTTAACTACTCCTGGTCGTCAGATGTCTCCACGTAGTAGTAGGCTCCGTCGGGGTAGTAGTAGTAGTCGACTGGGATGGCATCTGGCTCCTGGGATCCGCCATCTGGTTGCAACAACCAGAAAGAAGAAAGAAAGGGGAAAAGTGGGAGCAAAGCAACTGTGAGTACTCATCCAAAGTACTCGCAAGCATCATATCTATACTAAGTATGCATCAGTATCAAAGGAGTAAGCTGTATATGTGGACTGAACTGCAGAATGCAAGAAGAGGAGGGGAAAAGCCTAGCCTATCGAAGACTAGCATCTTCAAGCATCTTCTGGAAACCACCATCTTGCAGCAGTAGAATAGAGTACAGAATAGCAGTTTATAATTAACAAGCATGTTGTAGAATTAACGATCTAGAGATCCTTCCTCGACTCCCTGCGAGAAAGTAATCTCGCAGCCAACATATCCATCACATATATCAAGTATCCATTTCTAGTTATAATAGATCAGGATATAAGACTGAACATCCGTTACCGTGGACACGGCTATTAGAATAGATAACTTCCCTGCAGGGGTGCACCACGTTACCCTCATGCTCGATCATCTTTGGCCGGACACACTTTTCTGGGTCAATGCCCGGCCTCGGAAGATCAACACATCGCAGCCCTACCTAGGCTCAGCAGAGAGGTCCCCGCCGGTCTACATCCTAAGCACTCCGGGGTCATGAGCCATCGCCCATTGCACTCTAGGTCGTTGCGAGCAGGGCGGACCAGGCACCACCTCTATACTGGATGGCACCGGCCCAACCGTGCCGCAATGCTGAACTGGACGTCTGACAAAGCTTCGGCTGATACCACGACGCCGAGGCCCATAACTATTATCGTGTGGCGGTTAGTTCATAAAGGCCAGAGACCGATTCGGAACAAATACCCAAACCTGTTAGTGCATTATTGAGAGAAGTGACGGCTGTCGGGACAAGTCCGGAGCTATCACCCCTCCTGGGTGATACCGCTAAACAGCCAGCCGCCACCGAAACTCCCGCGGGTGCTCACCGAGCCCGCCCGCCTTTCACAAAGGTCTCAAGTAAGTCAAGGTAACCGTGTGTCCAATCATCAAGGGGAAAACCCCGAGGAATCACCCTTGGTGGATTCCACTCGATGTAATCATCAAGGTGAACGTAAGAGGAATCACCCTTGAGGTTCACTCTTGAGGTGTTGGACGATAGAGTCGTATTGGGAATGGTGAAATAGGAATCACCCTCGATGACCACGACTGAATAGCTACACTACAGAGTTATCATCAGGAGTGCGTTATGAGGTCTCACCCTCGGCACTCGATAGTACCTCTGCAGAGTCGAGCAACAAAGGGGGGTGTGATGTGATGTGAAGTGTCAGGCTCCGGTCTTCGATCACGTTGCTTGAGCCGTCGATGATGAAGCAGGGGCAACAAGGACAGTCGGGCTTCGGTCTTCGATCACGTTGCTCGAGTCGTCGATGATGAAGCAGGGGCAACAAGGACAAGGTGGGGGTCACTGTTGGATCACTATCCAACCTATACTAAGCAGTTTAGCATAGCATGTAGGTAACAATAGCAGGTACAAAAGCAGGCTATGCATCAGAATATGATCAATCAATAACAGTAGCAAAATCTAATGCAAGCATGAGAGAGAATGGAATGGGTGATATCGGGATGATCAAAGATGAGGCTTGCCTGGAAGCTCTGCTGAAACGAAAGGAGGGTCGTCGACGACGTAGTCGATCACAGGGGCATCGGCAGCAGTCTCGGGGTCTACCGGAGAAGAAGAGGGGGGGGAGAAACAATAAATACATAGCACACATATGCAATACAGATGCACGACATGGCAACAAGCGGTGCTAGGGGTGTTCTAACGTAGTGCTACAAGATACCGGCGAAGGGGGGAAACATCCGGGAAAGCATTCCTGGTGTTAGGCATTTTCGGACACACAAACCGGAGGGGGGTTGTTTCATGTTCAGTATGATAGGGATGTGTGGCGGACGAACGGACCGCGTAATCGGATTTGTCTCGTCATTCTGAGCAATTTTCATATATAATACTTTTTCATCCGAGTTACGGATTATTTTATATGATTTTTCAAAGTTTTATTAATATTTTGAAATTATTATTAATTCATAATTAAATAGCTAAAATGCTATGGGCACCCAGCTCTGCGTACACAGAAGTGTACTAGATGTTGACAGGTAGGCCAGGGGTCCCAGTTGACCAGTCAATGTTTGACTGGTCAACAGGGGGTGGGGCCCTGTGTCATACACACATTTTAACTAACTACAATTTTAATTAACTAATCTAATTAATTTGGTTAATTAAGATTAATTAATTAATTGATTGATTGATTATTTTTATTAATATTTTTTATCCTTTTCTTTATTTAGGGTCGGGCCCCACGTGCCATAGGCACATGGACCATAGTGGGGCGGGTTATTGGGGTTGCGGGGTGGGCGCCCGTTGAGGCCGAAGCCCACCCGGGCACGGGGCGAGGCCGCAGGGCGCCCGACCGGCGAGGTAGGGGGAGGGCCGGCGAGCGGCGGGGTCGGGCCAAACACGCGACAGGGGAAGAGGCCCCGGGCGCGGCCATGGCCAGGCCGGCGCGACGGGGGGGCAAGCCGAGGCGGATTGTGTGTCGCGGGGAGGCCGGAAAGCTGCAGTGGGGGGAGTAGCGCGGCGGGATCGGGCGGGCTCGACCGGTAGTGCGCGACGGCGAGCAGCGGAAGCTACAGCGGGTAGCAAGGCGGACCGCACTACGGGATGCGGGCGAAGCCGACGAGAGGGGCGGCTGCAACGACAACAGCAAGCCGCGGCAGCCAGAGGCGCAAGCACGCAACAAAGTGGCAGCAACAGTGGGCATGGGGCTTCGCGGGCGCAAGCATGGGCACGTAGGTCGCGGCCAGGGCGCGGACTGGGCGTCGCATGAGCGAAGCTGGTCGCGGCCGGGTGCGGTGGTCACGGGCGCACAGGACGCAAGCGCGGCTGCGGTGAGGTCCAGCTGTGGCGGCCTCGGGTGGGTGCGGGTCTACGGTGGAGCTACGACTACGGCGTTGGGCGGCTAGAGCAAGTAACCGAAGGGGAAAAACGAGCGGGCGAAGCGGCTGCTCACAGTGGAGTCTGCGGCGAGGTCGAGGGGGCCGGAGAGGCGCCGGAGTGGTGGCGTTCGAAGCGGATCTACGGCGGTGCAAATCAAGGTGATGACGGCAATGTAGGTCCTCCACGGTCCAGCTCTTCGTGCACGATGGTGCGTCTCGTCGATGCGGTCCTCCAGACGCAGCACTAGGCGGTGGCGAAGGCGATGGCCACGCCGGTGACGTAGACGACGGCGGGCGCGGCCACCACGGGATCGAGCGTGGGGGAGGGGACTGGATCTGGGAGGGGGCGAGTGGTTGGCTAGGGTTTTGGGAGGGGCGCTCTGATCCACCCCTCGTCGTCGGCGAGGTGGTGCGGTGGCAGCGGTGCCGACCGCGGGCGGGATCGTTCTCTGTAGTAGTTCGAGACCGAGGAACAGGAAGGAGAGCGGGGGCATCCGGTGCGGGGAGCTGGGCTGGCCCAGGTGGGCTAGGCCCGGGTTTTTTTATCTCTTGCATTTTATTATTCTTTTCCTTTTATAGATTCTATTTTCACTTTAGTTTTATCTTAGTTTTAGTTTCATGAAATATAACAGTAGCCCCTAAATTAGTATTTATAAATAAGCTACTGCCACATTTAGTTTGGCACCAAAATAAAAATAGTTTAATTTTCTTATAATTTTAAAGGCATTTAAATTATTTTTTTAGCCGTTGTTTTCATGTTTTTAGCACTTAAACTTTCTATAAAAATATGGTTTCTTCACCAATAGTACTTATGAATTATTTCACATGGTTTGAACATTTCAGTGGTGACGTTTGAAAACTTGAATTTTGGATTTTAAATTGAATTTGAATTTGAACTAAGATTTGGATTAAGCGAGGATTAGCAACAGTAATGTGATGACCTAGCATCATTAGTAGGGGATTACTGTAGCTTAATTATCCGGGCGTTACAACAACCTGAAAGAAAGTTATGTTTGGCCTGTTGGAATATGTGAGTAACAAGGAATTCTACAACCTTCATGCATGAGAGGCCCACTTTCTCCATGTGGAGGAGTGGTTTTGTATGTTAAAACTAATTATGTAATTAGGGGGGAAATCTCCCCTTGCCCGAACCATCGTTGCGGTTTGTCCCGCAATCGACATCTCCCTTCGATCTCCTGGAACCGACACCCCGTCGAGGGATCGTCGTGTCTCTTCGAGAGATATAAAAGGGTGCTGTAACCGTCGATCGAGGGATTCGATTACTTTCGATTCAAAACACGTTATCAGCCACGCTAGAACTACTAGCAAGAAGCAAGCGCGAATAGAGAAAGAAAGGGAGGAAGGGCACCCGCCGCCGGTGAGATGACATGGCATGTCTCCTTCTTCCTCCGCCTGATCCACGAGGACGGTCGATGCTACGGCCTCGTTGCCCTTCGCCTTCATGGAGTTGGTGGCCTCCGCCGTTTCCGTCGCCGGATGCAAGCCATCTGACGGTTCGGCCACAGCGCCGCTGGACGTGGCGCTCCTGGCAGCCACCGCACCGCTGGACGCGCCAGTCGTGGTGCTCACCACGCCTCGGGACAGGGTCACCGCGTGATGTCTACACACGCTTCTACTCTTGTAGACTATGTTGGGCCTCCAAGCGCAGAGGTTTGTAGGACAGCAGCAATTTCCCTCAAGTGGATGACCTAAGGTTTATCGAACTCAGGGAAGTAGAGGTTGAAGATGGTCTCTCTCAAGCAACCCTGCAACTAAGATACAAGAAGTCTCTTGTGTCCCCAACACACCTAATACAACTAGGAGTTGTATAGGTGCACTAGTTCGGCGAAGAGATGGTAAAATATGGATGATAAGAGTGGCAAAGCAAAGTAATATAAATCTGTAATAAAAAGTGCAGCAAGTAAACAAGTGGTAAACGTGAGCACAAATGGTATTGCAATGGTGGAAACAAGGCCTAGGCTTCATACTTTCACTAGTGGCAACTCCCAACAACATTAACATAATCGAATCACATGATATTTCCCATAAAACATGCAAAGGGGACACACTCGGAGGTCATTCCTTCGTGGTCAAGGGAGGACGAGAATTATGTAGGGCTACAAAAGCACACCTCAAAGTTCGTAGTTCTCAATCTAAGGATTTCCCAATGTCACCGCGGCCATCCAAAGAGAGTCCCACAATCACCACAACATATCTAAAGGATAGTCAAAGACAAGCACCAAGAGACTCTCAATCTTCAATCAACACACAAGAGAGGAAATCACTCATGAAAATACTTTTCTAATCCATGTCCAATAGACCGCTGTCACCTTGGTTCGGGGATTATACTAGATAAAGACAAGTGAGTACATCAATCCAATACATAGAGGAAGGGGAAATATCATGGGATCACCCTAGATTAACATAGCCTATGATCACAACGAAGATCACATCATGGGAGAGAGAATTGACCACATAGCTACTGGTAAGAACCTCAGCCCCGAGGAGGAACTACTCCCGCCTCATGGAGGGAGGAAGCAACGTCGATGGAGATGAATCCGGGGGCACTTCCCCGTCCCGGCAGGGTGCCGGCGCAGGAATTCTGGTCCCCCGAAGCTTGATGGCGATGGCGGCGGAGATCGGAATCGCGTCTGGAGAAAAGGGGTCCGGAATCAGGGTTTCCGCGAGACGCTTTAAATATATGCCAAAGGGGGTCGCCAGAAGAGGTCAGGGGGGCCCAGGCGCCCCCCCCGGCGCGGCCTAGGGGTGGGCCGCCTGGGCAGGCCGCCTGGAGCCCCTGTGGGTCCCTCCCGCCCTACTTTGGCCGCATGGAAGCTTCCGGAACGCTGATTTTTTATATATTTTTCCCGGAATTTTTCTGGCAATTTTCGTAATGGGAAAGCCTGAAATACAAAAACAGCAGAAAACAGAAACTGGCACTGGGGTGCACTGAGTTAATAGGTTAGTCCAAATATGATCAAAAGTGTATGGAAGTGCATAAATATCATAGCAATATCACACAAAAGAGGCATGGAGCAAGCAGAAATTATAGATACGTTTTGGACGTATCACCGCCCCACAGGACGCGCCCACCGCGGTGCTCCTTGCGCCCATGGCCATGCGCCCATGGGACTCGACCTTCGGATGGTGGCTGGCCCGAGCGCCCCGATCAACTGGGCCGCCGCTGCGCCTGGACCGCCCCCCGGATCTCCGCCTCCACCTCCTCCTCCACCGGCCGCGTGGCTCCCTGATACGTCTCAAACGTATCTACTTTTCCAAACACTTTTGATATTGTTTTGACCTCATTCTTGCATGATTTGGACTAAACTAACCCAGACTGACGCTGTTTTCAGCAGAGCTGCCTGTATGGTTTATTTGTGTGTAGGAAAACGGATTTTTAAGTATCTCAGAAAAATCCACGAAAAATCACAAAAAATCCACGCACCCGAAGGAACCAGATGCCAGAAGTGGGGCCAGAGGGGGGCCAGGGGGTGCCCTGGCGCCCTGTGGGCGCGCCCCCCCTGGGCCGCGCTGGGGGGCGCCTGGGTGGGGCCCACACCCCCTGGTGCCCTACTTTAGCCCGTATTTTTACTCCCGACACAGAAACCCCAAATCAGAAGTTCTTTCACAGTTTTTCGTCGCGGAGCCGCTGCCACCCTCTGTTCTTCCTCGGGAGGGCTAATCTGGAGGCTGATTTGGCCTCCGGAGAGGGGAGATCGTCGCCATCGTCATCATCATCACCACTCCATCATCCCTCCATGACTTCTCCCTCCATGTGTGAGTAATTCCCCTGCTGTAGGCGAAGGGGATGGTAGGGATTGGATGAGTTAGATCATGTAATAGTTTATCAGATCGTTGGGGGCATGTTGCCTATCATCTACTATGGTGTTTATCATCTTTGCTACAACTTGTTATTCTTAATGCTTGCCACTTAGGGCCCGAGTGCCATGATTTCAGATCTGAACCATATGTGTTTGTATGAATATATTTGTGTTCGTGATCCTATCTATGAGTTGTATGCACCTGTTACGGTTCGGAACCGGTGATCCCAAAAGTGACAGCTTGGGACACCAAAGGGGATGGTCCGTAGTTTGAGGATTACATGTATACATTGAGTTCATTGCTTTGTTCCGGTGCTCTTTGACAGGAGCACCTTAATATCCATTAGTTCCTTTTGGCCCCGTTCGTAGCGGGATGGTAGGACAAAAGATGTTGTGCAAGTTCTTATTGCAAGCACGTACAACTACCTACGGGATACATGCCTAATGTTTGATATTTGCGTAGATGATCATTACTTTTCCGTGTGCCGTGCCCCAAGTTAGAATCTATCTCATCCATGCAGCGCCCAACCATCCATCTCCCTAGCCTACAGTATTTTAAACCTTGCCTGTCACTAGTTGCTACTTTTGCCATTTACTACTGTTATTTACTTTTGCTGTTTACTTTTACTATTACTATCATCACTATCATATCACTGTTACCACTTATCTTTTGTTGCAAGTAAGTATATTCCAGGTGCGGTTGAATTGATAACTCAACTGTTAAAGCTTATAAATACTCTTTGGCTCCCCGTGTGTCGAATCAATAAATTGGGTTATTCTTACCCGCGAAGACTATCTCGATCCCTTACGGTTGAGGGTTATCAAGTACCGTTTTCTGGCGCCGTTGCCGGGGAGCATAGCAATATTTACAAGTCTACTTGAGGTATCCTACCTGCTGCACTTTATTCACTATGGGTAAGAAAGGAGACCCCAAGGTTCCGATCTTACTATCCACTACAAGAAGAGGTACTGCTCTGAGCACTAGTGCTACGCTTGATTCACCATCTGTTATGAGTAAGTTTGCCTCACCACCACCACATGATGCTCCTACTGAATCTGTTACTATGTATGATACTCTTGATGATGCTTCTACTACCTTTGATGATATTAGTTCGCTTGGTTATGCTCTTGAGAAACAAATTGTTGTTGCTGCTAAAAAGTCTGGAATTGAACTCCCTGTTAGTCGCTACCCTATTGGTGAAACTTATGATTATCCTGATTTGAGTAAACTCAAGGAGAGTCTCCTTGATGATGATTACTATATACTTGATGAAGAATTATGCAGGGAACTGACAGAGTTTTCCGGCTCTGACCCTGAAGCTATTAAGAAACTGTTTGAAAAAACACTCTTTGAAGAACAAAACCGTTCCTAATCCTGAATTTGCTACATCTCCTATATGCATTGATGATCCTGATTTTGACTTCTCTGTTGATCTTTCACTTATACCTATGGTTGAAGCTGACCCCTTTTATGGCAGAGAAAATGATGATGCTATTGCACACCTAACTAAACTTGGTGAGCTAGGTAGCATGTTTACCACAGATGAAAAGATACGCTACTTTTATGTGACCAAGCTTCTTCCTTTCTCGTTGAAGGAAGGTGCTAAAGCATGGTATGATTCACTCCCATGCGGTTCCATTAAGAGTCCTCAGGACTTAGCTCACTCTTTTGTTGATAAGTACTTTCCTGCTCACATGCAACATGCTGCTTTACAAAGAATTTATAACTTTAAACAGTTGCAGGATGAGTCCCTCCCTAAAGCTTGGGGGAGGTACTGCGGTTTGATTCGGGCTAGACCAGGACATGAAATTCCTAAGAATGAATTAATTGATATATTATATGCTGGTCTAACTGATGAATCCAGGTCCTATTTGGACAGTTGTGCTGGTTGTGTTTTCAGGAAAAGAACACCGGACGATGCGGAAGATTTAATGGGCAGGATTGCCAAAAACCATGAAGATTGGTCCGTCCCTGAACCACCTCCACCAACAAAGAAGAGGGGCATGTTTGTTCTAAGCCCCGAGGATATGCGAGAAGCAAAGAAGTCTATTAAAGAGAAAGGTATTAAAGCTGAAGACGTGAAGAATCTACCCCCTATTGAGAAGCTGTGTGAGCCTACCACTCACCCTCCTATGGTAGAGGTACACTCTCTTTTAGATTTCAACGCAAGTGACATCCCTCATGGTAAGCCTCCTGATCAATGTTTAGATGAGTTTGATAATTTTATTATGAAACAGAATCATTTTAATGAGAGGATAGAAAGTCAGTTGCATGATAATTCCCTTGCTATCAAAAGACTGCTTGATGTTTTAGATAGAACAGTTAATGATGTTCAATGTCTTGTGAAGCATTTTCATATGGTTCAAACTCAGCTTGATCAAATTTCTAATGTGCAAAGAGATTTGCTTGCTAACAATGCCAAACAAGATAATTTGCAGGCTTTTGGGATTAAGACCCGAGGAGGAACTAGTACTCAAGATCCTCTCTATCCAGAGGGACATCCGAAGAGAATCGAGCAAGATTCTCAAATGCAGGAAGAAGAAATTGTTGTCTCTCCAAATAAGAAGAAGAAACATAAAGAGGCTGACAATTCTAATGATCCTATTGCAGATGAAGAGCCAGCTATTGATCCCAACAGTGTATCTATTTCCGATACTGAGACTGAAGACGGTGCTGAACCTGAAGATAATAATAATGAGAAGAATGATCCGCCTGAAGTTCGAGAAGAAGAAGCACCTGACAAACGTAAGAGGTACACTAAAGAAGACTTCATCGCAAGAAAACATGGGAAGGAGAGAGAACCATGGGTACAGAAACCCATGCCCTTTCCAGGTAAGTCCATCAAATCTAAAGAAGAAGAGCATTATAATAAGTTTTGTGAATGGATTAAACCTCTTTTTCTTCAAATCCCTTTGACTGATGCTATTAAGTTACTTCCTTATTCAAAATATATGAAAGATATTGTCACTAATAAAAGAAAAGTTCCTAATGATGCAATATCTACTATGCTTGCTAACTACTCTTTCAGTGGCAAGATTCCTGAGAAGCTCGGTGATCCAGGTATACCCACCATTCCTTGCTCCATAAAGAATAATTATGTCAAAACTGCTTTATGTGATCTTGGAGTAGGAGTGAGTGTTATGCCTCTCTCTCTTTACGAGAGGCTTTGTTTAGAGAAACTAATTCCTACAGATATCTCCCTTCAGATGGCTGCCAAGTCAACCGCTGTTCCGATAGGTATTTGTGAGGATGTTCCTGTAGAAGTTGCTAATTGTTTAATTCTTACTGATTTTGTTGTGCTTGACATGCCCGAGGATGGGAGCATGTCCATTATTCTTGGTAGACCTTTTCTTAACACCGCAGGTGCTATTATTGATTGCAATAAAGGGAAGGTTACTTTCCATGTGAATGATAAAGAACACACGGTATATTTTCCGAAGAAGACCGACAGGAGGCATGCCCTCAACTCTATAGAGAATATCGAGACCGTGAAAATTGGAGAATGGGACTGTCCACTACATTTGCCTCACAAATATAAAACTATCATGGTGGGGACAATGTCCATCAAAGTAAAGGTTTAGTAACTACTTCGTAGGAGGTGAGACTTTTTGCTCTGTATATCGCTTGTTTGTTGGTAAGACTTGATCAACCTTACTAGTGAACAGGTTTTATATGGATAAAAAGTTGAGCTTGTTATGTTTTCATTTGTTTTTAGTTTTGTCCTACTTGTTGTACCAAGTATTTATGTTTTTGAAGCTTCACAATACTACTAACTGCTTCAAGTTTTCAGAGAGTTTCGCAGCTTTTTGAACTTCGAAAAAAATTCAACAGTGAAGTTTTCAGAAAAATTCCAGAAAAATTATAATAAAAATTTCCACAACGGGAGAGACCCGGAAAGTCCTGGGGCCAGCCAGGGGGGGCCACCAGTGGCCCAGGCGGCCAGCTGGCGCGGCCCAGCCCCTGGCCGCGCCCACAGGGCGCCTGGGGCCCACGGGACCCCCCTCCAGGTATGTCTTCTTCCACCCTCTCTCTTTTTCTTCAGAAACCCGAGTTCTGGTCTTGTTCTTGTGTTCTTGCTGTTCTTGGAGGCGATTCTTCGATCTCTCTCTACAGCCCATCGTTTGAGCTGAAATTTTGAGCAAATACTCCCTGGTATGTGACTCCTCCACCCCTCCAATTAGATTTTTGATTGGTGGCCTCATTTGTGAGTATTTAGTAGTTCTTGGTGCTGTAGAGATGAGCTTGCATGCATGTGTAGAAAGTTATTTTCCAAGTTTTTGATGCAAGTTTATGCCTTGGGCAAGTGAGTTGAGTAGTTTGCCTTAACTCACTTTGTTTTAATCCTCGTTTTTGTAAATTGTAAAAAAATTCAGAAATGAGTTTGTTAGGAAGGGCAAAAGGGTGGCTTGAGAAGAGGAGGCCCGCACACTCCGATCGAGTTACTAGAGCCGCAGCTTCACCATCAACTGCTAGGGTGAGCTATAATGAAGATCATGTGCCCCTGGAGTTGTTGGAAGACACAAGTCCAGCACGTGCGATGACATTCCCATGTGATGAATTCATGGAAGCTGCGGGAATCAAGGATGAGTTTTATAATCTTTGTGATAATGCAGGTTTGACACGGCTCGTCACAAGCCGTGTTACTCAGTATCAAAAACTCACCACCAGTTTCATTAACAGTTTTAGATATAATCCTGATTCAGGTGCTATTGAGTTTAAAATTTATAATGATCTTATCACCATGACTTTGGGAAATTTTTGTGAAGTAATAGGTGTGCCGAACGTTGGGAGGACGGCTAGGATGGCCACTCAGCCCTCTGAGCTGAAAACCGTCATCAACTCTCTCTGCAGCATGGGTACGAGGGATATTCATCGGTCGAAGATCTCCAGCACCTTGTTTCCTCACCTCAGGTATTTTGCATATTATATTGCTAGAGGGGTGTTAGCTCGTGACAACACGAGCAGCATTTCTGCTCCGGATATTGCTATCCTGGCAGCAGCCCTCTCAGGGAGGTCTGATTATAATCTGGGTACCTTAATTGCTCGACGCCTTGCTATGAACGGTAACAAGGGGGACTTATATGGTGGCATCTATGCCACACTTATCTTAGAGCATCTTGGAGGCACCCCACACCCTGATGATACTCCTTTTACTTATTTAAGCTTTGATCTTGCTGCTATGAAAAGGCATAAGTTTGTTACCATGGGTTCTGAGCTTGATAACCTTGTTTATATCTTGCGTTTCGGAACTACCGCGGAACGCAAGATCCGTCTACCTGCACCTCTTTTGTTTGATTTTTCTCGCAGGAACGGATGGTCCTTTGATGTTGTTCAGTTCGATGAGTTCATGGTCTAGCATCAGTTTCATAACCCCATGGAGGGGGTTGTGCCCGACGAGGAGAGGCACGGTGAGATACCACATTTTCAGGAAGAGTCCGCCACCGATTTTGGTGAAGGGTCTTCCTCTGTTTGGCGTTCGGAACCTTCCTCGTGGGAGACTCCGAGGAGTTCGGTGTACGCGCCAGCATCCTTCTACGACCCGTGGACTCACCACCACACCCCCGGAGCAGGAGGCTCCTGGGGGCAGTAGCTGCTACCAACTTAGGCCAAAAGCCTGAGCTTGGGGGAGTACGTGCCCTTCTCACTTTTCCATTGTATTATCCGTTTTATTCGCTTTGATCTTTTCGAAGCTTTTGCCCGTTCTTCTTTATTTCTCTCTTTGCAAAAACAACAAAAAGATTTTCTCTTTCTTTTGCTTTTATTCAACCTTTGAAAAAACCAAAAAGATTTCCTTTCTCTCTTTAGTTTGCTTTGTTTTCAGAGATCAGCTCGAGTCCGTGATGGCATTTGATTATATTTCCTACGTTCGATCGTGCAAGTGACAAGCAATAATGACGAAGATCGACTGAAAGGAAGCAACAAGGAAGACCGGTATGAACTCGTATTGTTTCTACTTTTGTACATATGCCTGTACTTATGATCTAGAGACCAGCTTGTAGCGACATAGTGCTATGTTTACAATGCTCTTCCAGTGGTTCATGCTTTCCTTGTGGCTAGTCCCGAATAACTAGAGTATATAATGTGTTATTTAAATGATCTACATGCATTGCACTGTTCATAGTCTGGTATACTAAGGTGGTATTTCCCTTTAGAGATTTTTTTTGGATTGACTTGGCACATGCTTACACATGTTTAAGACTAAAAGTCTACTTTGCCTTGATGATCTTTGAGTTTTAGAATAGTTATATCACTTTCATGCCCGATTCAATGTTGCTTTGTCGCTCTGCATGATTATGACCGTTATTGCTCTTTAGTTGGTCGCTTCCCAGTCTTTTGCTAAACCTCCACCTGTACTAAGCGGACTGACTGCTTGTGCATCCAAAATCCTTAAAACCTGTTATGCCATATGAGTCCACTATACCTTCCTATACATGGTATTTACCTGCCATTCCTAACGAAGACTTTCGTGTACCATCTCGAAATTAATCAAAAGCATTTCCCTTTTTGTGCCTATGTTTTAGCTCATGAGGAAGTAGTAGTTAATTCATGATCTCTTTAAGTTGGACAAGTTTCACCCCTGGATTGCATGTATAATGTGCAAACCCCTAATATGAAAAGGAACTGGCATTGAGTGCGCCCGGCTCGAAAAGATAATATAACAAACAAACCCTCCTTCACGCTTTGTTCATGAGAAATCAGAAAACTTTGGCAGTGATAAACAAAGGATATTAAGAGGATGTGATCGTCCTCATGCGGGAGCCGTTCCTCGAGACTTGTCTAGCTTAAAAAGTGATTGAGTTATCTGCTAGCATTCGTTGACGAAATATGCACCTCTCAAAAACATATTTACTTCTATTTTTAAAATCAAGAGCTCTGGTACATGTTTAGTTTTTGTTTCCGATCACGGGTTTTCAACTTTGCCAATAAAAGCCACGGTTCGAGAGTCTCACCTTCTTTCTTCAAAGCACTGACTAGGAGAGCATAATTGTCATTCTGAGTGTAATGTGCATTGTCCCAAAGTATTACATTGTCTTCTGCATACTTGTGATATGATTTATTCTGAAATTCTTAGTTCTAGTCTCCTTTAAAACTCTGGAGGAGTCTCTGCATTTATGTTTTGCTTCACTCATGGAGGCTAGCGAGATACCACCCTAATATGCTCAAGCTATGTGCAATGTAATCTTGTCTTGATTTTCAGTAATATATTATTTACTTTTAAGTATTTGTGACTGGTTACTTGAAAGAAGGATTGCTCCTTGCATTGTCCTCATAAGTACTGTTTCAATACTTGCTAAACTCTTTTCGTAGTACATGCTTATATACATCTAATGAAGCAAAAGAGTTTGTCAAAGTTTTCTTTGTCGCGTCCAGTTCATTGAACTGAATTGCTTGAGGACAAGCAATATGCTAAGCTTGGGGGAGTTGATACGTCTCAAACGTATCTACTTTTCCAAACACTTTTGATATTGTTTTGACCTCATTCTTGCATGATTTGGACTAAACTAACCCGGAATGACGCTGTTTTCAGCAGAGCTGCCTGTATGGTTTATTTGTGTGCAGGAAAACGGATTTTTAAGTATCTCAGAAAAATCCACGAAAAATCACAGAAAATCCACGCACCCGAAGGAACCAGATGCCAGAAGTGGGGCCAGAGGGGGGCCAGGGGGTGCCCAGGCGCCCTGTGGGCGCGCCCCCCCTGGGCCGCGCCGGGGGGCGCCTGGGTGGGGCCCACACCCCCTGGTGCCCTACTTTAGCCCGTATTTTTACTCCCGACGCAGAAACCCCAGATCAGAAGATCTTTCGCAGTTTTTCGTCGCGGAGCCGCCGCCACCCTCTGTTCTTCCTCGGGAGGGCTAATCTGGAGGCTGATTTGGCCTCCGGAGAGGGGAGATCGTCGCCATCGTCATCATCATCACCACTCCATCATCCCTCCATGACTTCTCCCTCCATGTGTGAGTAATTCCCCTGCTGTAGGCGAAGGGGATGGTAGGGATTGGATGAGTTAGATCATGTAATAGTTTATCAGATCGTTGGGGGCATGTTGCCTATCATCTACTATGGTGTTTATCATCTTTGCTACAACTTGTTATTCTTAATGCTTGACACTTAGGGCCCGAGTGCCATGATTTCAGATCTGAACCATATGTGTTTGTATGAATATATTTGTGTTCGTGATCCTATCTATGAGTTGTATGCACCTGTTACGGTTCGGAACCGGCGATCCCAAAAGTGACAGCTTGGGACACCAAAGGGGATGGTCCGTAGTTTGAGGATTACATGTATCCATTGAGTTCATTGCTTTGTTCCGGTGCTCTTTGACAGGAGCACCTTAATATCCATTAGTTCCTTTTGGCCCCGTTCGTAGCGGGATGGTAGGACAAAAGATGTTGTGCAAGTTCTTATTGCAAGCACGTACAACTACCTACGGGATACATGCCTAATGTTTGATATTTGCCTAGATGATCATTACTTTTCCGTGTGCCGTGCCCCAAGTTAGAATCTATCTCATCCATGCAGCGCCCAACCATCCATCTCCCTAGCCTAAAGTATTTTAAACCTTGCCTGTCACTAGTTGCTACTTTTGCCATTTACTACTGCTATTTACTTTTGCTGTTTACTTTTACTATTACCATCATCACTATCATATCACTGTTACCACTTATCTTTTGTTGCAAGTAAGTATATTTCAGGTGCGGTTGAATTGACAACTCAACTGTTAAAGCTTATAAATACTCTTTGGCTCCCCGTGTGTCGAATCAATAAATTGGGTTATTCTTACCCGCGAAGACTATCTCGATCCCTTACGGTTGAGGGTTATCACTCCCGCCCTCGACGCCGACGCCCACCGGCGAGGCTGTTGGCCCGAGCCATGGCCCTCCTGGCTACTCGCCCGTCGTGATGCGCGCCATTGTGGACGAAGAGGCCGCGCTTGGCTTCGTGTCAGCACCAACCGGCGCCTCCGGCGTCATCCGCCTCGCAGTAGGGATGGAAGGTGCCGGCGTCAACACCCCACCACCACTAGAGGCTACTGCGGGCTCGAGCAGCCGCGTGGAGAGGCGCTTCGGCTGCCTCTTCGGACGCGTCGTCGCCGCCCTCGACCGCCGTCCCGGTCGCCGCGCCGGCTCGTGGGCTCCAGCGAGCCTTGGTCTCGCCAGCGCCACGCCAGAGGGTGCTCGCCCGGATCCCGTCGTCATCACATCGCCTTTGGACGAGGAGATCTCGTAGGTGTGCGCCGGTGGGCTGCGACGAGGTGTGCGCCAGAGGGTGCTCGCCCGGATCCCGTCGTCATCACATCGCCTTTGGACGAGGAGATCTCGTAGGTGTGCGCCGGTGGGCGCCGTCGTGTAGGGAAGGGGATCGAGCAGAGTGGTGCGGGTTCGGGGTCCTCGACCCTTATCCATTACCGCTCCTCCCCCCTGTCTCTTATGCGGTGCGGCGGCGAGTGGGCCAGCCAAAGGCCGTGCAGGCCCAGGCCTACGGGTTCTCCGGCTGCTTTCTGTTGGATGTGGATTCTTTTTTTTTCTTTTCTCTGTTTTCTTAGTAGTAGTACTAATTATTGTATTTGTGCAGTTTTAAACTCTGTGTAGTACTTAGTTTGGCTACTACTTACATTCTAGTCCAGTTCTAGACTAAATCTAGGTTAGGACTTGTGTAATTACTAGTGTGTTTATATTATGCAATGGATTGAATATAAATAAAGTACCGGATTTCATCTGGGAAAAATGACATGTTCCATGTGCTTACCACATATCAAGTTATCTTGAACATGTTTTTGCGATCGAGATCATCTTCTCTCCCATACCAAACTTGCAATTTTTTTAATTTTTTCTCCCTCCTTAAATATGAATTGTAGCATACACAAGGTAATGGCAACGTAGCCCATTACTGTGAGATCTAAGTGATCTTCAATGTGTCATGTTTACACAATTGAGGTTGAGAATTTTTTCAAGTTTTTCACTTGAGCATCAAATTTTTGCATTCTTATTACAGAACCACGATGGTCTTTAATTTACCACCTGTAAATTAATTATCTCTGGTTCCGCATGTAGGCAAAGATGATTGCCAAAGAGTTTGAGGAGCTTGCCCTCAATGGCCACAACTATCCTACATGGGCTATGGACATCAATATTAGTCTTGCGTCTCGTGGGATTGTGCGTGCAATTCAGCCCCCTGAGACTCCTCTCCCGGCTGGAGCCACGCCGCTGACAGAACAGCAGAACTATGCTGCTTTATTTATCATAAGGCATCATATTCATCCAGATCTCAAGTCTGAGTATTTACTGGAGGAATCTCCTAGTACTCTGTTTCTGGCCCTCAAAACGAGGTATGAACAGCAGAAGGCAGTAGTCCTGCCAGAAGCACTCCATGATTGAACTCATCTCCGTCTTCAGGATTTCAAGTCCATCGGTGAGTACAATCATGATGTTCATAAGATATGTTCCAAACTGCGCTTTTGTGAGAAGGAACCTACTGAGGGTGAGAAGATAGAAAAAACTTTGTCTACTATGCTCCCTTCAGATAGGATCCTCCAACAACAATACCGTGCTCGTAACTTCACTGTATATTCCGAGCTTATTCATATGTTACTTCAGGCTGAAAAGCATGATGAGCTACTTGCTAAGGATGGCTCTCAGCGCCCAATTGGGGCACAACCTTTACCTGAAGTTCATATGAATATCGCGAATAGACAAAAGTTTACTGGTACCTTTCGGGGTAAACAAACCAATTTCGAGCATAAGCAAAAGCGCAATGGGAACAGAAGATCCAGAAACGCAGGCAAGGGAAAAGGCACTTCAAAGCCCAGGTTTGATAAATCTAAGCTTTGCAACAAGTGTGGATGCTACACGCATTCTACTGAAAAGTGCATAATGCCCAAGCATCTGGTTATGTTGTACCAGCAATCTCAGGGACGCAAAGCACCTCAAGGGAAAAGGTTTGAAGCCAACTTCAACCTTCATCCGCATAGCGCACAAGGAGCCGGTGATTCGCACGATGTCCCTCCTGGACCGAGCAACGCCATGATTCCTTATCCGCCCGAGGATCCTACTGAAATGGAGAACATGTTGATTGAGTACACCGCAAACAACGTGTTTGGCGACTTCGACTAGTCCCTCAATCTCCTAGTGATCTACTCATTTATGTCCATTTGTGATGATTGTAATAAGAACACAAGTTTGTTGTTGTCTTTATATTGTATTGTATCAGCACGTTTGTGATATAATAAAGATTGTATACTATGTATTACCATGAGGTTTTCTTACTGAAAATTCTTTGTTTTATATAGTTCTCTACGGGGACAATCCGATGGAAGAGGAATTATGCCTTGTGGACAGTGGTGCCACAAACTCCATACTGAGGGAGATGAAATACTTCCAAACTCTGAAAAAGACAAATGGAGATATTCTAACTATCACTGGACGCGATACTGTGATTGTTGGTACTGGACGTGCCATATTCACCCTGCCAAGTGGTGCATATGTGACAATTGAGGATGCTTTACTGTATCCTGATTCTTCACGTACCCTGATCAGTTATCGAGATATCCGTAAAAATGGTTTTCATATTGAAACCCATGAAGACAACAAAGAGGAGTATCTACTCTTTACCAAAGATCACGGATATGGCAAAAAGGTACATGAGAAAATTCCTTCTCTATTGTCTGGTTTGTACTACACGTACATCAAACCCGTAGAACATGTTGCATACAAAGTAATTTTTCAGAATGTTAATGCATTCCAAACCTGGCATGATCGCCTAGGCCATCCCGGAATCGGGATGATGAGAAAAAATACTAGCAATTCCATTGGTCATAATTTGCTTGAGTCAAAATTTCCTCAATCTTCTGATTTTGTGTGCACATCTTGCGCCACGGGAAAGCTAATCTTGAGGCCTTCGCACCTCAAAATACAAGCTGAACCACTTCAGTTTCTTGAACGTATTCAAGGAGACATTTGTGGTCCCATTCAGCCGTTATCTGGACCTTTCAGGTATTTCATGGTTCTGATTGACGCATCTACACGATGGTCACATGTGTGTCTTCTATCCACACGGAACCATGCATTTGCCAAGATAATGAGGCAAGTCATTAAGTTGCAAGCCCATTATCCTGAAAGTCGAATTAAGACAATTCGAATGGACAACGCTAAAGAATTCTCCTCACATGCTTTCAATGATTATTGCATGGCTTTGGGGATTGAAGTTCAGCACTCTGTTCCATATGTCCATACACAAAATGGTTTGGCTGAAGCATTGATGAAGATGATTAAACTCATTGCAAGACCTTTGTTGACGAATTGCAACTTGCCAACCTCTTGTTGGGGTCATGCCGTTTTACACGCTGCTGACTTGATACAATTGAGACCAACTGCATATCACAATTCTTCCCCTCTGGAATTGGTATGTGGAAATCCTCCAAGCATTTCCCATCTGCGTAAGTTTGAATGTGCTGCATACATCCCGATCTCACCACCACAGCGGACATCTATGGGCCCACACAGGAAGTTGGGGATCTATGTGGGGTACAAATCATCTTCGATTATCAAGTACCTGGAACCCCTAATTGGGGATCTGTTCACAGACCGTCACGCTGATTGTATATTTAACGAGGAACATTTCCCAGCATTAGGGGGAGATTTCAAGTACCAGAAAGAATGCCCGGAAATTGATTGGAAAGCTCATGCTATTTCATCCTCTGATCCACGTACCCAAGAGACCGAACTTCAAGTTTGGAAGATCATTAATTTGCAACATCTTGCAAATAATCTGCCAGATTCATTTACCGATCTGAAAGGTGTTACAAAATCCTTAAATCCGGCCAGGAACGCACCAGAAAGAGTGGAGGTACCAATAAAAACCACTCAACTCCCTATTCCTAAGAAGAGGGGGAGTAGTACGGCCTCTGACCTGGAGCATGCTTCTAGCAAGCAGCAAAGGAAATCGAGGAGAAAAACCTCGAAGTCAGTAAATGCAGGTCAACTCAACGTTGACAAACACCTGATGGGTAGTATACACCCAGTGGAAGGGCAACCTCCACAGTCCAGCTCCAGTGTGCACAAATTGGCTGGGACATCGAAACACCCAGACTCAATCGTATTGGGAAATCATGAAGAGTCACTAGGGGTGTAGGAAATTTCTATCAACTATGTTGATTCTGGAGAATCATTTGACCGTAAGACTATGACTGTCAACATATATTTCGCTGAAAAGGTTGCAGATACCCTTCTCACTGATCATGATCCAAGGTCTATCGTTAAGTGCCAAAAGCGCTCCGACTGGCCTAAATGGAAGGATGCAATCCAAGCAGAAATTGCCTCGCTTAACAAAAGAAAGGTATTCACTGAAGCAATACCGACACCTCCCAGTGTTTTCCCTGTGGGATTCAAATGGGGTTTTCTCCGGAAACGGAATGAGAACAATGAGGTGGTGAGATACAAAGCAAGGCTCGTAGCACAAGGTTTCACGCAGAAACCCGGCATTGATTTCACTGAAACATACTCTCCAGTAATGAGTGCAACCACTTTCCGATATCTTATATCTTTGGCAGTGCAAAATCGTCTATCTATGCAGTTGATGGACGTCGTGACCGCATATCTTTACGGGTCACTAGATTCGGGCATATATATGAAGGTTCCTGATGGAATCTCTATCCCGAATAAAAATGCAAAACGCAACATGTATTGTGTAAAGCTGAATAAGTCATTATATGGCTTAAGGCAGTCGGGACGGATGTGGTACAACCGACTCAGTGAGTTCCTTCTTCAGAAAGGTTACTCCAATAGTGCTGACTGCCCATGTGTTTTCATCAAGAAGTCCTCTACAGGATTTTGCATCATTTCTGTGTATGTTGATGATCTCAACATCATTGGCAGCACACCAGACATCGATGAAGCACGCAATCACCTAAAGATAGAATTTGAGATGAAGGATGTGGGTAAAACCAAATTTTGCTTGGGTATTCAACTTGAGCACCTTCCCTCAGGAATCATGGTACACCAAGCTGCCTATATCCAGAAAATATTGGAGAAATTCAATATGGACAAATCCTATCCATCTAAAACTCCTATGGTGGTTCGATCTCTAGACGTAGAGAAAGATCCGTTCAGACCGAGGGATGATGGAGAAGAGGTGTTGGGACCTGGAGTTCCATACCTCAGTGCCATTGGAGCGCTTATGTATCTTGCAAATTGCACAAGACCTGATATTGCATTTGTAGTGAATCTACTTGCTAGACATAGCGCAGCTCCCACTAAACGTCATTGGTCTGGAGTGAAGAATATCTTTCGATCCCAAGGCACAAAGGATCGTGGCCTATTTTTCCAGTACCAGAGAAATCTGGATTCTGATATGATTGGATATGCAGATGCCGGCTATTTGTCTGATCCCCATAATGCCAGATCTCAGACCGGTTTTGTGTTCCTACATGGTGGTACTGCTATATCATGGAAGTCTTCAAAACAGACTCTGGTGGCAACTTCAACCAATCATTCTGAAATAATTTCATTATTTGAAGCAACATGCGAATGTGTATGGCTTCGCAGAATAATAAATCACATACAACAGTCATGTGGAATTGGTTCGATAAAATCACCTACCATTATCTATGAAGATAATGCGACCTGTGTTGCACAAATGCAAACAAGATACATCAAGAGCAATATCACCAAGCATATTTCTCCTAAATGGTTTTTCCCCATAATCTTCAGAAAAGCGGGAAAATAAGCATTTTGCAAGTCAAATCATGCGACAACCTTGCTGATTTATTTACCAAGTCTCTACCAAATTCAATATTCCAGAAATATGTTCATGGAATTGGTATGCGACGACTTAGGGACTTGCAGGTGTCAGGGGGAGTCTCTTCTTGAGATATCCTTATTTAAATGACATCACATTATGCTATCTTTCTTTGTGAGTATATGTTTCAGTTTCTCATGAAAGATTTTATGAAGAACTTTTGAAGGAGAATCTTTGAGATAACAGAGCTTCCCGGACAATCGTGAAGATAATTCTACATGGTCAAGCGTAGATTAGGGGGAGTGTTAAAACTAATTATGTACTTAGGGGGAAAATCTCCCCTTGCCCGAACCGTCGTTGCGGTTTGTCCCGCAACCGACGTCTCCCTTCGATCTCCTGGAACCGACACCCCGTCGAGGGATCGTCGTGTCTCTTCCAGAGATATAAAAGGGTGTTGTAACCATCGATCGAGGGATTCGATTACTTTCGATTCAAAACATTGTACACGACATTTCTTCATTCACTTATGGGATTAAGCCTAGGTTTAGATATGACCTGATGAGATGGGTTTCTTACCTCCCATCTTAAAATGTAAGTTGCATCAGGGCGGTTCTTGCATCTATTTGAGCATAATACTCCTTGTATATGTTGTACATATGATTTTTTCAATCAAGTTGTAGTCCTATAGAGGTTTTGGCCTATAGTGAATAGTAAGAAAACACTCCTTGCGGAGTTGGAAGAAGCTACGAGAGACCAATTTTGTGAGCTGCCAAAGTAAGTGAATTCAATTGTTTCCCCATATATTGTTCCTCATATAGAATATTATTATGTTCAAGTTGCCACTCAACCCTCAAGTGGGAAAAACATTTGGTCCACACTCTCCCGCGTGAGTAGGAAGCCACAAGCACGCATCACACATGTGTGTCCCAATGAGCTTGCTAGGATTTCCTCCTTGACCCCACCATACCATGATGTCGGCCCGCCTAAGTTGATGTCCCAATCGCCTATGAGCGCGCGCTAGTTGGCACATTTCTCCTCGTAGCATCCACACTTCCCGATGCTCACTTCTCGGGCCTACCTCTCGCCACCACTCATTCTCCGCTCAAGACTGCAACACCGGTGCTCATCCTTTTGAGAGATCTCAAAGCTGCCCGACCTCCGGGTTATGTGCTTAAAGCCGATAACGACTTCCACCTCCGCATATGTTGCACCACCCTAACATTTGTCTCCAAGCTCGACGCTGACCACCGACTCTGCTGCTCGGCCCTTCCGTTATGCCTCTACTTTGTCGCACCTCTGCAACCGCCCAACTCCAACGAGGGTACGCCTCCTTTGTCTAGTGGATAGTATGCTTTTTATCGGCTATCAACCTATTATTTACATGGCCATGGTTTATGTGGTATGTGATAAATTGTTTCTATTTCCAAGTACCTCTACTTGCCACATGATTAATTAGATAATGATCATTTCTTTGATTTGTGACAAAGTTCTTGTATGTTGTATGAGATAAATTGATCTTATGGTGACGTGATGGTGAGCATTTTGCTGAGCGATATAAATTAGACATTGATATTTTGGTTTGGTGATATAAAGTAGACAATGAGCATTTTTTGTGACACAAACTAGATGATGAGCATTTTGGTGTGCTACTTGTAGACGTGGTAGCTCTATATGCTAATTGAAAAAAATAAATCATTTTTTTGCACATATGATAGATAGAAAAAGCAAAATCCAGTAAAGTAGTTTGTGATCCTATGCCCATACATTTTTTCTGGATATTGTATCAAAGCAGTCCAGTCGGTAATAATTTGTACATGCATTCTTTTACACAAATACGTTATGTGTGTTGCACATACATATTGATCTTCATTGTATTTTTTTATTATCACTATAGAAAATATTATATTGTAGACCATGTAAATCAAACAAACTCGGGTATCTAGCACCCTATAAGGGCCACGATACCATGTACCCGATTTCCGTTCGACAAGTACCTCTGCAAGGGAGAAATAAGACCTTCAACCATCAACATTCATCGCTATGAAATAACATTGAAAGATTTTTTTTGGTGTTCTCAATGAAATGACGAATCCTCTTTGGCATAACATGATACAAAGTCGAGATGCAAAATATGATAGTTATTACATGCACATGTCTCACAACTACATTCATGATAGTAAATTATGTCATCAACACTTTAACATGGCTGAGCGTGGCTGCTATGTTCACGAGGAGAGCACTTCTCCTGCCAGTGCACTCATAGATGAAACTAATATGGGTGCAATACATGATGCTATTGTTTTAAGCATTTTTTCTTGATGAATAATTTTTATTATGGGTGCTTTTGTTGGGAGAACCTTGTAATAGATCTTCCTTTTGTTTCATTTGTTCTCGAGTGTTAATGTCACAACTGTTTTATTATAACTCTCAGCATTTCGTGATACTCATATTATTTCTTCCTTGCTCACATGTATGGCAAACACATTGAAAAATTATTCCTACAAGATAACATGATAGCATTTACATGCAATTTTCCTATAATTATTTTCACAGGAGTTTATGTGAGGCATTTTAGAGAAGCTATTTCAGCTACTCGCAAAAGAAAGAAGAAGCTATTTCGGAAAGAAAACTAACCTCAAAGGAGCTTCAAAAAAAACTTGAGCTCGTAGGCGGGATTGCACGCACTATAAGAGCATCTACTGCCGGACTTGGCAAATTCGGTCCCTCAAACACCTGTAGACGTGTCCGCGGGTACTGACCGGGCACTCCCTATATCCGCGACTCCACACTCGCGTATCTCATATTCCGTCCCCTATATTCATACTAAACCATGTAACATTGATAAAAGCACGTATATCATGAGCGAACATACAAAAGCACAATCGGTTTATCAAAAGATCACTACTGATCATTAAAAGATAGCCAAAGTTTACATAATACACATAATATGGCAAACAAGTTCAAACTACATCTAAAAAGTTGAAATTAAGACGAATCTTCACCACTTCCTCGTCGGCCCTTTGCCCTTCCGATCATTGGCGCAGCTGCAGGAGTCTGTGGCAGGATGTGGGTCCACTCGGAGCCGTCGGACCCATCAGAGGAGGAGGAATCAGAGATAACTATGTAGCCTTACAAGCCGGACGACGTGGACTTGCTTGTGCTCGCCCCCCCTCGCCGCCTCCCGCGCTACCTCCGCCGCCTCCGGAGCCTTCGTCTCCGCCTCAGTCAGTGACCGGCAGCACACCCCCCCTCGTCGGGCACCCGATGGCGGCGGGCGGACTGCGCCGACCCGCCGGACCCGTCCGCCATCTCCCTTGCCCTTTGCCTCTCGCGGCGGGCAGCTCGTGCCTCCGACATCGGAGTCCGCATCCGCGGCATCGACTGAGCGGGCACTAGAACCCAGCGCAGCCCGCACAGAGCAGTGATCGGAGGGGGAGGAGGCCGTCGGGCCGGAGGAGTAGATTGGGCTGGCCTCGCAGATCCGCATGCGGGGCGGGAAGGGCCGGCGCCGGCATCAGCACTGCGGCAACGGGCTACACGCGACGTCGCACTGGAGCCGGAACTGCCGTCCGTATCGACCCGCGAGCGCTCGAGCGCGGTACAAAGCGCCAGCTCCTCTCGTCTCTAGAGCTGCCGTTGGAGTGGTTGCCGGTGCTGGATATGCTTACCGGCGGTAGGGATTTGACGGATTGGGGAAATGTGAGTGTCGGGAGGGGATCAGAGTGAGCTAGGGCTTGTGCCCGACTGTTGTTTTTTGGGGTTGGGGTGGGCCAGCAGTGGGTCGGCCTGACGTGACGGATCAGCCCAAGCGTTTAAGTCCAGTTTAAGAGGTCCGGTTGAGTCAGTCTTTTGTGACCGGTGAGTGACCGGACTGCATGTCCAGTCCTTTGAGACGGATGTAGGCGCCAGACGCGCGATGCTCTAACGCACGATCAGTGAGTGCACGATCCGACGGCTCGCTGCGCGGCCGACGCAGCGCTTCAACCAGTCGGCTGGATCTGGGTCGAAACGTTTTCCGACCAGACACAAACTCAGCGCCCAAACCCTAGCTAGCCCCTCCCACCCTCCCTCAGTCCAAATGGACGGCGGCGACGGCGATGGTGACGGCATGCTCCGCTTCGACATCGAGGACTACCTCGACGCCGTCGGCGCTGGATCCGGCTCCGCGTCCTCCGAAGCCTCCATCCTCGCCGTCGGCGCTGGATCCGGCTCCGCGTCCTCCGAAGCCTCCATCCTCGCCGTCGGCGCTGGATCCGGCTCCGCGTCCTCCGAAGCCCCCATCCTCGCCGTCGGCGCTGGATCCGGCTCCGCGTCCTCCGAAGCCCCCATCCTCGCCGTCGGCGCTGGATCCGGCTCCGCGTCCTCCGAAGCCCCCATCCTCGCCGTGGGAGGGCCGTCCCGTGGCCGCGGCCACGGAAGCATCGAAATGGACGGCGACGAGGACAGCCTCCGCTTCGATTTCGAGGACGGCCTTGACGCGGCCGGCGCTGGTATCGAATCCTCGGCCTGGCCCTTCGAAGCCCCCATCCCCGCTGCTGGAGGGCCGTCCCATGGCCCTGGCAGCGGAAGCATCCAAATGGCCGGCGACGAGGGCAGCCTCCGCTTCGACATCGAGGACTACTTCGACTCCGTCGGCGCTGGATCCGGCTCCGACGAGGAGATCCCGGAGTGCACAATGTGAGGAATATCTCAATCTCTAGCACTTTTATTCTAGTCCTGCGAAGTTTACAGAGGCTGAGAGAGAGATGCAGGGAGGGAGCTCCAGCCTCCGCACTACCTCCCCTCCACCCCTGCCACGATCCCCTCCTCCTGCGACCCCTTTTCCCTTTCTCCCGCCACCCCCCTTTCCCCTCCTGGCGCCACCCCCTTTCCCCTCCAAATCTGCTACAGAGTTAGGTTATGTCTATGAAGTTGTGATTTAATTAGCAATCATACAAAGTTAGGTTGTGTCTATGATGTCGCCACACCATTACGTAATAAGCGTTATAATGTTATGAAGGGGGTCGGTCGCCATGAAACGCGTTACGCCATAAAAACATTGGTGTTTATGTATTTGCAGCGAACCGGCAATGGATACCGTATCCGATACGGATACTGCTCCAATATGTCCTGGATATGTATCCCCTGAGTATCAGGGAATAGATGATTTAAAGCAATGCCGATACTTCATGGATACTCGGCCAGTGCGTTTCGGATATGGGCCAGCCCAGTTAAGAGGTAAGTAGCGATACAACCCTAGTCCCCTGATGCCTCATATTTTTCCTCTCTGCTGCTTTCCTCCCGAGATCCACAGCAAGCGGCGTCTGCTCGCCCAGCGGCGGCAGACCGGCGGCGAGCAGACAACGAGCTGCTCCTCTTCTCCTTTCTCTTCTTATGATCTCATCTCCTCTGATACTGTCCTCCAGACTGCTCCTCCTGCTGAACCTACCAACCTAAGGGCACCATTGTGGAGCCATGTTACTGTGTTAGTAGTGTTCTGTTCTCTCCTATGGACTTCGACCTACCGGCTCAGTATTTTGG
This sequence comes from Secale cereale, assembly GCA_902687465.1. NCBI lineage: Eukaryota > Viridiplantae > Streptophyta > Magnoliopsida > Poales > Poaceae > Secale > Secale cereale. The sequence continues at coordinate 66,270,875 of LR738714.1, read as the reverse complement.
TGAATTAAAAAGAAAAGCGAAACTTTTCCAAAATGGCGAATTCACGTATCTTCATCGGTCCGATACTGATACATGTACCGTATCTGTGCATTCTAGGTGCCCATGCTGTATGAATTTCTGGAGTAACCAACTATGATGGATTTAACAATTATCACATAATAGACTTAATTGGTAGGTTTTAATTTAGCTGATTCAGTTTGTTAATTTTTGGCGCCTTCAATTAAACTGGTTTTCGTATTGTTTAATTAGTGATTGATGGCATCTTTAACTTCTGTGACGATTCATATTGTTACTCAAAGTTCTGTCTCTTGTGCTACCCACTAGATCATATAATGTACTGTTTGACTTGGCATTTAACCCCATTTCAATCTTCAGTGTAGCTGTTGTAAAGAGTGCTGTCTACACTTCAACATAAACTGTCTTCCTTCCAATCTGAATTGCAGGTTTAGCATGGGCTTTTGCCCTAATGGACCTAATTGCAACTGCATGCATGTTAAGTTACCTGGGCCGCCTCCTGTTCAAGAAGTCCTCCAGAAGTTTCAAGAGACGAATGCCTATGACTATGGTTCATTAAGAACAACTTATCAGTCTAGAGACAATAACTGTAAGCAAAAGGCGAAATCTCAAGTCCAGCATGAGTCAGTGCTCAAGAATCAAAATTTGGCGGTAAATGCCACTCTTGTAGCGCAGCAACCTGCTGCTCAGCATGTGCAGACAGCAAATCCACCACCACACCTACAGCAGCAGCAAAATGCTCAGGTTCAAGGTGTCCATAATTGTTCATCTATCCAAAAGCTACCACAAGCGCAAGCCCACTTCCACAAGGGCAATCAAGGTGGGAGCTTCTAGACAGTTTTGTGAAGCTTTCAATGCATATTACATGAAAACTATAAACATAGCCGTATTACCTGTATCGGTCTTCAGGGACAATGAGTTCCTTGACTTGTTGTTGTTCCTTATGCTTCCCGTCTTCTTGATAGAATGATGGGCTTACTTTTCAGAACTTGTTATGCAGTGTTCTTAACTGTCCTTTAGCAAGAGTCATAATTCGCTATTGTACTATGCTAGAAAAACTAATTTTCTTTGAATAATTAGACAAATTAATCTATGGCTAAGCAATCAAGATGATTCCTATACAACTAACATTATTAATTAGATGTATGTGTTCCTTGCATATCGATTAGATGTACGTGTTCCTTGCATAAAATGGTTTGGTGAGTAGAAGATGGAAATTGAGTCACTTGGCTATTTACCTCTCTATGTAATTTGGAACTATGCCAATGGAATCTTGTGAGCACATTAAAGCAATATATTAGTTTTGAAATTATGCTCATAGCATTCTTTGACCACATTAATACACAAATTTATATCTTCTAGGGACCACATAGGATGTGATTTCCATGTTATTTTATGGCATAATCTGAAGCCAAAAGTGTTGTTGTAGTCTTTGTCCTTAGTACTCCCTCCGTCCCGTAATAGAAGAACGTTTTTAACACTACACTAGTATAAAAAACGTTCTTATATTATGGGACAGAGGGAGTATTAATCTAGAGGACTGAGGGCTGAGAAGATCTGTCTTGTTGACTTGTCAAGACAATGTTAATGATCTCTCTTGCATTCCAAAATTTCATTATTTCTGGTCCATGCACATGCTTCCTAATACAAAAAAATAATAATCAATGTTGAAGTGGTTCTAAGTTCTAACAGATTTTATGTTAACATGTTAAAAAATAGGTACTCGGTTATTAAAAGTTGCAGCCAGGAGAATCTGGATTTTGGTTCAGTGGGGTGTTTGTGCCTCTCAGAAAGGATTAATGAGGTTAAACTTGACGAAGCATGTCCATGGAGATTGTCATTTCAATATTCTCCATCTTTAGAACTCATCATTTCCAGGTAAATCATACATTCCTCTTAGGCTCTCAGCTAGCAATAGCTAATACAATTACACATACACCTCTGTTACACAATATATGCTATAATTTACTTGTAGGGAAACTATTTATGTGTCTTCTATATATGGTTGTAGATTAATTGTAGTATTTATTGCTGTTGAGAATAGAGCACGAAATTAACTTAGTCTAGTTACTAAGGGAGTTAATTAATGGTACAGGTGGATTGGTAATCATGAGTTGTTTCTTTCTTCTATTGACGTAATCATGACTTCATCTCATTTATACCTTTTGGTATTTTTTCTTTGTCATTTAGCTCTAAGCACGCGGAACACGGATTTAATGGTCTAGCTTTTAACATAGGTTGGCCCAACTCAAACGTCAGTACTAAAAAAATAATAATACAGACAAAAGTGGAAGATAATATTGCCTCCAAAAGTATTTATATACAGACGCGACAATCTTCTAACCTGCATATATTTTGGACGAAGGTGGCAATCTAGTATAATATCATTTGTTTTGCAACAGAGTAGTTGAAAAGTAAAATAGTGCTATTCTGTTGGATACATCAAATTATAGCTGAACACACTTTCTTCAGTGTCTGTGCAAAACTTCTAGAACTGGTGGTGGATTTTAGAAATATGCTCACAGAAGCCCATTGTGGTCAGAACTTCTCTCCAGTGGCTTAGGTACATCACAATTTTTAAAATCTTATCCATACTTTCTTTATGGTTCATCCATACTTATTTTTAGTCATCATTTCACATTATTTCTTTAGTGGCGGATAGTACTATTTCTCACTGATGGAATATGGCATGTCATAGCAGATTAGATGACATAAGCTTGTGTATTCGCACCATACTGCACTGCATGCTAATATTTGTTGATTCTGTTAACTGTGAAAGAAACGACACCGAGTTTGTCGTACATTAATCATAGTATTTACTGCTGTCGATAGTAGAGCATGTAAGTTAGTTGCGACATCTTATGGGTTTCAGCTCTAGCCTACCCCAACTTGTTTGGGACTAAAGGCTTTGTTGTTGTTGTTGATGATGATGATAGTAGAGCATGTAAATAGCTTCTTAGTTTAGTTATTTAGGAAGTTAGTTGATGGTAGAGATGCTCTGGTAATCATGAGTAATTTTTCTCTTTTGTGATGGTATCATAACTTAATGAATCATTTATTAATGTGTTTTATTTATCTTCTATTGTACCTCCAGTTTGTTACATTTTTGTCATTTAGCTCCAAGCTATGGGAAAAGAAGCATTTAATGAGTTGGTTTTTAAGAAGAGACTGACTCAATTGTATGCCCAACTCACATCAGCACCCAAAGAATGTTAATAGGAGCATTTAGTGGAAAATATTGCCGCCAAAACTAGAGTAACAAACAAGTATGTAATGCAACATATATTCTGCTTTGATGGTTGCAATTTGGTATAATATAATTTGTTTTGTAATACAGTAGTCTAAAAGTAAAATTATGCTATTCAGCTGGATACAGTAAATTATTGTTAAATTTTCCTTTTTCAATTGCTCTTGAAAGGTTACTTCTAACTTTGGTGGCTACATTGGTGGTTGGATTTGGAAATTTACTTACAGAAGTTCATTATGGTTAGAATTTCTCTCCATTGGCTCAAGGTACAACAAATTATTAAAATCCACCCGCCTGAGTACTAGGAACTGGCTGCCATGGCCCCAGATCGGAGCATGCCTGCCCCGCGACGTGTCTCGCTCGTCAGCCGCCAACCCACCCTAGCCGCCACTGCCCCAGAGCGAAGCATCCGCGCTCCGCCACCTGTCTTCCTCACTAGCTGCTGGCCTCCATTGCGGTCTTCACGATGATCCCGTTGTTGTCAGGAGCTGGCTGCCACTGCCCCTGCTTGCCGATTTTCATCGGCGCCTCCACCGCTGCTTGGTGGGTCCGTCCTTGGTCTGTTCCACACTCGTCGACATCATGTGATTTTGCTTGGTTCCCTTTGAGTGTAAAAAGAAGGCAATTTCTTTGTCACCGGGCTTCATTTCCATCCCTTGCTACCTGTTGATTTTTGACGATGTTAACTGCACTGACTTCATTTCCCACATGCGCATTCATTTGCATGGTCTGCGTCTCTGGGCACTATCTGGCGAGATTTCCTATCTGTTATGCCCTGTTGCCCCTGTGGAACCTTTGCCACTCCCTATGACTGTTGTTGATAAGGCTATTGCTCATGCTGCTAAGGTTGCTGATGATGTTCCATGCTGCCTCAGATCAAAACGTGAACTATCAAGGGCTTGACCAGGCAGCGGCGCCGCACGTACGCACCAACCACGACCCGTAAATGTGAGCACATGGCGAAAGATAGAAAAGAGAGGTAGCTGGTAGTGTCGTAGGCTGGCGTGCACATGCATCCTGATTCCGATCCCAAACACTAACGGGTCACGACTACCCCACCTCTCGTGCTGCTTTCATCCCCATCACGTGCTTCTTCTCCCAAAAAAACAGAAGTACTGAAATCCACACCAGATTATAGGGTGCTGTAGAGCTGCCCCCCAGAAAACGCGAAGGACCCAGTAAAGTCTCTGGTCAAGCAAAACAAAATCTGATATTCAGGCAATGCATGATTCAGCTGTGGATGTATCAAGTCTAGCAAAAGAGCCCGTGCGTTGCAACGGGAGAGAAAACATAACACACGATCTTAGCCCAACAACCATCACTCAAGACCACAATAGGTCCATCTCCTTTATTTTTGCGAGGCATCATATTTGTGTTGCCGCTTATCCTCCTTCTCACCCTCGCCGGCGATGGCCTCAATGTTCACACAAAATAAAGAAAAAAATGTGTTTAAATATTGTTAATCCTAAGGTGTCTCTCTCTCTCTCTCTCTCTCTCTGAGAAATCTGTTGTTTTCCCCTGCGACATTTTTCAGAGGTATGCATGTATAGTTATCGATGTTTTCTTTTCCCTATATGGTTATAGTGTAGTGCTTATTTGCAATCCGGATCGCCATTGATACAAAAGAAAAAACGGATCTTGTGCTATAAATTATAAGTTTGCTTTCAAAACAATATTTTAAAAATATTTAACATGTAAAATTAACATCATATTTGGATTCTACACATTTTTTTAATAAAATTTCATATACAATATGTTAAAATCGAAGTTACAGTTTAAAAGATACGTATATTTTCCAAAATCATTTGTTTGACTTAAATATATTCCAAAATAATATTTATAAATACTTAACAAGTAAAAATAATCTCATATTCATATTCTACATATTTTTCTAATCAAATTTCATATATAACATGTTTAAATCGGAGTTACGGTTTAAAAGATATGGATGATTTAAAAAACCATGTATTTGACTTAAATATGATCCGCGGATGAATTACCTAAAACATCAGGGGGGTTTTCGAAAATTGTAAAATAACGGTTCGGGTATGACTTAAATCCGGACTGCGGGTTGATTTGAAGAAAACACAGGGTCTTTTGTGTAAAATACAGAAAAACGATTCGTTTTAACTTAAAATAGGACTGCGGGTTGATTTCTTTAAAGTAGAGGGACTTTACTAAAAAATGCCATGACGGACGGGCTGAAACCCAATTTTCTTTATTATTAGGTAAAGATTAATTTGTCAGATTAATTGTGCCAAAAATTACGGAGATGGGATCTGCTGTACATGCCTATTTCCCCTGGTTAACATAATAGCTTCATCAGTTTCCAAATTAATTGCCTCAAGTTGCTGAAGATTGATTTGCTATACTCACCTACACCTAATTTCCAGATTAGTTGTCTCTAATTGCCAGATTTGTTGTATCGGTTTCCAAATTAATTGTCTCAACTCTCAAGTTGCTGAAGAGGCATTTGATGTACTCACGTGCACCTAGTTTGCAGATTAGTTATCTCTAATTGCCAGATTGGTCGTACTACTTTCCAAATTAATTGTGCCAAGTTACCAAAAATTAATTTGCTATACACACGTAATTTCTAGATAGTTGATGTAGGGTGGAACCCTAAGTTCATGACCTTTTCACATTTGGGAGGGGGGAAAGAGAGCAAATCAAGAGGGAACACAAGATGAACACTCAAATGACAAAGATCCAATCACAGACATGCTAAATCCGCATACACATAAAGGGGGTACAAGGGTCCAAATCCAACACAAGAGGGTAAAAGAGGTAATAGTTCATCCCAATCCTTGAAGGAGAGAGGTCTTGAATTCTTGGAGGATCTTCCCTAAGAAGGGGTATTGAATCCACTTGGGGGATCTTCTCACATGGAGGCCTTGATCTCCATGGGAGAGGTAAGTGGATGAGCAAAACCAATCTCAAATGAGCTAAACCTTTGCTAACCCTAGCTAGGAGGAGGAAAGGGTCTACATATAGTGTTCCACGAGATGAGAGGGGGAAAGAGGGGATACACGAACCTTTGGCCCGTTAGGCACTCGCAGGTGCTGGATGTCTGGGCTGGGGGTCGGGTGTCTGGCGGCTCACGTCGGATCGGATGTCCGAGGCTAGGGCTGGATGTCCAGCTTGGAGTTGGTCCAGGTTCGGTTGCTCACTGGTGCCCTCGGGCCGGATTTCTAGGCTGGGGTCGGATGTCCGGGGTAGTCGGGCTGGTTGTTCGGGCCGGGGCCGGATGTCCGGCTCTTGGAGCTTTGCAGCCGCTGCCTTGCTGCTGTTGCTGTAGCCTTCAGGCGTCGGATGTTCGGGCCAGGGGCCGGATGTTCGGCCGATGTAGACTTTGAGTGGTCTCCTTCGTCGTGCTTCTTCGTCCGTGTACTTGGGGACTTGGTCTTCATTCCGGGCGTCTCGGAGGTGGTCTTCTTCATTCCTAATCACGCATATCATTCCCGATTGAGGTAGTAGCCATGTCTCACCTGGTTCATATGGGAGCTCACCGAGAGATGTCACCTCGGTCTCGATAGCTCTAGCATGTGCTTGTGTCCTCGGTCCACTTGGCACTTGGGGAAACGAAGGTAGGACCATGGGGATGACCGTAGGATGCTTTGCATCATCTCTCTCCCCCCTTGGGAAAGATCCGTCCTCGAATCGAAATCCTCATCACCATGGAAGGGAGATAGGTCCCTGACGTTGAAGATGTCGCTCACGTTGTACTTGTCGCGTGGAATGTCGATCTTGTAGGCATTCTTGTTGTAGCGTGCTAACACCTTGAACGGTCCATCGACTTGAGGTAGAAGCTTGGACTTGCGCTCTTTGGGGAAATGGTCTTTGCGTAGGTGTAGCCACACAAGATCTCCGGGGTTGAACACCATGGGGTGCTTGTTGATGTCGATCTTGGTCGCGAGGCGTTGTACCTAGCACTCGATTGTGTGTCTTGTATCTTCATGCACCTTCTTGAGGTAACTTGCTCGTGCTCGATTGATGTGCTTTTGTAGTGGTAGCGGTAGAATATCCAATGGTGACAAAGGGTTGAAGCCATAGACGACCTCGAAGGGAGACTTGCTGGTTGTAGAATGTCTTGCTCGATTCGGTGATGGGCAAGCATTCCTCCCACTCCTTGATGTTGTTCTTGATCAACACACGGAGTAGTGTCGATAGCGTTCGGTTGGTCACCTCTGTTTGGCCGCCAGTTATCAGATGATAAGCTGAAGAGAATAGGAGCTTGATTCCGAGCTTGGCGCAAAGTGTCTTGCAAAAGTAGCTAAGGAACTTGACGTGGCGGTCCGATACAATCGTCTTGGACACTCCATGCAATCGCAAGACTTCTCTACAAAAGAGATTTGCAACATGTGAAGCATCGTCTATCTTGTTGCAAGGAATAAATTGTGCCATCTTAGAGAAACGGTCCACAACGACAAATACTGAATCTTTGCCGTTTTGAGTTCTAGGCAAACCAAGCACAAAATCCATACTAATGTCTTCCCATGGTTGGTATGGAATAGGAAGTGGCATATGTAGTCCATTGGATTTAGCTTTAGACTTAGCTTTGCGACAGAGCACCGGTTCTTGGAGAGCGTGGCGAAGGTCTTGTCATGGCCGAAATGTCTCATAAGTCCTCCATTGTGAGCCTCTTGCAAAAGCACCAAACGAAGAGAAGACTTGGGTATACAAAGCTTGTTAGTCCGCATAAGATAGGCATCCTTAGATAATATCGCTCCCAAGAAGTGTGCGTTAAGCATTTGGCATAAGGAATCGCAAATGAAACATCATGCGCATACAATTCTTTAATGTGCTCAAATCCAATGACATTTAGTTCAAATTGACTTACTAGCAAGCATTTGCGGGAAAGAGCGTTCGCCTCAACATTTTCCTTACTCTTGATATACTTGATAACATAAGGAAAAGACTCAATGAACTTACTCCATTTGGCATCTCGCTTATTCAATTTTGTTTGACCCTTAAAGTATTTAAGCGTCTCATGATCCGTATGGATGACAAATTCACGAGGGTGAAGATAATGTTCCCACACACGCAAGACTCTCACTAAAGCATATAACTCCTTGTCATAAATGGGGTAATTGCATTGCGCTTCGAAAAGTTTCTCGCTAAAGTATGCGATGGGGCGCTTCTCTTGCATTAACACGTTGCCTATGCCGTTACCACTAGCGTCACAATGCACTTCAAAAGTTTTCTCAAAATTAGGCAAGTAATGTAGCATGTGTAAGCGAGTTTTTAAGCTAATGAAATGCGGTGTCTTGGGAAGGTCCCCAAACAAATGGCGCATTCTTCTTGCTCAATGTGTGCAATTGTGATGCAATAGTGCTAAAATCCTTAACAAATCGACGATACAAACCGGCTACTCCAAGTAAACTACGCACTTGAAGCAAATTGGTTGGTTGTGGTCAAGTTTTAATAGCATCAGTTTTCACTTCATCTACTCGAAAGCCCTTAGAGGAGACTACAAAGCCCAAGGAAACAAGCTTATCAACACAAAAAATGCATTTTTTCCATGTTGGCATAAAGTCGCTCGTTTCTAAGAATTTGCAAGACGTCCCTAAGATGTATGACATGATCTTCGAGCGGTTGACTAAACACAAGTATATCATCGAAGTATACCACAACACAAATGCCAGTATATTTGCGAAGAACATAGTGCATCACATGAATAAAAGTGCCAGCTGCTTGAGATAGATCCATAGGCATGACTAACCATTCATACAAGCCAAATTTGGTTTTATAAGCCGTTTTCCATTCGTCACTCTCTTGCATGTGAATTTGATAGTAGCCACTTTTAAGGTCATTTTTTTTGAGAAAATGGTGGCACCACTAAGTTCGTCTAGTATGTCATTGAGGCGTGGAATGGTGTCTAAAACGAATGGTGATAGCATTGATTGGACGACAATCGGAACGCGTGCGAAAACTACCATCTTTCTTAGGCACAAGAATAACCGTAATGGCACATGGACTTAAGCTCTCGCGTACATACTCATTTTCCATGAGATGTTGTACTTCCTTTGGATCTCTTTGGTCTCGTCGGGGTTGACGTGGTAAGGTGCCTTGTTCGGTGAAGGTGCGTCGGGGATGTCAATGCGGTGTTTGATTCCGCGAAGTGGAGGAAGTCCCGGATGTAGCTCACCGGGAAAGACGTCCCGAATTCCTGCAATAAATGAGACAACACCAAAGGTAGATGTTGTGAAGTATTATTAGTCCTCACCGCTTCATCTTTGCACACAAATACAAAGTGAAGAACACTTGATGGACTCTGACTCACACCCCTCATGTCTCTTTTGGTGGCTAAAAGCACTAATTTTTTCTTATATCTCATTGTGGGGTCGCTTAATTTTGGCTTGTGGCGCTCGCTCTCTTTTTGGTGGTTCGCTTCTTCACTAGTCTCTCCATGATGGGTTGAAGCTTTCTTGTCGGATATGACTTGACTTGGCGACATGGGTCGAAGCACGTACTCCTTGCCCTTCATCTTGAAGCTATAGTGATTGGTCCATCCGTGGATGACACCGTGGTCGAATTGCCAAGGTCTTCCTAAGAGGAGATGGCACACAGACATAGGAACCACATCACACTCCAATGTGTCTTCGTATGCGCCAATCTTGAAGGACACTTGAACGGTGTGCTCCACTTGAATGGTGCTGGAGTCACTTAGCCATTGGACCTTGTAGGGGCGAGGGTGTTTCTTCTTGACCAATTGTCGCTTGGAACATAGTTCGTCGCTTGCCAAATAGTGGCCACTTCCACCGTCGATGATGACCTTGACGGAACGTCCATTGATGCCCGCTTTGGTGTGGGAGATGTGGCATCGTTGGTCTTCATCTTGTTGGTGTTGAAGTGTTAAGAGACCTTGGAGACAACTAGAGCGGGGCTTGGATCATTGTCACAAAGACTTAGGTGTCTTCATCTTCATTTACTTGACGGTGCATGGCCACGTGCTCATGGGCTTCCATTTCTTCTTCGCTCATGGAGTCGTAGGTGCCTGTGGGGACCCCGACTTAGAAGTCGAGATCACCGAATGCACGTGTACAGTGATCCCAGAGATCAATGCTCACTGAACACACAGAAGCTGAAATAACAAGAGTCTTACATCCATACAAATAGTCTTACACGAATTATGGCCATTATGGCCAAGTCTTACATAGATAGAGCCTCACGGGCTGAATAGCAAATAACTCAAGTAGCGGAAGTCTTCGATAACGGGTAGGACCCATGCCATCTGCCTTAACCCTACAGGCATTCTGACTGGGATAGCGTCCTAGTTCGCATGATCGTCTCCAAAGAACTCTTCCTCATATTCCTGTTCTTCCATGCCTGGCCAATTAAATAACCAGTGGCAAGCCAATGAGTACTTTGAATGTACTCGCAAGCAACCCATGATGTGGTTCAAAGTAACAGTGCATTTGAATAATAATGATCAATCTAGCAAGGCTAACAAATATTCTACCAACAAGTTTATGCATCAATATCCTCGCGTAACCTCGAAGACAGGTTACCGATATCAACATGAGTAAGATTCAACTCATCGAGTCAAGTCACCACCTTGACTCACATACACACGCATGGTTACACAAACATTGGACGTAGCCCAAGAGCGGTTACCCAACTGTCCATGACCGCGGACACGGCTATTCGAATAGTTTGACACTCTGCAGAGGTTGTACACTTTACCCACAAGATCCGGGGAACTTCCGTGTCATCCACGACCCGCGGTACCTCAAGTACCCGGGGTAAGCACCCGGTCATTATCTTTCCTTAGACGACACTAACATAGAGTCCACTCGTTGGTACACGGCCCTCGGGTACAAACAATAGATCACGGGACTTGCCCTAATTTCAATGTCACGCGTACCCGAAGGGACCAACGGTGTGTCCGGTGCCCTGTAAAAACAGTCATGGCCGTCTATCCAAGCACGACCCCGTCCCGGGAAAGACCTCAAGTCTTCCCGTCACTAGTAATGCGGGCACCATGCTAGTATCGACCTAAGTAATCAATAAAGCCCCGTCCCATAAGGGGTAGTGTGGTTGCACATGTATGGTTGGAATAACGGTCGCAACTCAAACCAATCCGTTTGATAAACACTCACACTTGTCTCGGTACACCACTTCGTCATCAAGTGGTCACCCATCTCATCATCATCTCCCTCGGGCATGAATGGCACCCGACGGGGTTTTATGTAAAGACTTCAACCACGAAGGTTCATGTCTCACATGCATCACTATTCATTACTACTAACCATATGCATGTCATCTAGCACATAGCAAGATTGAGTTCAAGGCATGCATCATATGGTGGGATCAACTAGGTCACTATTGTAACCCTAACATCATGCATCGGAAACAAACGGGGTCCGAAGAACAAGTGTATCATGGTCAAAGGGCTGCTTGCCTGGATTGGCTTGGTCTTCAAAGTCTTCAAATCCTTCTCCTTCTTCTTCCACAGCAACTTCGTCAAATACGGGATCTATACGTCGCATAATAATAACGGAAAAATAAGACCACAAATAAAACAGAAAATCAAAGTGCTTAGAAAAATGTCAACTTATTTTTGTAAAATACTAGAGGGATTTCTAAGATGGGGAAAAATCTTAGTTGGAGTTTTGGAGTAACAGAATGGAATCTACTGATTTTTGAACAGGAGTATTACTGCCCAAATTTGAATTTAAATTTGAAAAGTACATAAGAGTTTCATGGATATGAGTGAAAGTAGTACCATTAAATAGGTTGGAATATTACAAGATTTTAGGAGTTGGAATTATTTTATTTGGACCATTATTCTTTTCTGTAGAAATGTTTGAATTAATACAGAAAAGAAAAAGGAGAAAAAGACCTGTGCAGCTGGGCCAGAGAGGCCACAGTGCACGGCCCAGAGCGGTCCAGCCCAGCCGCACGGGTGCCTGCGCGCGCACGTCAGGTTTTTGAACCTTACGGGCGGGGCCCGTGGGTCAGTGGCAGAGAGGAGGGGGAGAGAGGTGTGGGGATGACAGGCGGGGCCCGCCTGTCATCTCCAACCTTGCGGCCACGGCGACGGCGAGCTCACCGGCGAGGCTTCCGGCCACGACGACGGCAACGGAGGCCAGGAATGGACTCAGCGTTGAGTGGCGGTTGCAGTGGTGGTGGTGCGGCACGCCGGGGAGGTCAGGTTCGCCGGCGGCGAGGTGGGACGGCGGAAGCTCGTCGGGAGGTTGTTGCTTCGGTCGTTTCCGACTGCAAACGGATGGGGAAACAGGGGGGAAATGGTCAGTGAGGCGAGGGGGTTCTAGATCGGGCGAAAGGAAGGGCAGGGGAGGCTCGTACTGCGGGATCACCGGCGGCTCGACGCGGCGGAGCTCCGGTCGATCCCGAGCACTGGGACCTCCTCGGGTCGAACTGATGGTGCTGGGGGGCTTAGTGGAGTGAGGTGAGGTTGCTGATGCTGCTGGAGAGGCTCGGGAGGGGCTTATATAGCCGCGCCCACGGTCCACCGTGGACCCGTGCGCCGGCGAGGTTGCAGGCGAGGCTAGGAGAGGTTCTGGAGCCTGGGATCAAGCCGGGGAGGACCGTGGACTTGCTCCACGTCTAGCTGAGGGGAAACGAGGAGCGGGGAACCTTCCAGTCGACGCGCGCGTGCGAGGCAGAGGAGTGGCCGTTGCGGGAGGCCAGCGCGCGTGCGACGACGGCCACTGGAGGGCGCAGGAGGAGGGGGGGCAGCGCCGGGGAGGTTGCGGACGTCGAGAGGCCTCGACTGGCGCGAAGGAGGAGCCCGAGGCTGTCGGGGGAGGCTGATTGGCTGGAGCTACTGTGCGTGTCTGCACTGTTGCGTGCTCCAGAGCGCGCGTTTGGCTGGCATCATCGCACTCTCGCCGTCCTGGTCAAAACCAACGTGCCACAGAGTGTCTAGAAGGTTGAGGGAGGAGTAAAGAAATGGCCTGCGGCCTTGGATGCCCTGGAGATGCTGAGAGAGAGGGAGGATGCTGGTGACTTGGTGAAAACTTGCTGTCCAGCAAGGTAAAATAGGGTTCTCACCCCTCAATCATGGAGCTGGGGTGCTGGGGAAGTTACTGGGGGTAGCTAGTAACTCAATGATCATGTGGTAAAAAGTACAGGCCATGGAGAAGAGTAAAAGTGATCAGGATGAAGGTTTTAGTAAATCTGTAGAAGGTGTTTGATCAGTGTTTGGTCAAGCAAATGACTTCCAGTTGACATGGCACTTAACAGGATTGAAAGACATGAGAAAATAGGGTGCTTCACCAAATTTGGGCTCATTTGAAGAAACTAGCCAATGTAACTTTGGTGAACCCTAGAAATCAACAGAAACAACTTCATCTTGTTTGAGTCAAGCTAATTATCTCCCCTTGATGCACCACTTGGTGTAGCATCATCATTTGGGGTATTGATCATGCCCACAAAGTTTGAAGCTCCAGATAAAAAGTTGGTAATGTAAAGTTGTTCAAATTTGCATTTGAACAGAAAGGGTTTTGAGGTGATCTGATCAAGTTGCTCTATTCCAAATCTTGTGCCATTTGGTCTAGATGCCTTATTAGGTCATTCTAGCATGTGCACCAAGTTTGAGAGAAGTTGGACAAGTTTGGCAATGTAAAGTTGCCCAGACTTCAAATATGGACAGAATGGTTATGAAGGGGTTTGAGGATGTTTTCTTGCTTCCCAAGGCATGGGACTTGGCAAGATCATCAAATATGTCATATATGACATGATAGAATTTCCCTGGAATTTTTGGAGAAAAATTCCTTTGTAAATATTTCAAAAGCTTGAAATATCCAGAAAGGGTTTTTAGAGGGTTTAGCCCATTATTTTGAACATGACCAAGTGTTGAAACTCTTATATATGGACAATATATGTCCTCTGAGTCTCTCTGAATTTTGGCAAATATTTTTGAAACAGTTAAATAATTTTCCCCTATTAAAGACCATTTCTGGCCTTAAGAAAAAGCTTTTAAATAAAATAGAAAAATAACTTTTAAAATTATACCTTTGTGGTTTCTGGAAGTCCTATGACTACTAGGTCTCAAATAAACCTTTTGAAATAGTTTTCTCACCCTAAATCAAGTACTTGCAGTGCAAATCTCAATTCAGGGGTTTTTGGAAAACTAAATTTATAAAATACCTTTTGGCCAAATTAATTTTGTAAGAAAATACTATACTGTCATATAACACTTGGCATGATCATTGGGCAGAAGTTTTGGGTATGGAGATGAATTCTACAAGAGGTCATAGTTGACTTTAATGAGCACAAGAAAAAGCACATGAAGAAAACTCAATTTCAAATAAAAGCCAAATGATGCTAATTTTTTTTTTGTTGGTCCAAATTTTCATGCTTCAAAGATACAAATAACATGTTACAAAATGCAGGGTGTGACAGACCTACCCCCCTTACAAGAATCTCGTCCCCGAGATTCCTAAACTAGGTCTCAAAAGAGGTCGGGAAACTCGGATCTAAGATAGTCTTCTCGTTCCCAGGTTGCTTCTGCTTCGTCCAGAATGCGAGTGGGCTTCTCGCGATAGGTCAAATCAGGCTGCAGATCAATGGCTTGGTGATCCACATCCTTGTAGAGATTGGGCTTGTCCGGAACTTGGAGACATTTCCGGAGTTGTGACACATGGAATACATTGTGCACATCGGATAGCTCAGGTGGTAGTTCCAACTGGTAAGCCACTTCTCCTCGTCGGTCGGTGATCTTGAAAGGGCCAATGAACCTTGGCGCGAGCTTCCCCTTGACGTGGAAACGCTTGGTTCCCTTCAAAGGAGTTACCCGCAGGTACACATGATCTCCGACACAGAAACTCATGTCTCGGCGTCGAGTGTCAGCATAACTCTTCTGCCTTGACTTGGCTGCCTTTAATCGCTCTCTGACTAGTTGGACTTGCTCTTCTGCTGCGCGGAGAATATCCGGTCCAAAGACTAGTCCTTCTCCAGTCTCCGACCAATTGAGGGGTGTGCGGCATCTGCGTCCGTACAACACCTCAAATGGTGCCATCTGAAGGCTTGACTGGTAACTGTTGTTATAGGAGAACTCGGCAAAAGGGAGACAGTCTTCCCACTTGGCTCCATATGCCAAGACACAGGCTCGGAGCATGTCTTCGAGAATCTGATTGACTCGCTCAGTTTGACCTCCGGTCTGTGGGTGGAAAGCTGTGCTGAAAGACAACTTGGTTCCCAAGGCTTCTTGGAATCTTCCCCAGAACCTTGAAGTGAACTGGGTGCCTCGATCTGACACAATCTCCTTGGGAACACCGTGAAGACTTACGATTCGGTTGATATAGAGAGTTGCCAGCTGGTTGCCGGAGTAGGTAGTCTTGACAGGAATGAAATGAGCCACCTTGGTCAAATGATCGACTATGACCCAGATAGAGTCATGTCCTCTATTCGACCTTGGTAATCCAGTGATGAAGTCCATTCCGACTTTATCCCACTTCCACTCAGGAACCTTGAGTGGTTGAAGCAATCCAGCAGGTCGCTGATATTCAGCCTTGACCCTTTGGCACACATCACACTTTGCAACATAGGTTGCAATCTCTCTTTCCATCCCGTGCCACCAGAATCGTGCCTTCAAGTCTTGGTACATCTTGGTTCCTCCGGGGTGGATGGAATACGGAGTGTCGTGGGCTTCTTGCAGAATCAGCGTCTTCAGCTCGGTGTTGTTTGGTACGCAGACGCGACCTTTGTACCAAACAATCCCGTGCTCGTCTTCGAAGAATCCTGGGGCCTTGCCCAGCTTCATCTTCCTCTTGATACCTTCAATGCTTGCGTGTCCATCTTGTGCCTTCTTGACGTCGTCCGTCAGGGTTGGTCTGACTTCCAAATGATCCAGAAATCCAGGGGTGACCAATTCCAAACTGAATTGTTCGAACTCCTTAAACAAGGCTGGCTGCCTTACTTGAATAACGGTATTCAAAGAGCAAGCCTTCCTGCTTAAGGCATCAGCCACCACGTTAGCCTTCCCAGGGTGATACTGAACACTGAGGTCATAGTCTTTGATGAGTTCCAACCATCTCCGCTGCCTCATGTTCAATTCCTTTTGGGTGAAAATGTACTTCAGACTTTTGTGGTCTGTGTAGATCTCACACCGTTTCCCTAGGAGGTAATGCCGCCATGTCTTCAAGGCATGAACTACTGCCGCTAACTCAAGATCGTGAGTAGCGTAGTTCTCCTCATGGGGTCGTAGCTGCCTGGAGAGGTATGCTATGATGCGGCCTTCTTGCATCAGAACGCTTCCCAATCTGGTTCGAGAGGCATCACAATATATCACGAACTCCTTGTGAATATCAGGTGTTGCCAGAACTGGGGCGGTGGTCAATCTCTTCTTGAGTTCTTGGAAGCTCTCTTCGCATTTTGGCGTCCACTCGAACTTCTTGTCCTTCTTGAGGAGCTGAGTCATTGGTCGTGCAATGCTAGAGAATCCTTCCACGAACTTGCGGTAATAGCCCGCTAGTCCGAGGAAGCTTCTGACTTCCTTGACGGTCGTTGGAGATTGCCATTGGGTCACAGCTTCGATCTTTGCAGGATCAACAGATAATCCTTCCTCGGTCAAGACATGACCTAAGAATCCAACTTTATGCAGCCAGAACTCACACTTGCTGAATTTGGCATACAGTTGGTGCTCACGAAGCTTGTCTAGGACCATCCTCAGATGTTGCTCGTGCTCTTCCTCCGACTTCGAGAACACAAGAATGTCATCAATGAAGACAACAACAAACTTGTCCAAATATTCCATGAAGACTTTATTCATGAGATACATGAAGTAAGCTGGGGCATTGGTTAACCCAAAAGACATGACTGTGCACTCGTACAGGCCATATCTGGTTACGAATGTCGTCTTCAGAATATCTTGGGGTCTGATCTTCAGCTGGTAGTACCCAGATCTGAGGACGATCTTGGAGAACACCTTGGCTCCGCTGAGCTGATCAAACAGATCTTCGATCTTGGGAAGTGAATACTTGTTCTTGATTGTAACTTCATTGGGGGAACGATAGTCAATGCATAAGCGGATGGTACCGTCCCTCTTTGCCACAAACAAAACGGGAGATCCCCAAGGGGAGGCACTTGGGCGGATAAATCCCTTCCTTAGCTGCTCTTCCAGTTGCTTCTTCAACTCGGCTAATTCTTCCGTCCCCATTCTATAAGGCTTCTTATAGATGGGTCCTGCTCCGGGCACGAGCTCGATGATGAACTCAATGTCATGGTCAGGGGTCATTCCCGGTAGTTCATCCGGAAAGACATCAGGATACTCACATACCACCGGTACTTGATCTAGCCCAACTTCAGACAGACAGTTGACTTTAGCGGCTTGAGCGGAAGAGGAGTTGGAAGCAAACTTGACTTCGACTCCTTGGTCATTGGTCACAGTGACTGTCCGATTGGCACAGTCTAATAAGCCTTGGTGCTTGCTGAGCCAATTCATGCCTAGGATCACATCCAAGCCTTGCGATCTCAGGACGATAAGGTCTGCTAGGAAGTCTACACCGTTAATGGTAATACCGACTCCTTTAGAGCCTATCTTGGCTCTCATCTCGGCTCCGGGGGTTTGTACCACCATAGGGTTATTCAGGGGTGTAGGGGTCATGCCACTTTTTAATGCAAATCTTTGAGTGACAAATGAATGCGTTGCTCCAGAATCAAACAAGACAGTTGCAGGTGCTGAGTTGACAAGGAACGTACCCAGCACGACGTCCGGGTCTTCCTGGGCTTCTTCAGCAGTGACGTGATTCACACGCCCCTTCCCATGGTTAGGTGGATTGCGAGGAGATGGGTTCCTTGGTGGCATTCCACGGCCTTGTCCCTGGTTCTGCGCATTGGGGCGCGGGGCATCAGGCTTCTTGTTGGGGCACACCCTTGAGATGTGTCCGGACTGACCACATCCAAAGCAAGTGACTTGGTTTGGATTGATCTTGTTGCCACCATTGGTATTGGGGTTGAAAGCTGGCCTAGGGTTGGCATACTGCTGAGGCTGAGGGTTGGCACGAGGTGCAGGAGCTCTTGGTTGCTGATAGGTTGGCTTGGCCGGGGCTGACTGCCACGGACGAGGCTTCTGGTTGCTGGAACTTCCCTTACTGACCAACTTGCGCTTGCGAGTGTCTTCCAAAGCACGCCGCTTGTCTTCAAGCATAAGTGCCTTGTTCACCAGGTCAGGGAAAGACGGGCAGTCGCACACGACAAGCGAGTATTGCAGAGTCTGATTGAGGCCTTCCATGAAGCGCTCCCTTTTTGCAGCATCAGTGCTGACATCTTCAGGGGCATACCTTGACAAAATGCTGAACTTCTGCATGTACTCCTTGACAGTGCCACTTCCTTGCTTCAGGGCTCGGAACTCACGCTTTTTGATAGCCATGATTCCGGAAGGAATGTGGGCCTTGCGGAATTCTGCCTTGAAGTTAACCCAAGTGATGTCTTGTTCAGCATGCATGACCTTGAATCCATCCCACCAAGCTCTAGCAGTCCCCCCGAGGCAGTGGGCTGCATAAGCCACCTTCTCGCGGTCTTCGGTGCATCCGACTAGTTCCAGTATCTCCTCAATGGAACGGACCCAGTCGTCTGCATCCAGGGGTTCAGAAGTCTCGATGAAGGTTGGCGGTGCATGCTTCTTGAACTCTGCCAACGTGGAACGTCCATTGCCATTCCCCGCCGGCTGGCGGTTGTTGGTGACAGCTTGAGCAATCAGCTGGAGAGCTGCAGTGTTGGCTTGGCGTTAGCTGAGCCATGTCCATGCTTGGAGGAGGTGGTGGTGGTGGAGCTTGGTCGTTGGTTTGGTCGTGGCCTGCCTCTGGCTGAGCGGATGCTCCGGCTTCGGGCTGCTGGGTGGAGGTACCAGTACGAGTTACAACAGGCATCCTGTTGGAGCGGTAAAAGGTCTCATGACTCGGAAGAGGGAAAGCAAGATAGATGGGTGCCTAGTAAGGGGGTGGGTGTGACACTAAATCAAATTATGCAAGGGCCAAAAGGCCAAAACACATTCATTAAAATCCAAATGGGTGATGTAGTCGTTTACACATTCCCGAAGGAAGAATACGACTTACATCCAGACACAACAAAAGCAAACACTAGATGGTTTCATATGAACCATACAAGGACTCGACTGCGCATAGGGGTTACACGACCTATCCTACCGTAGAGGTCACAACTGGCATATCCGAGTAGCGGATAATGCCTAAGCGGCGGAATGCTCGGTCGCGTATTCTGGCTCTTCTGGGTCTTCCTCCTTGTCTTCATCTGTCTGGGCCCCCTTGTTACTTGAGGGTGTGGGGGAGTGGAGGAGTTGGATACGACGGTGCTTCGTCGGTGGTGCAGGGAAAAGCTTGCGATATTCCCTTGCCGTCATCCGGCGTCGCCGAGGTGGTTCTTCACCCTTGGAAGATACATCCTCGGAGGGCCTTCCGCCTCGATATGCGATAGCGGATTGTCCAGAAGGTGCTCCTTCCTTCTTGATCCTATTAGCCTTCTCTTGAGCTCGACGAAGAAGTGCCTTGGTCTTGTGGAGTTCTTCTCGGAGCTTCATTGATTCCGAGGCCAAGTCTTGTGCCAAGCTGTCGGCACATAGACTGAAGTAGGTCTGGAACCGAAGCGAGAGTCCTTCCTTCAGTGGAGGGGCTAGCACTACAGGAATCAGCTTCTTTGCCGACTGCCATGGCAGACGGCAAAGGCATGAATGGCAGTCGGCAAAGCTCTTTGCCGACTGCTAGCTGTCGGCAAACAGTCCGGCTCAATTCCTGGCGGTAAAGGCCTTCTTTGCCGTCTGCTTCACAGAAGCAGTCGGCAAAGCTCTTTGCCGTCAGCCGTTTGCGGCCAGCAGACGGCAAAGAGCATAGACGTCAGTGAGGTGAGGTGGGAGCCGTTAGGGGTTAACGGCGTGCTTTGCCGACTGCTAGCAGTCGGCAAAGATAGCCTCTTTGCCGTCTGCTAGCAGTCGGCAAAGAGCTTAGCCTCTTTGCCGTCTGCCAGCAGTCGGCAAAGACCTTAGCCTCTTTGCCGTCTGCCAGCTGACGGCAAAATGCCCAAATAGGCAACCCAGTGTCCTTCTTTGCCGACTGCTAGCTGTCGGCAAAGCTCTTTGCCGTCTGCTAGCAGTCGGCAAAGCTCTTTGCCGACTGCTAGCAGACGGCAAAGAGCCTATATAACCCCTGTTTTTAATTGAATTCATTCAATTTGACAGAAATTCATAGATATACACAGATAATACATATATACGCAACAAGCATATCCAACAATATATTTCCACAAGTCCAACATATATCCATATGACATAAGAAGTTTCCAACAACATATCCATAGTGACATACACATCCAAACAAGTTCCCAAACATGTTTTCATAAACAAAAAGGAAGCACAAGGAGAATATATGAGTCCATCAATGCAAGCTTCCTCATCTCAAGCAAATCTGCAAATTGGGAAAGATGAAAGTTAGAAGAAGAAGAATAGCTAGGAGAAGAAGAAGAAGAAGAAAAGAAGAAGAAGAGGAAAATAAGAAGATTTTATCTTCTCTTTCTTTCTCTCCTCCCCCTCTTCTTTATCTTCTTCTTTTCCAACAAATGTAGTTAAAAAAGCCAATTTAGAGCTAAGCTAGGTAAATAGGTCATTTTGGAGATAAGCTAAGTTCAATGTATCATATTGGAGCTAACCTAGGTAAACTTGGTCATTTTGGAGCTAAGCTAAGTTAAATGGATCATATTGAAGCTAACCTAGGTAAACTTGGTCATTTTTGAGCTAACCTAGGTAAAAATGTCATTTTTTGCTAAGCTAGGTAAAAATGCTAAGTGTGTAGGTCAATTTGGAGCTAACCTGGCTAATTAGGCCATTTTTGACATAACTAAGCTTATTGTGTCATTTTAGAGGACAACAAGCTAAGTATATGACATTTATGAGGTTAGCAAGGTTATTATGCCATTTACGAATAAAAACAAGTAAGAGGAGGAAAAGAAGAAGAAGAAGAAGAAGAAGAATAAGAAAAGAAGAAGAAGAAGAAGAAGAAGAAGAATAAGCTTCTTCTTCTTCTTCTTCTTCTTCTCTTCCTATTCCTTCTTTTCTTCCTATTCCTTGATTTTCTTCATCTTATTATGTCATTTGTGGACTAAATAGGCTAAATTATGTCATAAATGGGCTAAATAGGCTAAGTAAGAGGAGGAAAAGAAGAAGAAGAAGAAGAAGAAGAAGAAGAAGAAGAAGAAGAAGAAGAAGAAGAAGAATAAGAAAAGAAGAAGAAGCTTTTCTTATTCTTCTTCTTTTCTTATTCTTCTTCTTCTTCTTCTTCTTCTCTTCCTATTCCTTCTTTTCTTCCTACTAGATGACCTGTTGCGCCAAATGGCGCACAGACCCATTCGAAACCATGTACGGATTGAAAATATTTGCATTTGTTAGTAATTTTAGGTTTTAAAAACACCTAGCATAAATACTGCCCAAACAAAGTACAGAGAAAAGAGAAAGTACAGAGAAAAGTTGAGAATGCTTCTGCAAATACTAAGCAACATACAGAATTAGTAAGTAGTAACATCTCACATTCCTTAACAAAGATAAATGGATGGCAAAGATGATGGCACAAATTACTTTATACGTCGAGCAGCCCTATCCTGGAAAGATGAATCCGCCTTCGATGGCAAGGATGTCATAGTCGGACACGCAAATCCTGAGATTCGCAACCACCTGCAGTGCAAGTCCAAACACAGACTGAGAAATACAATTAAGAACCATCAAATGGAACAGAATTTTGGTACTGTGAACAAAATCTTGCCATGCATTGATGATAACATGACCAAGTCCAGACTCCCATATCCAGGAAGAGCCTCTCGAGCTCGGCCTTGATGGCGTCGACGAGAGGGCGATTCAGCAAGTGCGGAGGCCTTGGCAGGTTGTGCTCGATCTGGCTCACAACGAACATCCTTCATGTCCAGTAGCGGAGCCAGGAAAACATTAAACCCTGGACAAGCTGCAAGCAGAAATATCTAACCATGATCTGCCTAACAAGCCAATCAATGCATAATTTAAAATTGAGAACCGAGCTTTGGGTATTTGAAACAGACATAATTAAACTTCCTGCCAGGTTGTTTGGTCCTTATGACGCACTTGGCATTCTGTTAATAATATTTTCAGCAATCCATGTAAACCATTGCTCAGTTCTTTGGCAAAACACAACATTACATTACGGTGTGATCAAAATATATTTTGGCAGCACTATTTTTTCTTTCGAATCCATATGAACATTGCCATTGGCTGTGTTCATACACGACTGGTATTCCTCTGAACTGAATAATGATGTGACTAAGCAAAAATAAATAAGCAACGATCCATTCCCGGATTATATAGGGAGTTGTTGCTAGAGGAAACTGTAAAAAGAAAAACGGCTTCATCAGGCACAGTAGTAAATATATATGATAGAGTATCACACACATCTTAATCTTTGGATATTGTAAGCATCGGTTTGCACTGCTCTGTTAAGACTTCAGTAAGCCCTTTAATATCGGTACTTCTATTCATGAGTTGCCTCTTGTAGTTATAGAAAGCTTGTCATGGTACTTCTTTTGTGGAATGTGAATACAGATGTTTTATCATATCACATGTCTTCCACACAGAAATACAGATGTTTTAGCAACTTCTTCAGGATATAAGAATCATTTCTAATGAAAAGTTGAATGCAGCGGTAACCTTTTCTGAAGCACACAAACGCATAGATAATCCTTTTGTTATATCATCTAGATCTTCCCTGCAAGTACAGGTAAAATCAGATTAATCTCCATTGGCAGACGAACCCCAAGCCAAGCCAAGAACATGCGTGGTGGTGGTGATAAATGTTCTTCTCCGGATTCGACGGAAGGCATGCAGTGGAGTACTCACCGAGGAAATCGCTGCCGGACAGGCCCTTGGCATCAAACAGAAGACCGCACCTCGTTGTATTCTTCTCCTCCTGCTGCAGCTCCCTCTCCTGTGTCCTCTCGAAATGAAGGAAAGAGCAGGGAAGTAGTGAACTGAACATCGAAAGCGAGCAGAGGTAGCTAAGACGTATAATTCAAACAACAATTTCTTTCGCCCAAACAAACTAAAAGAATTTTATGTTTGGTAGCATATATCCAAAGGAACAGACATGTTGTCTGTTTTATTTCCTTGAAACACATCTACCCACCAATAAAATGGTTCACACCTTTTATTTTCTTTTAATACATACAGGCAAGCCAACCATCCAAACGGTCTATGTATGTAACTAAATCAATAAACTAAAACCAGCAAGCAACATGCTTGCTGGGAAACACATGCTTGCTGGGAAACACATGCTACTCTCCCAAGCACGATCTGGTTCACAAGAATTAGATACAGATTGTTTAAATAAACAAATGGGAAACACATGCTACTCTCCCAAGCAAAACCAGAAACCTGAATAAATGGCCGGAGGCCAAGTTCACACATGCTCCAGCCATGATTTGCCCCCAATTTTCTGCAACTAAAATGAAAGTGGGTGATTAATTTAGCAGCAGGTACAAGGACAGACTTAACAAGGGACAATCCTAACTTGGGTTTCAGAGGCAAGAAACAGTCCCAAAACGTCTTGTATTTATGAACAGAGGAAGTATTAACTGATCAAAGCAAACACTTTAGATCCAATAATGAAAGAGTTCCTAATTGGACTCAAGAGGTGTAATGGTTAGATTACATGAGGACCGATATTTTCAGCAAGCTCTGTCAAACAAAATTATGCTGTAACTATTATGTAGTAGCTTAATATGATCAGAACCAGTTGGACCAAATGAAATAAATCTCTGGGCCAGAAGTTCAAAGAAATACTCCCTCCGTGCAGAAATACTTGTCCTTGAAATGGGTTGTATCTAGACTTATTTTAGTTATAGATACATCTATTTTATCCATTTCTAGGACAAGTATTTCTGGACGGAGAGAGTAGTAAATTCTTTAATGGCGAAACAACACATAACCTTCATAACAGAGGGAATATTAACTGATCGAAGCACTGTAACAGGAGAACCACATATCAAATTGTCATCAACTTAAGGTTGTATTTACTGAGCATTATACGCCTTCCTATTAAGAAAGCTTTCGATGAACAACATGACAGGGAGGCACCTCGCTACTGGTTGTACCGAGCTTTTGACAAATAGGGCGACAGGTAGGCATGGTGCTACTGATAGGATATAAGCAATGGGAGGTCCATTGGCAAGAAGCACGTAGCACACTGTAAAAGAAAAATAACCACAGAGGAGACTAACTGAAGAAACCTTGACAATGAAAAAAGAATTGCTACAACAAAAGAAATATTTCTAATCATTCGAAGTGTGGGCCTGTTTATATGTACACGTTAATTTTTCATTGCCTGAATTATAGTTACACGAACAGATGTAAGGAGCTGATAAGCTACCAAGAGCACTGCTTCATTTGATCAGGAAAAGGACAATATACATGAGACTATGTAGTTATATAAAAACGTGGACATATCAAATACTTCTTTTTGCGAAAATCTTAAATATTACAGTTCTATACTATATTAACCAGTACACATTTTTAGTCACATAACCATGCATCATTCAATCTATATGGTTAGCACAAAATCTCAGTCAATATGACTAGCACACATTTTTGGGGCAGATAACAATGCTGCTCATACCTTCACATGGCCTCCCTGAGTTCCCCAGCAACACCTGAAAAAATAAAAAGTTAACATATGCTTAGTAAGGAGCAGAACAAGGGAAGAGGCAGGGGAAGAAGATGGCCATGGCGCCGGCCAGATACAGAGCTCGCGGGGGAGAGATCTGTAGGCTGAGGAGGAGGGCCATGGCGCCGGCCAGAAGCTCGCGGGAGGGAGAATAGGCGGAGGAGGAGGGCCATGGCGCGGCCAGATGCAGCGCTCGCGGGGGAGAGAGTAGGCGGAGGAGGAGGGCCATGGCGCCGGCCAGAAGCTCGCGCGGGGGGGT
>LR738714.1:66219716-66245114 GCA_902687465.1 Secale cereale | reverse complement strand
GGCAAAGAATTCTTTGCCGTCCGCTGGCAGTCGGCAAAGAGGGTAACCGTTAGCCCGCTCATGCCGTGACACTGTGGGCCCCTCTTACCTCTTTGCCGTCTGCTGGCTGATGGCAAAGAATTCTTTGCCGACTGCCAGCAGTCGGCAAAGATGTGGCCGGTGTGACCTAGCCAACGCAGTACCCCGTGGGGCCCACTTTTGGACTTTGCCGTCTGCTGGCAGATGGCAAAGAACTCTTTGCCGACTGCCAGCAGTCGGCAAAGAGCTGGCAGATGGCAAAGACCCTCTTTGCCATCAGCTGGTTCTTTGCCGTCTGTTTTGACAAGACAGACGGCAAACAGCCTCTTTGCCGACTGCTGGCAGACGACAAAGAGCTGGCAGTCGGCAAAGTAGCTGATTCCAGTAGTGTAGTGCGCTGCTTTCCTCTTCACCTTCCTTCCGGTAAGGTAAGAAGCGAGTTGTCATCTTGGCTGCCATCTCCGGAAGAAGCTCGCGGAGACGGGTTAGTGCATTGAGTGCAGCAGCCTCTACAGCGAGTGGTAGTGTTGCCATCTGGGGTCCCTCGAAGAACCAACTTGTGGGAGGATTGTTTGCCTTCACGATCACTTCCACATGGTACTCCACCTCAGTATCGCTCACCCAATGCTCAAGGTAGGTGAGGATGGGTGCTCGGTGGAACTGACACACCTGGAGGCTATCCTCGAGAAGTAAGGGAAACCCAGTGGTCAGGTGCTCTTCGGGTACAACGGCCATCTACAAAGGTGGAATAGGAGGGGTTAATAAGCTGATGAAATCTCAGGTTTAGAAAAGAAGAGAGGTTCAGAAGGTTCTTGAAAAAGGGTCTCATCTAACTAACGCCCATGCTAACTAAGGCTTCCTACAGTCAGGATGGCTCTGATACCAGCTCTGAGGGGACCCCGACTTAGAAGTCGAGATCACCGAATGCACGTGTACAGTGATCCCAGAGATCAATGCTCACTGAACACACAGAAGCTGAAATAACAAGAGTCTTACATCCATACAAATAGTCTTACACGAATTATGGCCATTATGGCCAAGTCTTACATAGATAGAGCCTCACGGGCTGAATAGCAAATAACTCAAGTAGCGGAAGTCTTCGATAACGGGTAGGACCCATGCCATCTGCCTTTACCCTACAGGCATTCTGACTAGGATAGCGTCCTAGTTCGCATGATCGTCTCCAAAGAACTCTTCCTCATATTCCTGTTCTTCCATGCCTGGCCAATTAAATAACCAGTGGCAAGCCAATGAGTACTTTGAATGTACTCGCAAGCAACCCATGATGTGGTTCAAAGTAACAGTGCATTTGAATAATAATGATCAATCTAGCAAGGCTAACAAATATTCTACCAACAAGTTTATGCATCAATATCCTCGCGTAACCTCGAAGACAGGTTACCGATATCAACATGAGTAAGATTCAACTCATCGAGTCAAGTCACCACCTTGACTCACATACACACGCATGGTTACACAAACATTGGACGTAGCCCAAGAGCGGTTACCCAACTGTCCATGACCGCGGACACGGCTATTCGAATAGTTTGACACTCTGCAGAGGTTGTACACTTTACCCACAAGATCCGGGGAACTTCCGTGTCATCCACGACCCGCGGTACCTCAAGTACCCGGGGTAAGCACCCGGTCATTATCTTTCCTTAGACGACACTAACATAGAGTCCACTCGTTGGTACACGGCCCTCGGGTACAAACAATAGATCACGGGACTTGCCCTAATTTCAATGTCACGCGTACCCGAAGGGACCAACGGTGTGTCCGGTGCCCTGTAAAAACAGTCATGGCCGTCTATCCAAGCACGACCCCGTCCCGGGAAAGACCTCAAGTCTTCCCGTCACTAGTAATGCGGGCACCATGCTAGTATCGACCTAAGTAATCAATAAAGCCCCGTCCCATAAGGGGTAGTGTGGTTGCACATGTATGGTTGGAATAACGGTCGCAACTCAAACCAATCCGTTTGATAAACACTCACACTTGTCTCGGTACACCACTTCGTCATCAAGTGGTCACCCATCTCATCATCATCTCCCTCGGGCATGAATGGCACCCGACGGGGTTTTATGTAAAGACTTCAACCACGAAGGTTCATGTCTCACATGCATCACTATTCATTACTACTAACCATATGCATGTCATCTAGCACATAGCAAGATTGAGTTCAAGGCATGCATCATATGGTGGGATCAACTAGGTCACTATTGTAACCCTAACATCATGCATCGGAAACAAACGGGGTCCGAAGAACAAGTGTATCATGGTCAAAGGGTTGCTTGCCTGGATTGGCTTGGTCTTCAAAGTCTTCAAATCCTTCTCCTTCTTCTTCCACAACAACTTCGTCAAATACGGGATCTATACGTCGCATAATAATAACGGAAAAATAAGACCACAAATAAAACAGAAAATCAAAGTGCTTAGAAAAATGTCAACTTATTTTTGTAAAATACTAGAGGGATTTCTAAGATGGGGAAAAATCTTAGTGGGAGTTTTGGAGTAACAGAATGGAATCTACTGATTTTTGAACAGGAGTATTACTGCCCAAATTTGAATTTAAATTTGAAAAGTACAGAAAAGTTTCATGGATATGAGTGAAAGTAGTACCATTAAATAGGTTGGAATATTATAAGATTTTAGGAGTTGGAATTATTTTATTTGGACCATTATTCTTTTCTGTAGAAATGTTTGAATTAATACAGAAAAGAAAAAGGAGAAAAAGACCTGTGCAGCTGGGCCAGAGAGGCCACAGTGCACGGCCCAGAGCGGTCCAGCCCAGCCGCACGGGTGCCTGCGCGCGCACGTTAGGTTTTTGAACCTTACGGGCGGGGCCCGTGGGTCAGTGGCAGAGAGGAGGGGGAGAGAGGTGTGGGGATGACAGGCGGGGCCCGCCTGTCATCTCCAACCTTGCGGCCACGGCGACGGCGAGCTCACCGGCGAGGCTTCCGGCCACGACGACGGCAACGGAGGCCAGGAATGGACTCAGCGTTGAGTGGCGGTTGCAGTGGTGGTGGTGCGGCACGCCGGGGAGGTCAGGTTCGCCGGCGGCGAGGTGGGACGGCGGAAGCTCGTCGGGAGGTTGTTGCTCCGGTCGTTTCCGACTGCAAACGGAGGGGGAAACAGGGGGGAAATGGTCAGTGAGGCGAGGGGGTTCTAGATCGGGCGAAAGGAAGGGCAGGGGAGGCTCGTACTGCGGGATCATCGGCGGCTCGACGCGGCGGAGCTCCGGTCGATCCCGAGCACTGGGACCTCCTCGGGTCGAACTGATGGTGCTGGGGGGCTTAGTGGAGTGAGGTGAGGTTGCTGATGCTGCTGGAGAGGCTCGGGAGGGGCTTATATAGCCGCGCCCACGGTCCACCGTGGACCCGTGCGCCGGCGAGGTTGCAGGCGAGGCTAGGAGAGGTTCTGGAGCCTGGGATCAAGCCGGGGAGGACCGTGGACTTGCTCCACGTCTAGCTGAGGGGAAAAGAGGAGCAGGGAACCTTCTAGTCGACACGCGCGTGCGAGGCAGAGGAGTGGCCGTTGCGGGCGGCCAGCGCGCGTGCGACGACGGCCACTGGAGGGCGCAGGAGGAGGGGGGACAGCGCCGGGGAGGTTGCGGACGTCGAGAGGCCTCGACTGGCGCGAAGGAGGAGCCCGAGGCTGTCGGGGGAGGCTGATTGGCTGGAGCTACTGTGCGTGTCTGCACTGTTGCGTGCTCCAGAGCGCGCGTTTGGCTGGCATCATCGCGCTCTCGCCGTCCTGGTCAAAACCAACGTGCCACAGAGTGTCTAGAAGGTTGAGGGAGGAGTAAAGAAATGGCCTGCGGCCTTGGATGCCCTGGAGATGCTGAGAGAGAGGGAGGATGCTGGTGACTTGGTGAAAACTTGCTGTCCAGCAAGGTAAAATAGGGTTCTCATCCCTCAATCATGGAGCTGGGGTGCTGGGGAAGTTACTGGGGGTAGCTAGTAACTCAATGATCATGTGGTAAAAAGTACAGGCCATGGAGAAGAGTAAAAGTGATCAGGATGAAGGTTTTAGTAAATCTGTACAAGGTGTTTGATCAGTGTTTGGTCAAGCAAATGACTTCCACTTGACATGGCACTTAACAGGATTGAAAGACATGAGAAAATAGGGTGCTTCACCAAATTTGGGCTCATTTGAAGAAACTAGCTAATGTAACTTTGGTGAACCCTAGAAATCAACAGAAACAGCTTCATCTTGTTTGAGTCAAGCTAATCATCTCCCCTTGATGTACCATTTGGTGTAGCATCATCATTTGGGGTATTGATCATGCCCACAAAGTTTGAAGCTCCAGATAAAAAGTTGGTAATGTAAAGTTGTTCAAATTTGCATTTGAACAGAAAGGGTTTTGAGGTGATCTGATCAAGTTGCTCTATTCCAAATCTTGTGCCATTTGGTCTAGATGCCTTATTAGGTCATTCTAGCATGTGCACCAAGTTTGAGAGAAGTTGGACAAGTTTGGCAATGTAAAGTTGCTCAGACTTCAAATATGGACAGAATGGTTATGAAGGGGTTTGAGGATGTTTTCTTGCTTCCCAAGGCATGGGACTTGGCAAGATCATCAAATATGTCATATATGACATGATAGAATTTCCCTGGAATTTTTGGAGAAAAATTCCTTTGTAAATATTTCAAAAGCTTGAAATATCCAGAAAGGGTTTTTAGAGGGTTTAGCCCATTATTTTGAACATGACCAAGTGTTGAAACTCTTATATATGGACAATATATGTCCTCTGAGTCTCTCTGAATTTTGGCAAATATTTTTGAAACAGTTAAATAATTTTCCCCTATTAAAGACCATTTCTGGCCTTAAGAAAAAGCTTTTAAATAAAATAGAAAAATAACTTTTAAAATTATACCTTTGTGGTTTCTGGAAGTCCTATGACTACTAGGTCTCAAATAAACCTTTTGAAATAGTTTTCTCACCCTAAATCAAGTACTTGCAGTGCAAATCTCAATTCAGGGGTTTTTGGAAAACTAAATTTATAAAATACCTTTTGGCCAAATTAATTTTGTAAGAAAATACTATACTGTCATATAACACTTGGCATGATCATTGGGCAGAAGTTTTGGGTACGGAGATGAATTCTACAAGAGGTCATAGTTGACTTTAATGAGCACAAGAAAGAGCACATGAAGAAAACTCAATTTCAAATAAAAGCCAAATGATGCTAAAAAAAAATTTTGCTGGTCCAAATTTTCATGCTTCAAAGATACAAATAACATGTTACAAAATGTAGGGTGTGACAGTGCCGTCGTCATTGGAGATCATGGTGCAGCGAGTGGGACATTGGTATGTCTTGTGGCCATGGCCTTGGCAAGTGAAACATTGGATGGAACTTGTCTTGGCGGTCTCATCTATTGGAATAGTTGATGATGAAGCTGTCGATTTGTAATTGCTTGTAGGAGGATGACTCGAAGATGTCAAAGGTTTCTTGTAGCTTGACTTGTCGCCGGTACTTGGTGAAGCTCAAATCGTTGTAGAAGGTGTCGTAGTCGTTGAAGCTTGAGTATATGAACTGTAGGTCTTGGAAGAGTACTTCGAGTACTTGAAGTCTTCTTGCACTTGTCGCTTCGCCTTGGTCGCTTGGTGCACTAGCTCGAGGAGGTTGGTGTAAGGTTGGAAATCGGCGATTTTCTTGATAGGATGGTCGAGTCCATTCAAGAAGCATGCCATAGTTTGCTCCTCGTCTTGCTTGACGTTGGCTCGTATCATGGCAATCTCCATCTCTTGTTAGTAGTTTTCAACCGATTTTGTGCCTTGTTTGAGGAGTTGCAACTTCTTGAAGAGATCACGACTATAGTGTGTAGGCACAAAACACTCTCTCATGACCTCCTTCATTTGATTCCAAGTCGTGATGGGTGGATCACCTTTCTCTCGGTGGCGTTCGATGACTTGCTCCCACCAATTGAGGACATAGTCTTGGAATTCAAGGGATGTCATGGCGATAATCTTTTCCTCTTCATAATTGTGAAGACGGACTATCTTGTCGACCTTCAATGCCCATGAGAGGTAGTCTTCGGGATCAGTGCTACTGGAGAACTTAGGCATGTTGAACTTGACCTTGCCATAGCGTTGCTCCTCATTGTGTCGGGGGCGATGGCGATGTCGCTCTTGTCTTGGAGGGTTTACTCCTCGTGCTTCGTTTGATTATCTTGGCCTTTAGGGCGTATGATTCGTGCCCGGTTCCTCATTTCTTGGCGCTCCTCAAGACACACAGCTTCTTCTTGTTGCTCTCGTCGGAGGGTCTCTTCACGCGTACGAGGATTACGCTCTTGTACGGCGCGTGTGGCTTCGCGTAGAGCACATTAAGCTTCAAGTGCTTGTACCTCACGACATTGTTGTTCTTGTCGGAGAGCGTCGCCATCGTGCTCTTCTTGGCGTTGGCGTTGTCGAGCTTGCTCTTAGTCCATGGCATCTTGTTCTTGGCGACGGTGTCGTTCACGCTCACGAAGGCGGTCTTGTAAACCATTGTCATGGAATGGATTTTGTGAAGCTTGATGATCTTGATGGCTGTCTCGAAGATGAGAACGAGGTCGTGGAAGACTTGCATCCGACGACATGTCCGAAGAGTATCGGCTCGAGTGGCGCTGTCTTGATGATGATGACGTTGAGGAAGCAGTCTTGATGATGACGTTGAGGAAGCACGGTTGGCCATCATGGCGCGAAAGTCTTCCATTTGAGTTGATAACTTGGCGTTAAGGTAGTCCCATATTCTTGGTTCGGATTGTCGCATGTCGGTGACGAGTTGTTCGATGCGGCCGCCCAAAGCTTCATTCGCGTGATGCAAAGCTCGTTGAGCGTCGAAGAGTTGAATCTTGGTGACATAGTCATGCGGTGCGTCTTGCTCATCAAGGAGTGGGTTGGAAGAAGTGCTCGATCTATCTATCATTCCCAAGTAAAATGTGAGCGGAAGAAAGGAAAGAACTAGACCAAATGTACCTTATCCAATGTTGAAGATGGATCGATGATCACCTAATATGGTATTATGGAAGTAGAACAATTGGTACCGGATCTTGTCAATCTCACACCTACACAATTAAAGCTTTTGGAGTAGCTTGTGAGGATAGTGGCACAAAATTTATGCAATTGTTAGCAAGATTCAATAATGTTGAAAATGATTCACAAATTCGCAAGTGAAACAAGTAGACCAATAGCAATGAGTGTCACACGCACACACACGCATAGATAAGTGGGGTTGTGCAACCAAGTAAATGAGCACAAAATGTGGAATCCACGGAAAACACTTGTTGCACAACTCTAGAGAGGCGTAGCGCGATTACTCAATATGCGGAATACGAAACTTGCGCACAACAACCTATGAGAGACAAAACATATCGACTTTCTATCCCGATTATGCTATGTATGTATGGTTCCCGGTGATCCTCTCACAATGATCCAAGATGATCAAGTATGGCAATATGATATGCAGTGTGGCGATGCTATGGCTATTGCTTACAAGCTCTTTTCTTTTTCTTTTTCTTTTGCTTAAAAGCTTTCTCACTTTGGATATTTTCCTTTGGCCACTTACGGAGATAGCAATTATGTATATGCGGGAACAATTTTTGACACAAGAGCTGGTACGATGATATATGCACGCTATGATAGGTATGCGGAATGTGTATCACTAAAGTGCACAAGTAGCGTTGCTTGGCAATACTCAATGGCTAGTCTCGTAGGAAAGTGACACAAAATTGGCCTGGGGTTAACAATGCAATGGCAAGGAGAATGTACTATGATTCTCGTCAATGTTATCGTCCTTGCTTAAGGTTAGGGGTGTCAAAATTGTGAAGTGTTTGTTGCCGAGTCTGTGGCGAAGATCAGCGGCGGTGATGTTGATGTTGAACCGTTCCTAAGTAGCCGAAACACGTTAAGAAATGGAAACCGCAAACTCAAATTCTGAAATGGCAAATGTGGCAAAATTGTGGTTGGCTGCGGAAGTCGGTGGTGGTTTGCGGAAGAAAAGTGGGAAAACGGTCAATATTCGACAAAATTTGGCGAAGTTGGAGATGTTGGCTGCGAGATGCCGGATGTCCGGGGCTGTGAGATGTCCGAGGGTTCGGGCCAGATGTTCGGGCTATCTATCCATGGAAGAACCTGGGGAATGAAAAAAATCACGCAAAATTCGGTAAATTCCGTGGATGGAAATGATGGGGAAGATGAGGGAAGCTAGATCCACCAGCAACACTTCAAATCCATGGATCAAAAGCAACAAATCATTATCAAACCAACAAATCACAATTTTATTTGGTATGGCTATTTTTATGGGGATTTTTGAAATTGGGTAAAAACAAACAAATTTTGGGGTACAAAGTGGAGAGGGAGACTCCAAGGCGTGAATCAACCTAAGCTCTGATCCAAGATGATGTAGGGTGGAACCCTAAGTTCATGATCTTTTCACACTTGGAGGGGGGAAAGAGAGGAAATCAAGAGGGAACACAAGATGAACACTCAAATGACAAAGATCCAATCACACATATGCTAAATCCACATATACATAAAGGGGATACAAGGGTCAGAATCCAAAACAAGAAGGCAAAAGAGGAATTAGTTCATCCCAATCGTTGAAGGAGAGAGGTCTTGAATCCTTGGAGGATATTCCCTAATAAGGGGTCTTGAATCCACTTGGGGGATCTTCTCACATGGAGGCCTTGATCTCCGTGGGAGAGGTAAGTGGATGAGCAAAATTCAATCTCAAATGAGCTAAACCTTTGCTAACCCTAGCTAGGAGGAGGAGATGGTCTATATATAGTGTTCCACGAGATGAGAGGGGGAAAGAGGGGATACATGGGCCTCTGGCCCGTTAGGCACTCGCAGGTGCTAGATGTCCGGGCTGGGGGCCGGATGTTCGAAGGCTCACGTCGGGCCGGATGTCCGGGGCTGGGGCTGGATGTTTGGCCTGGAGTTGGTCTAGGTTTGGTTGCTCTCTGGTGCTGGCCTGGAGTTGGTCTAGGTTTGGTTGCTCTCTGGTGCCCTCGAGCCGGATTTTCGGGCGGGGGCCGGATGTCCGGGGCAGTCGGGCTAGATGTCCGGCTCCTGGAGCTTTGCAGCCACTGCCTTGCTGTAGACTTTCAGCGGTCTCCTTTGTTGTGCTTCTTCGTCCGTGTACTCGGGGAGTTGGTCTTCATTCCTGGTGTCTTGGAGGTGGTCTTCTTCATACATAATCACGCGTAGCATTCCCGATTGAGGTAGTAGCCATGTCTCACGTGGTTCATCTGGGAGCTCTCTAAGGAGAGACGTCACCTCAGGTCTCAATAGCTCTAGCACGTGTTCGTGTCGTCGGGCCACTTGGCACTTGGGGAGACGAAGGTAAGTCCATGGGGATGACCGTAGCATGCTCTGCATCATAGTTGTCTCTATTTTCCAGATTAGGTGTATCAGTTGCCATACTGCTTGCCGACCTTGCCATTCTCGTGCTTGTGCTCCCCCTTGTCGAAAATCCCTAGCGCTCGCATACATGTGACTGAGGGATCCTGAGGCACCTCCTAGAGTCCCGGGCCCCATTATATCCCCTCGTGGCAAAAGCCGCCAACTCACTAAGGAGCAGGCCCGCGCCACTAGGCGTCTGGGATCCGTTTCTTCTCTTAATCTGTCACCGGAACTACCAACAACGACAACGACTCCCCTTCGGCCGTCGCCGCCTACGTCGAAGACTACAACTGCCGCTCTGCAGACCCAAGTGGAAGTAACCAACGAGGAAGTGGTTAAGAGCGTTTTTGGTTCTTGTCCTCGAGTTGAAGTGCTTCGCCTGGAGAGCGCCCGGAACCTGCCTTGGCATTGTTTGGTTGGTGATATGAGGGATTGACTGCACGCCTGGCCTGGAGCACCCAGGCATCATCATTAGCCTGGCCAAGGCGCCTGGGCACGCTCTGGACGTGGGCATTTGAGGGGTGACCGAACGACACCATGCCTTGTTGCCGTCGGCACCGTCATTCGATAGCGAGCTCTTCCATTGCATCCGCCATCTTGGGCCCTGGAAGTGCCTCTCACGCCCTCCGCACATCTGCATGGTTGAACAGAAGCTCTGCCGTCCCTGCCCACAAGGCGTGAGCTCTGGCTTGTCGGCAACCATGAATATTCGACTACCATAGCCATGGGAACAAGATTCTGCACATCCGCCATGGTCGCCATGAGCTCATATTGCACCATTGATGTGAGGTGGAGGGGGTATTCAAGGAGAGACACCGCGTTAATGGAGCAACACAAGTTCCGGCGTTGAGGGGATACTGAGGCAACTGTTTTTTCTTTTCCTATTTTTGTTCTGCTCGGTTTATTTCCTAAGGAAATGCTCGGTGGACTGGTGTGTTATGGGCTTGGTTGACGTAATGGCCTGTTGATGGTGTTTATACACTCTTAATAATACATATACCAGGCTAATACATATACAAGCTCCGGGCACCAACCAAACATCTCTACATCAGGACTGCCTGACCAAGCGAAAAATCATCAACATCTCAGGCTAAGCCCAGGCACGGATTTTCTCCAGGCATGAAACTGAGGACAGTACGATAAATCTGGCATCCCCTCCATATATACTAGCATCTACTAGTAGTTTGCTATCGTATTTTACTATGTAGCTATGATGAGCATGCTATCGAACAATCTATGTCTTGCTATGTCGAACTTGGTATGTCCTGTCCTATTTATATGTTGATCTATGTCTTGCTATTTTCATGTTGCATGGATTGCGTGGGTTTGGGGGTTTGCATATGAGGGGGACGCTGTGGACGTGGGCATTTGAGGGGTGACCGAACGCGTCCGGGCTCAAGTTAGTACTACCTCCGTTCCAAATTATAAGATGTTTTGGATATTTCAATATGATCTACATACACACTCAAATGAGTGAACAAACACACTAAAACGCGTCTACATACATTTTTTTATAACATCTTATAATTTGGTATGGAGGCAGTACATTCTGGTTGTAGATGCTCTAAATTGTTAGGGTTGTAAACTTGGTAAACAGATTCTGTCATCTGAATGTTCACCTCCGAGTTTCTGATGGCGAGTCTCTTTATGGTCTGACTCACCATCGTCATCTTGTTGGTTGCCTTGTCTATCTAGCATCTCCTATCCAGCTCGCATCCTGGGTCACCTCCTTCGGGTTCTACATATCTTTCGAATCTTTGGCCACTTTCTGCTTAATGTGTCTTTTCTTGGTGAATTTCTCATTGCCAGGAAGACAAAGAAACATATTGCAATTTCCCGTTTGAGCACAGAGGCCGAGTTGCAAGCTATGGCTCTTGTGACAGAGGTGACTTGATTAGAATTTTGTCTTTCTGTTACTACATCGACTCCTCTTTTGTCTAACAACACATGTGCTATTGGTATGGCTTGAGATCTGTTTAAGCATGAGCTCAGCAAACATATTGGTATGGATGCTTATATGAGATAATAGGTACAAGATCAGGTTGCTCTTAAGTATGTACCTTCGGAGCTTCAGTTGGAGGCCTTGGGAATAGATCAGGATGCTTCCCTCGTAAAAGTAAGTTTGTATATGCACACTGTTGTGCACTGCATGCTAATACTTAGTTTCTTACGGATCTTATGCTAAAGACATTCCCACTTATTTATATTTCCTTGGCCTTGAACTTGAATTAACTTGGTTGAACTCACATTCCAAATGGATCTTGTTTTTTTAGTAAGTCGGTTAAGGAGAGCGAGCAAACCAATTAAGAGCATCTCCAACAGGCGCCGGTCGCGCCGCGCTGGCTCCAGCAGCCGCGCTAAAATGCAGCGCGCGCGCGACGCTCCAGCAGCGCGCCAAAATGCAGCGCGCGCGACTCACACAAACACCATATGCATTCGAAAACAGAAGCAAAAACATGAAAACAAATAAAAATAAATAGTTCTATTTCGTTTATTACAACTCAAAACAAATAGTTTATCGTTCAATACAACAAACAGTGCAATTTGTTAGAGTTATAATATAAGTCATGTACCCCTTTGTATTTATCCCGTTGTATAAGGGGTTTTCTGCATATGTTCCACCTGTACATGTATATATATATCGGCCTATGGCCTCATGGAAACATAAGTTGCTTTCCTATCATGGTATCAGAGCTAAGGTCTTGAGTTCAAGTCCTGGCTTTCGCAATTTATCTAAAAAATTGCTGCTGCCCCCCTTTGTGTCCACGTATAGGCCTCTTGAGTCATACGTGAATTTCGCGCGCCGTCGCTCTCTTCCGGTTGCACGTGTTGACTTGTCTCCCGGTCACACGTGAGAGGGGGTGTTACAGTATATGTGGATTGTCTAGCCCTTTCCATCAGTTCGGACTTTTGATTGCTTTGACTGAGCAGGATATTCTCAGACTTAAGCGTCTGCTTGCGGCTTCAGGTTCTTCCTCGACGGGTACTGCTGGTTCTGTGACTGATGCTTCCCGACCGCCCTCAACACAGTCAGGTACATCCCCATGGGTTCTGGATTCTGGAGCTTCTTTTCATATGTCTTCTCATTCTTCCACTTTATCCTCTCTTCGACTGCTAGATTCTCCTGTTCATGTCTTCACTGCTGATGGTACTCCACTTTCTGTTGCTAGTAGAGGCAATCTTTCTACTCCTTATTCTGTTCCTGATGTTGCTCATGTTCCTCGACTTACCATGAATCTGTTTTCTGCTGGTCAACTTACTGATTCTGGTTGTCGCGTCATCCTTCATGCTGACTCTTGTTCTGTCCAGGATCGTCGCACGCACACACTGGTTGGGGCTGGCCCTCGGCGCCGTGATTCTCAGGGTCTTTGGGAGTTGGACTGGCTTCGTGTTCCTTCCGCTGCCACCACCATCGCCAGTTCTTCCGCTTCTGTCGCCTCCGTTACTGGTTCTTTCCAGCAGTGGCATCATCGACTTGGTCATCTCTGTGGTTCTCGGTTGTCTTCTTTAGTTCGTCGAGGTCTTCTGGGGTCTGTCTCAGGAGATGTCTCTTTAGAGTGTCAGGGTTGCCGTCTTGGCAAGCAGATTCAGTTACCATATCCACATAGTGAGTCAGTGTCTAAGCGTCCTTTCGATTTAGTCCATTCTGATGTATGGGATCCGGCCCCTTTCGCTTCAAAAGGTGGTCATAAATATTATATTATTTTCATAGATGATTTCTCTCGATACACATGGCTTTATTTCATGACTTCTCGTAGTGAGGTGTTGTCTATTTATAAACATTTTGCTGCCATGGTTCAC
Source organism: Secale cereale (assembly GCA_902687465.1). Classification (NCBI taxonomy): domain Eukaryota; kingdom Viridiplantae; phylum Streptophyta; class Magnoliopsida; order Poales; family Poaceae; genus Secale; species Secale cereale. The sequence goes on along the minus strand of LR738714.1, from coordinate 66,231,910 downwards.
ACTCAGTTTTCTTCTCCCATTCGTGTTTTTCGTGCTGACTCCGCTGGCGAGTATATCTCTAAGATGTTGCGTGGTGTTCTTGCTGAGCAAGGGACTCTCTCTCAATTCTCTTGTCCTGGTGCTCATGCTCAGAATGGTGTGGCTGAACGAAAGCATCGACATCTTCTTGAGACGGCTCGTGCATTGATGATTGCTGCATCTCTCCCGCCTCATTTTTGGGCTGAGGCCGTCTCCACATCTACCTATCTTATCAATATACAGCCTTCCGCTGCTCTACAGGGTGGTGTTCCTTTCGAGCGACTTTTGGATCGTTCTCCCGATTATTCGATGCTTCGCTCGTTTGGTTGTGTTTGCTATGTTCTTCTTGCCCCTCGCGAACGCACCAAACTGACCGCTCAGTCTGTTGAGTGTGTCTTCCTAGGCTACAGTGATGAGCATAAGGGCTATCGCTGTTGGGATCCTATCGGTCGTCGGATGCGTATCTCTCGAGACGTGACTTTTGATGAGTCTCGTCCCTTCTACCCACACCCATCCTCTTCGACTTTTTCAGTGCAGGATATCTCTTTTCTCACTTTTCCTGACTCTCCTATCACATCTGTCGAGTCTGCACCTCTCCGTTCCACTTCCTCTCCTTCATCTCCAGTTGATTTCAGCCACCATCCTCCCCGGTATCCTCGCCTAGCATGTCTTCTCCCCCTTCATCTCCGGTGACTTCCTCCCCGATCTCCTCTTCTCACATGTCACCGGATTCCCCACCTTCATCTCCGGTGACTTCTTCATCGTCACCCCCCGATTCTACCTTGGCGATTCCTCCTTCTATTATTCCGTCCTTTCCTCAGCATTACACTCGTCGTCCCCGGCCTGTTGATACCTCTGTGGATGAGTCGTCATCCTCCTCTCAGCCTACTTATGGTTTGCGTTCTCGTCCTCGTCCGCCTGTTGATCGCTTTGGATTTCCCACCGCTGGTGCTGCTGTTCTTGAGCCGACTTCTTACCGTCAGGCTGTTGTTCATCCTGAATGGCAGTTTGCGATGGCAGAGGAGATAGCTGCTCTTGAACGCACTGGTACCTGGGATCTTGTTTCTCTTCCTCCCGGAGTCCGTCCGATTACTTGTAAGTGGGTCTACAAGGTTAAGACTCGCTCCGATGGTTCTCTTGAGCGTCACAAAGCTCGTCTTGTGGCTCGTGGTTTTCAGCAGGAGCATGGTCATGATTATGATGAGACTTTTGCTCCTGTGGCCCATATGACCACGGTTCGCACACTTCTTGCAGTTGCCTCTGCACGCCACTGGTCTATATCTCAGCTTGATGTTAAGAATGCCTTTCTTAATGGTGAGCTGCGTGAGGAGGTGTACATGCAGCCACCACCTGGGTATTCTGTTCCTGATGGCATGGTATGTCGTCTTCGTCGCTCTCTCTATGGCCTTAAGCAAGCCCCTCGTGCCTGGTTTGAGCGTTTTGCCTCTGTGATCACTGCTGCTGGTTTTTCAGCAAGTGCTCATGATCCAGCGTTGTTTATTCACCTTTCTTCTCGTGGTCGGACTCTTCTTCTCCTCTATGTTGATGACATGGTCATCACGGGGGATGACCCCGAGTATATTGCCTTTGTAAAGGCCCGTCTTAGTGAGCAGTTCCTTATGTCTGATCTTGGATCTCTTCGCTACTTCCTTGGGATTGAAGTCTCTTCTACCTCTGATGGCTTCTTTATATCCCAGGAAAAGTATATCCAGGATCTTCTTGCTCGTGCTGCTCTTACTGACGAGCGCACTGTTGAGACTCCTATGGAGCTCAATGTTCACCTTCGTGCTACTGATGGTGATCCTCTCCCTGACCCGGCGCGATATCGTCATCTTGTTGGCAGTCTTGTCTATCTAGCTGTCACTCGTCCGGACATCTCTTATCCGGTTCATATTCTGAGTCAGTTTGTCTCTGCTCCCACCTCGGTTCACTATAGTCATCTTCTTCGTGTTCTCCGATATCTTCGAGGCACGATCTCTCACCGTCTCTTCTTTCCTAGCTCCAGTTCTTTACAGCTTCAGGCCTATTCGGATGCTACGTGGGCTAGTGATCCTTTGGATCGTCGTTCACTTTCTGCTTACTGTGTTTTTCTTGGTGGTTCTCTCATTGCCTGGAAGACGAAGAAACAGCTTGCAGTTTCCCGTTCGAGTGCAGAGGCTGAGTTGCGAGCGATGGCTCTTTTGACGGCAGAGGTGACTTGGTTGCAGTGGTTACTTCAGGATTTTGGTGTTTCTGTCACTACACCGACTCAGCTCTTATCTGACAGTACAGGTGCTATCAGCATTGCACGCGATCCGGTGAAACATGAGCTCACCAAGCATATTGGTGTTGATGCTTTCTATGTGCGTGCTGCTGTGCAGGATCAGGTTATTGCTCTTCAGTATGTGCCTTCTGAGTTACAGTTGGCGGATTTCCTAACGAAGGCCCAGACTAGAGCACAACATGGCTTCTATCTCTCCAAACTCAGTGTTGTTCCTCCACCATGAGTTTGAGGGGGGGGGGTGTTAGAGTTATAATATAAGTCATGTACCCCTTTGTATTTATCCCATTGTATAAGGGGTTTTCTGCATATGTTCCACCTGTACATGTATATATATATCGGCCTATGACCTCATGGAAACATAAGTTGCTTTCCTATCACAATTAAACACAACAAATAGTTCAACAATACAATAAACGAACGCACAAAAAATGATGCTCTTTGTCGTCCATTCCATGCCCACCACTACTCAATGAGATCCTTGCGGGACGTCGAATGGCATGATAGGAGGCAACAAAACGGGCCACCCTTTCAGCCCTCCGTCGCACTCGCACGGGGTATCCCAAGAGTTCATACTGAGAGTAGTCTACATCTTGGCCACGCTCATTCTCGATGATCATGTTGTGCATGATCACACAAGCGTGCATTATGTACCAAAGCATCTTTTGATCCCAAAATCTAGCCGGTCCTCTCACAATAGCAAATTGGGCTTGCAAAATCCCAAAAGCTCTCTCCACATCTTTTCTAGCCGCCGCCTGAGCATTGTGGAAATCAAGATTTTTCTTACCTTCTGGCTTTTTCAACGGCTTGACAAAGGTTTGCCACTTTGGATATATGCCATCCGCTAGATAATAGCCATAGTTGTATGTACGACCATTTGCTACAAACTGCACCGGTGGCAACTCCCCATTTGCAATCTTATTCATCAGTGGTGACCGGTTGACAACATTGATGTCATTCAAAGGTCCAGGCATTCCAAAGAATGCATGCCAAATCCAAGTCTCTTGATCGGCCACCGCTTCAAGGATTATAGGGAACCCTTTTTTTGGCCGTGGAATTGCCCATGCCATGCCTTTGGACAATTCTTCCAAGTCCAATGCATGCAATCTATTGAGCCAAGCATGCCAGGAAAGCCGCGAGCTTTGTTCATCGCTAAAAGCCTTGCGACGTCTTCAGCGTTGGGAGATCTCAAATACTCCTCGCCAAACATTTGCACAATTCCAACTGCGAAGCGCTTGACACACATGATGGCTTGGCTCTCACCCATAGCCAAGTGATCATCAACTAGATCAGCCGGTATACCGTATGCCAACATACGCAAAGCGGCTGTCACCTTCTGAAAGGTGCTATGCCCGAGCTCTCCGGCGGCATTCCTCCTTTGCTGAAAAAAGCGGTCATGGCTCGCTAGTTTCTCTGCAATGCGCCTGAACAACTCGGTGCTCATCCTAAACCGGCGACGAAAATACGACTCGGGGTACGTGGGATTCTCCGCAAAATAATGCCTGATCAATCTGTTGTGGGCATCGATCCTATCCCTCCAATTTTTTTGCCGACCCATAACCGAACCACCGTGCTTCGGTTTTTTATTAATATGCATAGCTAGGATCATTGCAAGATCCTCCTCCTCTTCCATATCAAATTCTTCTTCGGAAGAATCATACGACGAACTCATCTACAATGTCGAATACTATGCTATAATAAATAAAAAACTCCAATCAACATGCACGAAATGGCTTTTGAGCAATACATACCTTCTAGGCGTTTTGTCGAACACCTTGCGGGCGCCGAGCGGCAGCGAGCGCGCGGGCGCTGTTCGCCGGAGGACCAGCACGCGCGCGGGGCGGCGGGACTAGAGAGGGCCGGAGAAAGCGCGCGCGGGGCGGGGATAGGCCGGGGAAGCGCCGGAACGGTCGCCGGGTGGCGCGGTCGGCGGCGGCGGCACGGCTGGACGGGGGGTGGGAGGTGCGAGCGAGCGCGCGAGAGTCCAGCGCGCGGGAGCGGGCGCAGCAAATAAGCGGCGCGCGATTGCGTTTCGGCCCGCGCGCTGTTTTCGCGCGCCCGCTGGAGCAAGTATTTCGGTTGCGCGCGCGCTAAAACGGGGAATTTTGCGGCGCCGCGCTTGTTTGGCGCGCCTGTTGGAGATGCTCTAAGGAAATATTTCAATCATGGTCTTAAGGGTGTGAGTGAGGTAGTTAAGGGATGTGTAGAAACTAGAGAGTAAGCCAATTGAGGAATCTTATAATTGCAGTCTGAATACATGGTTGCTATTGTCTTGCGCGTATTTTACATATAATCTCTCTCCTTCCCTCTATGAGGTCATCTTGACCAGGCGTCTAAAATGAGACAACAGTATACAGTACTATACTAGATTAGGATAACTTGGTGCTTACCATCCAGGTTAGCTAATTGAATGAAGTATTGTATACGACTACATGTGCTTTAATTTATTGGTAGCTGACCAATGAGTACCTCAGAACTGAATAAAGCTAACTGATCGTTTGTAACCATTTAGGACTTAGTTTACGGCAATCTGCGGCTACCAAATTGAAATCCTGGATCTTGTTGCAGGCTGCGCTAATCGCTGCTAAGGCACAGGGTGCTGATGACGTCGCTGACAACGAAGGCAAGGGCATGATGCTATTTGTCAGTACAAGGAAAGCGAAGAGAATGGTGAGGACCGTGGCTGATCTACCGAAGGAAGCTTTTTTTTTTTTTTTCGAAAGAAAGGGAGTTTTATTAAGAGGTAATAGAGTTACAGTCAAGAGGCCATATTTCCTCGATACATGGAGGTGCCGAGGTCAGCCACACAGCAGTAGTTCTCTCCGTGCGGCTATATTTGGCCAAACAATCTGCTACTCTATTTTGAGTACGTTTAATTTTCTGTGTAATAAACTCCCTATCAGCCATAAGATCTTTAATCTCCCTAACCAAGTGACCATATGCTGAGCGCTCAAGCCCCCGATTTTGTAGGCAAGAAAGAGCTTCTGTTGAGTCCGACTGAACAACCACCGGTAATGACGAATGCTGGATTGCCAGTGCCATGCCTTGCATGATCGCATGTATCTCCGCTTCCAAAGGATCGTTGCAATTGAAGATAACCCGGTAGGCCGAGAATATGATGTGGCCGAGGCTGTCTCGCAGCACCATCCCAGCAGCCACCGATCCGTCCGAGACATTGAAGGAGCCATCAACAGAGAGTGCAACTTGCCCTGGCTCTGGGTGCGGCCATGGCTCAACAGGCTGCGGTGTTTTGTCAGCCACATAGGGGACTTCTGAAATCGGCATCTTCCCTTTGATTATTTCCGACGTTGTAAACCTCCCCGCTAGTCTGATGGACTGGTAGTAGCTGTCCATGAAATCAACCGTTACCTGTGTTGGGGGAACTTCTTTCCCGTGCACTTGATCTGACCGAAGCTGCCATATGCGCCAACAGAGCATTATGATCATATCGCGCGTGTTTGGCGAACACCGAGATAGAAGATGGAGCAGCCACTCCTGACTATTCTCAATAAGCATTTCATCTGGTGGTAATGGCCATCTGGACCTCATGTTGATCCATATCTCTCTAGCGTGAGGACACGCTACTAACGCATGATAGGAGCCTTCCTCTTCGATGCCACACAATGGGCAGGTGGATCTGGTGGATAGATGTCTGAACCTTTTACATTTTTGCGTTGGGAGTGCTCCGATAGCTACTTTCCATGCTGATATTTTCATGCGCTGGGGAACCGAAGATTTCCATATGTAATCCCATAGTGTGCGACGACCGCATGGCTCGGAGCTAGAAGAACCCCTTGCTATGGCAGCATCTGTATCACATGTAGCAACTCTGTAAGCGCTTCTTACTGTAAATAGCCCATTTTTCTCCGGTGCCCAAGCAACAAAATCTGTCCTCATCCTTGGAGAAGTTCGGATCTTTAATATATGCTCTATATCCATGGCCCAGAAATGATCTGTTAATCTATCCATTCTCCAAGCACCATTAGCGTCCAGGAAATCCGAGACTCTGTTGAAGCGACAGTTACTCTTCGGGGTAATTGGTCTGTATGAATGAGGTCGAGGGATCCACGGATCTCTCCAGGTTCTGATAAGTGTCCCATTCCCTACTCTCCAGATTATACCCTTCTTTAGCAGTTCAAGACCGTGTAGAATTCCCTTCCATACCGCCGAGCCATTGCCTGAAAACACAGTATCAAGAATATGGCCAGTTGCAAAGTACTTGGCTTTCAGCAATCTCGCACACAAACTATCAGGTGTCTCGATGAGCCTCCAGGCTTGTTTGGCCAGGAGAGCCTGGTTGAAAGCTCTCATGTCCCTGAAACCCATACCGCCCATAGCTTTCGGAAGCTGCATCTTATCCCAACTTAGCCAAGCCATTTTCCTTTTCCCTTTTTCCACTCCCCACCAGTACTGCCGAATCAACCGAGTGAGTTCATCACATACTGACATGGGGAGCTTGAAGACACTCATGACGTACGTCGATATCGCTTGGGCCACTGCCTTGATAAGGATTTCCTTGTTGCCTGAAGACATATACTGCTCTCCCCAATCTACCAATCTCTTGCGCAATCTCTCTTGGACAGTTTCAAACTTTCCTTTGTGCATTCTTCCTTCCGGCACTGGAAGGCCAAGATATTTCGGCTCAAAGCATTCCCGAGTGATTTCCAGAGTACTCTTAACTTCTGCAACGACTTCCGGCGAGCAGTGATCAGCAAATAGGATGGAACACTTTGATGGGTTAATTAACTGGCCCGTGGCCGCCGCGTAAGTGTTCAACACATCCTTCACCAATACCGCCTGCTGTTGTGACGCTTGGAAGAATAACAGAGAATCATCTGCAAATAGAAGATGAGATATCTCGGGAGCTCCTCTACAAATTCTTACCCCTTTCAAACCATCCTCTATCATTGCCTTGTTTAGCAAGCATGACAAAGCATCTGCTACGAACAGGAAGAGAAAGGGGGATAAGGGATCACCTTGGCGCAGTCCCCTTGAGGGGAGGAAAGCCTCCGTCAGCTTGCCATTGATCTTCACTGAATATTTAACTGAAGAGACACAGGCCATGACGCGAGAGATCCATTGCTGAGCAAAACCCCACTTGAGCAGTGCCTTCTCCAGGAACTCCCAATCAACCCTGTCATACGCCTTTGACAGATCAAGCTTGTAGGCACAGTAGGCCTCCGAGTTCTCCGCACGAGTCTGGATGTGGTGGATACATTCGAAGGCAATAATTGAGTTATCAGTGATTAGCCGCCCCAGGATGAAGGCACTTTGGTTCTCCGAAATAAGCTCCGATAGTATAGGCCGAAGCCTGTTCACCAAACACTTGGATATCAACTTATACACCACATTACACAGGCTAATGGGTCGAAAATCCTTTAGCTCTCTTGGGTGGGGGATTTTTGGAATCAACACAATGCCTGTGTCATTAATCCCCTCCGGCATAACTCCGGTGGTGAAGAACTCCTGTACTGTGGCAACGATTTGTTCCTTGAACACCGCCCAGTTCCTCTGATAGAATCGTGCTGGGAGGCCATCCGGGCCAGGAGCTTTCAATGGTGCTATCTGGAAGAGAGCATCCGAAATTTCCTTTTCAGTATAAGGCTGACAGAGCGATTCATTCATTACATCTGTAACTTTAGTAGTAATGCAGTCTAAAACCTCCCCGGTGACAAGGGTAGGATCTTTAGTATATACTTCGGCAAAGTAAGACCTTGCCATACGTTCCATCTCTGTCGGGGCAGAACACCATGATCCATCCGCTTTAAGCAAACGTTGTATTTGGTTTCTCCTAGATCGCCAAACCGCCCGTCTATGGAGGTAGCCTGTGTTCCTTTCCCCTTCCTTTAACCACTCAATACGAGATCGTTGCAACCACATCATTTCCTCTCGATATAACAGTTCATCCAGCTGGTTCATTTTACGGCGGATCTGCGCTTGATCCGCCCCACCGATTTGGAGTTCAGAGAGTTGTGAGCGTAAGATCTCTATCTCCTTTAGCACATTACCGAAGTTCTCTTTACTCCATCCTTTTAAATCTTTCATCATTCCAGCCAACAAACCCGCAATTGAACCAATTCCCTCTAATGGCTTATTCTTCTCCCATGCTTTGACAATCACCTCCGCGAACGCTGGGTGACGTTCCCACATGATTTCATACCTTGGGAACTGAGTTTTTTGCCGCCTATCCGGGACTCCCTGTAGTTGCAATAAGATGGGAGCATGATCTGAACAAGACGTGGCCAAATGCAGGACCTTTGTCGCCGGGAACAACTCCCTCCAGCCCTCGTCCGCACACGCCCGGTCCAGCCGTACCTGCACATTCCGAGGTCCAATCTATCCGTTATTGTATGTGAAGGGTATACCAGAAAAGCCCAAGTCCTCCAACTCGCATACAAGTAAGCAATCGCGGAATGCCAACATTTGTGATTCCGCTCTCATCACCCGAGACAAGTGTTCGTGCTGCCAGAGCACCTCATTGTAGTCACCACAGACAAGCCAAGGATCTTGCGATACAGCTCTTAAGTTAGACAGGCGATCCCACATTAACTGTCTATTCTCAACCCTTGGTTCCCCGTAGATGAAGGTCCCTCGCCAAGAGACCCCGGTGCCTCCATCTACGACCTGGACATCTATATAACGATTGCATGAATCCATCACTGTTACTGTCAGAGATTCATCCCAGAACAAGGCTAAACCACCACTTCTTCCAACACTGACACCATGAAATCCTTTCAACCCTAGCCTCCACCTGAGTTTCTCCACCGTAGCTGAATCTTGCCTTGTTTCACATAGGAAAACAAGCCTGGGGTTGTTGGCTTTAGAGAGGGCCAACACCTCACGAACTGTCCGGCGTTTCCCCACCCCCCGGTAGTTCCAGGATAAAACATTCATTGCATCCGGCGGTCCTCCTCTAGGGAGGCCGCCGATATCTCATATTTGTCGTTCTCCATATCCACCTTGAACCTTTTACTGCTTGAGTTACTGCTAGTGGGCGATGCAACCTCTTGCTGATCTATGTCCGTGCCATCAGTTATAGCCAGCATCGGTTTTGCGGACCCCTTTGTAGCCACAGGGGCGTTAGCCCCTTCATCCATGTTCAACCTCTTCTTTGGTGCCTTGTCCACTTCCATTCTGACGCCGGAGGTCTTCACCGGACTCGTCGCGGTGTCCATTAGCTCCGGGTCTACTGGTTTCCGGACCTCCACCTGCCTCCCTGTGTTAGGGTTCCCAGGTTCTCTATGTTCAGGACCTGCCGGCCGACTAGGGCGTATGTCAGGGCGAGGCCTCCTAGGGTTTTCAGCATACAGCCAATCCCCGAATTTGAGCGAACTCTCTTCGTGGACTCCTGAACCGCATTCTTTGTACTCGTGACCAATCAAGCCGCAAAACTTGCAGAATCTTGCGAGCCTTTCATAGCGTACGAGGAACACCTGACGCTCCTTGCCACGGACAATACTCACAAATTTTGTGAGGGCCTGGCGGATATCATGATTGACTCTCACCCGGATGTAATCACCTCTTGTGTTCCCATTGAGACGCATCTCCATAATTTCTCCTGCCCCTTTCAACAGCTTCCCAACAATCTTTTCCTTGCAGTATGGATCGGGAAGCTTGTGGATTTGCAACCATATAGGCATGTGAACTATCTCTGCTTCCTCCGCACGGCTGAATCCATCATATGGGCGCATAAGAACTGCCATGTTATTGCGGAACAACCACGGACCTTGCAACATGATTCTTTCCCAATCCCCCAAGCAAGACGCCTGGACGACGAACCGCTTAGGCCCGACCGGCCTAAATCTCACGCTTTGCGCAGGGTTCCACGCCGCTCTCATCTCTCTATAGAAGGCGGCTGGGCTGAAATCTTTGTTTGTATGAACCCTAGCAATGGCCAACCATCGCACACTTTCCTGTATCTCGGGATCATCTTCATCGATCTCCACGTCTGCGAATTCCTCCTCATTGAGATCCAGTTGGTCGAAGAAATCTCCCAGATCTGACTTGGCCGCCGCGTCAAAGCCGCCGCCGCTCGTGCCTGAGTTGGCATCTGACGGAGACGCCATCTCCTATCACCGATCCCGCAGTTCGCTACGTCGATGAGTGCGTTGACCCGATGAATCTCGTCGACGCGATCAGGGCAGCCTGCATCCGATAATGTGTGGGTATAGACTCAGAGGCGATGGGAATCGCCTAAGAGGAGAAAAACCCTAGACCGAGACCTAGGGGAAAGCCATAACTCTACCGAAGGAAGCTGTACGTGATAGTTTAGTTCTACGATGATTGTTTTCTTCCTGGCGATTCCCCAAAAGGATCTGGGGCCTCTTCCCATTGGAGGCATATATGTTCATTAGTATACCTTGCATGTACTATCCTGTCCTAGCAAGCAACTTGGGACCAGCTTCAGACAAATAGTATGGTTCTGTTTTGAACCAATCTCCCTTTTGGTTTGCAGATAGTGGATGGTACCGCTGTTCCTTTTTTGGGCAAGTCCGTAGAAAGTACTCGTCCTCAAATAAATGCATGCAGTGGGCTCATAATTCATGCTAGTATGTATGACCAAGGGCGGACAATTAAGGAAGCGGCTATTCTGCATCCAGGCTCATGGACATCCGGGTGTGAACAGTAAAAAAAGAGGGAAAAAATTCATTTTTTTATGGTGCAAAATAGGGATGAAAATGGAGTGGAAAGTTTGTGCTTTCCATACAAAAAATGAAAATGGCGAAGAAATATGAAAATAGAAACAGAAATTTGCAAAATGGAAATGGAAATGTAGCTTTGTATGCGGAAACAAAAACGGAACATGCTTGGAAATGTAGCTTTCCGTTTACATATGGAATTTCCATTTCTAGTATTGGCCTATGGATGCTTTGTAACCAAATAACACACGATGACACAATGAGTGAAATGAGTAGAATTGATCATTTGTGGACCAACTTCTACTCCACACACATACTCAACTAGACCCTATATGAAATTGCCAGTACAACTACAGTACTACCCTAAGTTCCTACACAGCCATATTATTTTGTAGGCATGTTCAAAATTCATTAAATTTATTGGTTTTTTGTGTGTGTTCCTCTATGTTTCAAGTGGAGTTAAGTTCTGGTGAAAAGACACTTCCGTTTCTGTGCCCGCTCTATATTCGCTCCGTTTTTGGTAGTATATGTGCCCGTATTCATTTCTGGGGTTTCTGTATCCATTTATGCTTCTGCAAAAAAATATGAAAACAAATATGGTAGTACCCAGTTTCGTCCGTTTCCGCTCCGTTTTCATTCCTAGTGCAAAATGCTTAAATGCATGAAGGTTGTGCAAAATTTCAGCTTGTTTGGACATTCGAGAAGCCCGTGGCAAAAGAAGACAAAATTCGGGTGTCTAGAAACTTTTGAAATCAACATTGTTCACATTGAATTTGTCTTTTCTGACACGAGCTCCTCAAATGTCCAAACGAGCTAAAATTTTACACAGACATCACAACATTTGAACATCTTGCATCACAAAGAAACACTTTTTTTGCTATTTTTCAGATTTTACTGTTCAACGGGTGTAGATGAGTTTGAACATTGAATTGAATTTTTGCAGAATTAACACCAAATTCATGGTCCATCTGCATCTTCAATAGGAAGCACTATTCAGCCACAGAATATCAGCCTAGTGGCCGTGAAAAAGTGGGGAGTACACAGACATCACACATTTGAACATCTTGCATCACAAATAAACAGACTTTTTACTATTTTTCAAATTTTACCGTTCACCGGGTGTAGATGAGCTTGGACACCAAATTGAATTTTCGCAGAATTAACACCAAATTCATGGTCCATCTGCATCTTCAGCAGGAAGCACTATTCAGCCACAGAATATCAGCCTAGTGGCCGTGAAGAAGTGGGGAATACACAGACATCACACATTTGAACAT
>LR738714.1:66207662-66219597 GCA_902687465.1 Secale cereale | reverse complement strand
ACTATTCAGCCACAGAATATCAGCCTAGTGGCCGTGAAGAAGCGGGGAATACACAGACATCACGCATTTGAACATTTTGCATCACAAAAAAACAGACTTCTTACTATTTTTCAGATTTTACCGTTCACGGGGTGTAGATGAGCTTGAACATTGAATTGAATTTTCGTAGAATTAACACCAAATTCATGGTCCATCTGCATCTTCAGCAGGAAGCACTATTCAGCCACAGAATATCAGCCTAGTGGCCGTGAAGAAGTGGGGAATACACATACATCATGCATTTGAACATCTTGCATCACAAAAAAACCCGGACTTTTTACTATTTTTCAGATTTTACCGTTCACCGGTGTAGATGAGCTTGGACACCGAATTGAATTTTCGCAGAATTAACACCAAATTCATGATCCATCTGCATCTCCAGCAGGAAGCACTATTCAGTCACAGAATATCAGCCTAGTAGCCGGGAAGAAGTGGGGAAACTGCCGGCAACATCTGGAAGAAGCACAGATTTTAGTTCCCCATTGCGGAGGAAACCAGTCAAGGTTGCGAGGAGTGATCTGGGATCCAAATCGGGGTCTCAACTGAAGATCTGAAAGAGATGGGACTCATCAGAGAGGACAATGGGGCCAAGGGAAATGCACATATCTTAGAAAAACATTGGCGGTGTGCGTGTGCGCCTTTGTGATCGAACTTTAAATTTGTTGCAATTTACAACCAAACAAACCCAAAACCAAACCAAACCAATTGTAACACGTTGGCAGGGCCAGAAGAGACTGGCATGATGTCGAAACGCTGGGGCAGGCACTGGGATCACAACAGGCATGAGGACCTGAAGAAACTGATATGCCGTTGGGTTGAGAAGCTCTGGGAAAGGATGGACTTCCGGCGCGCTTTTTTCAGAGGAACTGGCTTGTTTTGAAGGAATAGATCATCTCAGCAGTTAAAGTTTTCTTCCAAACTGGTGTCATGCCATCAGGTGTTAACGAGACTGTCATTGTTTTAATTTCAAAGGTAAACAATCCGACACACGTGACGGAATTCAGACCCATTGGCCTATGTAATGTGATTTACAAGATTGTTGCCAAGTGTCTCGTTAACAGGCTGCGCCCTATGTTGGATGAAATTATTTCACCTGAGCAAAGCGCGTTCGTACCGGGGAGATTCATTATAGATAATGCACTATGGCTTTTGAATGCTTCCATTACATCAATCAAGGAAAAAAATGGATAATAGTTTTTGTGTGTACAAATTGGATTTGTCCAGGGCATATGACCGGGTGGATTGGAGATTCTTGGAGCAGGCGATGCAAAAGATGGGTTTCGCTCACCAGTAGATACGATGGATCATGAGTTCATGACATGTGTTACCACGGTGAGGTACCAAGTTAAAATTCAATGGAGCCCTCTTGGATTCGTTTGCACCGTCGCGCGGGCTACGGCAAGGTGATCCTTTATCCCGGTTTCTATTCCTATTTGTGGCTGATGGTCTCTCGGCTCTTATTAGACAGGGTGTGGCAACAAATAACATTCAGCCGGTGAATATTTGTAGAGGAACACCCGGCATATCCCATCTTTTATTTGCCGATGACACGTTGCTCTTCTTCAAAGCACAACAAGTTCAAGCAATGGCAATTAAAGGGATTATTAGTGTGTACGCTGAAGCTACATGACAGCTCATAAATCTTCAAAAATGCTCAATTCTTTTTGGTTCTAGCTGCCCACAGGAAGTTCAGGATGTGGTCAGAAATGAGTTGCATGTACCTGCTGGTGAGTTTGAAGGCAAGTACTAAGGGTTGCCGACTCCAGAGGGTCGCATGCACCGTGGCCGGTTTCAAAATTTGCAGCAAAGATTGAAAAAACGCATCCTAACATGGGGTGATACTCTCTCCAAAGCAGCAAAAGAAGTGATGATAAAGTCTGTTGCCCAGGCTCTCCCAACATATGTTATGGATGTCTTTAAACTCCCCTACTCTGTTTGCGATGACTTAACACGTCGGGTTAGGAATTTTTGGTGGGGATCAAAGGAAGGGCAACGGAAAACACATTGGTCTTCGTGGGAGAAGCTTGTGGAGCCAAAACAATGATGATGATTGGGTTTCCGGGACTTTCGAATATTTAACCAAGCTCTCTTAGCTCGTCAGGCTTGGAGGTTGCTTGAAAGACCAGACTCGCTATGTGCCAGGCTACTGAAAGCGAGGTATTATCCTAACAGTAACCTTATTAATACATTTTTTTCAGGTAATGCCATTCAACACGGCCTTGACCTGTTGAGAAAAGGCCTCATCTGGTGAGTTGGGAATGGGAAAAAAATCCGGGTTTGGCCTGATCCTTGGATTCCTCGGCCGACTTCGTACCGACCCATCTCACAGGGACGTACCTGTAGAATCAAGCGTGTGGCGGAGCTACCACATGATGATGGACGTTGGAAGCAGGAGCTCCTTCGCCAACACTTCCTGGCCTGGACGTTGATGTAATCATGAAGATCAAGGCATCCCCAAGCCATATTGATGACGCCCTCGCCTGGGCGCCTGATCCTCGGGGTCTCTTCAGCGTCCGCTCTGCTTATTGGCTTGCCCTCGATGAGCAAACCCACACGAAGACGTGCGCCATGAGCAGGGCATCGGACGGCCGACGCGCCGTCTGGAAGACAGTGTGGGGGTGCCCTGCTCCCCCTAAGGTACGAGTCTTTGCGTGGAGATTGGCAACAAATTCCCTTCCCACTCTGGAAAATAAAGCTATTCGAAGTTTAGCGAAATCTGACATTTGCTCAATCTGTGGGACGGGGCGCGAGGATACGTTCCATGCTTTTTGTAGATGTCCCAAGGCTGTGGAGCTATGGCGTGAAATGCGGGAAGAACACCAAATGCCAAGAGTGGAGGAGGTCGTTGACACATGCCCTGATTGGCTCCTCCACCTCCTGGATAATTGCGACGCCAATGAACATCTACCTATCATGATGACTCTATGGAGGATATGGCACGTGAGGAATGAAATGACGCACGACAAACCACCGCCGCATGTCGAAGCTTCGAAGAGATTTATTTGCAGCTACATCAATTCTCTGTTGACCATCCAATAACACCCCACAGAGGATATTGTGCGAGGGAAGATGGTGCCCTCAAACAATCATGACAAACGTAGGAAGGAGAAGCACAAGGCAACAATGGACAGCGGGCGTCCCCTAGAAGGATGGGTGAGGCCGCCTGGTGAGTGGAATAAACTCAACATAGACGGTGCTTATTTTGAAGCGGACGGCATGGGAGGGGCCGGCATGATCCTGGAAATGAGAGAGGAGCCGTCGTTTTTTCTTCATGCATATTCCTGTACACATGCAATAACGCACTGGAGACTGAGCTTGTTGCTTGCTTGGAGTGCATTGCGCTCACTCTGAAGTGGAGCGAGGCTCCATTTATCCTCGAGACTGACTGCACGGTGGCAGCCAACATGATTATGTAAACCGAGCAGGATCGGTCACCGGCTGCAACCACGGTCAAGGAAATTAAACGCCTTCTGTGCATGGACATGGAGCATGCTATTTCCCTGGTCCGTCGCCATCGTAACTCCGTTGCTCATAGCCTTTCCCAGTTGGGCCATAATAACTCTCGTACTGCTGTTTGGCTGAGGTCTGTACCTCAAGAGATTCATTTGCTGTATGAGAACGATTGTAATAATCCCCATGGTTAAGTAATGAAGTCTCATTTTCCCGAAAAAAAGAGAAGTGTCACATTCACCCTCCAGATAGACCACTGGTCTTAGGAAAAGGAAATCATCTTTATTTCAGCCATTAATATAATGTGTGGGCACTCAAAATGGCCAGCCAGACGGGAACCCCCAAAAGGCACATGAAGTTGGGGGAAATACGAAGGACAACATGCTTACGCCACCCCCCTCAATCTCACCGTTAAATGGTCATCAACTGCCGTCCATAACTAGTACTCCTTCCGTTCCGATTTACTCGTCGTGATTTTAGTTCAAATTTGAACTAAAACCACGACAAGTAAATCAAAACGGAGGGAGTATTACCAATTTTTTGTGTGTGTATAACTATCACAACCTCCTCGTATATCACTTGTATTTGCATTTAAAGTGGGTCCTCCTCTCGTCATCATTAAAAGAATCCTGCACTCTCTGCAATCTCCTGCAGCACGACCAGGAGCAAATTAATTGCATCCCGAGAATTTAGGCAACCACCACGCATATAGTTAGTGCCTCAATTAACCTGTCTTGATTAATAGTCGGATTAACTCCTGCATGGTGAGTTCTTCACAGCACGGACAATATGCAAACGTTAATTAATCATCTTGTTTTGCTATAATTAAGCTGATGAGCCATACAATGGAGCTATGGGAGAGAGTCATTGAGCATCGCTTTAGAAGAATGACAAACGTGACAAAAAATCAGTTTGGTTTCATGCCTGGGAGGTCGACGATGGAAGCCATTTTCTTGGTTCGACAACTTATGGAGAGATACATGGAGCAAAAGAAGGACTTGCATATGGTGTTCATTGACTTGGAGAAGGCCTATACCGCGGAATGTCATGTGGTGGGCCTTGGAGAAACACAAAGTCCCAACAAAGTACATTACCCTCATCAAGGACATGTACAATAATGTTGTGACCAATGTTCGAACAAGTGATGTCGACATTGATGACTTCCCGGTTAAGATAGGACTCCATCAGGGTCAGCTTTGAGCCCTTATCTTTTTGCCTTGGTGATGGATGAGGTCACAAGGGATATACAAGGAGATATCCCATGGTGTATGCTCTTTGCGGACGATGTGGTGCTAGTTGATGATAGTCAGACGGGGGTAAATATGAAGTTAGAGTTATGGAGAGAAACCTTGGAATCGAAAGGGTTTAAGCTTAGTAAAACTAAAACTGAGTACATGATGTGCGGTTTCAGTACTACTAGGTGTGAGGAGGAGGAGGTTAGCCTTGATGGGCAGGTGGTGCCTCAGAAGAACACCTTTCGATATTTGGGGTCAATGCTGCAGGAGGAAGGGGGTATTGATGAAGATGTGAACCATCGAATCAAAGCCGGATGGATGAAGTGGCGCCGCTTTTGGCATCTCTGTGACAAGAGAGTGTCACAAAATCTAAAAGGCAAGTTCTACAGGACGACGGTTCGACCCGTCATGCTGTATGGCGCTAAGTGTTGGCCGACTAAAAGGCGACATGTTCAACAGTTAGGTGTGGCAGAGATGCTTATATTGAGATGGATGTGTGGCCACACAAGGAAGGATCGAGTCCGGAATGATGATATACGAGATAGAGTTGGGGTAGCACCAATTGAAGAGAAGCTTGTCCAACATCGTGTGAGATGGTTTGGGCATATTCAGCGTAGGCCTCCAGAAGCTCCAGTGCATAGCGGACGGCTAAAACGTGCGGAGAATGTCAAGAGAGGTCGGGGTAGACCGAATTTGACATGGGAGGAGTCCGTCAAGAAATACATGAAGGATTGGAGTATCACCAGAGAACTAGCTATGGACAAGGGTGCGTGGAAGCTTGCTATCCATGTGCCGGAGCCATGGTCACGAGATCTTATGGGTTTCACCTCTAACCTACCCCAACTTGTTTGGGACTAAAGGCTTTGTTGTTGTTGTTGTTGTTGTTGTTGTTGTTGTTGTTGTTGTTGTTGTTGTTGTTGTTGTTGTTGTTTTGCTATAATTAAGAACCAGACGACTAATACATCCAAAAAAAGTTCATATTGTTTTTTGAACCAAGACTTGTTTGAGCCGAAATACTTCCAATAATTAATCACCTCGTTTTTCTCTAATTAAGGATCGGATGGCTAATACATCTGAAATACTTCCATTTGTTTTCCGAAACATTATTGAGAAAAAATATTTTCACTAATTAATTTCCTCATTTTTGTTGTTATGAAGGATCAAACGACTAATACATTCGAAATACTTTCACTTAATTTTCTGAACCGAAACAATTTTGAGCCGAAATACTTGCACCAATTAATCGCCTCATTTTTGCTCTAATTAAGCATCAGAAAACTAATACAACCAAAATACTTTCATTTTGTTTTTAGAAATGAAACATTTTTTAGCCAACATACTTGTACTAATTAAGTTTATAACTTGTTTCCTCGAGTTTGTTTCTTTAATCCAGCATTAATTATGGCATATGCAGTGGATTGACCCCCGTAAGACATTCAGTGGAATTGGGGTCATTTAGTCGAGGCTTAATCCCGTAAGGGCATGCTTAATAGTATAGCCATCTGTTGGCTATATGATGTTTCCATGTCACATATAGTTATCACTTATAGCCACACATACAATAAGGTTAGCTATAAGGTTGGCTATAATAGTACTATTTTTTTGCACCTTCTCTCCATCTCTTTCTTTGTATTTATTGCATTTGTCTAGGAATGTGCATATAGCTAGACTCTTGCATGAGAGCCCACTCTCCTTACTTTTTCATATCTCTCTCCTCCACATAAGCAAAAATGCCATGTAAGCGGGCTATAAGCCCACTATTGTACTTGCTATAAGACAAGCGGCAAGCAAGCTTGCTTGTTGACTGATTAAGCGGCATCAAATGACATGTTAAATGGTGCCTTGAAGATGGAGACAGTGTGCAACTTTTGATTTACTGCGCATTTATTTATCTGACGTTGTGCTGCCTGAACTGACTGTATTTCTCTGTATGCTGATTTATGTAAAGAATAAAAGCTCTTTTAACAAATATAAAAACACTACCTTATCTGCTCATCTCAAAGCACCTGCAATCGGACATGATACAAGGGGCGTGTGCCGCCTGGAGCCAAAAGTGCGCTTCCATGAAGCTGGTCCATATCAAACCTCTTTCTACTGGGATGTGGGAACAACATTGCAAATTGCGGAGCAAAGCAGCGATGGATGGCTCCCCCCCGCGCGTCGCCCTCCCTGTGAACACGGGGAAACCCTAGAGCGAGGCGCCACAACCTCCCTTCTACCCCCTAGCTCGGCCCCACCGGAGGAGCGGCCAGTGAAGGTGGCAGCAAGGCCCTTTTGTTCGGCCAGCTAGCTAGGCGCGCGGCGAGAGCACTACAAAAAAAATACACTTCCGTGATGATACGCGTTTGTCACAGTAGGTCACGTTTTCTGTCATGCATGTACATCCATGACGATTTTATGACAGAATCAAGATAGTCATACCTGTGCTGTCGTAGAAGTGTTCCATGACATTACCAACGTTATCATCACGGAAGTGTCCACTTCCATGACGATAAATCGCGCGTCACAGAAGTGCTTTCGTCAAGGGTGACCGACACGTGGCATCCACCGTAACGGAACGCTGTTAAGCTATCGGGTCCGGTTTTGGATCCGATAACCCGTTAACAGCCCCGACCAATGGGGATTTTCCACGTGTAAAATCATCATTGGCTGGAAGGAACACGTGTCGGCTCGCCGAACAAATGTCATCCACTCATTGGACCCATAGCGCCTATGATACGTCGACACGTGGCACGGCCCAACAGAGGCCCATTCCTGTGAAAAGACCGACCCGTTTGACTTGGTCAAAAGATGGCGGGCCGGCCCACGGCAAGCCTGTTAACGGCCTATTCGCATATAGCCCATTTACAACCCGCTAACCCAGGGCCCGTTTATAGCCTATCCGAATAGGCCCAGTAGCGTCATCTACTCATTGGACCCAAAGCGCCTATGATACGTCGACACGTGGCACGGCCCAAGAGAGGCCCATTCCTGTGAAAAGGCTGGCCAGTTTGACTTGGTCAAAAGGTGGCGGGCCAGAACATGGCAAGCCTGTTAACGACCTGTTCGCGTATAGCCCATTAACATCCCGCTAAACCAGGGCCCGTTTACGGCCTATCCGAATTAGGCCCAGTAGCGTCATCTGGGCCGTCCAATATAATTCCAGCCCGTTTTAACTTTCGGCCCATGTATGGCCCATGACGTCTTTTGGCCCATATGAGGCCCTTAGTAACAGTCGCCCATTAACGCCCCGTGGTAAAATTGGCCTGTAATGAATAGTGTATCACTTTATACCCATTAACGGCCCATTATTCCGTTGGGCCATTTCCAGCCCATGTTATCTTTCGGCCTTCTCAGGGCCCATTTATTCTTGGGCTCATTTCCAGCATTCGTTTACTTTCGGCCCGTTATTGTCATTTTCTACTTGTGGGCCAAATTCAGCCCGTGGTTAGAGTCGGCCCGTTTGTGGCCCGTTAATACGTTGGACCATTTTCGTAGCATCATCAAATACGGCCTATTAACGGCCCGTTATGGTCAGCCCATATAACATATGATTTCCACTCTAGCCCGTTTACGACCCCTTATACGGCCCGTACAAGGCCCATAGATGAGACGACCCGTAGAAGGCCCATGGATCGTACGGAACGTAGAAGGCCCATTGACCCGATGACCCATAGAAGGCCCGTTGATCCGACGGCCCATAGAAGGCCCATGGATCCGCTGGCCCATAGAAGGCCCATGGATCTGACAGCCGATAGAAGGCCCACGGATCCGACAGCCCATAAAAGGCCCATGAATCCGATGGCCATAGAAGGCCATGGGTCGTCTGCCCGTAGATGGCCCATGGATCATACGGCCTATGGAGGGCCATGGTCACTACAACATTTGGGCGAGTTGGCCCCCGTTTGAACAATATAGCATATTCAAAGAATTATCCTACTCTATACTATCACCTCTAAAAATCATACACTATACAATAAACAGACTAAGGCATAGAACGTAGAATAATCCTACACTATACAGTAAAGAAATCACAGCCGATTATACCCACTGGGCATTATGATAATAAAGCATACACAAAGAGCAAATTATATACACTGGGCAAATACAGCTCATACAACATGGACGCGCATCAACATAACTTACCATTTGAACTATAATCTTTTCAGAAAAAAGGATTTGCTGGATTTAGATAGCACAAATTTCAGTCTGGAAAATCTCCAATTTCTTCATTGTTACCTCAGTGTCTTGTTTCATTTTTTGACTCCTGCATCTAATACCTGCATGTCCAGTCTCAACTTGTTGATTGTACGTTCAGAATCATGTACACGTTGTCTTGCTACCTCTAGTTGATGCTCGAGAACATCAACACATTCCAATTGCAATCCGTAATCATTCGGTAACGGCCATGCCGCACTGCTCGCAGATCTTTGTGTTGACGTCACTTCATCCTGAAATGTTTCTGTAAGTACACATGACTAGTCAAAAATATAGTAAGAACGAGTGAAGCGAGCAAGACAGACTATTTTGTACATGGCAAAACAGGACTAACAATAATGTTGCACGTCATGAAGCATAAGCAGGTGATATTTTAAAAATTATAAAAAGGTAGTCTGTGCAGCCTGCATACAAAAATCTCTCTTAGCTCACCAGAGGAGCATGATGTTGGGGCCCAATCCAAAACACAGACATATTACAAATTTAGATAGCACGTTGCGTAGAAGTAAGCAAGCAGTTGGCCATTCTGTAGCTCAATTAAAGTCTTAGGGAGCATAATGAACAACAGAGGATTTCATACAAACATACCACAACAAGCAAAACTATGCAATCATTAGCCTAGTATAAACTAGACTGTGAGCCTCATTCAATAATAGTTGGTTAATAGACTTCAAAACTTCAGGCACACTTCGGCAGAGTATTTAAATGGTAAGGCCTTTAATTATGTCAACTAATAGTTATACAAGTACCCAACATCAGGCATCATTCTTTGGGCATCTCATTAACTAAGGATAAATAAAGCAATTGAAAAGAGCAAATTAATTATGCCTGAAACAAGCAAGGAATTGAACTGTTGAGTTGGATACAGTGACTTACCTTAACAGGCTGAAGAGGCTCAGCGCAGCTCCTACTTCTCTTGCAAGGCTCCTTCCTAACATCTTGTACTTGGAAATCCTCAATCTTATTTTCATTGCACCCCCTCTGCAAGGTGACACAAACCAGTTACTCGTCTCCTTGGAAGATAAATATGAATACTTTCCAGTCTGTGAACACAAAAGGATGAGATTATAACAAAACAACGCCACATAATGAAACATGCCACATCTCTTGCACTTGCACACAATGAAATGAGCATTTACTATGTATGCACTATGTAAAAACTAGGCATACCTTTGAACTGGATCTCCAGGTACTCTTGGAGAGCCTACTTTAGTGTACAGCCAAACATTTATGTCACCTATGAGTTAGAAAAGGCCCCACTACAGCAACCCTTAGTGTTTAAATCGTTGACAAGCTCTGTTAGAGTGTTAGGTCAAGAACAACAAGTAATCAAAGCAAACAGTGATGGTCATGCGTTTTTGTTTAAATTAGGCAATGTGATCTCTATGGAAAACATTGACCAAAGTAGATTTTGCCAAGTAGATGGTATCTTTGTATTTGCATTTTGAGCAAATAGTGATGGTCTATTTTCCTATCATATTAATTACTGCACTGGGTTCAATTTGTGATGTTTGCAAGTCAAATTAATTTTCATATGGGTAGCAAAATGAAAAAATATAATGCAATCTAGACTTTTCACTGATCATACCAAAGATAAGCTGAAAACGCAATGAAAAGAACTAGTTGGCTTATTACATGGAGCTTATATTCACATGTGCTTATTTTCTTAGGATAACTCGTAATAACTGTCCCTAAGAAACTTGACCAATAGAACTGACATACACATAACATGTTACGATGATTGCAATGGAGGAGTGACGTACAATAGCACACTGTATAGGCTCACCGCTGGCTCTCCTTTTTTTGCGATGTTGCATGAAATTGCTACATACATCTTGTACTTTTTCATTGTGTAACCCTATCTGCAAGTTGACACGACTAATTTCAGACATCTCTACATGATAATACATTGCATATCCCTTGCGCATATTTAAACCACCAATTAATGATAGTGTGCGTATCATAAACTAGTCATGACTCTGTGTGCTGGACTAGCAGACACTCTAAGGGAGCCTAATGTAGTGTACTGGAATTCCTACATGCCACCTACGATTTTGTGTAATGTACTGCCTCTGTTCCTAAATATATGTCTATGTAGAGATTCCAGTATGAACCACATGCATATGTATATATATGCATTTTCGAGTGTAGATTCACTCATTTTGCTCCGTATGTAGCCTATAGTGGAATCTCTAGAAAGATTTATATTTAGGAACGGAGGTACGAGGTAGTATCATGTATGACATCTACATATCAAATTTAGCCGCCAATAGTAGAAATCATTGTCTACACAAATGGATTACTGGTCGAAAATCCTAGCAAAGCACGCTGGCAGGCACAGAACAATACAAGAGAGAGAGACACGCTTACAAGATCATAGCAATGCCTCGGTCCAGGATCTTGGTTGGCCAAGCTGTTAGATCCGGAAGAAACATCGTCCTTGTAGTTTTTGCTAGCTGCATAACAGGTAACAACGACCTGTTAGTATATTTGAAGTACATCAGGCAGGTGATGCTGGACGGGTTTAAAGGTGACAAGTACCTAGGCCGTGGCGGGTGCTTGGCATCTTGCTAGACGGTAGGAATCAGGATAGAAATGTCAAGGGTGATGACGCTGCGCTGGTTGTCGGGGTCCGGTAAGGAGATCTAGAACCGTCAAGTAGGGTGTTTGTGGAGCGGCTCCGGTAGGGTGGACTATGGTGTGGGCGAAGCGGATCTGTGGCCGTGGACGAGGGCGTAGGTGAAGCTGCTCCGGTGATTGGCTTAAGGATAGTGTCGACGATGCGGATCTGCGGCCGTGGACGGGGCGTCAGAAGCTGCTCTGATAGGTTGGATGAGGGTGCGAGGAAGCGGATCTGAGGCCGTGGACTTGTGAGTTGGCAAAGCGGCCCCGGTAGGGTTGAAAATGGTATAGGCGAAGCTACTCCGGTGGAGTTGACGATGGTGTCGGCGAAGCGGCTCCGGTAGGGTTGAGGAAGGTGTCGGCGAAGAGGACCAGAGGCCGTCGATCGGGGC
>LR738714.1:66189500-66207577 GCA_902687465.1 Secale cereale | reverse complement strand
GAGCCGCTGCAGATGCACTGCGGTTGACGAGAGTACCGGCGAAGCAGATTCGACGCCGTGGACAAGGCTGGCACTGAATGGGCTATGGTACAGTGGTGGATGAGCAGTCTACTTGTTTCTAGGGGAGGTGGGAGGGGTAGATGCGGCCGCAGAAGCAGATCCGGCGAGGTGGACGCCGCTGGCAGTGAATGGGCTCTGGTACGCCGGTGGATGAGCAGTCTAGGGTTTCGAGAGGGGAGGGGAGAAAGGCCGATGAAGTACGGACGATGTGATGTGAGATGCTTTCGTGCTACAGAGTCAGTCGTTTTTGCGTGAGGGGGAGAGGAAATGGGGTGCCGTGTAGTGGGTGGAACCGGAACTTACCAAAGCATCCCCGACCTATTATGTAGATGAGGGTGGTATTGTAACTATTGGTCTCCGTGCACCAAGGACAAAAGGGGAATTTCGCATGCTAAAGACTAAAGTGGCCGAAATTTTAGAAGGAGGAGGGAGATTTTGCCGCCCGCGGGATCGTTCGTATCCAGTTTCAACTAATTTTGGACCGTGCTAGCGGGAAGGTCATGCGAGACTGTGTACACGGGGCACACATGAGCAGTTAATAATTGGTGTGAAGTCCACCCCAGGAAAAAAGACAATAATTCGGGATGATGCGCCGATAACTTGGACGTTCACACGGGCGCGACCAATCGTACAGGTGTAGTGGCGCGTTCACAAAAAGGGATCAAATGCTTAGCCTATGTATTTCTCGTGTAATTAGATAATTTAATGCAATTGGTTATTTACTTTAAACATAATGCATTGACGTGTTAGTGTAGAGGCGCAAAAAAATAAATGGATATTGCAGTCCGCTACTTAAAAGTGTTACCTCATATGATTACATAGCCTCCATTTCATAAAATGCGTACCCGTTGATGATTTTGAATGCAAGAGTAACAATGGTGCATGTACATGATACCTATATTGGTTGTTTGAAAAAACATCACTGTAACTTTGGCATGCACAACTGTAAAGGTTTATTTAAATAGAAAAAATGTGATATGTGAGTGTCCAATCTTTATACGGTTGAATCGATATTGTACCTTTGGCCACGATACGAAGTAGATATTGATTTATGTTCAAGCGATGCACGTCCACGATCGCTAGATAGTGATACGTGAATGAATTGTGCAATCTCTCTCACACGCATGCATATCTCATTTCCCTATGGGCGTCGGAATCACACACGCGCACTTCGTGTATTTCTCTCCCTCCGTCAAGGTTAGAATTCGTCTTTCTACCCCGCCCTACAAGTCTCTCACACAGAAACACTCACGCTCTCTCTGTCGGACACGCCCACCCCTTTAATTCCGCCCACCCACAACCACTATTGTCTCAAAGTATAATAATGTCTCTCACACATATGCCTAAGGTTAACTCGAGTTCCGGAACCATATGAATACATACAGTGGGGTTCCAACAGAGCACCTTTTGTTTTGAGATTTCGCTCTCTCTCTCTCTCTCTCTCTCTCCCTCTCTCTCTCACACACACACGCGCGCGCGCGCGCGCACACACACTGTTTCTCGCTTCGTTTTTCCGGCATTTGCATGCACACAATTTTGTTTATCCTCGTGATGCTTTAAGTATGCCTCGCACAAATGCTATCTACCTATCCCTTAATATAGCTGGATATGTGTCACACAAACTCCTTCTCCCTACTAGCAAGATGCCCATGCGTTGCACCGAACATCAAGATGCATTTGTATGAGTAGTTTATCTTGTGGGAGAAAAGTATGAACGAGGGAATGCCTTATTTGCAAATGCGGATAGGGGTGTGGGTATCTTTTTGCAAAATTGCCAAAGTTTCCTTCCTATCCGTCGGGTATAAATCGGATGGCCTATATTGCAAGATGGCAGGAACACCATCATCACCAACTTTGTTTTTATAAGAGTAGGGATATGTAAGTGTCACTGCCCCCTCCTTCCCCCAACACACACACCCACACACACACAACCACACACACACACTTCCCAACACCGAAGGAGTAGGGCGACACCTCGATCTTGATACTAATCTATCGACTGGCTTTTCTCTCAAACACACACACACTACCCGACACCGAAGGAGTAGGGCGGCACCTCGATCTTGATAGTAATGTATCTACAACTCTTTCAAATACACACATACACACACATACACACACACGCACTAGTTGTGCCTCTGTGCCTACCGCGCACACTCTCAATACGTCTTTCTCTCCCTCCCTGTCAGGGATATTACTGCTAGGTATAAACCGCCCAGGAGGGGCCGGTTTATATCTATCAATGATTACTTCTACCGAAGCCCAATGGAGCATGGAACATGACGCTTTACTTCAGAAGGATTAAAGCCCAAAAGGTGTTAGGGACCATGATTTGTAAACCTCCATACGGCGTGTAACTTGTGATGTAAGATAGAAAAGATAGAGGCCGAGCCGGACACGTTTATGAGCCACCTTCGGGACTCTGTAAACCGGACCGGGCGTCACCTCGTGTATATAAAGGGACGACCCGGCAATGGTTCAAGGGGGAGAACAATCGTTCGAGATACAGGCAAGCGTATTCGCTCCCTGGTCATCGAAACCCTAGCAATACTACACCAAACTAGACGTAGGCTTTTACCTTCATCGAAGGAGCCGAACTAGTATAAAACCCTTGCGTCCTTGTCCGCTTTAACCCCTTTAAGCTAACCCGTAGCGATGGCCTCACGACTAAGTCCTTTCGCTAGGACATCTGCCGTGACAAAACCAAGAAAATTGGCGCCCACCGTGGGGCTATCGCACGATGGTTTCGAGTTCTTGAAGGGCAGCTTTGAAGGACTCAAGGGCTATGCCGTGGGCCGGATGACTAAAAGTCGTCGCGACAAGATCTACATCGACGATGCAGGCTGGGGCCTCGAGGCCTATTCAATCGAATACGGGTACCGGGTCCCCTTTGGTGGCATCCACGTGTTGGGGAACGTTGCATGGGAAACAAAAATTTTCCTACCGTTCACCAAGATCAATCTAGTAGATGCAACTACGAGGGGAGAGTGTGATCTACGTACCCTTGTAGATCGCTAAGCGGAAGCGTTGTGAACGCGGATGATGGAGTCGTACTCGTCGCGATTCAGATCGCCGAAGACCTAGCACCGAAGCAACGGTGCCTCCGCGTTCTTCACACGTACGGCTCGGGGACGTCTCCTCCTTCTTGATCCAGCAAGGGGTGGAGGAGAGGTTGATGGAGAACCGGCAGCACGACGGCGTGGTGGTGATGGTGGAGAAGAACTCCAGCAGGGCTTCGCCTAAGCTCCGCGGGAGAAGAAGATATGACGGGAGAGGGAGGGCAGCACCGAGGCACGAACTTGTGTCTGCTGCCCTCCCTTTGCCTCACTATATATAGGGGGGGTGGAGAGGTGAGGGCGCCCTAGGGTTTCCCCCTAGGGGCCGGCGGCCAGGGCAAGGGGAGGGGCGGCGGCCAGGGCAGGGGGGGGCGGCCAGGCCCTAGGGTTTCCCCCCTTAGGTGCCTTGCCCCCCAAGGCCAAGGGGTGCGACCAGCCCTAGGGGGTCCCACCCCCTTAGCCGCATGAGGAGAGGGCCCAGGGGGGGCGCACAGCCCCTTGAGGGCTGTGGTGTTCCCCCTTGTGGCCCACTAGGCCCAGAACTTCTTCCGGACCCCCCGAAAACCTTTCCGGTACTCCGTCGATTTCCCGATGCTCCCCGGAACACTTCCGGTACTCCGAAACCTTTCATCCTATATATCAATCTTCGTCTCCGGACCATTCCGGAGACCCTCGACATGTCCGGGATCTCATCCGGGACTCCAAACAACCTTCGGTAACCATACACTTTTCTCACTAACAACCCTAGCGTCACCGAACGTTAAGTGTGTAGACCCTGCGGGTTCGGAAACCATGTAGACATGACCGAGACACTCCCAGGTCAATAACCAATAGCGGGATCTGGATACCCATATTGGTTCCTACATGTTTCTCGATGATCTCATCGGATGAACCACGATGTCAAGGATCCAGGCAATCCCGTATACAGTTCCCTTTGTCTCGTCGGTATGTTACTTGCCCGAGATTCGATCGTCGGTATCTCTATACCTAGTTCAATCTCGTTACCGGCAAGTCTCTTTTCTCGTTACCGTAATACATAATCCCGTGACCAACTACTTAGTCACTTTGAGCTCATTGAGATGACGTATTACCGAGTGGGCCCGGAGATACCTCTCCGTCACACGGAGTGACAAATCCCAGTCTTGATCCATGTCAACTCAACATACACCCTCGGAGATACCTGTAGAGTACCTTTATAGTCACCCAGTTACGTTGTGACGTTTGGTACACACAAAGCACTCCTACGGTGTCAGTGAGTTACATGATCTCATGGTCATAGGAACTTATACTTGACATGCAGAAAACTATAGCGATAACTGTCACGATCAAAAGCTATGTTAACGTTTGGGTCTCGTCCATCACATCATTCTCCTAATGATGTGATCCCGTTATCAAATGACAACTCATGTCTATGACCTGGAAACCGCGGTCATCTTTGATCAACGAGCTAGTCCTGTAGAGGCTCACTAGGGACACAAAGTCTGTCTATTCATCCACACGTGTATCTGAGTTTCCAATCAATACAATTATAGCATGGATAATAAACGATTATCATGAACAAGGAAATATAATAATAACTCTTTTATTATTGCCTCTAGGGCATATTTCCAACAGTTTCCCACTTGCACTAGAGTCAATAATCTAGCATTACAAGGTAATGAATCTAACACCCATAGAGTCTTGGTGTTGATCATGCTTAGCCCGTGGAAGAGGCTTAGTCAACGGATCTGCAACATTCAAATCCGTGTGTACTTTGCAAATGTTTATGTCCTCCTCCTTGACCGAATCGCGGATGGAATTGAAGCGTCGCTTTATGTGTCTGGTCCTCTTGTGAAACCTTGGTTCCTTGGCTAGAGCAATGGCACCAGTGTTGTCACAGAACAGAGTCATTGGGTTCAGTGCACTAGGCACAACTCCAAGATCTGTCATGAACTCCTTCATCCAGACACCTTCCTTCGCCGCCTCCGAGGCAGCTATATACTCCGCTTCACATGTAGAATCAGCTACCACGCTCTGCTTGGAACTGCACCAGCTTACCGCTCCCCCGTTGAGAATATATATGTATCCGGTTTGAGACTTAGAGTCATCCGGATCAGTGTCAAAGCTTGCATCGACGTAACCCTTTACGACGAGCTCTTGATCACCTCCATAAACGAGAAACATATCCTTAGTCCTTTTTAGGTACTTTAGGATATTCTTGACCGCTGTCCAGTGATCCATACCAGGATTACTTTGAAACCTTCCGGCCATACTTATGGCAAGGCTGACATCTGGTCTTGTGCACAGCATTGCATACATGATAGAGCCTATGGCTGAAGCATAGGGGACGACACTCATCTTTTCTCTGTCATCCGCAGTCACTGGGCATTGAGTCTTACTCAACTTCGTACCTTGCAATACCGGCAAGAACCCCTTCTTGGATTGATCCATTTTGAACTTCTTCAAAACTTTATCAAGGTATGTGCTTTGTGAAAGTCCTATCAAGCGTCTTGATCTATCTCTATAGATCTTGATGCCCAATATGAAAGCAGCTTCACCGAGATCTTTCATCGAAAAACTCTTGTTCAAATACCCCTTCACGCTATCCAAAAATTCTATATTGTTTCCAATCAGCAATATGTCATCCACATATAATATTAGAAACGCTATAGAGCTCCCACTCACTTTCTTGTAAATACAAGCTTCATTGTAAACTTGTATAAACCCAAACGCTTTGATCACCTCATCAAAGCGGAGATTCCAACTCCGAGATGCTTGCACCAGCCCATAAATGGAACGCTGGAGCCGGCATACTTTGTCAGCATTCTCTGGATCGACAAAACCTTCTGGTTGCATCATATACAACTCTTCCTTAAGAAAACCGTTAAGGAATGCTGTTTTGACATCCATCTGCCAAATTTCATAATCGAAATATGCAGCTATTGCTAACATGATTCGGACGGATTTAAGCATCGCTACGGGTGAGAAAGTCTCATCGTAGTCAATCCCTTGAACTTGTGAAAAACCCTTTGCCACAAGTCGAGCTTTATACACGGTGACATTACCGTCAGCGTCCGTCTTCCTCTTAAAAATCCATTTATTCTGAATGGCCTTCCGCCCTTCAGGTAATACTTCCAAAGTCCATACTTTGTTTTCATACATGGATTCCATCTCGGATTTCATGGCCTCTAACCATTTGTCGGAATCTGGGCCCACCATCGCTTCTCCATAGCTCGTAGGTTCACCGTTGTCTAACAACATGACCTCCAAGACAGGGTTACCATACCACTCAGGTGCAGTGCGTACCCTTGTCGACCTACGAGGTTCGGTAGTAACTTGATCAGAAGCTTCTTGATCATCATCATTGGCTTCCTCTTCAACCTCTGTAGGCTCCACAAAAACTTCTTTCCGTGCTGCACTACTCTCTGGTTGAAGCAGAGGTTCAATAACCTCATCAAGTTCTACCTTCCTCCCACTCAATTCTTTCGAGAGAAACTCTTTCTCGAGAAAGGACCCGTTCTTAGCGACAAACACTTTGCCCTCGGATCTGAGATAGAAGGTGTACCCAACTGTTTCTTTTGGGTATCCTATGAAGACACATTTGTCCGCTTTGGGTTCGAGCTTTTCTGGCTGAAGCCTTTTGACATAAGCATCGCAACCCCAAACCTTGAGAAAAGACAACTTCGGTTTCTTACTAAACCATAGTTCATACGGTGTTGTCTCAACGGACTTAGATGGAGCCCTATTTAAAGTGAATGCAGCTGTCTCTAACGCATATCCCCAAAACGATAGTGGCAAATCGGCAAGAGACATCATAGAACGTACCATATCTAATAGGGTTCGATTACGACGTTCGGACACACCATTACGCTGTGGTGTTCCAGGTGGCGTCAACTGTGAAACAATTCCACATTTTCTCAAGTGATCACCAAACTCATAACTCAGATATTCTCCCCCTCGATCAGATCGTAGGAACTTGATCTTCTTGTTACGATGATTTTCAACTTCACTCTGAAATTGCTTGAACTTTTCAAAAGTTTCAGACTTATGCTTCATTAAGTAAATATACCCATATCTACTTAAGTCGTCCGTGAAGGTGAGGAAATAACGATATCCACCGCGCGCCGTTACACTCATCGGACCGCACACATCAGTATGTATGATTTCCAATAAGTCACTTGCCCGTTCCATTGTCCCTGAAAACGGGGTCCTTGTCATCTTGCCCATGAGGCACGGCTCGCACGTGTCAAGTGATTCAAAATCAAGAGACTCCAAAAGTCCATCAGCATGGAGCTTCCTCATGCGTTTCACGCCGATATGACCGAGACGGCAGTGCCACAAGAAAGTGGTATTATCATTATCTACTCTACATCTTTTGGCATCAATGTTATGAACATGTGTATTATCACTATCGAGATTCAATAAGAATAAACCCCTAACTTCGGGTGCATGACCATAAAAGATATTACTCATATAAATAGAACAACCATTATTCTCTGACTTAAATGAGTAACCGTCTCGCAATAAACAAGATCCAGATATAATGTTCATGCTTAACGCAGGCACTAAATAACAATTATTCAGGTTCATAACTAATCCCGATGGTAATCGAAGAGCGAGCGTGCCGACGGCGATCACATCAACCTTGGAACCGTTTCCCACGCGCATCGTCACTTCGTCCTTCGCCAGCCTCCGTTTATTCCGCAGTTCCTGTTTAGAGTTGCAAATGTGAGCAACCGAACCGGTATCAAATACCCAGGCACTACAACGAGAGTTGGTAAGGTACACATCAATAACATGTATATCACATATACCTTTGTTGTTGTTGGCCCCCTTCTTGTCCACCAGATACTTGGGGCAGTTCCGCTTCCAGTGGCCATTCCCCTTGCAATAGAAACACTCAGTCTCTGGCTTGGGCCCAGCCTTGGGTTTCTTCACTGGATTAGCAACTGCTTTGCCACCCTTCTTAGAGTTACCCTTCTTGCCCTTGCCATTCTTCTTGAAACTGGTGGTCTTATTGACCATCAACACTTGATACTCCTTCTGGATGTATGCCTCAGCGACTTTCAGCATCGAAAACAGCTCGGCGATGGTCTTGTTCATCCCTTGCATGTTATACTGCTGCACGAAGCTCTTGTAGCTTGGAGGGAGTGACTGGAGAATTCTGTCAATGATAGCCTCATCCGGGAACACAAGTCCCAGATCAGCTATGCGGGTATAGTACCCAGACATCTTCAGTAAGTGCTCACTTACAGACGAATTCTCCTCCATCTTGCAAGCGAAGAATTTATCGGTGGTCTCATACCTCTCGATCTTAGCATTCTTCTCAAAGATGAACTTCAACTCCGTGTACATCTCATATGCACCATGACGTTCAAAACGTCTTTGAAGTCCTCCTTCCAAGCCGTACAACATGGCACACTGCACTATCGAATAGTCATCCGAACGCGTCTGCCAAACGTTCATAACGTCCGCAGAGGCTCCAGGAGCGGGGGGTCACCTAGCGGTGCATTTAGGACATAAACCTTCTGGGCAGCTGTGAGGATGATCCTCAGATTGCGGAGCCAGTCCACAAAGTTGCTCCCGTCATCTTTCAGTTTAGCTTTCTCTAGGAACGCATTAAAATTCAGGGGAGCTACTGCGCGAGCCATCTACAACCAAAATTTGCAAAGACATTTTAGACTATTGTTCATGATAAGTGAGTTATTACCTAATCAAATTAATTATAACTCCCACTCAAATTGACATCCCTCCGGTCATTCGAGCGTGACATGATCCAAATTCACCAACCCAAGTCCGATCATCACGTGAGATGAGGTGGTGTCAATGGTGAACATCAACATGTTGATCATATCTACTATATGACTCATGCTCGACCTTTCGGTCCTCCGTGTTCCGAGGCCATGTTTGTACATGCTAGGCTCGTCAAGTCTAACCCGAGTGTTCTGCACGTGCAAAACTGGCTTGCACCCGTTGTATGCGAACGTAGAGTCTATCACACCCGATCATCACGTGGTGCTTCGAAACGACGAACCTTCGCAACGGCGCACACTCGGGGGAACACAATTTTATCTTGAAATTTTAGTGAAGGATTATCTTATAATGCTACCGTCGTCCTAAGCAAAATAAGATGCATAAAAGGATTAACATCACATGCAAATCATAAGTGACATGATATGGCCATCAACTCGTGCTTTTGATCTCCATCTCCAAAGCACCGGCATGATCTCCATCGTCACCGGCGCCACACCATGATCTCCATCATCATGATCTCCATCATCGTGTCGCCATCGGGGTTGTCGGCGCCCACCATGCTCTTACTACTATTGCTACCGTTTAGCGATAAAGTAAAGCATTACAAAGCGCTTAATGATTGACACGCAGGTCATACAAAAATTAAAGACAACCCTATGGCTCCTGCCGGTTGCCGTATGCATCGACATGCAAGTCGATATTAACTATTACAACATGATCATCTCATACATCAAATATAATTCATCATGTCATTGGCCATATCATATCACATGCATACCCTGCAAAAACAAGTTAGACGTCCTCTAATTTGTTGTTGCATGTTTTACGTGGCTGCTATGGGTATCTAGCAAGAACGTTTCTTACCTACGCAAAACCACAATGGTGATATTCAAGTTGCTATTTAACCTTCTACAAGGACCGCCTTGTTCTATTCCGATTCAACTAAGATAGGAGAGACAGACACCCGCCAGCCATCTTATGCAACAAAAGTCACATGTCTATCGATGGAACCTGTCTCATGTACGTGGACATGTAAAGTTGGTCCGGGCCGCTTCATCCTATAATACCGCTGAATCAAGAAAGACTAAGGAGGGCAGCAATTTAAACATCAACGCCACAAACCCTTTTGTGTTCTACTCGAGAAAGCATCTACGCAAGATCCTAGCTCATGATGCCACTGTTGGGGAACGTTGCATGGGAAACAAAAATTTTCCTACCGTTCACCAAGATCAATCTAGTAGATGCAACTACGAGGGGAGAGTGTGATCTACGTACCCTTGTAGATCGCTAAGCGGAAGCGTTGTGAACGCGGATGATGGAGTCGTACTCGTCGCGATTCAGATCGCCGAAGACCTAGCACCGAAGCAACGGTGCCTCCGCGTTCTTCACACGTACGGCTCGGGGACGTCTCCTCCTTCTTGATCCAGCAAGGGGTGGAGGAGAGGTTGATGGAGAACCGGCAGCACGACGGCGTGGTGGTGATGGTGGAGAAGAACTCCAGCACGGCTTCGCCTAAGCTCCGCGGGAGAAGAAGATATGACGGGAGAGGGAGGGCAGCACCGAGGCACGAACTTGTGTCTGCTGCCCTCCCTTTGCCTCACTATATATAGGGGGGTGGAGAGGTGAGGGCGCCCTAGGGTTTCCCCCTAGGGGCCGGTGGCCAGGGCAAGGGGAGGGGCGGCGGCCAGGGCAGGGGGGGCGGCCAGGCCCTAGGGTTTCCCCCCTTAGGTGCCTTGCCCCCCAAGGCCAAGGGGTGCGGCCAGCCCTAGGGGGTCCCACCCCCTTAGCCGCATGAGGAGAGGGCCCAGGGGGGGCGCACAGCCCCTTGAGGGCTGTGGTGTTCCCCCTTGTGGCCCACTAGGCCCAGAACTTCTTCCGGACCCCCCGAAAACCTTTCCGGTACTCCGTCGATTTCCCGATGCTCCCCGGAACACTTCCGATACTCCGAAACCTTTCATCCTATATATCAATCTTCGTCTCCGGACCATTCCGGAGACCCTCGTCATGTCCGGGATCTCATCCGGGACTCCGAACAACCTTCGGTAACCATACACTTTTCTCACTAACAACCCTAGCGTCACCGAACGTTAAGTGTGTAGACCCTGCGGGTTCGGAAACCATGTAGACATGACCGAGACACTCCCAGGTCAATAACCAATAGCGGGATCTGGATACCCATATTGGTTCCTACATGTTTCTCGATGATCTCATCGGATGAACCACGATGTCAAGGATCCAGGCAATCCCGTATACAGTTCCCTTTGTCTCGTCGGTATGTTACTTGCCCGAGATTCGATCGTCGGTATCTCTATACCTAGTTCAATCTCGTTACCGGCAAGTCTCTTTTCTCGTTACCGTAATACATAATCCCGTGACCAACTACTTAGTCACTTTGAGCTCATTGAGATGACGTATTACCGAGTGGGCCCGGAGATACCTCTCCGTCACACGGAGTGACAAATCCCAGTCTTGATCCATGTCAACTCAACATACACCCTCGGAGATACCTGTAGAGTACCTTTATAGTCACCCAGTTACGTTGTGACGTTTGGTACACACAAAGCACTCCTACGGTGTCAGTGAGTTACATGATCTCATGGTCATAGGAACTTATACTTGACATGCAGAAAACTATAGCGATAACTGTCACGATCAAAAGCTATGTTAACGTTTGGGTCTCGTCCATCACATCATTCTCCTAATGATGTGATCCCGTTATCAAATGACAACTCATGTCTATGACCTGGAAACCGCGGTCATCTTTGATCAACGAGCTAGTCCTGTAGAGGCTCACTAGGGACACAAAGTCTGTCTATTCATCCACACGTGTATCTGAGTTTCCAATCAATACAATTATAGCATGGATAATAAACGATTATCATGAACAAGGAAATATAATAATAACTCTTTTATTATTGCCTCTAGGGCATATTTCCAACACCACGTCTTCATCTGCAAGATCGGCGAACCGGGCCCTGAGCCGGACATCTTCCCCAACATCGTCGAGTCAGCTCAGCGTGCAAGACCTGCCCGGATTCGGCCCGCCGTGAAGCACGTCTTCGTTGGAGCGGTTCATGGAGCGCAAGCTGAAGATGGATCGAACTCCGGTGGCGAGACCGTTGTCTATTCCGGCGATGAGTCGTCCTCTGGAGAGACAGAATCTTTATACCTATTGCAGGATGGCCGGTCTGGGGGCTGTTCCGATGGTGATAGTATTCCGGACCCCCTTGATCCGCCAAACCGGGTCGCCGTCTTCATGGCTGGATCACAACCTGTGCAACAGTCATCAACTACGGCGGCGTTAACATCGAACACAACGGCGGCTAGGGCTGGAGGCCCTATTCTGTCGCCGGCCGAAGTTTTGTCCACCTTAGTCGACACTTTAGCAACACTGTTAACTGCAGAGGTAGCCCAGGCCGATAAGGAACAACATGATGTGGAAGTTGCTCGGGTGAAGGGCCAGATAGATCAGGCGAAACTGGACTTAGCCACTGAGAATACCAGGATGGTTGCAAGGTAGGCCGAGCTAGATGCTCAGGCTTACCGACTCATGTTGGATCAAACTGCTTCGCGTGATGTAATGAGGAGAAGGTAACAATCCCGCCTGCCGCCGGTTTACGAGGCGAGGAACCTTTTTAATACGCCAGGAGCAGGAACCAGTAACCAACCGGAGGTAAACCAAGGAGGAGTGCCTGGCACAGGAGCATTAGTCCAGCCACAGACCGCGGAGCCAACCCGCCAGGTCGTTCCATCACAGCATGTACCTACCCCTCCCAGTCATTACTCCAACCCATTGGATAACATAGTTGCCGCCGCTTCATGACTGGCCGTTATTCCCATTGAAGGAGCTTCCCCTATAGCGGTAGAGGCACGGCGGGCCAGGGAGTTTTTGGAGACGGCTCTAACTCAACAGCAAGCTTATTCTCACAGCCGTGAGAGGATTCACTCCACCCCTCGCCCAAGCCGGAGCTATAGCACGCACCTGGAGGAACCAGCTGTGTCGAGCAGCGCACGGAAACGTAATCCGCCGCGGAAGGATAACCCGACGGGGGGAGATGCAAACGCTCAAGACGTAGTGGATCAGGGCAGGCAGCGCCGGGAGGTCGAGTTAGCAGCACAGTACGAAGCCCGTCAGCCGACGCCGGTTTGTCCATCTACCACAATTGAACCAGGGGTTACGTCTAGCTCCTTGGGAGTGCCTTGTCTCACCCCGCTTTACGCAACGTACGGCTGCCCAAGGACTTTAAAGGACCGCGCAAGGTGCCCAACTATACCGCAGATCTGTCCCCTGAAGCCTGGGTGGAAAGCTACGAGATGGCAATGGAGATGCTGGATGTGGATGATGCGGCGTGTGAAAAGTACTTCACCATGATGCTGGAGGGCACGGCTCACGCCTGGCTGAAAGGATTACCGCAGAATTCCATCAGACCATGGGCCGAATTACGACGCCGGTTTATCAATAACTTCAAAGACACATGTAAGCAGCCCATGTCCATTGTAGACTTAGCGGCCTGCGTTCAAGGGGAAAACGAATCAACAAGTCATTGGGTACCGGGTGTCAGAGATCTTACACTCCTCAAACCGCATCAATCCGGATACAACAGTAGTTACATTGGAGGGCAACTGCCGGTTTGAACAGCTGAAGCTGAAGCTCGGACGGCTCAAACGTCATTGTGATGACATGGGGACACTCATGGGGGCCCTGGTGAAATATGCGGATTCGGATAGTGCCAAATATCCAGAATCTGATGATGAGAAGTAAGGGAAAGCCAAGAAGAGCAGTAAAGTGCCGCACCCTAGCCCGACCAGTCAAGGATATAACGGTAAGCGTAAAGCGGATAGTAATTCAGATTTTGTGGCTAACACTAATGTTCGGGAGAATGGTCAGCGCCGCAAGGGTAGACCGCCCTCACGATGTGGTAGACCACCTATTAATCTAGAACGCCAGATGAACATGCCTTGCCCGAGGCACGGCACGCAGGAAAAGCCGGCTACGCACCTCTAGAAGAACTGCTTTATTATGAAGGAAATCATGAACCGGTCTCAATATGATCATGGACCATCCGGCGGTTCAGGCCCTGGTTTTCATGGGCCGGGTTATCAAGGCGGTGGATCCAGTTCAGGGTTCCAAGGTAACCAGAACAATCACAACAACCAGAACGGGCACAATCAGCATAACCAGCAACACGACCAGGGTGGTTATAACAATCAGGGCAATCAACAGCAGCAGCAGTCAGGATATCAGAGTAATCCGAAGCAGTTGAGTAGTGGGCAGTATCGCGTCTTCACCACAAGCTTATGTAAACGTGATCAGAAAGTTTACAAGAGGGCAGTACATTCTGTTGAACCGGCGGTGCCACGCTACCTGCGCTGGTCAGAACAACCCATTATGTGGAGTCGAGAGGACCACCCGCCCCGGGTCAGCTGGCTCTAGTTGTGGCACCTCAAGTTGGGGGCTATCAGTTCACTAAGG
This sequence comes from Secale cereale, assembly GCA_902687465.1. Classification (NCBI taxonomy): domain Eukaryota; kingdom Viridiplantae; phylum Streptophyta; class Magnoliopsida; order Poales; family Poaceae; genus Secale; species Secale cereale. Next base: position 66,193,255 of record LR738714.1, on the reverse strand, counting down.
TGCTCATGGACGGAGGAAGTAGTATCAACATTCTATATTACGAGATCTTTCGTCGCATGGGTTTGAGAGACAAAAATCTTCGGCAGTCCAACACGGTTTTTCATGAAGTGGTGCCTGGTAAATCGGCATATCCGGTCGGTAAGATAGACTTGGAAGTCACCTTTGATGATGAGCAGGACTCAAGGTCCAAAACTTTGACCTTTGAAGTGGTAATATCAAAAGCCCGTATCACTCCCTGTTCGGGCGGCTGGTTTATACTAAATTCATGGTGAGGCCTTGTTATGTTTATTTGCAACTCAAGATGCCGGGTCACAAGGGAACCATGACGGTCCATGGGAGCCGCAAGATTGCTTTTGAGTGCGAGGAAGGTGATGCAGCTTATGCTGAGGCGGTTTGTGCAACTGAGGAGCTGAAATTTTATAAAGATAATGTTGATCCGACAGATATGTCTTCGCTGAAGAAGCCAACCACATAGCATGATCCGGCCTTGAAGTTCAAATCAGCTGATGAGACTAAGCAGGTTGACTTTGTTCCTGGCGATTCATCCAAACAGTTCACCATCAGTGCTAACCTAGATCCGAAATAGGAAAGCGCGCTCATCGAGTTCATCCGTGAGAATCGGGACATTTTTGCATGGAAACCTTCTGACATGCCAGGTGTACCGAGGGAACTCGCTGAGCACACTCTCAATATTGATCCCAAGTTTAAACCAGTTAAACAATTTCTCCACCGCTTCAACGAAGAAAGGTGCAAGGCAATTGGTGAAGAAGTGGCTAGGCTCTTGGCAGCAGGTTTTATAATTGAGGTGTTTCATCCGGAGTGGCTGGCTAATCCGGTGCTGGTGCTTAAGAAGAATGGCACTTGGCGAATGTGTGTTGATTACATAGACCTGAACAAAGCTTGCCCAGCTGATCCCTTTGCCCTCCCATGCCGCACTGCTCGCAGATCTTTGTGTTGACGTCACTTCATCCTGAAATGTTTCTGTAAGTACACATGACTAGTCAAAAATATAGTTAGAACGAGTGAAGCGAGCAAGACAGACTATTTTGTACATGGCAAAACAAGACTATAAATAATGTTGCACGTCATGAAGCATAAGCAGGTGATATTTTAAAAATTATAAAAAGTTAGTCTGTGTAGCCTGCATACAAAAATCTCTCTTAGCTCACCAGAGGAGCATGATGTTGGGGCCCAATCCAAAACACAGACAGGTTACAAATTTAGACAACACGTTGCGTAGAAGTAAGCAAGCAGTTGGCCGTTCTGTAGCTCAATTAAAGTCTTAGGGAGCATAATGAACAACAGAGGATTTCATACAAACATACCACAACAAGCAAAACTATACAATCATTAGCCTAGTATAAACTAGACTGTGAGCCTCATTCAATAATAGTTGGTTAATAGACTTCAAAGCTTCAGGCACACTTCGGCAGAGTACTTAAATGGTAAGGCCTTTAATTATGTCAACTAATAGTTATACAAGTACCCAACATCAGGCATCATTCTTTGGGCATCTCATTAACCGAGGATAAATAAAGCAATTGAAAAGAGCAAATTAATTATGCCTGAAACAAGCAAGGAATTGAACTGTTGAGTTGGATACAGTGACTTACCTTAACAGGCTGAAGAGGCTCAGCGCAGCTCCTACTTCTCTTGCAAGGCTCCTTCCTAACATCTTGTACTTGGAAATCCTCAATCTTATTTTCATTGCACCCCCTCTACAAGGTGACACAAACCAGTTACTCGTCTCCTTGGAAGATAAATATGAATACTTTCCAGTCTGTGAACACAAAAGGATGAGATTATAACAAAACAACGCCACATAATGAAACATGCCGCATCTCTTGCACTTGCACACAATGAATGAGCATTTACTATGTATGCACTATGTAAAAACTAGGCATACCTTCGAACTGGATCTCCAGGTACTCTTGGAGAGCCTACTTTAGTGTACAGCCAAACATTTATGTCACCTATGAGTTAGAAAAGGCCCCACTACAGCATCCCTTAGTGTTTAAATCGTTGACAAGCTCTGTTAGAGTGTTAGGTCAAGAACAACAAGTAATCAAAGCAAACAGTGATGGTCATGCGTTTTTGTTTAAATTAGGCAATGTGATCTCTATGGAAAACATTGACCAAAGTAGATTGTGCCAAGTAGATGATATCTTTGTATTTGCATTTTGAGCAAATAGTGATGGTCTATTTTCCTATCATATTAATTACTGCACTGGGTTCAATTTGTGATGTTTGCAAGTCAAATTAATTTTCATATGGGTAGCAAAATGAAAAAATATAATGCAATCTAGACTTTTCACTGATCATACCAAAGATAAGCTGAAAACGCAATGAAAAGAACTAGTTGGCTTATTACATGGAGCTTATATTCACATGTGCCTATTTTCTTAGGATAACTCGTAATAACTGTCCCTAAGAAACTTGGCCAATAGAACTGACATACACATAACTTGTTACGATGATTGCAATGGAGGAGTGACGTACAATAGCACACTGTATAGGCTCACCGCTGGCTCTCCTTTTTTTGCGATGTTGCATGAAATTGCCACATACATCTTGTACTTTTTCATTGTGTAACCCTATCTGCAAGTTGACACGACTAATTTCAGACATCTCTACATGATAATACATTGCATATCCCTTGCACATATTTAAACCACCAATTAATGATAGTGTGCGTAGCATAAACTAGTCATGACTCTGTGTGCTGGACTAGCAGACACTGTAAGGGAGCCTAATGTAGTGTACTGGAATTCCTACAAGCCACCTACGATTTTGTGTAATGTACTGCCTCTGTTCCTAAATATATGTCTATGTAGAGATTCCAGTATGGACCACATGCATATGTATATATATGCATTTTCGAGTGTAGATTCACTCATTTTGCTTCGTATGTAGCCTATAGTGGAATCTCTAGAAAGATTTATATTTAGGAACGGAGGTACGAGGTAGTATCATGTATGACATCTACATATCTAATTTAGCCGCCAGTAGTAGAAATCATTGTCTACACAAAGGGATTACTGGTCAAAAATCCTAGCAAAGCACGCTGGCAGGCACAAAACAATACAAGAGAGAGAGAGACACGCTTACAAGATCATAGCAATGCCTCGGTCCAGGATCTTGGTTGGCCAAGCTGTTAGATCCGGAAGAAACATCGTCCATGTAGTTTTTGCCAGCTGCATAACAGGTAACAACGACCTGTTAGTATATTTGAAGTACATCAGGCAGGTGATGTTGGACGGGTTTAAAGGTGACAAGTACCTAGGCCGTGGCGGGTGCTTGGCATCTTGCTAGACGGTGGGAATCAGGATAGAAATGTCAAGGGTGATGACGCTGCGCTGGCTGTCGGGGTCCGGTAAGGAGATCTAGAACCGTCGAGTAGGGTGTTTGTGGAGCGGCTCCGGTAGGGTGGACTATGGTGTGGGCGAAGCGGATCTGTGGCCGTGGATGAGGGCGTAGGTGAAGCTGCTTCGGTGATTGGCTTAAGGATAGTGTCGACGATGCGGATCTGCGGCTGTGGACGGGGCGTCAGAAGCTGCTCCGATAGGTTGGATGAGGGTGCGAGGAAGCGGATCTGAGGCCGTGGACTTGTGAGTTGGCAAAGCGGCCCCGGTAGGGTTGAAAATGGTATAGGCGAAGCTACTCCGGTGGAGTTGACGATGGTGTCGGCGAAGCAGCTCCGGTAGGGTTGAGGAAGGTGTCGGCGAAGAGGACCAGAGGCCGTCGACCGGGGCGTC
>LR738714.1:66165203-66189336 GCA_902687465.1 Secale cereale | reverse complement strand
ACGAAGCATCTCCGGTGGGGCGTACGAATGAGCCGTTGCAGATGCACTGCGGTTGACGAGAGTACCGGCGAAGCAGATCCGATGCCGTGGACAAGGCTGGCACTGAATGGGCTGTGGTACAGTGGTGGATGAGCAGTTTCCTTTTTTCAGGGGAGGTGGGAGGGGTAGATGCGGCCGCAGAAGCAGATCCGGCGAGGTGGACGCCGCTGGCAGTGAATGGGCTCTGGTACGCCGGTGGATGAGCAGTCTAGGGTTTCGAGAGGGGAGGGGAGAAAGGCCGATGAAGTACGGACGACGTGATGTGAGATGCTCTGGTGCTACAGAGTCAGTCGTTTTTGCGCGAGGGGGCGAGGAAATGGGGTGCCGTGTAGTGGGCGGAACCGAAAGTTACCAAAGCAGCCCCGACCTATTATGTAGATGAGGGTGGTATTGTAACTATTGGTCTCCGTGCACTAAGGACAAAAGGGGAATTTCACATGCTAAAGACTAAAGTGGCCGAAATTTTAGAAGGAGGCGGGAGATTTTGCCGCCCGCGGGATCGTTCGTATCCAGTTTCAAGTAATTTTGGACCATGCTAGCGGGAAGGTCATGCGAGACTGTGTACACGGGGCACACATCAGCAGTTAATAATTGGTGTGAAGTCCACCCCAGGAAAAAAGACAATAATTCGGGATGATGCGTCGATAACTTAGACGTTCACACGGGCGCGACCAATCGTACTGGTGTAGTGGCGCGTTCACAAAAAGGGATCAAATGCTCAGCCTATGTATTTCTCGTGTAAATAGATAATTTAGTGCAATTGGTTATTTACTTTAAACATAATGCATTGACGTGTTAGTGTAGAGGCACAAAAAAAGAAATGGATATTGTAGTCCGCTACTTAAAAGTGTTACCTCATATGATTACATAGCCTCCATTTCATAAAATGCGTACCCGTTGATGATTTTGAATGCAAGAGTAACAATGGTGCATGTACATGATACCTATATTGGTTGTTTGAAGAAACATCACTGTAACTTTGGCATGCACAACTGTAAAGGTTTATTTAAATAGAAAAAAATTTGATATGTGAGTGTCCAATCTTTATACAGTTGAATCGATATTGTACCTTTGGCCATGATACGAAGTAGATATTGATTTATGTTCAAGCGATGCACGTCCACGATCGCTAGATAGTGATACATGAATGAATTGTGCAATCTCTCTCACACGCATGCATATCTCATTTCCCTATGGGCGTCGGAATCACACACGCGCACTTCGTGTATTTCTCTCCCTCCGTCAAGGTTAGAATTCGTCTTTCTACCCCGCCCTACAAGTCTCTCACACAGAAACACTCACGCTCTCTCTGTCGGACACGCCCACCCCTTTAATTCGGCCCACCCACAACCATTATTGTCTCAAAGTATAATAATGTCTCTCACACATATGCCTAAGGTTAACTCGAGTTCCGGAACCATATGAATACATATAGTGGGGTTCCAACAGAGCACCTTTTGTTTTGAGATTTCGCTCTCTCTCTCTCTTTCCCTCTCTCTCTCTCTCTCACACACACGCGCGCGCGCGCGCACACACACACACACACACACACACATTGTTTCTCGCTTCATTTTTCCGGCATTTGCATGCACACAATTTTGTTTATCCTCGTGATGCTTTAAGTATGCCTCGCACAAATGCTATCTACCTATCCCTTAATATAGCTGGAAATGTGTCACACAAACTCCTTCTCCCTACTAGCAAGATGCCCATGCGTTGCACCGAACATCAAGATGCATTTGTATGAGTAGTTTATCTTGTGGGAGAAAAGTATGAACGAGGGAATGCCTTATTTTCAAATGCGGATAGGGGTGTGGGTATCTTTTTGCAAAATTGCCACAGTTTCCTTCCTATCCGTCGGGTATAAATCGGATGGCCTATATTGCAGGATGGCAGGAACACCATCATCACCAACTCTGTTTTTATAAGAGTAGGGATATGTAAGTGTCACTGCCCCCTCCCCCCAACACATACACCCACACCCGCACAACCACACACACACACTTCCCAACACCGAAGGAGTAGGGTGACACCTCGATCTTGATACTAATCTATCGACTGGCTTCTCTCTCAAACACACACACACTACCCGACACCGAAGGAGTAGGGCGGCACCTCGATCTTGATAGTAATCTATCTACTACTCTTTCAAATACACACACACACACATACACACACACGCACTAGTTGTGCCTCTGTGCCTACCGCGCACACTCTCGATACGTCTTTCTCTCCCTCCCTGTCAGGGATATTACTGCTAGGTATAAACCGCCCAGGAGGGGCCGGTTTATATCTATCAAAGATTACTTCTACCGAAGCCCAATGGAGCATGGAACATGACACTTTACTTCAGAAGGCTTAAAGCCCAAAAGGTGTTAGGGCCCATGATTTGTAAACCGCCATACGGCGTGTAACTTGTGATGTAAGATAGAAAAGATAGAGGCCGAGCCGGACACGTTTATGAGCCAGCTTCGGGACTCTGTAAACCGGACCGGGCGTCACCTCGTGTATATAAAGGGACGACCCGGCAATGGTTCAAGGGGGAGAACAATCGTTCGAGACACATGCAAGCGTATTCGCTCCCTGGTCATCGAAACCCTAGCAATACTACACCAAACTAGACGTAGGCTTTTACCTTCATCGAAGGGGCCGAACTAGTATAAAACCCTTGCGTCCTTGTCCGCTTTAACCCCTTTAAGCTAACCCGTAGCGATGGCCTCACGACTAAGTCCTTTCGCTAGGACATCTGCCGTGACAAAACCACGACAGTTGGCGCCCACCGTGGGGCTATCGCACGATGGTTTCGAGTTCTTGAAGGGCAGCTTTGAAGGACTCAAGGGCTATGCCGTGGGCAGGATGACTAAAAGTCGTCGCGGCAAGATCTATATCGACGATGCAGGTTGGGGCCTCGAGGCCTATTCAATCGAATACGAGTACCGGGTCCCCTTCGGTGGCATCCACGTCTTCATCGGCAAGATCGGCGAACCGGGCCCTGAGCCGGACATCTTCCCCAACATCGTCGAGTCAGCTCAGCGTGCGAGACCTGCCCGGATCGGCCCGCCGTGAAGCATGTCTTCGTTGGAGCGGTTGATGGAGTGCAAGCTTAAGATGGATCGAACTCCGGTGGGGAGACCGTTGTCTATTCCGGCGACGAGTCATCCTCTGGAGAGACAGAATCTTTATACCTGTTGCAGGATGGCCGGTCTGGGGGCTGTTCCGATGGTGATAGTATTCCGGACCCCCTTGATCCGCCAAACCGGGTCGCCGTCTTCATGGCTGGATCACAACCTGTGCAACAGTCATCAACTACGGCGGCGTTAACATCGAACACAACGACGGCTAGGGCTGGAGGCCCTGTTCCATCGCCGGCCGAAGTTTTGTCCACCTTAGTCGACACTTTAACAGCACTGTTAACTACAGAGGTAGCCCAGGCCGATAAGGAACAACATGATGTGGAAGTTGCTCAGGTGAAGGGCCAGATAGATCAGGCGAAACTGGACTTAGCCGCTGAAAATACCAGGATGGTTGCAAGGTAGGCCGAGCTAGATGCTCAGGCTTACCGACTCATGTTGGATCAAACTGCTTCGCGTGATGTAATGAGGAGAAGGTAACAATCCCGCCTGCCGTCGGTTTACGAGGCGAGGAAACTTTTTAATACGCCAGGAGCAGGAACCAGTAACCAACCGGAGGTAAACCGGGGAGGAGTGCCTGGCACAGGAGCATCAGTCCAGCCACAGACCGCGGAGCCAACCCGCCAGGTCGTTCCATCACAGCGTGTACCTACCCCTCCCGGTCATTACTCCAACCCATTGGATAACATAGTTGCCGCCGCTTCACGACTGGCCGCTCTTCCCATTGAAGGTGCATCCCCTATAGCGGTAGAGGCACGGCGGGCCAGGGAGTTTTTGGAGACGGCTCTAACTCAACATCAAGCTTATTCTCATAGCCGTGAGAGGATTCACTCCACCCCTCGCCCAAGCCGGAGCTATAGCACGCACCTGGAGGAACCAGCTGTGTCGAGCGGTGCACGGAAACGTAATCCGCCGCGGAAGGATAACCCGACGGGGGGAGATGCAAACACTCAAGACGTAGTGGATCAGGGCAGGCAGCGCCGGAAGGTCGAGTTAGCAGCGCAGTACGAAGCCCGTCAGCCGACGCCGGTTCGTCCATCTACCATAGTTGAACCAGGGGTTACGTCTAGCTCCTTGGGAGTGCCTTGTCTCACCCCGCTTTACGCAACGTACGGCTGCCCAAGGACTTTAAAGGATCGCGCAAGGTGCCCAACTATACCGCGGATCTGTCCCCTGAAGCCTGGGTGGAAAGCTATGAGATGGCAATGGAGATGCTGGATGTGGATGATGCGGCGTGTGAAAAGTACTTCACCATGATGTTGGAGGGCACAACTCACGCCTGGCTGAAAGGATTACCGCAGAATTCCATCGGATCATGGGCCAAATTACGACGCCAGTTTATCAATAACTTCAAAGACACATGTAAGCAGCCCATGTCCATTGTAGACTTAGCGGCCTGCATTCAAGGGGAAAACGAATCAACAAGTCATTGGGTGCGCCGGGTGTCAGAGATCTTACACTCCTCAGACCGCATCAATCCGGATACAACAGTAGTTACATTGGAGGGCAACTGCCGGTTTGAACATCTGAAGCTGAAGCTGGGACGGCTCAAACGTCATTGTGATGACATGGGGACACTCATGGGGGCCCTAGTGAAATATGCGGATTCGGATAGTGCCAAATATCCAGAGTCTAATGATGAGAAGTCACGGAAAGCCAAGAAGAGCGGTAAAGCGCCGCAGCCTAGCCCGGCCAGTCAAGGATATAACGGTAAGCGTAAAGCGGATAGTAATTCAGATTTTGTGGCTAACACTAATGTTCGGGAGAATGGTCAGCGCCGCAAGGGTAGACCGCCCTCGCGAGGTGGGAGACCACCTATTAATCTAGAATTCCAGATGAACATACCTTGCCCGAGGCACGGCACGCAGGAAAAGCCGGCTATGCACCTTTGGAAGGACTGCTTTATTATGAAGGAAATCATGAATTGGTCTCAATATGATCATGGACCGTCTGGCGGTTCAGGCCCTGGTTTTCATGGGCCGGGTTATCAAGGCGGTGGATCCGGTTCAGGGTTCCAAGGTAACCAGAACAATCACAGCAACCAGAACGGGCACAATCAGCATAACCAGCAGCACGACCAGGGTGGTTATAACAATCAGGGTAATCAACAACAGCAGCAGTCAGGATATCAGAGTAATACGAAGCAGTTGAGTAGTGGGCAGTATCGTGTCTTCACCACAAGCTTATGTAAACGTGATCAGAAAGTTTACAAGAGGGCAGTACATTCTGTTGAACCGGCGGTGCCACGGTACCTGCGCCGGTCAGAACAGCCAATTATGTGGAGTCGAGAGGACCACCCGCCCCGGGTCAGCTGGCTCTAGTTGTGGCACCTCAAGTTGGGGGCTATCAGTTCACTAAGGTGCTCATGGACGGAGGAAGCAGTATCAACATTCTATATTACGAGACCTTTCGTCGCATGGGTTTGAGAGACAAAAAACTTTGGCAGTCCAACACAGTTTTTCATGGAGTGGTGCCTGGTAAATCGGCATATCCGGTCGGTAAGATAGACTTGGAAGTCACCTTTGGTGATGAGCAGGACTCAAGGTCCAAAACTTTGACCTTTGAAGTGGTAAGATCAAAAGCCCGTATCACGCCCTGTTCGGGCGGCTGGTTTATACTAAATTCATGGTGAGGCCTTGTTATGTTTATTTGCAACTCAATATGCCGGGTCACAAGGGAACCATTACGGTCCATGGGAGCCGCAAGATTGCTTTGGAGTGCGAGGAAGGTGATGCAGCTTATGCTGATGCGGTTTGTGCAACTGAGGAGCTGAAATTTTATAAAGATAATGTTGATCCGGCAGATATGTCTCCACTGAAGAAGCCAACCACAGAGCATGATCCGGCCTTGAAGTTCAAATCAGCTGATGAGACTAAGCAGGTTGACTTTGTTCCTGGCGATTCATCCAAAAAGTTCACCATCAGTGCTAACCTAGATCCAAAATATGAAAGCGCGCTCATCGAGTTCATCCGTGAGAATCGGGACATTTTTGCATGGAAACCTTCTGACATGCCAGGTGTACCGAGGGAACTCGCTGAGCACACTCTCAATATTGATCCCAAGTTTAAACCAGTTAAACAATTTCTCCGCCGCTTCAACGAAGAAAGGTGCAAGGCAATTGGTGAAGAAGTGGCTAGGCTCTTGGCAGCAGGTTTTATAATTGAGGTGTTTCATCCGGAGTGGCTGGCTAATCCGGTGCTGGTGCTTAAGAAGAATGGCACTTGGCGAATGTGTGTTGATTACACAAACCTGAACAAGGCTTGCCCAGCTGATCCCTTTGCCCTCCCTTGTGTTGATCAAATTATTGATGCTAAGGCGGGTTGTGAGCGCTTAAGTTTTTTGGATGCATATTCCGGTTATCATCAGATCAAGATGGCAGTTAAGGACCAGGAGAAGACGGCCTTCATAACTCCCTTTGGGGCCTTCTGCTACGTGTCTATGCCTTTTGGGCTCAAGAGTGCCCAGGCGACCTATCAACGTTGTGTGTAGAATTGTCTTCACGGATAGATCGGGCGGAATGTTCACGCTTATGTAGACGACATTGTGGTAAAATCCAGGAAAGAGGAAACATTGATAGCTGACCTAAAGGAAACTTTCGATAATCTCTGAGTCTATAAGATGATGCTTAATCCGGCCAAGTGCATTTTTGGTGTTCCTGCTGGCAAGCTCCTGGGGTTCTTGGTGTCCAACAGAGGAATCAAAGCTAATCCGGAGAAGATCAAGGCGATTACATCCTTGGCTAAACCGGCGTGCATCAATGATGTTCAACACTTGGCGGGCCGCATTGCAGCGCTCAGCCGGTTTATCAGTCGTCTGGGGGAGAAGGCCATCCCACTTTATCAGATGATGAAGAAGACAGATCGTTTTTTCTGGAGTGATGCTGCTGATGCTGCGTTCGAGGATTTGAAGAAGCAATTGGCAGAGCCACCGGTCCTTGCTGCACCAGTTGATAATGAGCCGCTGTTGCTATACGTGGCTGCTAATGCCCGAGCAGTAAGCGTTGCCATCGTGGTGGAGCACAAGGAGGCAGGAAAAGAATATTCGGTTCAACGCCCGGTTTACTACATCAGCGAAGTGCTCATTGAGTGAAAGCAGAGATACCCGCATTGGCAGAAGTTGGTATATGGAGTCTTCATGGCAAACCGGAAACTGAAGCAATACTTTTAGGGCCATCCAATCACAGTGGTCAGTTCAGCCCCTCTGGGCGATATAATCCAGAACAGAGAAGCAACGGGCCGGGTTGCAAAGTGGGCCATTGAACTTAGTCCTCACGGATTGAAGTATGTACCTCGTACTGCAATCAAATCTCAAGCACTGGTGGACTTCATCAACGATTGGACAGAGTTGCAAGCACTAGAGGAAAAGCCAGATCATACATATTGGACTATTCACTTTGATGGATCCAGGCAATTGGAGGGCTCAGGGGCTGGAGTCGTATTAACTTCCCCACGAGGTGATAAGTTCTGTTATGTCCTCCGTTTAATGTTCCCTTGTACTAACAATGCAGCTACGTATGAAGCTCTCCTCCATGGTCTGCGGATGGCTAAGGAGATGAATTTAAACCGGGTTAAATGTTTCGACGATTCAGACCTAGTGGCGCAACAGGTATCTGGCAAGTGGGATTCCAAGGATCCACTTATGGCAGCGTATCGTCGAGAGGTGGATGCTGTTGCTGGACACTTCAAGGGTTATCAGGTGGACCATGTAGACCGGAGAAAGAATGAAGCGGACGATGCGTTAAGCCGGCTGGGTTCTCAACGTAAACTGGTTCCACCCAATGTCTTTCTGGACGTATTGCACAGGCCGTCAGTAAAATTACCTTCAGAAGAGGATTTGGCTGTTCCTGATCCGGAGGCTCAGTTGGTGGCGGCGCTTCATGTTATTCCGGATTGGACGGTCCCTTACCTGGCGTACATGAGCCGAGGTGAGTTACCAAAGGATGAAGTCTTGGCTAGACAGATAGTCCAGCGATCTAAATCAATGACTATTGTCAATGGAGAACTGCATCATTGCAACGTCTCTAGGGCGTTTCAACGTTGTGTATCGCCAGATGAAGGCTGTGATATTCTTAGAGAAATCCACGAAGGAGATTGTGGTCATCATGCCGGTTCAAAATCTCTAGTGGCTAAAGCTTTTCGTCATGGGTTCTACTGGCTGACGGCTCACGCTGATGCAGAGGACTTGGTCAGAAAATGTGATGCTTGCCAGAAGTTCTCACGGCGCGCTCATATACCGACTCAAGAATTGAGGATGATTCCAATTACTTGGCCATTTGCGACTTGGGGGCTTGACATGGTCGGACCCTTTAGATCTTCAGATAAGAAGACCCACCTTCTGGTGGCGGTGGATAAGTTTACCAAGTGGGTTGAGGCAGAACCAGTCAGCAAGTGTGATGCGGCAATGGCGGTTCAATTCATCAAAATGGTGTTTTTTCCGGTTTGGCTTTCCACACAACATTATAACTGATAATGGTACCAATCTATCAAAGGGGGCTATGGAGGAGTTCTGTCAACGAGAGCACATCCGCCTTGATGTATCATCAGTAGCTCACCCTCAATCCAATGGTCAAGCTGAGAGAGCCAATCAAGAGATCTTGAGAGGCATTAAACCCCGGCTTATGGTCCCTTTGGAGAGGACACCGGGTTGTTGGGTGGAGGAATTACCCTCTGTGTTATGGAGCATCAACACCACACCTAACAGGTCTACAGGGTACACGCCTTTCTTCATGGTATATGGAGCTGAAGCGGTCCTCCCTAGTGATATCCGTCATGATTCGCCGCGGGTGGCGGCTTACGTTGAAGCTAATAATGAGAAGGCATGACAAGACGCGTTGGACCGGCTGGATGAAGAGCGTGACACGGCAGCAGCTTGATCGGCGATTTATCAGCAAGATCCGCGCCGGTACCACGGTTGCCGGGTTAAAACCAGAACGTTTCAAGAAGGAGATCTAGTGCTCTGGCTCATCCAAGACCAGACAGACATGCACAAGCTATCCCCGCCTTGGGAAGGACCCTTTGTGGTCAGCAAGAACCTACACAACGAATCATACTACCTCGTCGACGTTCGAGAACATAAGGACTCACGTACTGCGGAGGAGGAGACCAGACGGCCGTGGAACATCGCTCTTCTTCGACCTTACTACACCCGAGCCATAGGCTCCGCTTTATGCACATAACTTTGCAATGTATATATTATGATCAATATAATAAACCGGCGTCCCCGTTAAAGCAGGGTATCTGCTGCTTTTTCATAAGAGTCTGTCACATGGGGGCTTCTGTGTGCAAGGAAGTTCCTATGGCCTCTTAAACCGGCTACTAAACCAAGACCATCATAAGAGCATAGCTCTGGTTGCTTCGGTAATCCGGCTATAAAAGCCCACATGCTGATGAGGGGCAAAAGAGAGTTTGATGCATAGCACAACTCAAACATAAGCACCCGACGAGCATAGCTCAAATGCTACCTGGGGGCTCCTGATTCATAGCATCAACGAGTCGACAACCCTTGTAGTAGGCTATCAAGCCATGGCTTGGAAGCCTGGTGTACACACCTAAAACCCCGGATTAGCCTGCCTGCATTAAGTAAGTTACTCCGCCCTGGTAAACCTGGTATGACCCGTCGAACGTATACACAAGTCAATCTTTTACAGACCCTGAACTTGGTAACGTTAAATTGACGATTGGTTAAGGATTGAGGTCCATCTTAACAGGCTTTGTGAAATGGTTAATTCAGTAGCCTGGCAGCTCATAAAAAGCCTCGAATTTGGATCATGGCAGCTCGTAAAAAGCCTCGACTACACGGTTTTGTTTGATAATGTCTCTTTTTGATATTTGCTTAATTTTTTTATCTTCAAGGTCATTGGTGTTTATCCAAGTCCATTGATTCAGGGAGTGGATGGCTATAAGTTGCCACTACAATGCACCAGTGTTTCAGAACCTGGTCTGGTTTGATTATAAATCGCCAGTACTGCTTACAGTTAAGCCGGAGTTTATCATAACCCGGTACATTTCCATCATGAACCGGCACATGATCAAGGGAGTCATCAATACTTGCAACTTGGATCATTATCTTTACTACCGATTATTGATTAAGGCCAGTAGCGCAAAACTTAATCACATGTATGATATATGTTTCATATTTTATATACAGTTCAAGTTATAAACCTAGACCATGTATTTGGGCATCATGACCCGTCTGGCGATAAACCGCCAGGACACTTTAAACTTCGTCTTATGCAGAAACAGGTGGAATAAACTGTTTAAATCATCATAAGCAGTAAGAATTATGAAGTTGCCAGATGAAGCAATGTCATACAAAGGAGAATATGTGTGACAACATAAAGTGTTTCAGCTACCCTATTACAGGGCGCTGGATAGCCCAAAAGAATATCAGTTTTCTGTCTAAAGTGCTGGGACATAATATCTAAACCGGCACCGGTTTAGGAATCTGCATCAGCTCGGCTTGAAGGTTGTGGATCGTCCTGCTCCGACTCCCCGTCGTTCTCTTCTAGCTGTTGGAAGTTAGTGGTTGCCCAATCGATCTTGGTCAGCGCTTTGAAAATAGCTTCATCGCTCACGAGTTCAGACGGATCAATATCAGGAGCATAAGTGTGCTTATGGACGGGAGGGATGAGATCTTCCACATCGTAAGCCGGAGGGTCGACCCGCACGTTCTTAGCATTATAACCCGGATGATAGCGAGATAGATCAGCCTCATCAGATAGTTTGATGGCCAGAGGCCGCATTTCTCTTGTTAAAGCACGTAAGTCACTGTTTGTGAATGCTGATCCGTCCTCCTTCATGCTGGGGTAGCCGTTCATCACTTCTGCCGGATCAAGGTCGGGCACCCAAGCTTTCGCTCGAGTTAAGGCCATCAAGGCACCCGCCCTTGCAGATGATTTCTTCAGCTCTACGAGGCGGGCAGGTAGAATGGATAACTTTTCCAAAGTGCCCTTGATCATAGTGGGAGCCGGCTTATTGTGAGAAGCAGTGCAGACAATTCTCTGAGCACCGGAATACAACTGCACTACAAGAGTGTATGCGGCCTTCAACTTTTTCCGCATATCAGTGCCGAGATGAGCAATACGTTTTCCTGCATCAAAGAGTGTGAGTTAAACCGGAAAGTGCAGAACTACCATATTCAGGATTATGTTAACAACACTTACCAAAGATAGCAGTCGTCATGGCATTTATCTGCTGCTTTAAACCGGATAGTTCTTCTGTCACCGGATTAAGAGCAGCCTCTGCATCAGTTGCCCTTTTCTCCAAGGTGGCTCTTTCAGCATCCCAATCCGACGGTTCCTTTTCAAGGTCCTTCTTCAGCTTTTCTATATTCGCTAAAGCAAGTGTCAGCTCATCTTTGACTTTGGAAGCGGCAGTTTCTTGAAACTTCAGAGTATCCTGGAGCTCGGCCACTTCAGAATTTTTCCGGTTTAAGTCAGTCTGCCAAGAGGAGAGCATATCATATATTCATGAGACATTTTTCAGTAAAGTCCCAAGCACATAACAAGTTATACACTTGGCACTTGGGGGGTAATGTGTATTTGCAGTTAAAAAGACATTTTTCAGTAAAGTCCCAAGCATATAACAAGTTATACACTTGGCACTTGCGGGCTAATGTGACATTGTTCAGAACAGATTACAAACTGAAGTCCCGGTTCATCCTAAAGGATTAAACCGGCCCTTGGGGGCTACGATGGAGTAAAGACAAGCTACAAGACTTATGCAGAAATAGAGTACAAGTTAAAGTAGAAAGTTACCTCATAACGCTCCTTCATCATGTTTACCAAACCGGCTTCATGATCACGGCTAGTGAACAGCCGGTTCAGATAACTGAAATGGAGTTCTTGGGCACTGAGCTGAGCGTAATTGGACAAGTCAGAACTCCATTTCCTTTGTTCTTGCCAGAAATTTCATCCTTCGCAGTATGCTTGGACAAAGCGACAGGTTCACTAGGAGCAGTGTAGCCGATTCCAGTGATCTCCACTTCTCCAGTTGAAGCGGCCGTGTGTTTAGCCGGGCTAGCAGGAGCAGTGCTGGCTTGGACAGGATTGGCCGGATCAACATCACAATCCATTGGAGCGCTCCCGTGATCAACAAAAGTTTCACGATCCATGGGAGGAGGATCATCATACAAAGTGTCAACGTTTGCTTCAGTAAGATCAGGATCCTTTGCCGGTTCAAGAATCTCGTCACCACCTACCGGCTTATTCAGCTTGGCCTTTTTACTAGGCTTGGGTTTACTGCAAAAGTTAAAGGTGACGAAAAATCAGAAGAGTCAAGACAGAGATTAAACCGGCCAAATGAAAAAACTTACCCAGGACTAGTCTTAAGGGGAGGAATCTGCGTGGCCGTTGATTCGCCAGAAGACGAATGAGGAGTTTCCTGATAATTCGAGTCAAACGGATTAAGAGGCTGTCGGATATGACCTGCTTTGGGATAAAGAGTATCTGGAGCGTATAAAACCTCTGAGCGACGCCTCCGGGCTGGTGTGTGTGGTAAACCGGTGGATTCAATGGCATGGCCACTGTGCCGCGTGGTGCGGCGAGCTTCATGTTGCGAAGGTTTTCCAATTTTTTGATTTGTTTTGATTTTTTATGCCCGTTTCAAAATGCGGTCAAAACGGCGGGCATGACCGTTCCTAGCTAGTGGTTGATTCTTGGAAAACCTTTTGTGTTTCTCTGATTAAATAGATACTTATGTACCTAGAAATGACTTTTGGAAAAAATAAATAGTAAATTATGAGGCAGCCGCAGTTGAAATTTTACCCGCTTCCAGCTGGATCGGCGGAAATTTGTCTTTTTCACCAGAGGTGGATACAAACTTTTTACACCCAACCATTTGGTCAATTGTGCATTATATATGGCTTAGTATTTAATAAAAATTATTTGATCCAATTTTGCAACAAATATATGGAAGGTCATTCACAAAAAACTCATTTCGACCAGTCAAAGAAATAGAAAATGAATTGAGTGTTTACCCGAAATAAATCATCATTGTTTGAAATCCTAAGATACACATATGTGAAAAATATTGGGTCATTTAAACGTACAACATGTGGCTAATGTGTTGAGTGTTTACCCGAAATAAGAGGGTAAAAAATATAAAAGAAACAAACGAGAAAAAACACAATCACATATGCTAGATTCTAATTGGTGGAACCATTTGTCACACGGATCGATGACATGGCAGACATCCATCCATCCATTGTTAGCAATCGAACCATCCATCCATCCATCCGCACCAAACCCTACCCAGATCACTCTTCCTCCCTTCCTCCCGCCGCCTCCCTCTCTCTCTCCCCGATCCAGATCGCCGCCGCCTCCCTCTCTCTCTCCCTGATCCAGATCGACGCCGCCTCCCTCTCCCATCGCCGACGGCGGCGCCCTCCTTCCCTCGCCCTCTCCTCCTCCCCTCCTCACGTGCGTCTCCACCACGCCATGAATCCCAGCGACCCACCCCATCTCCGCGCCCGCCTCGGCAACCAGCTCTACCGTGCGTCCGAGTCCCATCCGTGTCCGCGCCGGCTATGTCTTCGTCTCGTTTCATGGGAGGTGACCCGCACCAGGCCCCGCGGCGGGGGAGGGGCGGCAGCCTCGTGTAGATCCAATCGGGACCATGTGTGGTGATCCTCGTGTAGATCCGGACCCTCAGCCGGCGTCACCGGAGCACGCCGCCGGCGAGGACGGCTCCTTATCCGTCGCGGCCGCCAGGCTCCGCTCCCGCAACGCCTCCTCCAAGTACGACTTCGTCAAGGTCAGTCCCTCCCCTCCTCCCCACCCAGGCCGAACCCCCCCTCACTCTCGCCACCATTTGGGCTCATTTCGTGTACTTCTATGCCGTGATTGCGCCGTCAGGTCAAGGTCTGGCTTAGGGAGAACGCCGACCACTACTACGTCCTCTCTAGGTTCCTCCTCAGCAGGATGCTCACCATCACCAAGGCCCCCAATCCTTCTCCCACACCTTAATCATTATTATTGCCATGTCTCTGTTTTTTAGTCCGCTCGATCGAAAGTGGGCTGAGAGTTCAGACATCCCAAGTGGGCGCCTGCCTGCAACTGCAAGTGGGATGTTGATCATGCTTCCTCATTAACTAATTTGTCATGCTCATCTATTCACCAGAACTACCCACACAGGTCAACATGCCCTGTTTATATGAATTGTTTTGTATCTAGTGACTAGTTGTGGCACTGATTAAAATCTCCGGGCAACGAGGTAGTAATCAGTGGCCGTGAAGCAACGTTTATAATATTTGTATCCTAACATGCAAAGGAGTAATACTTGACTGCTCGCTAGCAAGATTTCAATCATAACCTGTGCATACTTCTTTATGATATTTGTGTGCCTCCATCAATCGTCTCTGGCATCATAGGATACAAGATACCAGAACTAGCAATTCTTGTCTTGTTTATGTTTTGTGATCTCAGCTTATCTCTGTTCTTTCTCTTTCCCCTGTAAAGATCTTTGAGTTACAGTAATGGGTGTTCTAATTATTGAGATTGCATATACTGTCGTGTGATGGGAAGTGAATGTTTCTCACACTCGACCTATTCTGCATCATCAATTAATGAAGTTGCTCTATTCTGCATCATCAATTAATGGGTGTTCTTACTCATCAATTAATGAAGTTGCTCTATTCTGCATCATCAATTAATGAAGTTGCTTTGCGAAAATTAATTATGCTGGTACCTTGTTGAAGGAACTAGTATAGGCATATGATTAAGTACACCAAATCGAATGATTGTCATCATCATCTGATCTGAATGCTAATAAACTGCTTTCATTTCACCACGCGGCCTTGTTCATACTTTGATATACAACAACTGGGTTTCTGATCATGCTCTGTTCCTTGTTGAATTTTCAGGCGATTTCGACATCATCAACGCAACACCAGCTGTACAAAATTACTAAAAATTCCCATGATGTACCCTGTTCAAACTATGCTACATATCAGCACATGCTAATGGTTAATGTGCATGCTCAACTAGAAATCAGAATTGCCTTTGTAAGATGTTGTTTGTCAGTCGTCCAACAGCAACTTAGTTCTAATTATCTTCTTAGTGATGTTGTGTTGTTCTGCTTCTGAAGTAGTACTGCTTTATCCAAGCCTGGATCTCCTATATATTGTAGTCCTGCCATACAATCTGATCACTTAAGATATTATATAAACATCATGTTGTGATAGTGGTGGTCATCATGTTAAATAAATTGTAACACTGGTAGTCTAGTAGAAATATTGATCAAATTCGAACTTTCATATGCTTATAAAGCTTTCCTATGAACATTCATAGGGATTTTAGCATGGCTGTTGTTGGCCCTTTGTATTAATATGTAATTAGTGTATGTACAAACTGAATGTTAAAATGACAGGCATTTCTGATGGCGGTGGTGCACATCCCGCGCTAGTTCAAGGTGCCGGACTGGTTCCTGAACAGGAAGAAGGACTACAAGGACGGGAGGTTCTCCCAGGTCGTCTCCAACGCCGCCGACATGAAGCTCAGGGATGACCTTGAGAGGCTAAAGAAGATCAGGTATAACCTCGCCGTTCCCTGCTCTTTTCCCCCCTTACTATTGGTTAATATATGACTGTGTGTTAGATTCAACTACTGAAGATGCTTGCACTTCATATCAGGACTAGCAGTTTGTGTCTTGCTTGGTAGTATACAGTTTAATTTGCTATTATTAGCTAGGGTTGTTGAAAGACTTAATTTTCTGCTGGAAGTCAAATCTCCTAAACACTAGAATGCCTGAAATGCCAGGGTAGCAAGTACTAGCCCTGTGCTTCATTCTATGTACCTTTCTGGTGTCTGTGCATGTATGGGCTAGCTTTTTGTGTAGAATAGTGAGTTGATGCTTCTTTCTACAGAAATACAGCATGTTAGCTCTATGGATGTTTATTTACCTGCAACTTCTGCCAGCTCTAACTTGGTTATACAACAGTTCAATTCAGTCAATCTTTGGGGTGTTGATACACTACTGTGCAAGTTCTATGGTATGTGAGTTCCTTCTATTGCTGCAAGCATTGACACAATATGTCATGTGTAGGGAGCTCCGCATTTGAGTCTCGTCCATCCTCGGCAGCAAGGAGCTGGGCCAAGGGAGCAAGCAGCGCTGCTGGTTACTTGGGGCCAGATCGAGTAAGATGGTGCAGCATGGCGTGTGGCGGCCTATTTTGCTTCCAAGAGCAGTATTGTTTATTTGAAATGAGATGTACTCGTCTACCGCTTAGTAAAAAATTGAATGATTGTCATGTACTATCTATGATGTAGTGAGCTGTAGGAGTGAAATGAAATTTTTGTTTGCTGTTGTATGTGTTATTTTCCTGTAATGTGTTGTGTACATTTTACTTGAACATTAAATTCTCCAGAAAAATGTTCTTACTGGACCTGATAGTGGCCACGACCCAATTATACTTGTACTATTAAGATGCCATAGCCCAAAATAACCTGGGCTGAAAATCTATTCAGAAGTACTATAAGCAGGCCTCGACTCAAATAGAAAATAGAAATAAAAAGGAAATGAACTATGTGGAAAGGTAAAGGCCCATGATAGAGAAGGCCCAAAAACATCAAGGAAAAAATATCATAAATGGGCTGAATTAATGGGCTCGGCCCATGTAGAAAACCGAATTGGACCGGGCTGAATCTTGTGCCACATCAGCTTGCCACGCTGGATGCCTACGTGGCCTAGGGAGGCTGCTAGTGACCAAAACACGACAGCACACATATTTTGGTCATAAACGTCTATGACCTTCTCACAAAGAAGGTCGTTAATTTCAGTTTATGACCCTCAGCTTTTGACCATCTGTTTTTGGTCACAAAAAGGTCACAAATGGAAAATAATGACCATTCAGTGACCAATAGTCAAGGTCACAAGTTGACATATTTCTTGTAGTGGATGGTACAAATATGGCAAATCCGAGCACTACTGGCCATTGGATATCATCTGTACATTCCACCAAATTCTGCCACATGTAGAATCTAGAAGACTCCACATGTAGAAGCATAATGCACAAACCACCAGAATCTCATGCGTGCAATGCACGTGTACCTTACTAGTACGCAGTTGGTAGTAGTAAGAAACAAATTCCCGGTTTGGCACGAGCTCGTACTGCGGAGCACCACAAGGCCTGCCGCAGGAGTTACATTTCCCTCTCGGGGCCCACGGGACCAAACTTCAGTGGCTTAGTGCCCGGCCTATGAGTCAATGACATGGGGACCTTAAATGCGGCTGGCCCACATGTCATTCTCATGGTGGTGGTGTGGTTCGCGACTCACTAGTTCGAGATGAACCGGCCGGTGGTGGTGTGGCCGTGGCGAGGGTGCCACAGCTGGGCGTCGGGGCGTTACGAGGCGTAAATGGCCACACCGGCGAGTACTACCTGTAGTACAGAAGTACTCCAGCTGAGGATTGATGCCCGGGACGAAATGTGTCACAGCTGCTGGATGAAAATTTGATGGTGTGGGACGTGTGGTGTCATGGGTTCGTGCGGAGTTGTGGGAATCGCGTGTTGCCGTGGTAGAAACTTGATGCTCGCCGCATTTAAGGTGGCCCACATGTCATGCACACAAAGGCAGAGGGGCGGTGCTGCCGAGAGGGGTGAGGCGCACGTCGGGGGATGTGGTGCCATGGGTTGGAGCAGCGTCGTGGGAATCGCGAGTGGCAGTGGATGAAATGTGATGGTCGCCGTAGTTGAACTTCCATGGACAAGCTGTCATGTCTACGGACACATGCATTGCATATCGATCACTAGAAGGAGTAGTAGAGAAAACTAGGCGGATAAATAGTTCCTTATAGTCAAGCGGACCCACGCTACTACTTGTTCCAAAGACATGCACACCATCGAAATAGTCCATCTATATCAATATACATAGAGTGGGAATATTTTTTTACAAGAGAGGAAATAGTTCATCCATCCATAATGCCCTGCTGCTGGTGCAACATCTTCTTCTTCTTCTTCTCATTTTTTGTGGGAGACGGCTTCGCAACAAGCTCTCTGGACCTTGCAACTATCTCGAAACTCACACAGGCATCGAGGGCAGCATATTTTATCTCCTCGTACGTCAAGGGATAATTCTCCCATCCAGACGACCTTAATGCCAGCGTCTCGTCACCCTTCTGAAGATTTGTTCCTAGCAAAAAAAATTTGCTACAACGAATAGGGATAATGTCGGTTTATCACAATCTTCTACAAGAATTTTCATTCTGGTTTGTAGGTCAGCGATGCTATTCAAATCAAGGTTGTACGGCTCCAACTTCTGTTTGTCCCCTGCGATGGCTGCCCCACAGAAGTATATGTCCTCCCGAGACAAGAAATCGTGAAGCTCACCTGGTATGGAGGGTGCGTGTATGATGTGGTACACCAAAACATCATCTTCGAGGCACAACTGAAGGACGGCGGTGCGTTGGATCTTCCCAATGGCACGCTCCGTGTACTCTGTGTCGAGACCGATGATATTCATCTCCACCTTTTGGAGGGAGTTGGATACATTGTTGATCCACTTCCGAACAACCCTTGGGTGGTCGGTGACTGTGGCAACTATGCTCAACGAGCCTTCGACGAGGACATGTTGGATGCTAAAAACTTGCATCTCGATCTCTTTCGCCATTTGGAACTGCTGGACTGGAGGGCTATGGTTTGGAGAATTAGGATTATATGGCTAGTCTAACTGAAGAAGATGATTATTTATAGGGGCTTCAGAATTACTCCAGGAGGATGTGAAGAGGTTAAAACAATGTGAATGCAGTGTGGTTTGGATGCAAATGAAGATCAAGGAGTAGTGAAGAAGCCGAGGAAAATCGGTTCCCGATGGAGAAGTAAATGGTCGAAGTGGCCTGCAGGCAGTTGATTAGACGACTAGGTAGACTAAACGAAAAGGCTACGCGGGTAGGCTGAGGAGTGGGGCATGTCCCTTTACGTGCCCATCCTTCCAGCGCTACATCTGCCACTGGCTAGTTGAGGTCACTCTTTCGAATCACCGTGGCGAGACATTTAATGATTCCTTTTTATTTCTGCACCCCTCCTGACAGGTGGGACCTATGCAAACGAGAATTTGGTTCTGCTCGCAATATGGATGATACCTGGAGGATGAAGTGAACCCAGAGGCATGCTAGCACGGGATTACTACTTATGTTCCTACTACTTGTACTACTACTAGTAGTACAACTGTGGTACACTTGATGGTCAAAATACTACTATTATTCATCCGGTCCTCATAGTGAAGTGACAAGACCCTGTGCCCGAGGTGACACCAGTCCAGGCGGCGTGTCCGGGTTACCAAAGTCAGCCTCACCTTGTGCACTGTGCAGTCACTATCACCGCCACTGTATAGCATGCATCGCCTCGTCTCCCTCCCCGTAGCACCACTCCATCTCCATCTCCGTCTCGCTGGAGATCCTGAGGTCACTCTTCATTATCTCACTGTGCCCCCGCATACCCTCGCCTCGCTCGTCTCCCCCAGTACCACTATTCCCTCGCTAGCCGCTCCAGCACCGACAACCTTCTCCCCCGTAAATCAAGCCCCCCAAAACCCCACCTTCCAAACTCCACCATGGCCGAACACGAACCGCGTAGGATCCATATGAGCCGCGATTGGAGCAATCTCCCCAGTGACATCCTCGACCTCTGTTGTTCGTGTATGGATATGTTGAGCGCCCTGCAGCTGGCTGCATGCTTGGGGGGCATGCACACGACCATCATCGAAGCGAGGCCGAAGCTTTTCAAGACACCCTGCTTGCTGCTATCTGGTCTTGCGAGATTGGCTCACCATGATACGAAGGCGTACGTGGTGCCCCTCGACTTCAATCCGATCTCCATTAGCCGAAACTTCTTTGCAGGTATGTAGTGGGTCGCCGTACATCATTTCCCTCGACTTCGATCCGACCACCATCGCCCAAAACTTCTTGGCAGGTATGTACTGGGTCGGCATGAACTCCCACTGGATGGCTGCCTTCAGAGAAGATGGTAATAAGTTGGTGCTCGTGAACTTCCAGACCTCCCATGAGATTATCCTTCCTCCGTTGGATTATATAGAGTTTTACCATCGTGGTCCTAGTCATCTAGATCACCATGTCAGTTGGACGGACCTTGTTTTGCAGAAGATTGTAATCTGCCAAGTGCCCACACGACATGCGAATTACACAGACTTCAAGCTAATTGCCTTGTTCGACCGCGGACTCGCCTATCTTTACGCCGGTGCCTATTTTAGCTGGAGACAACTCAGCTCGCAGTGGATCATCGTTAAAGATGGTACACACTTCTGTGATGCTATTGAACACAATGACATCATCTACGCGATCGACAAAGCAGATGGCACAACGTATTGCTCGGACGGCGCGTGTAAGTTGTTTCCGTCTCATGTTAATGATGACGCCATTTCACTGTTTGAACTTTTTGTGATGATTGGCATATACCTGTTTGAGCAGAATTTGAGTAGAACTATGGCAATGTATTAGAGACGCCATAAATCAGCTATATTTGGAATGAGTTAATTCATGCGATTGTGATCATGTCATTACAGCCAATTTGTACCCCTGAATAATCAAGCGGTTAGGAATATATGGATGTTCTCCTTATTTTACAGTAATCTATATACTACTACTAAATATGAGTGTGTATCAATGGCCATGTTAGTTTCCTCATTTTCATGATGTAGAAACATGCACCACACTGTTGGTTTCATCTAACCATACATTAGGGAAGTAAATGTGCATATGGAGAACTCTATATTTGGAAGTAGTGAAATCCTGTAATGCTTACCATGTGTACATACCTATATTCGCCCTTCAACAATCAATGGCTAGAATAATATCCTCACAAAATTTTTGCCCATAGACCACGAGTATATAACAATGCATGGTCTGTTAGTTACCTTGAAGAATTTGTTTGTGAGAACAAAACATGATTCCATAACATGCATGACATGGTAGTTTCCTGTGAAGAATCGATTGTGAGATAACATGTGTATAACCATGCATGGCACTTCTATATTTTTGAACCCAGTATACATTTCCCTATATTTTCCTCCCAGTTCCAACAGGGACATATCAATGTTGTTTCTTGCATTATCCTACTCATACTCTGAACAATGTTGATCTTACATTAACAATGCCTGTCCTTTTTGATACGATGTAGTGTCCCTACAGTTACTGCCCTTTGTAATCACACCACCATTGCCAAAAACAGGGAAGCACAACTGGTTCCTCGCTCGACCAGACGATGGCAAAAGACTGATGATCATTCGGACACATGCGCCGGAAAAGTTATATTGCAAAACCCCCACTGTGTACAAGCACCATGAAATACGTGAGTATCTGGACAGTGGCTGTTACGTCTATGAGCAGGATACCAGCTTGTTGGGGCCTTCAGGATTTTTTAGTTCGAGGCGGGTAAACAACCTTGGTTCACACTCTCTGTTTCTCAGACTCAATTATCCGATTAACCAGGAGATCACCGTTGTCAAGGACCTTGATGGCAGAGAGGCTCTGTTTGCTATGGAAAACTGTGTCTACATGGCGAGCCCTAGGAGTTCGGGAGCAAACTCCCCTGATTGTTAATGATACAACCTGCAGCCAAAAGAAGGTGAGAATGACAAAGGCATCTGGATTAACTTTGATCCTTGGATGTCTCAATTACGACAGGCAGTGATGTGGTTCAAGCCTTTAGGTTGATAGGTAATTGGGATGTTGCGTCGAAAGGGTGGAGTACTGGTGTCTCCGGATCATTGGTCGCTGAAGCGGGGCTGCAAATTATGATGGTGTTGGATCATCTCTTCAAATGACTTTGTTGTCTTTGCTGCTTGTTCTCGATGGGTAGTTCTTTCTTTTGTTATGCATATTCCTTGTCATTTGGTCATCCTCGTCTATGTCACTCTTACTATGTAATAGTTGGCTCTATTTAGAATATCATTCTCGTCTGGATCACGAGAGTCTGAGCGCTGCAGGTGGGTGCATTTTGGTGGTGTAGCAACACTTCTTATGAACTTTCATGTCTTGCTGTTTATGTTAGTAGTAGTCACTAGTCAGTGTTTGAATGTTGTATATATCGTTGTTTCGAATTGTTTATTGTCTCGAACTACTGGTGGGCTAAATGAGGGCATCACCATTCTCCAGTGTTCATAGTGTATCTCCTTTTTTTCAAGTTATATAATTTGAGCTCAGTGTCTTTTCGATGATGTACACTTGTTTGGGTCAGTGAGGTGTCGTTGAATATGGGCCGAGTAGTAACACAATGCCAAACAGGTCAATTATGACTCTGAGGCCGGGCTCTCAAAATATCCTCAAAAAAAGGCTGGGCTCTCCAAAAAAGAATGAATAAGGACTCTTAGGCCGACATGTGGGCGCCACCGGTGTTTTCGTGCGCTTGCTCGCAGAGAGCATATTGGTGCGTGTTCGAAATTCAAGCTACCTTTTCATCCCCAATCTCCCGCCCCTCCCCCACCTCTGGAATCTCGATTCCTACTCCAGTTCCCCCAAATCCCCCTCCTGTACTCCCTGTACTCAAGCTCACTATCATGTCGCCAGTCAACGCATATCTCCGAGCCGGAGATCCTGAGGTCCGTCCTGCCTTCGTTCGTTGCGTGCTGTCGCTCAACAGTGGCATGGCGGCGCTTGACGACTAGTTTGCCGGCAAAGTGCTGATGGTAACCATCAATGGCGACCGGCCTCCCGTCTCGCTGGACGACCTCGTCAAAGCTCTTGGCATTGCGCACAACATCCAAATACGTGACTTGCTCGTCGAAGTCTGTCCGCCACCGGCTGATTTCTTTGTCAGGTTCCGGACAACTTTCGACTGCTGTCGCGTGTTCGAATCTTCCCAGCATTTGTTCTGCGATGGCGCGCTGGTGAGCTTTGATCAGTGGCACCCAGGATGGGGCTCGGTGCCCTCTGAGCTTGAGTTTTTAATAAAGCTTACCTTCCATGGCATGCCCCGACGTGCTTGGAACAACGAGTCCATGAATGAGCTTATCAACGACCTTGGAGGTGAGCTCGTAAGTATGTTTGTTCCTCCAGATAGCTGGGCCATGACGGTTATGGCATGGATGAAGAAGCCGTCCACCATACCGAAGGTGATTGGTGTTGAGATACCGGTGCAGGAACCGGGGTTGTACTATTCGTCGCCACCAAGGCCGCCGCGGACCACATTAGGGATGTACCTGTATCGAGTGGTTGTGCATATCGAAGAAGTGGTCAATCCATCAATCGAAGTCCTGCTGCTGCAGCTGGTGCCAGGGTCCGTCGACAACGTCCCTTACAGGAGTCAACGTCAGACTTTCCCCATGTTGCTCGGAATGATGGATGGCACAGGGCCTACTCCGTCGCACGGTGGAGGCCACTGCTTCCTTGGGAGAAGAGGCAGGGCTAGCTGCCTGGATGTGCTCTAATTTGAGGTAACAACTGAATCTTGTCAGATACTCCCTCCGTCCCAAAATTCTTGTCTTTGATTTGTCTAAATATGGATGTATCTAGTCACGTTTTAGTGTTTGATACCTTCCTATCTAGATGAATCTAAGACATGAATTTTGGGACGGAGGGAGTACTAGTTAAATCCGAGCTATGGGTGTGAAGCACTGATGTGCCAGTACATTTGATTGTGACCTGTTCTAATTTTGTACCTGGACTTTTTTTAGAAAGGGTTGTACGTCAATTTAATGTGCTAGCAGAACTTATTGTGTTGTCTGTCTGTTTTCTTTGCACATCATTCAAGATATTTCCCTGTCATTGATAAAGACGATGAACCGTTATGTACGAGTTCGTTGGTTTCAACATAGCCCTACCCGTAGCGATCCACTGCTTCCATCCTAATTGTGCCGCCTGCGTGAAATATTTGTATGCAAGTTCAGTGTGCTATGATGTTCTATATGATTGTGGCAACTATATAAGTTTTTACTGAGCATCAACAATGCATATGGTTGAAAGATTTATTTACGAGCATCGACCGATGGGTCTCTCTCTCTCTCTCTCTCTCTC
>LR738714.1:66118689-66165044 GCA_902687465.1 Secale cereale | reverse complement strand
CAAGTGGGACCTGTAGAATTATTTCTTTGCTCATGACAACTTTTAGTTAGGTTCCACTGTAATCTACTCCCTCCGTAAACTAATATAAGAGTGTTTAGAATACTAAAATAGTGATCTAAACACTCTTATATTAGTTTACAGAGGGAGTAACTTTTTTCTTATGTTATTAATTGAGCTCAATGACTTCAAAAAGTTGTACAGAAGCCTTGTTTGGGCCTTTCCGGCGTCGCTGAATGTGGGATGAGTAGCCATGTTAGGTTGTACTGTACTACACATGCCTTTTTTTCAACATCAGCAATGCAACTGGGCCGACACTTGTACACAATATCCGAGTCAACTTGTTATTCTTCGCCCCGCTGGGCTGCAAACTTTCCTAGGAGGTATGCATTAGGCTTAACAAGAAAATGGACTTTAAGAAACAATAAATGGGATGTAATTATAATAACTGGGCAGTAACTATAAAAAAAAATGCACCAAGCGCGTAATTAGTTTAAAAATATATTATTTCGGAATTTGAAAATTTTAATTTCGTTACTTATTACGCGCCCAATATTTCGTTGGATTTTAACGTAATACAACTTTATTTTGAAGTTATATTTAATCTGACTAGAAATTTTGGATCCCAAAAAAATGTGAGATTTTTTTTTTGAATTCTGTTTTGAGCGGATGGTTGAAATTATTAATCATTGTCCTAGCTAGAAAATGGGCTGTACTTTTAACAAACTATAAATGGGCTGTAGTAAATTACATTACAATTAAAAAAATGGGTTGTACATTCTTACATATCGCAAATGGGCTATATGTTCTCTGCCACACACTTGTGGGCCTTCTAAGTTTACGCGTCCCCTAAAAAAATACTAAGTTGATGCGTATGCAAGGCTTAGTCAACAACACACGGTTCTGGCAGCTGTGGCCGTTGGATGTCCATCCAACGGATGTCGTGCTTCTTCTTCAATCTCAGATATTCTTGCTTTAGCCGCCCAAAAAATGATTCCTCCCCCTGACATCTGGGGCGCACCGTTTTGGAGGTTGACCTATGGGCCTACTAAGTTGACGCGTACCAAGGGCTTTGTCAACTTAGTCAATATAAACGATTCTAGCTGCAGTGACCGTACGATGTCCATCCAACGACCGTAGTGCTTCTTCATCCTCCGGTCTTCTTGCTCCAGCCGCCCAAAGCAGCGCCTGTCGTGCCACGTGCTCCTGCCTCCCGTGGCCGGCTGTGATGCCGCTGAGGCCTCACCGCCCCCTACTACTCCCACCACTGGCCAGACCATCCCTCTACTCACCCACACCCCTTGTTATTCTGCGGCGACGGCAGCCTCACACCGCAGCGAACCAGTGAACCCTAGTACTCCTCTACGCGTGGGCATCACCTGCCGCGTCTTCCCCGGCTCCGCGTGTCCCCTTCCTAGGCCTCGCCGTCGTCCACCGCCCTGGTGCTCTCGGTGCGGCGTGGTCAACGTGGTCAAGGAACGGCTTCCATTGAACGTGGACTGTACATGGAGAGGCTGACAGCTGGGTCCACGACGGCAGCATGGAAGTGCCTCCTTATTACGCGGAAAATAATTATTCCTCCACCTGACAGCAGGGACCCACCGGACGGGCCACCGTATTTCGTGAAGAAAAAAACGTTTCCCACTGACTGCTGGGACCCAGCGGACGGGCCACCGTATCACGCGAAAAAACGTTCCCCCCGCTGTCAGCTCGGACCCACCGGAAGCACCTCCTTATTACGCACAAAAAATGAATTCTCCCCCTGCTGGTTGGGACCCACCTTGGTGGGAGGCTGACTTATGGGCCTACTAAGTTGACGGGGATGGAGTGCTTTGTCAACTTAGTCAATATGAACGATTCTAGCTCCAGTGACCGTACGATCTCCATCCAACGACCGTAGTGCTTCTTCAACCTCTGGTCTTGTTGCTCCAACCGCCCAAAGCAGCGCTGGTCGTGCCGCATGCTCCTGCCTCCCGTGGCCGGCTGTGCTGCTGCTGAGGCCTCACCGCCCCCTACTATTCCGACCGCTGGCCAAGCCATTCCTCTACTCACCCACACCCCCTGTTATTCTGCGGTCACGACAGCCTCACACCACAGCGAACCAGTGAACCCTCGTACTCCTCTACGTGTGGGCATCCACTGCCGCGTCTTCCCCGGCTCCGCGTCGTCCCCTTCCTAGGCCTCGCCGTCGTCCACCGCCCTGGTGCTCTCGGCGCGGCGTGGTCAACGTGGTCAAAGAACGACTTCCATCGGATGTGGACTGTACGTGGAGAGGCTGACAGCTGGGTCCACGGCCGCAGGAAGGAAGTGCCTCCTTATTACATGCAAAATAATTATTACTCCACCTGATGGCGGGGACCCACCGGACGGGTCACCGTATTTCGCGAAAAAACTTTTCCCATGACTGCTGGGACCCACCAGCTACATCTTCGCACGCAAGGAAGTGTGTCCGGGCAAAAAAATGATTCGCCCCCCTGACTGCTGGGGCCCACCAGCTACATCTTCGCATGTAAGGAAGTGCCTGACAGTCGGGACCCACCTGGTCGAAGCGTACGTAGCGTTGTCATTCTGGTCGCGAACGTGTACGTATATACTGGTCGATGTAGAGGCGCGCACGTGTTGTGGCGGAGGCGCGCACGTAGCATGGACACATACGTACAACAACCAGGGTGCAAGAAAGTAAATACGGCCACGTACGTACATATGGGCGGAGTCTCGAACGCCTACTCGCGCATACGTACGGCCAGGGCTCGTGTACATGGCTGGGTTGGAACAGAGAAACATCTTCGTCGTCGTGTTCATGGGGAGCCAACCAGCTGGGTCGGAACGGAATGTGTCGTCATGTTCATCGGGAGGCTTGGATGGAACAACCGATGGAAACGAGGCCCGGCGTACCGTAGAACGGAGGAAACGGCCTTGTGTTCGACCGACCACGTTCGAAACGGGATCCTGTTCATCGGGAGGGGTCTGGCGTACCGCAAAACGGAGGAAACGGACCTCCTACGGTCAAAAAGGGGGTTCTGTTGATCAGGAGTGGTGTGGCGTACCGCAAAACGGAGGAAACGGACTTGTGTTGGAGCGCTACGGTCGAAACGGCGGTCCTGTTCATCGGGAGGGGTGTGGCGTACCGCAAAACGGAGGAAACTGACTTGTGTTGGAGCGCTACGGTCGAAACGGGGGTCCTGTTCATCGGGAGGGGTGTAGCGTACCGCAAAACGGGAATCCACGGGATACTGTTCATCACCACCGTCGACCCCCTCCATCCTCCACGGGCTACTGTTCATCCACCATCGACGTCCTCCAGCCTCCACCTGCGACTGTTCAGCCTCCACCGCGCGCTACTCCACCGGCTACTGTTCAACCAGCCCTCTCCACGGGCTCCTGTTCAACCACCCCTCCACGGGCTACTGTTCATCCAACGCTCCATCGTCTACTGTTCATGCAGCCCTCCACGGGGTGGTCCTTGATACGTCTCCAACGTATCTATAATTTTTGATTGTTCCATGCTATTATTTATGAAGTCTTGGATGTTTAATGGGCTTTATCATTCACTTTTATATCATTTTTGGGACTAACCTACTAACCCAAAGGCCCAGTCCAGATTGCTGTTTTTTGCCTGTTTCAGGGTTTTGCAGAAAAAGAATATCAAACGGAGTCCAAACGGAATGAAACCTTCGCGAGAGATATTTTTGGAGAAAATCACGCACGCAGAGCTTGAGAACCACGTCAGGGGATAGAGGGCTAGCCCACAAGGGTGGGGGGCGCCCCCCCCCTTCCCAGGGCGCGCCCCTGCCTCATGGCCCGCTCGAGTGTCCCCCGGTGCTCTCCTTCTTCCTATATAAGTTTACATACCCCAGAAACTCTGTGAACAGAGAGAAAACCCTAATTCCACCGCCGTACCTTTTGTTCCCGTGGAGATCCCATCTTGGAGCCAGTTCCGGAGCTCCACAGGAGGGGGATCCACCACGGAGGCCTTCATCATCATCATCATCGCCCTCACCATGAGTTGTGAGTAGTTTACCACAGACCTTCGGGTCCATAGCTAGTATCTAGATGGCTTCTTCTCTCTCTCTCTACATCTCAATACAAAGTTCTCCTCGGTGTTCGAGGAGATCTATTTGATGTAATCTCTTTTTGCGGTGTGTTTTTTGGGATCCGATGAATTGTGAGTTTATGATCAAGGTTATCTATGAAAGATATTTGGTTCTTCTCTGAACTTTTTATGTGTGCTCATAATATCCTTGCAAGTCTCTTCGAATTATTGGTTTGGTTTGGCCTACTAGATCTATAGTTCTTGCAATGGGAGAAGTGCTTGGAATTGGGTTCAATCTTGCGGTGTCCTTTCCCAGTGACAGTAGGGGCAGCAAGGCACGTATTGTATTGTTGCCATCGAGGATAAAAATACGGGGTTTATATCATATTGCTTGAGTTTATCCCTCTACATTGATACGTCTGCAACGCATCTATAATTTTTGATTGTTCCATGCTATTATTTATGAAGTCTTGGATGTTTAATGGGCTTTATCATTCACTTTTATATCATTTTTGGGACTAACCTACTAACCCAAAGGCCCAGTCCAGATTGCTTTTTTTTGCCTATTTCAGGGTTTTGCAGAAAAGGAATATCAAACGGAGTCCAAATGGAAGGAAACCTTTGCGAGAGATATTTTTGGAGAAAATCATGCCAGAGGAACTTGAGAACCACGTCAGGGGAGCTTCGAGTGGCCCTCGAGGGTGGGGGTGCGCCCCCTTTCCCAAGGCACGCCCCCTGCCTCGAGGCCCACTCGAGCGTCCCCTGGTGCCCTCCTTCTTCCTATATAAGTCCACGTACCCCAGAAACTCCGTGAACTGAGATAAAGCCCTAATTCCACCGCCGTCGCTTCTGTTCCCGTGGAGATCCCATCTTGGAGCCTGTTCCGAAGCTCCACCGGAGGGGGGTCCATCACGGAGGCCTTCATCATCATCATCATCGCTCTCACCATGAGTTGTGAGTAGTTTACCACAGACCTTCGGGTCCATAGCTAGTATATAGATGGCTTCTTCTCTCTCTCTCTGGATGTCAATACAAAGTTCTCCTCGGTCTTCGAGGAGATCTATTCGATGTAGTCTCTTTTTGCGGTGTGTTTGTCGAGATCCGATGAATTCTGAGTTTATGATCAAGGTTATCTATGAAAGATATTTGGTTCTTCTCTGAACTTTTTATGTGTGCTCATAATATCCTTGCAAGTCTCTTTGAAATATTGGTTTGGTTTGGCCTACTAGATCTATAGTTCTTGCAATGGGAGAAGTGCTTGGCTTTGGGTTCAATCTTGCGGTGTCCTTTCCCAGTGACAGTAGGGGCAGCAAGGCACGTATTGTATTGTAGCCATCGAGGATAAAAAGATGGGGTTTACATCATATTGCTTGAGTTTATCCCTCTACATCATGTCATCTTGCTTAAGGCGTTACTCTGTTGTTATGAACTCAATACACTAGATGCATGCTGGATAGTGGTCGATGTGTGGAGTAATAGTAGTAGATGCAGGCAGGAGTCGGTCTACTTGTCTCGAACGTGATGCCTATATACAATGATCATG
Organism: Secale cereale; assembly: GCA_902687465.1. NCBI lineage: Eukaryota > Viridiplantae > Streptophyta > Magnoliopsida > Poales > Poaceae > Secale > Secale cereale. The sequence goes on along the minus strand of LR738714.1, from coordinate 66,159,471 downwards.
CCGAGATAGTCTCATAATTATTCGCTTTCTATCAATTGCTCGACAGTAATTTGTTTACCTGCCGTAGAATATCGCTATCATGAGAGAAGCCACTAGAGAAAACTATGGCCCCCGGGTCTATTCTCAACATATCAATCTACATCTACTTTACTTTTACCGCTTTTATTTGCTATTTTATTAAACCAAAAATACCAAAAATATCAACTATCATCTCTATCAGATCTCACTCTTGTAAGTGACCGTAAAGGGATTGACAACCCCTTATCGCGTTGGCTGCGAAGTTCTTATTTGTTTGTGCAGGTGCGAGGGACTCGTGCGTGGTCTCCTACTGGATTGATACCTTGGTTCTCAAAAACTAAGGGAAATACTTACGCTACTGTGTTGCATCTCCCTTTCCTCTTCGAGGGAATACAACGCAAGCTCAAGAGGTTGCAAGAAGAATTTTTGGCACCGTGGCCGGGGAGGCTTACGCAAAAGTCATATACCAAGTACCTATCACAAACCCTTATCCTTCGCATTACATTTATTTTCCTCTCGTTTTCCTCTCCCCCACTTCACCCTTGCCGTTTTATTTGCCCTTCTTCCACCGTGTGTTTGTCGTTCGCGTGCCTCTTGTTTGCTTGTGTTGCTATGTGCCCTCAATTAGCTTGCATCTTCGCTTGCTAAAGTATGGATCCTCATCCACTTGCTAATCTCTTTAAGAGATCCAATTATGTTGAACCTATTGCTAGTGAGCTGCGTGCACTAGATTATCTTTATGGGGTTTTGCTTGAAATTTATGAATCTGAAAATTGTGAGGAATTGTTAAAAGAAAAAGTGATTCATGATAGCTCGTTAAATAAAAAGCATGATTGCAATGATGTTATTGTAAATTCTATTAATGTCAATTGTGCTAATGATATGCAAAACCCTAAGCTTGGGGATGCTAGTATTGTTATGTCCACCACTTGTTGCTATGATCATGATTGGGGTGATTCTTCTTATTCTTGAAAATTTATTCAAGCCCCATGATGAATATGAGATTGATAATAATGTTTGCCATAATATTGAAAGTGGGTTTGGAAGATTGTCAACTTTAGATCCCACTATTTTGGAAGAGTGTCAACTTCGTATGCATGTGGATCATGTTGAGAATATGTTATGTGATAGCTATATTGTTGAATTTGCTTATGATCCTACATGCAATTATTACGAGACAGGAAATTATGGTCGTAGAAATTTTCATGTTACTAAATTACCTCTCGTTATGTTGAGATTGCTATTGTTTCTTTCTTCTCCCATGCATATGCTAGATCTTGCTTGTCTTGCTAATTTGTTTTCCTATAAAGTGCCTATGCATATGAAGCATGTTAGACTTAGATGTGTTTGTCACATGTCTTATGATGCTCTCTTTGTGCTTCAATCCTTGTCTTCCATGTGAGCATCATTGAAGTATCGTGCCTAGCTAGGGGCGTAAAACGATAGCGCTTGTTGAGAGACAACCCAATTTTTTTTGTTGCTGTTAGGGAATAAATATTGCATATAGCCTCTGATTAGATGTGTTTTCATGTTTTGTTTAGTGTTTGTGCCAAGTAGAACCTTTGGGAAGACTTGTGTGAAGTTTATATGATCTTGCTGTGAAAAACAGAATCGTTAGCGCTCGCTAAAGCAGTCTTCAGATTTTACTGGAGCATGATTTTTAGTTGATTCTTTTTGTAGATGATTGGTAGACAAATTGCGCAAATTTACCAATTTAGTTTGAATTTTTTGGAGTTCCAGAAGTAGACAAACCCTGCAGATTACTACAGACTGGTCTGTCTTTGACAGATTCTGTTTTTCGTGTGTTGTCTGCTTATTCCGATGCATCTATGAGTAGTATTGGAGGATATGAACCATAGAGAAGTTGGAATACAGTAGGTTTAAAACCAATATAAACAAAGAATGAATTCTTTGCTGCACCTTTGAGTAGTGGTTTGCTTTCTTATACTAACGGAGCTCACGAGAATTTTTGTCTCAGTTTTCTGTTGTGAAGTTTTCAAGTTTTGAGTATTGCTTTGATGGACTATGGAACAAGTAGTGGCAAAGGCATAAGCTTGGGGATGCCCATGGCACCCCAAGTAAATTCAAGATAATCAAAAGCCTAAGCTTGGGGATGCCCCGGGAAGGCATCCCCTCTTTCGTCTTCATCCATCGGTAACTATACTTGGAGCTATATTTTTATTCGCAACATGTTATGTGTTTTGCTTGTAGCGTCTTGTATAATTTGAGTCTTTGCTTGTTAGTTTGACACAATCATCCTTGCTAGACACACCTATTTGAGAGAGTTAAATATGGCCTAGAAATTGTTGAACTCTCATGCTTCACTTATATCTATTTGAGAGTCTATTAAAACAACATGGTAAAGTGTTTAGGCTAAAGAAACTAGTCTTCACATGATAAACATCCAATGTCAATGTAGTAAAAAAAATTCACACTAAGTGCATTGAATAGAATGATATGTTGGATGCTTGATAATTGTTTTGAGACATGAGGATAGTGATATTAGAGTCATGCTAGTGGAGTTATTATGAAATTGAGAAATATTTGTGTTAAGGTTAGCGATTCCCGTATCATGCACGTATGGTGAACCGCTATGTGACGAAGTTAGAGCATGAGGTATTTGTAGAGTGCCAACCTTTGTGTGGAGGTCGGGGGCGCGCGATGGTTAACTCCTACCAACCTCCCCCCTAGGAGCATGCGTTGATTGCTTTATTTTGATGACTCGTAAAGTTTTGCAATAAGTATATGAGTTCTTATGACTAATGTTGAGTCCATGGATTATACGCACTCTCACCCTTCCACCATTGCTAGACTCTCTTGTACCGCGCAACTTTCGCATGTGCCATAAACCCACTATATATCCTTCCTCAAAACAGCCACCATATTGTTCCTCAAAACATCCACCATACCTACCTATCATGGCATTTCCATAGCCATTCCGAGATATATTGCCATGCAACTTTCCATCATTCCGTTTACATACTTTGTTGTTGTAGTATCGAGTTGTAATTTCATGTTGTAATGAAAGTGTGATGATCATCATTATTAGAGCATTGTCCCATGGGAGGAAAGGCTAAATCTATAAAGCCCCTCCGCCAAAAAAAGGCCAAAGAAAAAAAGAAAGGCCCCAAAAAAGGGAAAAGAAAAGAATAAGGGACAATTGATACTATCTTTTTTCCACACTTGTGCTTCAAAGTAGCACCATGTTCTTCATTATAGAGAGTCTCATGCTTAGTCACTTTCATATGCTAGTGGGAATTTTTTGTTATAGAACTTGGCTTGTATATTCCAATGATGGGCTTCCTCAAATGCCCTAGGTCTTCGTGAGCAAGCAAGTTGGATGCACACCCACTAGTTTCTTTTGTTGAGCTTTTCATTCATATTTAGCTCTAGTGCATCCGTTGCATGGCAATCCCTACTCACTCACATTGATATATATTGATGGGCATCTTCATAGCCCGTTGATACACCTAGTTGATGTGAGACTATCTCCCTCATTTTCGTCTTCTCCACAACCACCTCTCTATTCCACATAGTGTTATGTCCATGGCTCGCGCTCATGTATTGCGTGAAAGTTGAATGGTTTGAAAAGATATAGTATGTAAACAAATGCTTGGCTGAAATCGGGGTTGTGTATGATATGCATATTTTTGTGTGATAATGAGGGAGCATAGCCAACACTATATGATTTTTTAGGTATAACTTTCTTTAGCCATAGTATTTAGAGAAGACATGATTGCTTTGTTAGTATTGCTTGAAGTATTGTTATTTCTTATGTCAATATAGACTTTTATCTTGAATCATTCACATCTGAACATTCATGCCACAATTAAGAGAATTGCATTGTAAAACTATATTGGTTAGCATTCCACATCAAAAATTCTTTCTTTATCATTTACCTACTCGAGGACGAGCAGGAATTAAGCTTGGGGATGCTTGATACGTCTCCAACGTATCTATAATTTTTTATTGTTCCATGCTATTATTTATGAAGTCTTGGATGTTTAATGGGCTTTATCATTCACTTTTATATCATTTTTGGGATTAACCTACTAACCCAAAGGCCCAGTCCAGATTGCTGTTTTTTTTTTCTATTTCATGGTTTTGCAGAAAAGGAATATCAAACGGAGTCCAAACGGAATGAAACCTTCGCGAGAGATATGTTTGGAGAAAATCACGCCAGAGGAACTTGAGAACCACATCAGGGGAGCCTCGAGTGGCCCTCGAGGGTGGGGCGCGTCCCCCTTCTCAGGGCGCGCCCCCTGCCTCGAGGCCCACTCGAGTATCCCCCGGTGCCCTCCTTCTTCCTATATAAGTCCACGTACCCTAGAAACTCCGTGAACAGAGAGAAAACCCTAATTCCACAGCCGTAGCTTCTGTTCCCGTGGAGATCCCATCTTGGAGCCTGTTCCGGAGCTCCACCGGAGGGGGATCCATCACGGAGGCCTTCATCACCATCATCATCGCCCTCACCATGAGTTGTGAGTAGTTTACCACAGACTTCGGGTCCATAGCTAGTATCTAGATGGCTTCTTCTCTCTCTGGATCTCAATACAAAGTTCTCCTCGGTCTTCGAGGAGATCTATTCGATGTAATCTCCTTTTGCGGTGTGTTTGTCGAGATCCGATGAATTGTGAGTTTATGATCAAGGTTATCTATGAAAGATATTTGGTTCTTCTCTGAACTTTTTATGTGTGCTCAAAATAACATTGCAAGTCTCTTCGAATTATTGGTTTGGTTTGGCCTACTAGATCTATAGTTCTAGCAATGGGAGAAATGCTTGGCTTTGGGTTCAATCTTACGGTGTCCTTTCCCAGTGACAGCAGGGGCAGCAAGGCACATATTGTATTGTTGCCATCGAGGATAAAAAGATGGGGTTTACATCATATTGCTTGAGTTTATCCCTCTACATCATGTCATCTTGCTTAAGGCGTTACTCTGTACTTATGAACTCAATACACTAGATGCATGCTGGATAGAGGTCGATGTGTGGAGTAATAGTAGTAGATGCAGGCAGGAGTCGGTCTACTTTTCTCGGACGTGATGCCTATATACAATGATCATGCCTAGATAGTCTCATAATTATCTGCTTTTCTATCAATTGCTCAACAGTAATTTGTTTACCCGCCGTAGAATATCGCTATCATGAGAGAAGCCACTAGAGAAAACTATGGCCCTCGGGTCTATTCTCAACATATCAATCTACATCTACTTTACTTTTACGGCTTTTATTTTTTGTTTTATTAAACCAAAAATACCAAAAATATAAACTATCATCTCTATCAGATCTCACTTTCGTAAGTGACCGTAAAGGGATTGACAACCCCTTATCGCGTTGGCTGTGAAGTTCTTATTTGTTTGTGCAGGTGCGAGGGACTCGTGCGTGGTCTCCTACTGGATTGATACCTTGGTTCTCAAAAACTGAGGGAAATAATTACGCTACTGTGCTGCATCTCCCTTTCCTCTTCGAGGGAATACAACGCAAGCTCAAGATGTAGCAAGAAGAATTTCTGGCGCCGTTGCCGGGGAGTCTTACGCAAAAGTCATATACCAAGTACCTATCACAATCCCTTATCCTTCGCATTACATTTATTTGCCCCTCGTTTTCCTCTCCCCCACTTCACCCTTGCCGTTTTATTTGCCCTTCTTCCGCCATGTGTTTATCGTTCGCTTGCTTCTTGTTTGCTTGTGTGTGTTAGATTGCTTGCTTGTCACTATGGCTCAGAACTATACCAAATTATGTGACTTCTCCAATACCAACAACAATGATTTTATTAGCACTCCGATTGCTCCTATTACTGATGCTGAATCTTGTGAGATCAATGCTGCTTTGTTGAATCTTGTCATGAAAAATCAATTCTCCGACCTTCCTAGTGAAGATGCCGCTGCCCATCTAAACAACTTTGTTGATTTGTGTGATATGCAAAAGAAAAGGGATACGGATAACGATATTGTTAAATTGAAGTTATTTCCGTTTTCGCTTAGAGATCGTGCTAAAACTTGGTTTTCCTCTTTGCCTAGAAATAGTATTGATTTGTGGAATAAGTGCAAAGATGCTTTTATCTCTAAGTATTTCCCTCCTGCTAAGATTATCTCTCTTAGAAACGATATTATGAATTTTAAGCAACTAGATCATGAGCATGTTGCACAAGCTTGGGAGAGAATGAAATTGATGATACGTAATTGCCCTACACATGGTTTGAATCTATGGATGATTATTCAGAACTTTTATGCTGGCTTGAATTTTGCTTCTAGAAATCTTCTAGATTCGGCCACCGCAGGCACTTTTATGGAAACTACCTTAGGAGAAGCTACCAAACTCCTAGATAATATTATGGTTAATTATTCTCAATGGCACACCGAAAGATCTACTAGTAAAAAGTGCATGCTATCGAAGAAATTAGTGTTTTGAGTGGAAAGATGGATGAACTTATGAAATTGTTTGCTGCTAAGAGTGCTTCTTCTGATCCTAATGATATGCCTTTGTCCACTTTGATTGAGAATAACAATGAATCTTTGGATGTGAATTTTGTTGGTAGGAATAATTTTGGTAACAATGCTTATAGAGGTAATTTTAATCCTAGGCCTTTTCCTAGTAATTCCTCTAATATTTTGGTAATTCCTACAACAACTCTTATGGAAATATGCCTTCTGAATTTGAAACTAGTGTTAAGGAGTTTATGATCTCGCAAAAGAATTTCAATGCTTTGCTTGAAGAGAAATTGCTTAAGGTTGATGAATTGGCTAGAAGTGTGGATAGAATTACTCTTGATGTTGATTCTTTGAAACTTAGATCTATCCCACCTAAGCATGATATCAATGAGTCTCTCAAAGCCATGAGAATGTCCATTGATGAATGCAAAGAAAGAACCGCTAGGATGAGTGCTAAAAGAGAAGATTATATTAAATCGTGTTCTTCTAGTTATCATGAAAATAAAGATGAAGATTTGAAAGTTATTTATGTGTCTCCTATTAGATCCTTGTTTTCTAGTATAAATTTTGATGAAAAAATGATTGGAGATGATTCTGCTTTAAAGTGTCCCAATGATTCGGAGTTTTTAGATCTCGATGCTAAAATTGCTAAAAGTGGGAGTGAAGAGATTAAAATTTTGCATAGTGATGAACCCACTACTTTGGATTTCAAGGGATTCAATTATGACAATTGCTCTTTGATTGATTGTATTTCCTTGTTGCAATCCATGCTAAATTCTTCACATGCTTATAGTCAAAATAAAGCTTTTACTAAACACATAGTTGATGCTTTGATGCAATCTTATGAAGAAAAACTTGAGTTGGAAGTTTCTATCCCTAGAAAGCTTTATGATGAATGGGAACCTACTATTAAAATAAAATTAAAATATCATGAATGCTATGCTTTGTGTGATTTGGGTGCTAGTGTCTCCACGATCCCAAAAACTTTGTGTGATTTGATAGGGTTCCATGAGCTTGATGATTGTTTTTTAAATTTGCATCTTGCGGATTCCACCATTAAGAAACCTATGGGCAGAATTAATGATGTTCTTATTGTTGACAATAGGAATTATGTGCCCATATATTTCATTGTTCTTGATATAGATTGCAATCCTTCATGTCCTATTATTCTTGGTAGACCTTTCCTTAGAACGATTGGTGCAATTATTGATATGAAGGAAGGAAATATTAGATTCCAATTTCCGTTAAGGAAAGGCATGTAACACTTTCCTAGAAAGAAAATCAAATTACCATATGAATCTATCATGAGAGCCACTTATGGATTGCCTTCCAAAGATGGCAATACCTGGATTTATCTTGTATCGTGCCTAACTAGGGGCGTAAAACGATAGCGCTTGTTGGGAGGCAACCCAAATTTATGTTTTTTTTGTTTTGCTGCTGTTAGGGAATAAATATTGCACCTAGCCTCTACTTATATGTGGTTTCATGTTTTGCTTAGTGTTTGTGCCAAGTAGAACCTTTGGGAAGATTTGTGTGAAGTTTATATGATCTTGTTGTGAAAAACAGAATCGTTAGCGCTCGCTAAAGTAGTCTTCCGATTTTACTGGAGCGTGCTTTTTAGTTGAATCTTTTTGCAGATGATTGGCAGACAAATTGCGCAAATTTACCAATTCAGTTTGAATTTTTTGGAGTTCCAGAAGTAGGCGAAACCTGCAGATTACTACACACTGTTCTGTTTTTGACAGATTCTGTTTTTCGTGTGTTGTTTGCTTATTCCGATGCTTCTATGGGTAGTATTAGAGAATATGAACCATAGAGAAGTTGGAATACAGTAAGTTTAACACTAATATAAACAAATAATGAATTCATTTCTGCACCTTTAGTAGTGGTTTGCTTTCTTATACTAACGGAGCTCACGAGAATTTATGTCTAAGTTTTGTGTTGTGAAGTTTTCAAGTTTTGAGTATTGCTTTGATGGACTAGGGAACAAGGAGTAGCAAAGGCCTAAGCTTGGGGATGCCCATGGCACCCCAAGTAAATTCAAGATAATCAAAATCCTAAGTTTGGGGATACCTCGGGAAGGCATCCCTTCTTTTGTCTTCATCCATCGGTAACTATACTTGGAGCTATATTTTTATTCGCAATATGTTATGTGTTTTGCTTGGAGCGTCTTGTATAATTTGAACATTCATGCCACAATTAAGAGAATTACATTTGAAAACTATATTGGTTAGCATTCCACATAAAAAATTCTTTCTTTATCATTTACCTACTCGAGGACGAGCAGTAATTAAGCCTAGGGATGCTTGATACGTCTCCAACGTATCTATAATTTTTTATTGTTCCATGCTATTATTTATGAAGGCTTGGATGTTTAATGGGCTTTATCATTCACTTTTATATCATTTTTGGGACTAACCTACTAACCCAAAGGCCCAGTCCAGATTGCTGTTTTTTGCCTGTTTCAGGGTTTTTTAGAAAAAGAATATCAAACGGAGTCCAAATGGAATGAAACCTTCGCGAGAGATATTTATGGAGAAAATCACGCACGCGGAGCTTGAGAACCACGCCAGGGGACAGAGGGCTGGCCCACGAGGGTGGGGGGCGCGCCCCCCTTCCCAGGGCGCGCCCCCTGCCTCGTGGCCCCCTCGAGCGTCCCCCGATGCCCTCCTTCTTCCTATATAAGTCTACGTACCCCAGAAACTCCGTGAACGGAGAGAAAACCCTAATTCCAGCACCGTACCATATGTTCCCGTGGAGATCCCATCTTGGAGCCTGTTCCGGAGCTCCACCGGAGGGGGATCTACCATGGAGCATTCATCATTATCATCATCGCCCTCACCATGAGTTGTGACTAGTTTACCACAGACCTTCGGGTCCATAGCTAGTATCTAGATGGCTTCTTCTCTCTCTCTCTGGATCTCAATACAAAGTTCTCCTCGGTCTTCGAGGAGATCTATTCTATGTAATCTCTTTTTGCGGTGTGTTTGTCGAGATCTGATGAATTGTGAGTTTATGAGCAAGGTTATCTATGAAAGATATTTGGTTCTTCTCAGAACTTTTTATGTGTGCTCATAATATCCTTGCAAGTCTCTTCGAAATATTGGTTTGGTTTGGCCTACTAGATCTATAGTTCTTGCGATGGGAGAAGTGCTTGGCTTTGGGTTCAATCTTGCGGTGTCATTTCCCAGTGACAGTAGGTGCAGCAAGGCACGTATTGTATTGTTGCCATCGAGGATAAAAAGATGGGGTTTATATCATATTTCTTGAGTTTATCCCTCTACATCATGTCAGCTTGCTGATACGTCCAAAACGTATTTATAATTTGTGCTTGCTCCATGCCTCTTTTGTGTGATATTGCTATGATATTTATGCACTTCCATACACTTTTGATCATATTTGGACTAACCTATTAACTCAGTGCACCCCAGTGCCAGTTTCTGTTTTCTGTTGTTTTTGTATTTCAGGTTTTCCCATTACGTAAATTGCGAGAAAAATTCTGGGAAAAATATATAAAAAATCAACGTTCCGGAAGCTTCCATGCGGCCAAAGTAGGGCCGGAGGGGGGCCACCAGGGCTCCAGGCGGCCAGAGGGCGCGCCCCCTCCTGGCCGCGCCGCCAGGGCGCCTGGGCCCCCCTGGCCTCTTCTGACACCCCCCTTTGGCATATATTTACACCGCGTCCCGAAACCCTCAAGGACGGAACACTTTTTCGCGATCTCATCTCTGTTCTGCCGCCGCCGCGCTTCCAAGATCGGGAGCACCAGGAGAACTCTTCCCGGCACCCTGCCGGAGGGGAGAACCAGCATCGGGAGCCTCTCCTCCACCATGGACGCCTCCCGGATGAGTTGTGAGTAGTCTCCCTTGGACCATGGGTCCATGACCAGTAGCTATGTGATGTTCTCCTCCCCTCTTTGTTCTTCACCGATTAGACCTCGTGAGCTGCCTTACATGATCGAGGCACATATGTAATCCTTATGCTGTTGCTATGCTGAGTTTGCTGGGATCCGATGGATTATGAGATTATGTTCAGATTATGTGTGAGTAATATATTTGATTTACCTGTTTTATATTTATGTTCTTGAGTAATTCTTGCATGTTCTCCGTTGTTGTTTATTGCTTTGGCCAAGTAGTAGGTAGTAACTCCAAGAGGGAACGTTATGCTTGATTGTGGGTTCATGCCCCTCGATGACTAGCTTGAGTGACAGAAACATGAGTCTAGGGGATGTGATGTTGCCACAAGGGGGAAAACAACGGTGCTTGTACTTGCGGGTGCAAGGATTGTTTACTTTACGCAAAGTTCTTTTAATGCAGTTGTCTGTTGCTTTGAGTTTACACTATGGGTGGGACTCGCAACTTAATACCAGCGAGATGTTCTGGATAGATATCTCAAGGTGGATGATTAGTAGTAGATGCAGATGGATTTCGGTCTACTTGCCTTGGCGTACCTCCCATGCTTTTGAGCCTCTACCTTTCTTTGCAGCATAGTTAGCATTGGTTTGCGCACATAATCATGTCAATTGCCCAGCTGTAATTCGTTTACCTCGCTTAGCTGTTTTATCGTCTTTTGGGAGAGAGACATCACTAGTGAACGTCATGGGACCCCGGTCCATATTACCATCACTGATCATATCCGTTATTTACTTTCAGTTCTTACTTACTAGTTGCAGTAATACCTATCACTATTATCTCTTGCGTTTGATCCTTTGTAAACGACAAGGCCGGAGGGATTGACAACCTCTCTGTACTCATTGGGAGCAAAGTTATTTGTATTTGTGTGCAGGTCCGGTAAATCGCTAGTTGCGCCGCTAGCAGTTGACACCTTCTTGTTGAACCTCGGAGTCTTAGGGGATTCGATCCTTGGTATCTTTGCCAAGGGAAAACTACCGCTACATTGCATCTCAAACCTTCCACTTGGGGTAACCAACGAGGAGCGAGAAGCCATCAAGCAAAGTTTTCTGGCGCCGTCGCCGGGGACTCCACTCTTCAAGATAGGGGAGTTGCACGCTATCTTTTACCTTTGCTTTTTAGTCTTGTTAGTTTACCTTTCAGTTTTTGCTTTAGTGTCTTCTATCAAAAATCACAAAAATAGTTATCTTGCTTGCTTGCTGCTATGGGTTCCACCGAGAACACCAAGTTGTGTGACTTCACTAGTCATAACAACGATGACTTTATCTGCACGCCTATTACTACACGTGCCACTTCAGCACCTTCTTATGAAATTAAACCTGCTTTACTGAACCTAGTTATGAAAGATCAATTCTCCGGTGCTGGAGATGATGCTGCTTTACACTTAAACAATTTTTTTGAACTCTGTGATATGCAAAAGTACCAAGAAATAGATGGTAATATTGTTAAGCTTAAGCTTTTTCCTTTCTCCTTGAGAGGAGGAGCTAAAATTTGGTTTCAATCTTTGCCTAGAAATAGCATAGATTCTTGGGACAAGTGCAAGGATGCCTTTATTGGAAAGTACTATCCACCTGCTAAAATTATCCAACTAAGGAGTAACATAATGAATTTCAAACAATTGGATAATGAACACGTTGCCCAATCTTGGGAACGCATGAAATCTCTTGTCAAGAACTGCCCTACTCATGGTTTGACTACTTGGATGGTTATCCAAACTTTTTATGCAGGCTTGAACTTTACCTCGCGGAACTTGTTAGATTCGGCCGCGGGAGGAACCTTTATGTCAACTACACTTGGTGCTTCCACGAAGCTTCTCGATGAGATGATGACCAATTATTCCCAATGGCACACCGAACGCGCTCCAACAAGTAGGAAGGTAAACTCTGTCGAGGAGATTTCCTCCCTAAATGAAAAAGTTGACTTGATCATGTCTCTACTTTCCAAGCAATCTTCTGTTGATCCTTGTGATGTTCCTTTAAATTCTTTGATTGCTCAAGAACAAGTAGATGTGAACTTTATCTCTAGAAACAATTTCAATAACAATGCTTATAGGAGTAATTTTGGTAGCAATCCTAGACCGTTCCCCTCTAATTCCTATGGGAACAACAATGCTTATCCTAGCACCAAGAACTCCACTTCTGAACTAGAGATTATGCTTAAAGATTTCATCACTACCCAAAAAGCCTTCAATAAGAGTGTAGAAGAAAAACTAGCCAAACTAGATGATCTCTCTTCGAAGGTAGACAATTTAGCCCATGAGGTAGAGTTGCTTAAAATTAGAACTTCCCCTCTTGAGGAGAGGAAGACCACTCCTATGAATGATATTCAAGTGCAAATTAATGAAAACATTAGGATGTTGGCTAAACTTAAAGAGAGATGGGCTAGAGAAAAGGAGGAAGAAGATAGAATTAAGAACCTTCCTACCCACCAAACTATTGCTACTATCCAAGTTGTTGAGGATATCCAAACTCTTAGCACCCAATGCACTCCTGGTCCCATTGGACCTATTAATGGTGATGCTATGACCATAGAAACTACCAAACAAGTGAGCCTAAAGGACACCACTACCACTTTACTTGATAGTAGTGACCTTGATTTTGATAATTGCACCCTTACCGAAGTTATTGATTTCCTTCACAAGATGTCTAGAGATCCCCGCACTAGCACACTCAATCTTGCCTTCACAGAGCATATCACTAATGCTCTCATCAAAGCTAGGGAGGAGAAGCTTAGGGTAGAAGCCTCCATACCTAGAAAGCTAGAAGATGGTTGGGATCCTATGATTAAAATTAAGTTGAATAACTTCTCTTGCTATGCTTTATGTGATGTTGGAGCTAGTACCTCCGTTATGCCCAAAAGAATATATGATATGCTTAAATTGAAACCTTTTGATTCTTGTTCTTTTGGTGTTCGTCTTGTTGATTCTTCCATAAAGAAACCCTTGGGGAGGATCGACGATGTTCTTATCATTGTCAATGACAATTATGTTCCCGTTGATTTTACTATTATGGATATTGAATGTGAACCTTCTTGTCCAATTATTATGGGACGTCCTTTTCTTCGCACCGTTGGTGCCATCATTGACATGAAAGAGGGGAATATAAAATTCCAATTTCCTCTCAAGAAAGGGATGGAACACTTCCCTAGAAAGAAGATTAAGTTACCTTTCGAGTCCGTTGTACGGGCTAGCTATTCTTTTACTCTTGATAAAACTTGATCTCTTTGCATTATGCCTAGCTTAAAGGCATAAAAGAAAGCGCTTTTGGGAGGCAGCCCACAATGAATAAAATTTTATTTTGCTTTTGTTGTGTCTTGATGTTGTTACTACAGTAGCATCATCATTGTATCTTTACTTTTCAGCTTTGTGCCAAGTGTAGCCTCTGATTGCAAGAAAGTTCAAAAGTTGTGACGTGCTGTCCAGGAAACAGATTCTGTCCTTGGACAGAAAAATTCGTATAAAATCACCAGATCATCTTTTTGGTCTGAATTTTTTTGACAGCGTGATCTATACAATTGGCTTTCGGGCGTCTGTTCTGATTTTTTTGATTTAAGTTGCAGAAGTGCCCCGAAAAAATTATTTACTACCTGCTGGTTTGTTTTTCACAGATTCTGTCCTGTTTTGCCTTTCCTTCGTTTTGTGAACCTTGAGCTTGCTTTTTCTTTGCAAAAACCTTTTGGCAATCTTGAGAAACAGTAGACCTTCAAGAATATCCTTATTTCCAGCAAGGAAAAATTATTTTATTATGGGTACTAACCTCGCTAATCAGATTATGATGAGTTATGTATGAAGGGAGTTTTCAAGTGTGCGAGGGAAGATGATAAAAAGATTCAGGAGTGTCAAACGCTCAAGCTTGGGGATGCCCCCGTGCACCCCCAAGAAATATTCAAGAAGACTCAAGCATCTAAGCTTGGGGATGCCCCCGTGCATCCCCTTCTCCATCAACAATTATCAGTTCGTCTTTCGTTCCACTATATTTTTATCACTCCATGTGTTATGTGCTACGCTTGGAGCGTCTTGCTTTTAGTTTCCTTTTTAGTTTTCTTTAGCTTTGCTTGCTGTTCATAACGAGTTGGAACTCAGCTTTCTTTGTGTGGGAGAGAAACACGCTCCACTTCAACCTAGAACATAACATGGGATTTTCATGTCTATCTTTGTTGTGTATGTTCTTTGTCTTTCAATAGCTACTATCATGTTCAGCTCTTAGTTTTCATGCTTTATTTTTTGAAGAGCTTTTGTTTAGTTGGTCGCTGGAACTCTCTTGAGTTATCATGCTTATCTTGTTAAGAGAGTTGGCTTCTGTTGCACTGGTTGATATGTCTATGATAAAAATGCTATGTGCATAATGGTGCTTAGTAGTTCATGTTTTCTTATGGTTAGTCTCAAATAGCTGGGGGGTTCTTAATGTGTTATTGAAGTACCAACATGATTTGTTTGTCTATGATGTGGTATGGTTTAGTGGTATCTTCCTCCAAGAATTTATTTTGATTGACTTGGCATATGCTCACGCATATTTAAGACTGTAAAGAAAGTCTATCAAGCCTTGATGATCTTTAATTTCTGAGTAGCGATATAACTTCCATGCCTGATTCAATGTTGCTTTGTCGCTCTGCATGATTATGACCGTCATTGCTCTTTTAGTTGGTCGCTCCCAGTCTTTTGCTAACCTTCGCCTGTACTAAGCGAACTGACTGCTAGTGCATCCAAAATCCTTTAAACCAGTTATGCCATATGAGTCCACCATACCTTCCTATACATGGTATTTACCTGCCATTCCTAACGAAGACTTTCATGTACCATCTCGAAATTATTCAAAAAAGGCATTTCTATTTTGTGCCTCTGTTTTAGCTCATGAGGAAGTAGTAGTTAATTCATGATCTTTTTAAGTTGGACAAGCTTCACCCCGGGATTGCATGTCTAATGTGCAAACCCCTAATATGAGAAGGAACTGGCATAGAGTGCGCCCGGCTCATTAAAAAAATATACAACAAACAAACCCTCCTTCACGCTTTGTTCATGAGAAATCAGAAAACTTTGGCAGTGATAAACAAAGGAGATTAAGAGGATGTGATCGTCCTCATGCGGGAGCCGTTCCTCGAAACTTGTCCAGCTCAAAAAGTAATTGAGTTATCTACTAGCATTCGTTGACGAAATATGCATATTCTAAAAAATAATTTTTACCTCTGTTTTTAAAAACCAAGAGCTCTGGTACATGTTTAGTTTTTGTTTCCAACCACAGGTTTTCAACTTTGCCAACAAAAGCCATGGTTCGAGAGTCTCCACCTTCTTTCTTTAAAGCACCAACTATTGAGAGCATGATTGTCATTCTGAGTGTAATGTGCATTGTCACAAAGTACCATTGTCTTCTGCATGACTATGATATCGTTTATTCTGAAATCATTGTATCTAGTAGTCACTTAAACTTTGGAGGTGCCCCTGCATTTATGTTTTGCTTCACTAAAGGGGGCAAGCGAGATATCACTTTGTCATGCTTGCACACCATGCTCACTACAAATCTATTGAGTGTTTCAGTATCATATTGTAAAACTTTCAGTTCTTTGTGATATTCTCATGAGGCAACTTAATTACTACAGATTCACTGTCTCAGTAAGCATTTGTCATGTGACTGTGAAAAGTTCTTATATGGTTAA
This sequence comes from Secale cereale, assembly GCA_902687465.1. NCBI lineage: Eukaryota > Viridiplantae > Streptophyta > Magnoliopsida > Poales > Poaceae > Secale > Secale cereale. The sequence continues at coordinate 66,143,464 of LR738714.1, read as the reverse complement.
TAGCATGTCACCACAGAAATTATGCTTGTTATCATTTACCTACTCGAGGACGAGCAGGAATTAAGCTTAGGGATGTTGATACGTCCAAAACGTATCTATAATTTCTGCTTGCTCCATGCCTCTTTTGTGTGATATTGCTATGATATTTATGCACTTCCATACACTTTTGATCATATTTGGACTAACCTATTAACTCAGTGCACCCTAGTGCCAGTTTCTGTTTTCTGCTGTTTTTGTATTTCAGGTTTTCCCATTACGTAAATTGCCAGAAAAATTCCGGGAAAATTATATAAAAAATCAGCGTTCCGGAAGCTTCCATGCGGCCAAAGTAGGGCCGGAGGGGGGGCACCAGGGCTCCAGGCGGCCAGAGGGCGCGCCCCCCTCCTGGCCGCGCCGCCAGGGCGCCTGGGCCCCCCTGGCCTCTTCTGACGCCCCCCTTTGGCATATATTTACACCGCGTCCCAAAACCCTCGAGGACGGAACCCTTTTTCGCGATCTCATCTCTGTTCCGCCGCCGCCGCGCTTCCAAGATCGGGAGCACCAGGAGAACTCTTCCCGGCACCCTGCCGGAGGGGAGAACCACCACCGGGAGCCTCTCCTCCACCATGGATGCCTCCCGGATGAGTTGTGAGTAGTCTCCCTTGGACCATGGGTCCATGACCAGTAGCTATGTGATGTTCTCCTCCCCTCTTTGTTCTTCACCGATTAGACCTCGTGAGCTACCCTACATGATCGAGGCACATATGTAATCCTTATGCTGTTGCTATGCTGAGTTTGCTGGGATCCGATGGATTATGAGATTATGTTCAGATTGTTCGTGAGTAATATATTTGATTTACCTCTTTTATATTTATGTTCTTGAGTAATTCTTGCATGTTCTCCGTTGCTGTTTATTGCTTTGGCCAAGTAGTAGGTAGTAACTCCAAGAGGGAACGTTATGCTTGATTGTGGGTTCATGCCCCTCGATAACTAGCTTGAGTGACAGAAACATGAGTCTAGGGGATGTGCTGTTGCCACAAGGGGGAAAACAACGGTGCTTGTACTTGCGGGTGCAAGGATTGTTTACTGTACGCAAAGTTCTTTTAATGCAGTTGTCTGTTGCTTTGAGTTTACACTATGGGTGGGACTCGCAACTTAATACCAGCGAGATGTTCTGGATAGATATCTCAAGGTGGATGATTAGTAGTAGATGCAGATGGATTTTGGTCTACTTGCCTTGGCGTACCGCCCATGCTTTTGAGCCTCTACCTTTCTTTGCAGCATAGTTAGCATTGGTTTGCGCACATAATCCTGTCAATTGCCCAGTTGTAATTCGTTTACCTCGCTTAGCTGTTTTATCGTCTTTTGGGAGAGAGACATCACTAGTGAACGTCATGGGACCCCGGTCCATATTACCATCACTGATCATATCCGTTATTTACTTTCAGTTCTTACTTACTAGTTGCAGTAATACCTATCACTATTATCTCTTGCGTTTGATCCTTTGTAAACGACAAGGCCGGAGGGATTGACAACCTCTCTGTACTCGTTGGGAGCAAAGTTATTTGTATTTTTGTGCACGTCCGGTCAATCGCTAGTTGCGCCGCTAGCAATTGACACCTTCTTGTTGAACCTCGGAGTCTCAGGGGATTCGATCCTTGGTATCTTTGCCAAGGGAAAACTACCGCTACACTGCATCTCAAACCTTCCACTTGGGGTAACCAACGAGGGGCGAGAAGCCATCACTTGCTTAAGGCGTTACTCTGTTCTTATGAACTCAATACACTAGATGCATGCTGGATAGCGGTCGATGTGTGGAGTAATAGTAGTAGATGCAGAATCGTTTCGGTCTACTTGTCTCGGACGTGATGCCTATATACAATGATCATGCCTAGATAGTCTCATAATTATTCGCTTTTCTATCAATTGCTCGACAGTAATTTGTTTACCCGCCGTAGAATATCGCTACCATGAGAGAAGCCACTAGAGAAAACTATGGCCCCCGGGTCTATTCTCAACATATCAATCTACATCTACTTTACTTTTCTTGCTTTTATTTGCTGTTCTTATAAACCAAAAATACCAAAAATATAAACTATCATCTCTATCAGATCTCACTTTCGTAAGTGACCGTAAAGGGATTGACAACCCCTTATCGCGTTGGCTGTGAAGTTCTTATTTGTTTATGCAGGTGCGAGGGACTCGCGCGTGGTCTCCTACTGGATTGATACCTTGGTTCTCAAAAACTGAGGGAAATACTTACGCTACTGTGCTGCATCTCCCTTTCCTCTTCGAGGGAATACAACGCAAGCTCAAGAGGTAGCAGTCCTGTTCATGCAGCCCTCCACGGGGTCCTATTCATGCAGCCCCAACCGGCTCGATCGAACGGGGTCCTGTTCATGCGGAGGCAACACCATGGGTCTTGTTCAGCCACCCCCACCGGGAACTGTTCATCCAAAGCCCCCAGCAACACTCACTATTCATGCAAAGGCAGCATCGACCGGCTTCAGTTAGCAGCAGTAGCGAAGGAATCGCTCGATCGGGTTCAGTTAACAGCCATCGATTGATCACTCGGGTTCAGTAACGCGTAGCCTGCAGTGCAATCGCTCGGGTTCAGTTAGAGCCCAACGCCTCGCTCGGGTTCAGTTAGAGCCCAATGCCTCGCACCCACGCTCGTGCGTGTACGAGAGAAACGCGCATCGCTCGGCCCCGACCACCCACCGTAACCGGGAACACCCCGATATTTTCCTCTCCCTGGCTTCTACCATGGTTTTTTCTATCATGGACGGCCCAAAGAATGTCATGCAGCTGCGTCTCCGGCCCGCCCAGGATGAAAAGCCCATTTTCTGTCATGATTTTTTGTCATAGAAGTAGGACCCCACCACATCTATGATGATACCGTGTTTTGTCATAATTATTGTCATAGAAGTGTCATAAGTATGACAGAAAAAAGTTTTGTTCGGCCCAAAATGTCACGGATGTGTCTTTTTTTGTAGTGGAGGCTGCTGCGACAGTGGAGTGGGGCAGGGCCATGGCAGCGCGAGGCTCGCGTGCTCGCGCGGCTGCCCTGGGCAGCGCGCGGTGAGAGGCTCTGCGGAGGCGGGATGTGCGTGGACGACGCCTCTGCTGGGTGGCTGCCTTGGGGGCTCATGACTCTGCGGTGGCACGAGATCCGCGCGGTAAGAGGCGTCGAGAGGTTGCGGTGGGTTCGTTCGGCGCGTGGAGGTTAGGCGTCAGGGCTGTGAGGGACTCGTAGTGGTCGGACCCGATATGGGTTCCAGCGAGCCTGTGGCTTATTTCTCGCCGCCTGGCGGTGTCTGGATGCTGGATGCGGTACCGGTGGTGCCGGCGGAGTTTGGTAACTTCCTCCCTTTGAGCGTGTTCACGCCGGCTGATGGAGCTGGGGCGATGTCAATCATGTTGGTGCATGACGAGTCTCGAGCAAACTAGATCCAACACGGACGTCTGGTCCTTGTGCGCCGCGGTGCGGGCCCGTTAGTTTTTGGCTTGGTTTTCGCGCAGTTCTGGCGTGCGGTGGCGCCGGTTGGTCTTTTTTGGTTCTGCATCTATTGTCCTGTTGCGCTGCGGTGCGATCTCTCGCCCAGATCTGCGCATGGAGGCAGATGATGGCCATAACCGACTTGGTTCGCCCAGGTTCTACGTGCGATGGTGCGGACCGGTCAAGGTGGCATGAGCTCGTTGGGTTTTTGCGTGCGGTGGTAACAATCTTCGTGTTTGGCAGTGTGTGCTTAGTCTTGCTCTGCCTAGTGGCGCTTGCTTGGTCTCAGATCTTGGATGGCTGGTAGAAGACTCGGCTCCGGATGACAATCCTGCATTGACTCTGTCAATGCCAACAGTAACGACATCTAAGGATGTCGTCTTCTTCCTTGGAGGTATCATTGTGGAGCTCGTAGCTCTTCCTACCCCATGGCTGAGGACTTCGGGTGAAAACCTAAGATCTGGCTTCGTTAGATCGGGTGACGGTGATGTCCTCGATATCACTTCCTCCCCGGGGGCGTCATCTTGGTGACCTCAACGATGGATTCCGATGGTGTGCATGGTTGCTAGAGGAGCTTGGGTTTGTGGTGGTGCTGGCAGGATCCTTTTTCTTTCTTTTCTTTTTGCACTAGCCTTTTTGTTGTGCTTTCCTCCTTTGGAAGGGCTCTTGTAACACCTTCTTGTCATCAATGAATTTGGTAAGCCAACTACCAACATTCAAAAAAAACATTGCAAATTGCTACTTGACATGCTACCTTTTCTTACCGAGAACTGTAACATCCCAAAATTCTAAATTTTGGAATGTTATATTAAATAAATAGGTTTGTTTGTTTGATTGATTGTGGTGTGGTTGCTTGTGTGAAATTGGACGAAATTTCAAACTTTTGAGAGTTGAATGAGAGGGAATGAAATGACTTTCCCAAACTTTCACCTTGCATTTATGATCTCCGTAAATTCAAAATCAATTCATTACAAAACCCTAGAGTGAAGATGATATGACTTCTTACATTTAAATAAATGAAAAGGGTTTAGAAAAGATTTGAATTCCATTTGAAAATATTTCAAATTCAGAAACTTTATGCAACTCAATGATTTTCATGAGAGAAGATAAAATGACTTCTTCAATTATAAGAAATATGAGTTGGAAGTTTAAAAGAAACAAATTGAAAGTCCTTTGAAGTATCTTTGAAATTCATTTTCAAATTTGAGTTATTTGGTTTTTATTCAAATTATTTTTCTCCAAAAATAAAATATATGGAAAATAGGGTAAAATGATTCCCTACAATAGAAAATTGGAGAGAAATGAGTTTAAAATAATTTTGGTATTTTAAAAATATTTTATTTTATTTTTAAATAAACCAGAAGCACTGTTTGCTTTATTTAAATTTCTGTGGATTTTATTTGACTATAGAAAAATGTTCATGTTGTAGAAAATATTTTCTGAAAATTTTGATATATAATACACCTATATTATAACTTTATTTTATTCGGTTTTTCTTTTTAAATTTGTCTGTTTATTAAAAAAATCTGGGCTGGCCCAGCTCCCTGCCAGGCCACGGCCCAGCGCCCGCGCCGCCTTCCCTGGCCTCCCAAGCTGACTCCCGCCGCCGCACGCCTTGCCGGCCGTCCGTGGCCAGGCCGGACTCCCCCGCCGCCTAGCCCCTTTCCCACGCCACCTCGCCCCTCCCCTCCTTAAATACCACCGCCCCGCCCTCTCTTCCCTCGCCTCACCAACCGCCGCCGCCGCTGTCCCTCGCGCCGCCGACCGCGCCAGCGCAGCCGCCGTCGCCGAGCCGAGCCGCCGCCGTTGCCAGCCGCACCGCTACCTCGCCACTCCGCGTCATCCACCATCGCCCCTCGCCTGACGCCCGACACAGCCGCCCGGCCTCGCCGGAGTTGCCTGCCGTCGCCGGAGCCAACTGCCGCCCGAACCGCCCCGGTCCGCCCGATCTGATCCGCCCCGACCCAATCCGCCCGGTCCGGTATAAACCGCCCTACCGAACCGCTCGATTTTTCTGTTTTTTTATTAGTTTAGGTTTTCCTTTTACAACCAGATTCGTGTTTTTTATTTTGTTTTAGTTATTTAATGAAAATTTACTGTTTAGGACTAGTTAGCGAGCGTTCGCTCGTTGGTTTTTTTCTTTTTCTGTTAGTTTACGTCAGGCACTCATACGTTAATAAAAGTTTTACAGTTTAGTCCCTAATCTTCAAACAATCATAATTTTTTGCTGTTTGTCCAATTTCAACCAAACCAACGCCAAATTCGTTTTCATGATCTCATCTATCCATAGAACCAAACTAAAAAATTATTTTTGAAAGTTTTAAATTTGAATTCAAACAGTTTTGAATTTAAACTTCTTTTTGTCATAACTTGAGTTTTATAACTCCGATTTAGTTGATACTTTTTGCAAATCAAAGCTCTTGACCTAAACTTTATGATAAGGCCAAATCCATTTAATTTTGGTACTGTTAAGAATTGTTTTCTGTTCAGAGAACTATTTGCCTGTTTCCGAAGTTTTTCGATATATTTTCTGTGATTCTTTTGTATGATTGCTTATGTGTGGTTACTATTGCTTGCTTACGATAGATTGATCAGAGTGTGACGAGTAGATCTATCATGAGTTATGAGTGCGAAGAATCTTCGTCAACAGTACAAGGTAAGTTCACACTTTGATCATACTCTTCAATACCCAGCTTTACTTGCATTAGTTATACCCTCAAAGATTTGCATGAGTAGGACTTGGATACATGCGAGATTGCTTTGTAGTTCATGAGTTAGGAACCTATGACTTGAGATCAACCTCGGAATATACGCTTTGTTACTTATTGCCTAGCCATGCTCGTAGACGTGGATTGGTATGTGAGATTCATGAAAGTTGTGAGAGTAATAATAATTAAGGGAAAGTTTAAGGTGGCAACATTAACACACATCTGGGTGGAATGGTTGGGGCACCCTGGAGAAACTAGTGGCTTGCCCAAGCACCTGGAGAAACCAGTGTTTGCCCTAGGGGATCCCAGAGGACCCGTGTATCACCCTATGGAATGCCACCTAGGCTGAAAGCGATCATATGATACTTCATGCCGAGAAACTTCTGTGTGCAGCCAGAAGCCATTATGGGCTCTGGCATAATTGAGTAAGTTGTGGGAAACCTTTCCATGATGGGCTAGCAGATGTAGGGGGATTGTAGGTGTACCGACCTATCTATCGATTAAGGGGACCTCTTCGGAAAATCTGTGTCTCGATCATCCGGTTCTCAAACATCTTGCAGTGCAAGGAATTCAAGGGAGGAGATCGAGTCTTGTGGCAGAAAAGTGCCCAAACCTCTGCAGAGTGTACAAACTAATCATGATCAGCCGTGTCCCCGGTTATGGACAATTTTGAGTATCTAGAAGTGGATTATTTGTTGATCTAATCACTCTATTAATTAACTTGTTGGGTTACTAATGACATTGCGGATTTGGAATTGAGATGGAGGAACCACTCTCAATATTGTTCAACTGAGTAGTGAAATAAAAAGTTATTCCTTTGTTGTAGGAAAAAACTAGCTTTATGCAAAATTAACCTTACAGCCTCCACCAGCCAAATATGCATGTAGTGATAGATATTGTTCATCATTATTCTATGGTGTAAATTTGCGAGTACATTCAACGTCCTGACCTACACGGCTGCAACGTCTCATGTTGCGGGAATTATCCGACGAGTAAGTGGTACGTTAGGGTTGCGATGTCTACACTCAACTTTGCCGTTGGTGTTGATGGCACTCCACAATCTTGTTGTTACTTCTACTATGTTGATTGAGGTAATAGTATTTATGTTACTTTATACATGTGATTTACCTCTGTTATAAATCCTCGAGTACTGTGTGTGTCAGCATACCGATCCAGGGATGACACTTAAGCACAAAGACTTCAATCCATTCGAGTTGGGTCGCTACAAGATGGTATCAGAGCACATGTTGACTGTAGGACGTGACCCTAGAAACTGGCAAGCCCATAGGAAAGGATTTCTCTAAAACTTTATTTTTTAAAAGATTCTTTACTCTCTCCTTTTTCGAGCTTTGTCAAATCTTCCCTTATACCTTAAATAGTTAGACAATACCCTTTTCCATTTTGACCACTTCAGAGTAAAAGAGGATTTTCACCATGCATTAGAAGTTTTGAAGCTACAACAGTGGATACTCCGAAGAGTTGAAGAGTTGACAACTTTGAACAGATATTGACCTTTAGAAGACCAAAACTCTGTTATTTACTTACGTTAGATGCGACGATTGTGAGCCGTCATTTGTTTGATGTTTTTCTGATGAGCACAAAATAAAACCCGTCTCATCAAAGCTATTGTTTGTATTGAGTGTATCTCTCTCCATCTCCTGAATCTCATCCCAAAACCCTTGGACCCAATAGAGGATGAATGAAGATATACTTGTATTCTCTGGACCGGTGACCCAGCCGGAGGCTGAGCTATGGATACAAAACATCGAGGATCACTTTAGGAAAAATTTGATTGCAAGGAAGTATGAGGTTCAATACGCTCTTCAGTACTTTACAAAAAGTGCTGCAACATGGTGGAAAATGCATCAAGCCACACAAGGATGTAATGGAGCAAAAAGTTGGGAGGAATTCAAGAAGACTCTGTTAAAATCCAGCCTCATCCGAAAGCGTGGTGACAACCCAAAGAAGAAACATTGTGCCTGTAGGAATTGTGGATAAATAGGACACACCCAGGAGGAGCACAAGGATGAATGCCCTTATTGTGAAGAAAGTCACCCAACTGATGAATGCCCAACTAGGCAGATTACTTGTTTCTTGTGTGGAGGGACTGCCCACTACCCTGCTCAGTGTCACATTTACCCCATGGTACAATGAACTATCCAGCAGAAGAAAGAAGCAATGAAAGAAGCCCTCATGGAAAATTTAAAAGAACCTATGTTGAAGGAAGATGTGGAGGGCACACACGAAGAAGACCCAATTAAACTTTGCACCAAGTCATGCTATTCATGTGGAGAAGAAGGACACATTTCCCAGCATTGTTCGAGGGAGTATCTAGTAGAATTTTCGACAGTGGAATTTGAGTATGACCCACAAGAAATAGAAGCCCTGATCTAAACGAAGAAGTCGGGGAAGAGAAAGAGCATGTGTCCCCAGAACAACCCAATTTCAGTGAAAAGGGACCTGAGTCACATCACCTGTTACAGGTGCAAGGATTTAGGTCATTACGCTAGCAACTGCCCCGCAAGGAAGCCAAGAACCCAGGAAACCAAGATAGTCACCATGAAGTCCTTAGATTTTTCTGATTTCATTTGTTTACGCTGCAAGGAAGTGGGGCATTTTGCCAGATAATGTTCAGACTCGAGGAAAGATTGAGCAGAGTACTTGAGATCTTGATATGGGAATAAAGCATGTAAATAAATGCGGAATACACTTTTATTACGATGTTGAGTTGAGTGTTGGAAAGGACATTGTAATAGTTCGTGAAGCAATAGAAGTTGATATGTTTGGAATCTCATATGAAATGTTATGAGTTGTTGGTTGATTGTGAGTGCCTCTCTTGCTATCTCACCCAGACTAAAACCTAGAACCCATGGACAAGCTGACCCCAAACCTTTCTCGGACAAACAACCACATTTCACCCAAGGAAATACATACATTACCCTGAGTACCCCTTCTATCTTATACCTACAGATGACAACCCTTTACGAGTCTTTCTCAAGGGCTCGGAAACAATCATGACCCTGACTAGCAATCATGATTACCCAAAGATCCTGGCGGACATGATGATGCATATTCACCTTGAAGGAGATGCAGTCTACAAGGGTTATCCTTTCCCGGAGAATGGAGTTGAACTTTGGTACGTGGAGGTACACCTCCACCGCGTGAAAGGAGTTTGCCCAAAAACTATGGGTCAATACTTTTTCATCTCTCGAGTACCACAAACAACATTCTTCGACTCTGTTCGTGAAGCTGCTATGGAGGCCATATGTCAGATTGGAGAAATACTTGAAGCAAGACTTCGTCACACTCAGGAATGCCCGAGTGGGGTGCATGCAGAGATGAAGCACATGGCCACTAGGATGAAGCAAAAGATCGATGATTTCAACAATCACATTGCACAATTCCAGTGGGACTGAAGCATCCTCAACAAGGACAAATGAATAAAGATGGAAGGAATGTTTGACCATACAAAACTGTGTGGATGGCAACATTTGTAGTGAAGCACCCTTGAAATTTGAGTGTTGAATAGTGGTTTAGGATGTAATAAAATATTTGATATGAGGAGAATATGAATTACGGATGAACAAGTGCATTTTCATTTTGGGGCGATACTTTTCTGTGTGAACACTGGACCAATGGAAAGGAAAATGTTGCTCCAAAGAGTGGAGTTTCCACAAAATAAGTTAGAGTTTATTCTTGATATGATGCTTACCCCAAGGGTATGAAGGAAGTAAGTACAATTGGATTTAAAGAGGGTGTAATGCTGGAGTGTGGAGTAATAGTGACTCCAAGGATGAGTTAAGGATATACAAGTTCTGAAGTGGACCCATAAGCCGAGGACCTAGAGGCTACGCAATCACAAGGAAACCACGAGGCTTGTTAGAAGTAATATGTTTCTGCTGTAATAAAGCAGGGCACCTTGCCAGAGATTGTCTTAGTGAGAAGGAGACTGGTGGTAAATACTTTAGTTGAGGCATGTAATGAAGCTACACGAGATTTGTAATGATTTGAGAAGCAGTAAAGTTAGCATCATAGGCATTGATTTGGATTTTATGAGTGGTTACTATATAGGCAATGCGTGCAATCATGATGCGTGGAATAAGATTTCGGAGAAACTAGTGTTTTTAATTTTAAGGGTGGTAGAACCCAACTCCGTTACTCGAATACAAGATGCTATTTAGGCCAGACTTGGGAATGAACCACTCATCGATGAGTCTGAGTAATTACATCTTGGTCTTGCTACCTCTTGAGCATGTGTTGGTTTTCCCTTGAAGAGGAAAGGGTGATGCAGCAAATTAGCGTAAGTATTTCCCTCAGTTTTTTAGAACCAAGGTATCAATCCAGTAGGAGACTACACGCAAATCCCTAGTACCTGCACAAACAATTAAGAACCTTGCAACCAACGCGATAAAGGGGTTGCCAATCCCTTCACGACCACTTGCCAAAGTGAGATCTGATAGAGATAATAAGATAAATATTTTTGGTATTTTTGTTGTATAGATTGAAAAGTAAATATTGCAAAATAAACTACGATAAAAATATCTAGTTGACAGGAGATTAATATGATGGAAAATATACTCGGGGCCATAGGTTTCTCTAGTGGCTTCTCTCAAGATAGCATATTTTACGGTGGGTGAACAAATTACTGTCAAGCAATTGATAGAAAAGCGCATAGTTATGAGAATATCTAGGCATGATCATGTATACAGGCATCACGTCCATGACAAGTAGACCGAAACGATTCTGCATGTACTACTATTACTCCACGCATCGACCGCTATCCGGCATGCATCTAGAGTATTAAGTTCATAAGAACAGAGTAACACATTAAGCAAGATGACATGATGTAGAGGGATAAACTCAAGCAATATGATATAAACCCCATATTTTTATCCTCGGTGGGCAACAATACAATACGTGCCTTGATGCCCTTGCTCTCACTCGGAAAGGACACCACAAGATTGAACCCAAAGCTAAGCACTTCTCCCATTGCAAGAAAGATCAATCTAGTAGGCCAAACCAAACTGATAATTCGAAGAGACTAGCAAAGATATTAAATCATGCATATAAGAATTCAGAGAAGAACCAAATATTGTTCATAGATAATCTTGATCATAAACCGACAATTCATCAGATCTCGACAAACACACTGCAAAAAGTATTACATCGAATAGATCTCCAAGAAGATCGAGGAGAACTTTGTATTGAGATACAAAGAGAGACAAGAAGCCATCTAGCTAATAACTATGGACCCGAAGGTCTGTGTTAGACTGCTCACACATCATCGGAGAGGCTATGGTGTTGATGTAGAAGCCCTCCGTGATCAATTCCCCCTCCGGCGGAGTGCCGGAAAAGGCCCCAAGATGGGATCTCACGGGTACAAAAGGTTGTGGTGGTGGAAATAGGGTTTCGTGGTGCTCTCGGATGTTTTTAGCGTATATGAGTATATATAGGCTGAAGAAGTACGTCGGTGGAGCTACGAGGGGCCCACGAGGGTGGGGGCGCCTACCCCCTGGGCGAGCCCTCCTGCCTCGTGGCCGCCTCGTGGCGTTTCAGACTTGTACTCCAAGTCTCATGGATTGCGTTTGTTCCAAAACTGGTCCGCGCGAAGGTTTCATTCCGTTTGGATTCCGTTTGATATTCCTTTTCTGCGAAATATTGAAATAGGCAAAAAACAGCAATTTGCACAGGGCCTTTGGTTAGTACGTTAGTCCCAAAAATAATATAAAAGTGCATATTAAAGCCCATTAAACATCCAAAACAGATAATATAATAGCATGGAACAATAAAAAATTATAGATACATTGGAGACGTATCAAGCATCCCCAAGCTTAATTCCTGCTCGTCCTCGAGTAGGTAAATGATAAAAACAGAATTTTTGATGCGGAATGCTACCTAACATAATTTTCAATGTATTTTTCTTTATTGTGGCATAAATGTTCAGATCCAAAAGATTCAAGACAAAAGTTTAATATTGACATAAGAATAATAATACTTCAAGCATACTAACAAAGCAATTATGTCTTCTCAAAATAACATGGCCAAAGAAAGTTCATCCCTACAAAATCATATAGTTTGGCTATGCTCCATGGATGTAGAAAACAAAACAATTGCTTTTGCGTGAGCCATGGATGTAGCACTATAGGTGGAATAGAGTGGTGGTTGTGAAGAAGACAAAAATGAGGAAGATGGTCTCACATCAACTAGGCGTATCAATGGGCTATGGAGATGCCCATCAATAGATATCAATGTGAGTGAGTAGGGATTGCCATGCAACAGATGCACTAGAGCTATAAATGTATGAAAGCTGAACAGAAGAAATTAAGTGGGTGTGCATCCAACTTGCTTACTCATGAAGACCTAGGGCATTTGAGGAAGCCCATCGTTGGAATATACAAGCCAAGTTCTATAATGAAAATTCACACTAATATATGAAAGTGACAAAACAAGAGACTCTCTATCATGAAGATCATGGTGCTACTTTGAAGCACGAGTGTGGAAAAAAGATAGTAGCATTGTCCCCTTTTTACCTTTTTTGTTTGGCCTTTCTTTTTTTATTTGGCCTTTTTTTTGAAACAATGCTCTAATAATGATGATCATCACACTTCTATTTTTCTACAACTCACAGATTACAACTCGATACTAGAACAAAATATGACCCAATATGAGTGCCTCCGGCGGTGTACCGGGATGGGCAATGAATCAAGAGTGACATGTGTGAAAAATTATGCATGGTGGCCTTGCCACAAATACGATGTCAACTACATGATCATGGAAGGCAATATGACAATGATGAAGCGTGTCATAATAAACAGAACAGTGGAAAGTTGCATGGCAATATATCTCGTAATGGCTGTGGAAATGCCATAATAGGTAGGTATGTGGCTGTTTTGAGGAAGATATATGGTGGGTTTATGGTACCGGCGAAAGTTGCGCGGTACTAGAGAGGCTAGCAATGGTGGAAGGGTGAGAGTCAGTATAATCCATGGACTCAACATTAGTCATAAAGAACTCACATACTTATTGCAAAAATCTACAAGTCATCAAAACAAAGTACTACACGCATGCTCCTAGGGGAAGGGTTGGTAGGAGTTAACCATCGCGCGATCCCGACCTCCACACAAAGGATGAAAATCAAAGAAATACCTCATGCTTCAAATTTGTCGCACAACGGTTACCATATGTGCATGCTACGGGACTTGCAAACCTCAACACAAGTATTTCTCAAATTCACAACTACTCTACTAGCATGACTGTAATATCACCATCCTCATATCTCAAAACGATCATCAAGTATCAAACTTCTCATAGTATTCAATGCACTTTATATGAAAGTTTTTATTATACCCATCTTGGATGCCTATCGTATTAGGACTAATTTTATAGACAAAGCAAATTACCATGCTGTTCTAAAGGACTCTCAAAATAATATAAGTGAAGCATGAGAGATCAATAATTTCTATAAAATAAAACCACCACCATGTTGGGGAACGTAATATTTCAAAAAAAATCCTACGATCATGCAAGATCTATCTAGGAGAATCATAGCAACGAGCGGGGAGAGTGTGTTTACGTACCCTCGTAGATCGAAAGCGGAAGCGTCTAGTGACGCGCGTAGCGTCTAGTGACGCGATTGCCGAACGTCTTCGCGATCCAACCGATCCAAGCAGCGAAGGTACGGCACCTCCGCGTTCAGCACACGTTCAGCTCGATGATGTCACACGAGCTCTTGATCCAGTTGAGCGTCATGGGAGAGTTTCGTCAGCACGACGGCGTGGTGACGGTGATGATGAAGCTACCGGCGCAGGGCTTCGCCTAAGCACTGCAACAATATGACATAGGTGTGTATCTGTGGAGAGGGGCACCACACACGGCTAAAATCAACTTGTGTGTCCATGGGGTGCCCCCTGGCCACGTATATAAAGGATGGAGGGAGGAGGAGACCGGCCCTCATAGGGCGCGCCAAAGTGTGGAGTCCTACTAGGACTCCCTAGTCCTAGTAGGATTCCACCTCCCAAATGGAATAGGTAAAGGGGAAGGGAGAAGGAGAAGGAAGGAAGGGGGTGCCCCCTTTCCGTAGTCCAATTCAGACCAGTCCATGGGGAAGGGGTGTGGCCACCCTTGAGGCCTTTCTCTCCTTTCCCGTATGGCCCATTAAGGACCAATACGAATTCCTGTAACTCTCCGGTACTGCGAAAAATACCCGAATCACTCGAAACCTTTCCGATGTCCGAATATAGCCTTCCAATATATCGATCTTTACGTCTCGACCATTTCAAGACTGTTCGTCATGTTTGTGATCTCATCCGAGACTCCGAACAAATGTCGGTCATCAAATCACATAACTCATAATATAAATCGTCATCGAACGTTAAGCGTGCGGACCCTGCGGGTTCGAGAACTATGTAGACATGACCGAGACACATCTCCGGTCAATAACCAATAGCGGAACCTGGATGCTCATATTGGCTCCTATATATTCTACGAAGATCTTTATCGGTCAAACCGCATAACAACATATGTTGTTCCCTTTGTCATCGATATGTTACTTTCCCGAGATTCGATCGTCGGTATCATCATACCTAGTTCAATCTCGTTACCGGCAAGTTTCTTTACTCGTTCCGTAATGCATCATCCCGCAACTAACTCATTAGTCACATTGCTTGCAAGGCTTATAGTGATGTGCATTACCGAGAGTGCCCAGAGATACCTCTCCGACAATCGGAGTGACAAATCCTAATCTCGATCTATGCCAACTGAACAAACACCATCGGAGACACCTGTAGAGCATCTTCATAATCACCCAGTTATGTTGTGACGTTTGATAGCACACAAAGTGTTCCTTCGGTATTCGGGAGTTGCATAATCGCATAGTCATACGAACATGTATAAGTCATGAAGAAAGCAATAGCAACATACTAAACGATCAAGTGCTAAGCTAATGGAATGGGCCAAGTCAATCGCATCATTCTCTAATGATGTGATCCCGTTCATCGAATGACAACTCATGTCTATGGCTAGGAAACTTAACCATCTTTGATTAACGAGCTAGTCAAGTAGAGGCATACTAGTGACACTGTGTTTGTCTATGTATTCACACATGTACTAAGTTTCCAGTTAATACAATTCTAGCATGAATAATAAATGTTTATCATGATATAAGGAAATAAATAATAACTTTATTATTGCCTCTAGGGCATATTTCCTTCAGTCTCCCACTTGCACTAGAGTCAATAATCTAGTTCACATCACCATGTGATTTAGCACCAATAGTTCACATCCTCATGTGATTTAACACTTTATAGTTCACATCGCCATGTGACCAATACCCAAAAGGTTTACTAGATTCAATAATCTAGTTCACATCACCATGTGATTAACACCAAAAGAGTACTATGGTGTGATCATGTTTTGCTTGTGAGAGAGGTTTAGTCAATGGGTCTGCCACATTCAGATCTGTATGTATTTTGCAAATTTCTATGTCTACAATGCTTTGCACGGAGTTACTCTAGCTAAATGCTCCCTCTTTCAATATGTATCCAGATCGGTGTCAAAGCTTGCATTGACGTAACTCTTTACGACGAACTCTTTATCACCTCCATAACCGAGAAATATTTCCTTAGTCCTCTAAGGATAATTTTGACCGTTGTCCAGTGATCTACTCCTAGATCAAAATTGTACTCCCTTGCCAAACTCAGGGCAGGGCATACAATAGGTCTGGTATACAGCATGGCATACTTTATAGAACCTATGGCTGAGGCATAGGGAATGACTTTCATTCTCTCTCTATCTTTTGCTATGGTTGGGCTTTGAGTCTTACTCAACTTCACACCTTGCAACACAGGCAAGAACTCTTTCTTTGACTGTTCCATTTTGGACTACTTCAAAAACTTGTCAAGGTATGTACTCATTGAAAAAACTTATCAAGCGTCTTGATCTATCTCTATAGATCTTGATGCTCAATATGTAAGTAGCTTCACCAAGGTCTTTCTTTGAAAAACTCCTTTCAAACACTCCTTTATGCTTTCCAGAAAATTCTACATCATTTCTGATCGACAATATGTCATTCACATATACTTATCAGAAAGGTTGTAGTGCTCCCACTCACTTTCTTGTAAATACAAGCTTCACCGCAGGTCTGTATAAAAATATATGCTTTGATCAACTTATCAAAGCGTATATTCCAACTCCGAGATGCTTGCACCAGTCCATAGATGGATCGCTGGAGCTTGCACATTTTGTTAGCACCTTTAGGATTGACAAAACCTTCTGGTTGCATCATATACAACTCTTCTTTAATAAATCCATTAAAGAACGTAGTTTGGTTATCCATTTGCCAGATTTCATAAAATGCGGCAATTGCTAACATGATTCGGACAGACTTAAGCATCGCTACGAGTGAGAAAATCTCATCGTAGTCAACACCTTGAACTTGTCAAAAACCTTTCACAACAAGTCGAGTTTTGTAGACAGTAACATTACCATCGGCGTTAGTCTTCCTCTTAAAGATCCATTTATTTTCAATGGCTTGTCGATCATCGTGCAAGTCAACCAAAGTCCACACTTTGTTCTCATACATGGATCCCATCTAAGATTTCATGGCGTCAAGCCATTTTGCGGAATCTGGGCTCATCATCGCTTCCTCATAGTTCGCAGGTTCATCATGGTGTAGTAACATGACTTTCAGTACCGGGTTACCGTACCACTCTGGTGCAGAACGTATTCTGGTTGACCTACGAGGTTCAATAGTAACTTGATCCGAAGTTTCATGATCATCATCATTAGCTTCCTCGCTGATTGGTGTAGGCATCACTGGAATTAGTTTATGTGATGTACTACTTTCCAATTCGGGAGAAGGTACAATTACCTCATCAAGTTCCACTTTCCTCCCACTCACTTCTTTCGAGAGAAACTCCTTCTCTAGAAAGTATCCATTTTTAGCAATGAATATCTTGCCTTTGGATATGATAGAAGGTGTACCCAACAATTTCCTTTGGGTATACTATGAAGACACATTTCTCCGATTTGGGTTCGAGCTTATCAGGTTGAAACTTTTTCACATAAGCATCGCTGCCCCAAACTTTAAGAAACGACAGCTTAGGTTTCTTGCCAAACCACGGTTCATACGGTGTCGTCTCAACGAATTTAGATGGTGCCCTATTTAACGTGAATGCAACTGTCTCTAATGCATAACCCCAAAACAATAGTGGTAAATCAGTAAGAGACATCATAGATCACACCATATCTAATAAAGTGCGGTTACGACGTTCAGACACACCATTACACTGTGGTGTTCCAGGTGGCGTGAGTTGTGAAACTATTTCACATTGTTTTCAATGAAGGCCAAACTCGTAACTTCAAATATTCACCTCCACGATCTGATCGTAGAAACTTTTATTTTCTTGCTACGATGATTTTCCACTTCACTCTAAAATTCTTTGAACTTTTCAAATGTTTCAGACTTATGTTTCATCAAGTAGATATATGCATATCTACTCAAATCATCTGTGAAGGTCAGAAAATAACGATACCCGCCGCGAGCCTCAACACTCATTGGACTGCATACAACAGTATGTATTATTTCCAATAAGTCAGTTGCTCGCTCCATTGTTTCGGAGAACGGATTCTTAGTCATCTTGCCCATGAGGCATGGTTCACAAGCATTAAATGATTCATAATCAAGTGATTCCAAAATCCCGTCGGCATGGAGTTTCTTCATGTGCCTTACACCAATATGACCTAAACGACAGTGCCACAAATAAGTTGCATTATCATTATTAACTTTGCATCGTTTGGCTTCAATATTATGAATATGTGTATCACTACGACCGAGATCCAACAAACTATTTTTATTGGGTGTATGACCATCAAAGGTTTTATTCATGTAAACAGAACAACAATTATTCTCTGACTTTAAATGAATAAATGTATTGCAATAAACATGATCAAATCATATTCATGCTCAACGCAAACACCAAACAACATTTATTTAGGTTCGACACTAATCCCGAATGTATAGGGAGTGTGCGATGATGATCATATCAATCTTGGAACCACTTCCAGCACACATCGTCACTTCACCCTTAACTAGTCTATGTTCATTCTGCAACTCCCGTTTTGAGTTACTACTCTTAGCAACTGAACCAGTATCAAATACCGAGGGGTTGCTATAAACACTAGTAAAGTACACATCAGTAACATGTATATCAAATATAGCTTTGTTGTCTTTGCAATCCTTCTTATCCACCAAGTTTCTAGGGTAGTTCCACTTCCAGTGACCATTTCCTTTGCAGTAGAAGCACACGGTTTCAGGCTTGGGTCTAGCTTTGTGTTTCTTCATGGGAGTAGCAACTTGCTTGCCATTCTTCTTTAAGTTCCATTTCTTTTCCTTTGCCCTTTTACTTGAAACTAGTGGTCTTGTCAACCATCAACACTTGATGCTTTTTCTTGATTTCAGCTTCGTCGATTTCAGCATCATGAAGAGCTCGGGAATTACTTTTGTCATGCCTTTCATATAATAGTTCATCACGAAGTTCTAGTAACTTGGAGATAGTGACTAGAGAACTTTGTCAATTACTATCTTATCTGGAAGATTAACTCCCACTTGATTCAAGCAATTGTAGTACCCAGACAATCTGAGCACATGCTCACTGGTTGAGCTATTCTCCTCCATCTTGTAGGCAAAGTACTGTCAGAGGTCTCATACCTCTTGATACGGGCATGAGTATGAAATACAAATTTCAACTCTTAGGAACATATTATATGCTCGGTGGCATTCAAAACATTTTTGAAGTCCAGGTTCTAAGTCGTAAAGCATGGTGCACTAAACTATCAAGTAGTCATCATACCAAGCTTTTGTCAAAACGTTCATAACGTCTGTATCTGCCCCTGCAATAGGTTTGTCACCTAGCGGTGCATCAAGGACAAAATTCTTCTGTGCAGCTATGAGGAAAATCCTTAGATCATGGAACAAGTCCGCATCATTGGTAATATCATCTTTCAACTTATATTTCTCTAGGAACAAATAAAAATAAACGGGGAGCTACATCGCGAGCTATTGATCTACAACATAGATATGCAAATACTACCAAGACTAAGTTCATGATAAATTAAAGTTCAATTAATCATATTACTAAAGAACTCCCACGTAGATAGACATCCCTCTAGTCATCTAAATGATAACGTGATCCAAATCAACTAAACCATGTCCGGTCATCACGTGAGATGGAGTAGTTTGCAATGGTGAACATCTTATGTTGATCATATCTACTATATGATTCACGCTCGACCTTTCGGTCTCTAGTGTTCCGAGGCCATGTCTGTACATGCTAGGCTCGTCAAGTTTAACCCGAGTATTCTGCATGTGCAAAACTATATTACACCCGTTGTATTTGAACGTAGAGCTTATCACACCCGACGTGGTGTCTCGGCACGACGAACTTTCGCAATGGTGCATACTCAGGGAGAACACTTGTACCTTGAAATTTTCCGTATGGGATCATCTTATAATGCTACCGCCGTACTAAGAAAAATAAGAAGCATAATAAGATAAACATCACATGAATCAAAATATGTGACATGATATGGCCATCATCATCTTGTGCTTTTGATCTCCATCTCCAAAGCATCGTCATGATCTCCATCGTCACTGGCTAGACACCATGATCTTCATCGTAGCGTTGTAGTCGTCTCGCCAACTATTGCTACTATTACTATCGCTAACACATAGTAATGAAGTAAAGCAATTACATGGCCTTTGCAATTCATACAATAAAGAGACAGCCATAAGGCTCCTGCCGGTTGCCGATAATTTACAAAACATGATCATCTCATACAATAATGTATAACTCATCATGTCTTGACCATATCACATCACAACATGCCCTGCAAAAACAAGTTAGACGTCCTCTACTTTGTTGTTGCAAGTTTTATGTGGCTGCTATGGGCTTAGCAGGAACAGTTCTTACCTACGCATACAAAAACCACAACGATTTTTCGTCAAGTGTGTTGTTTTAACCTTCACAAGGACCAGGCGTAGGCACACTCGATTCAACTAAAGTGAGAGAGTCAGACACCCACCGGTCACCTTTAAGCAACGAGTGCTCGTAACGGTGAATCCAGTCTCGCATAAGCGTACGCGTAATGTCGGGCCGGGCCGCTTCATCTCACAATACCACTGAATCAAAGTATGACATGCTGGTAAGCAGTATGACTATTATCATCCACAACTCATTGTGTTCTACTCGTGCATATCATCTACGCATAGACCTGGCTCATGATGCCACTGTTGGGGAACGTAGTATTTAAAAAAAATCCTACGATCACGCAAGATCTATCTAGGAGAAGCATAGCAACGAGCAGGGAGAGTGTGTCTATGTACCCTCATAGACCGAAAGCGGAAGCGTCTAGTGATGCGGTTGATGTAGTCGAACGTCTTCGCGATCCAACCGATCAAAGCACCGAACGTACGGCACCTCCGTGTTCAGCACACATTCAGCTCGATGACGTCCCACGAGCTCTTGATCCAGTTGAGCGTCACGGGAGAGTTTCGTCAGCACGATGGCGTGGTGACGGTGATGATGAAGCTACCGGCGCAGGGCTTCGCCTAAGCACTGCAACAATATGACCGAGGTGTGTATCTGTGGAGAGGGGCATCGCACACGGCTAAAATCAACTTGTGTGTCCATGGGGTGCCCCTCGCCACGTATATAAAGGATGGAGGGAGGAGGAGGCCGGCCCTCATAGGGCGCGCCAAAGTGTGGAGTCCTACTAGGACTCCCTAGTCCTAGTAGGATTCCACCTCCCCCATGGAATAGGAAAGGGGAAGGGAGAAGGAGAAGGAAGGAAGGGAGCGCCCCCTTTCCCTAGTCCAATTCGGACCAGTCCAGGGTGTCGTGGATATACCCCGCAGTATGAACCGGCCGGAAATATGACCCGGCCGGACTTGGCGGTTTATTTGAGACGGTTTACACTTGGTGATTCACTGGCGATTCGTCATCACCAAACGGTTTACAAGCAACCTGCCTAAATAATACAACTCACTGGTAACCCGGCTGGCGGATCACGGATGACAAGGCCCAAGGCCCAGAAGGTCGGTTCATGTATGGTGGGCCGGTTTAAGAATAAAGCGCAAGGAATATTCTCCTACAAAGGAAGCAAGACTATGACTCCTTGTAATAGAGTAATCCTAATCCTATTAGGATTAGTCATGTAACCCGCCCCTTCAACATATATAAGGAGGGGCAGGGCTCCCCAAAGGAGGACAAGCTACAAGCAGAGAAGTTCTCACATGTTTCTAGGGCTAGACACCAAGAGCCGGTTTACCGGCGACACCATGAGGATGATAATGAGATCTAGCCTCAAACAACACGTAGGGTTATTACCGGATGATGTTTCCCGGGGCCCGAAGCTGTCTAAATCCTTGTCTTGCGTTGCGTCTCTCGATCCCGCTCAACCCCTCTCAAACTACTACATAGATGCGCGGCCTCACGACTAAGTCCGCTAAACCGGACATCTGCCGTGTTAAGTCCACGACAGTTGGCGCCCACCGTGGGGCCAGCGCACGGTGGTGTTGAGTTCTTGGAGGGATATCTACTAGGTATCAAGGAACTTACAATTTTCGGATGATGAATCGAAGAGCCGGATTGAAAGAATCTGCATGAGTTTCAAGTTCGTCGAAACCAGATTTATGGTCTGTGAGGTTTGAAGGTTAAGCAAAAAATTAGAGTTGCGTCGTGAGCCGCCGCCTTTGCCAATCGAACCCAGAAAAAGATGGACGAAGGGTGGTCAAACCGGCCACGATCCGGAGAAGGACACACACTCCGTGCTCGCCTTGGCCTCACGCTGAGTCGCCGGAGAGTTTCCAAGTCGCCACCTGCCACCAACTCCGGATTGCTCCCGTCGCGCCTTGAGCCGGCCCTGTGCTGCAGCTCGCTTGGCTCTTCCTCTTCCACAGCGAGACAAATCGCTCGCCGTTAAACCGCCGCGCTGAGCCGGTTCTGTTTCTGCTTCCAATACATCACTGATGGAGCCGAGTCATCCCGAGCCGCCCCGACGGTCGCCTCCGTAAGCCTCACGGCAGGTGGCCGAACTCGCCACTGCTTCCGAGCCGGATCCCCCGAAGCTGAGTCGTCATCGCCTCGTTCTACGGCAAAGCCGTTGCCGGTTTCTGCTGATACGGCCGCATCTGACCCATCGTGCCTCATGCTTCTTTGAGTTGCCCTCGCCCGGTCCCTGTTCCGGGTTGGCCACTACAACTATGTCTGTTGCTCGCTGGAATTTCTACTGCACGTCGGTCCGTTCTCCGCCTTTGCCGTGTGCGGACGTAGCCTCAAGCCGGCCGCAGCCCGCAATCGGGGGCTCAACATCACCATTGCGCCTGACCGGGTCTGGCCTCCACGCCCCTGCCTTTTTCTGAGCCGCCGGCATGCCTTGCCTCTTCTGAGCCGACCCCGCTCCTCATCTGTGCCAGTGCCCCGTGAGGCGGCCCTTGCCGCGGTCTTGATCACCAGATACTCGCCTCTGTCGTTTGCTACTGGAGCTACACCGGCCTTCGCTGAGCCATCGATTTTCTTCCGTGGTCCGCCTCATCCTCGACTGGAGCGGCTAGTCCGTTTCCTTGTCAAGCTGCCGCTGTGGCCACGGCGGGCCTCCTTTCCAATCTTCTCCACCTGCACGTCCTCGCCACAGCCCTGGCTCGCCTCTGCTCTGCTTCACCCGTACGTACACGCCCTCAAGCCAGCTCCGCCCGTGCTCACTGCTGCGCTGGCGACTGTGTGGCCGTGGTTTTTTCTCTCCTCTCCAGGGAGCGCTTTGCCTTGTAGGAGCAAGATCAGCTATTGAGCACAGATGTTTCTAACTTTCTACATAAGTGCATGGAGAAAACAACAGCAACACAGGGCCTAGCAGGTGTCACAATGGATTGCAGCAGAATTTCTGAATAAAGTGATGCCCTGATACAGGAAGTCATCTACTGCAAGCGTCGGGTTCCAAGGCTGGCTTTACAGATCGACCTAGCACGCGTGTGGTCTCCAGAACGACCTAGTGCACGCACTTGAGTCCAATGTCCACGGTACTGACTGATGTGAAAACAAGGCCAACATGACCCAGAGGGTCCGTTCTGAGCTGCCCGGGTCCAGGTTCTGCTATGGGCGCACTTCAAGCCGCCGGCCACGGCTGTCACCGATGTGACCTCGTACTAAGCCACGCCCGGTCAGCCTTATCTGAGCCGCCATCTTCGTCGCGGCTTTGATAGAGTAGCTCAATCATTGTTGAAATTACTGAGATAATTCACGGGTGCTAGACACGGATCATCCGTCGTCCGGGCGAGTCAGGTGATATCCATCTAATCTATTTTTATTAGCATATGTTGTTTTCATCAAAGAACAATTACTCTGCCTTGCGATATTTTTTGATGCAGGACAATTGTTCACTGCAAGAGTAATGGTCATATAACCGTGCCATCAAGCCCGACGAATATATAAGCCACAGTTCGGCAGACCGGTTTGCGTCAACACGCCGTCCGCGCCGCCTTACAACGCCATGGATAGTTCTTCCGTCCGCCCTCGTGGCCGGTTCACACGTCTGCACCGGTTTACAACGTCGCGGACAATTCATTTGACGACTCCTACGGCGGATTCATCCATGATTGATTTCCGCTTCACCATGGTGATCATCAACTCTGCGACGGGTAAATACTGGCTTAACATATCAGGCGAAATCCATCCAGTATATTTTATTATATATTGCTCTCTTTAGAAGAGCAGTTACCTCGTCTTGCAAAGTTATCTAAATGCAGGACCCTGAACCGCCATATTGGTGCAAATTTGAAGGCCGGCTGAAAATGATAATTCCGGTTTAAGATCCCACAAAGCTTTTTAAGCTCCTAATATCCGGTTTAACATCCGGTTCAAGAAGAAGTGTTTCTCGCCAGTTCTAGTTCTTAGAAAAATTAAGGGGGCCAAAGAGAGTTTGTTGCACAGCACAACTCAAACATAGGCGCCCGGCGAGCACAGCTCAGGAATATGTCACATGGGGGCTTCTCCATGCCAAGAAGTTCTTATGGCCTCTCAAACCGGTGCCCCCGGTAAACCGGGGGATCAGCCATTTTCTTCTAAATAAGTGTCTTGTGGGAGTTTACTCAGGTGATATCCATCTAAAGTCTATTTCTCTTGATATATATCATTTTCATCAAGAAAACAAGATGCTTTGATCAGTCTATTTTGCTATGCAGGACAATTCTATAAGGGACCAACCAGGACTTGCCTTTCAAGCGCAACTCTTTCATAGGTACCCTACCTCCACGGTCACTAGGGGGCTACGGATCACATTCGAATCCTCGCTTACTCCCTTCTGGTCCGGTTTATATGATCATCTTCACATCACCGCCCTTTGGATTACATCCATTGATTGGCCAAAAATGTTCTTGTCCCTTGGAGTACATCCTTTGATGGCAAAAGAAAAAATTCTTGCCCCTTGGAGTACATCGTTTGATGGCAAAAGAAAAATGTTCTTGTCCCTTGGAGTACATCCTTTGATGGCAAAAGAAAAAATTCTTGCCCCTTGGAGTACATCCTTTGATGGCAAAAGA
>LR738714.1:65966032-66118576 GCA_902687465.1 Secale cereale | reverse complement strand
AAGAAAAAAATGTTCTTGTCCCTTGGAGTACATCCTTTGATGGCAAAAGAAAAAATTCTTGCCCCTTGGAGTACATCCTTTGATGGCAAAAGAAAAAATGTTCTTGTCCCTTGGAGTACATCCTTTGATGGCAAAAGAAAAAAGTTCTTGCCCCTTGGAGTACATCCTTTGATGGCAAAAGAAAAAGTTCTTGCCCCTTGGAGTACATCCTTTGATGGCAAAAGAAAAAGTTCTTGCCCCTTGGAGTACATCCTTTGATGGCAAAAGAAAAGTTCTTGCTCCTTGGATTACATCCATTGATTGGGAAAAGAAATCATTGCTCCTTGGATTGCACCCATTGATTGTCAAAATGAATCATAGCCCCTTGGGTCGCATCCATTGATTGGCAAATATGGAGCTTGGCAGCTCGCAAAAAGCCTCGACTACATGGTCTTATTTGCAACAGTGTTTTGTGTTTTGTGATTTGTGATTTTTCAAAGTTTTCTGTGGTTTTTGATCCGGAACTGGGCAACTTCAAAGTTGACCACATGTCTACAAAGGTCTGGGTCATAGAACACCAGCATGATTTAAATCGGCGTTTATCATAACCCGGAACAATCATTGGGCAAACGCCAAGAGGGACAAGAGCCTCATCAGAATCTACACGTTCAATTATGCCTACCGGATTAAGGATGTCAAGCACACTTAATTAAAGGTATGAAGTATTTTATTTTTAATACATATTGGCAGTACATGATCAGTTATAATGACCGGTGTTTATTAAACCGGCCTGGCTTTTGACTATAAGTCGCCAGTATGAGATAAGATAATGACCGGTGTTTATTAAACCGGCCTGGCTTTTGACTATACGTCGCCAGTATGAGATAAAATAATGATCGGTGTTTATTAACCCGGCCTGGTTGTGATCAAATATTACTGAAACCGGTTTTCAAAATGGATTATATTATTCAAATCTTTAATAGCCAACATGGCTGGATTTTTATTATGATTATCAATATTATGATTAAGGTTTTAAAGGTCGCTTTAAGCACAATAGATATTATTTCATCGATGGAAATGATTTATTCTACAAAGGAATAGTCCCGAGTTGCTGCAGGTTTACAACCCGGCACTTGGGGGCTACATTATTCAAATTGAGATTACATCAAATACACAAGTCTCATGTCGCTGCAAGCATGCACCATGACACTTGGGGGCTAATGCAAAGTCATTTTTTGCTCACCTTATTGAAGACCCGACTCATCACATCATATTGAGCGGGCCCTTGGGGGCTACCAATCGCTCCTGTCAACAATTCAAGGTACACAAGTATTAATCCATTATATTGAAGGGTCCACTGCTCAGTTGGTAAAGCACAAAGCTCTTAACCTTGTGGACGTGGGTTCAAACCCCACGATGGAAGTTACATTATATAATGTTATTTTCAATGATTATATCTACAAAGTCCCTGCTCATTATTGCATAATGACCCGGCACTTGGGGGCTACATGTTGCTGTTCAAGTTTACATGATCATATTTTCAAAGTCCCTCCTCATTATTGCATAATGACCTGGCACTTGAGGGCTACATGTTGCTGTTCAAGTTTACATGATCATATTTTCAAAGTCCCTGCTCATTATTGCATAATGACCCGGCACTTGGGGGCTACATAATATGGAATATTCAGTTTCATAGTGATTGGGATGAACAATCCGGATTTCTTCAAGATTGCAATTTTTATATTGAAACAAGTCTTAAGCTATCACTATGTTCTCTTCTTAAGACTTGGGGGCTACAGGTAATATGCATATAAAGGAGGGACATCTTCGAATTCTCAGTTTTGGGTAAGTCCGGAAGAGTAATTGTGTGGGCCGGCGTTGGCAACAATCATAACCCGGCGTCCATAAACAGTCATGACTCGGGATCATCAGTTTTTATAACCCGGCAATTTTGGCAATCATAAACCGGCAAGTTCTACATCCTCAAGCTGGCTGGATATCACTTGAATATTTAAAGACCAATATTTTTATCAAATCAGAGCATTGAAGGCAGAGTCAAAAGGATTCTTTATTTTTTCTACAAGCAAGTTGATTATGAAGCTGTTCTGTTGACCCGGATTTTCTAGAAGAAGGACAAGGATTTACAGATGGTCAGGTGCCGGTTTACAAGAATTCTTAACCCGGAGCACAACCTATCAAATTTGTTCTTGTGGTTATTTTGCAGCATAAGTTTACCATGGATAAATCCAAGCTAAACTGGGGGCTAATGTCGGGGATATACCCCGTGGTATGAACCGGCCGGAAATATGACCCGGACGGACTTGGCGGTTTATTTGAGACGGTTTACACTTGGTGATTCACTGGCGATCCGTCATCACCAGATGGTTTACAAGCAACCTGCCTAAATAATACTACTCACTGGTAACCCGGCTGGTGGATCACGGATGACAAGACCCAAGGCCCAGAAGGTCGGTTCATGTATGGTGGGCCGGTTTATGAATAAAGCGCAAGGAATATTCTCCTACAAAGGAAGCAAGACTAGGACCCCTTGTAATAGAGTAATCCTAATCCTATTAGGACTAGTCATGTAACCCGCCCCTTCAACATATATAAGGAGGGGCAGGGCTCCCCAAAGGAGGACAAGCTACAAGCAGAGAAGTTCTCACATGTTTCTAGGGCTAGACACCAAGAGCCGGTTTACCGGCGACACCATGAGGATGATAATGAGATCTAGCCTCAAACAGCACGTAGGGTTATTACCGGATGATGTTTCCCGGGGCTCGAAGCTGTCTAAATCCTTGTCTTGCGTTGCGTCTCTCGATCCCGCTCAACCCCTCTCAAGCTACTACATAGATGCGCGGCCTCACGACTAAGTCCGCTAAACCGGACATCTGTCGTGTTAAATCCATGACACAGGGGGAAGGGGCGCGGCCACCCTTGAGGCATTTCTCTCCTTTCTTGTATGGCCCATTAAGGCCTAATACGAATTCCCGCAACTCTCTGGTACTCCGAAAAATACCCAAATCACTCAAACCTTTCTGATGTCCGAATATAGCCTTCCAATATATCGATCTTTACGTCTCGGCCATTTTGAGATTGTTCGTCATGTCCGTGATCTCATTTGGTACTCTGAACAAATGTTGGTCATCAAATCACATAACTCATAATACAAATCGTCATCGAACGTTAAGCGTGCGGACCCTATGGGTTCGAGAACTATGTAGACATGACCGAGACACATCTCCGGTCAATAACCAATAACGGAACCTGGATGCTCATATTGGCTCCTACATATTCTATGAAGATCTTTATCGGTCAAACCGCATAACAACATACGTTGTTCCCTTTGTCATCGGTATGTTACTTGCCCGAGATTCGATCGTCGGTATCATCATACCTACTTCAATCTCGTTACTGGCAAGTATCTTTACTCGTTCCGTAATGCATCATCCCGCAACTAACTCATTAGTCACATTGCTTGCAAGGCTTATAGTGATGTGCATTACCGAGAGGGCCCAAAGATACCTCTTCGATAATCGGAGTAACAAATCCTAATCTCAATCTATGCCAACTCAACAAACACCTTCGGAGACACCTATAGAGCATCTTTATAATCACTCAGTTATGTTGTGACGTTTGATAGCACACAAAGTGTTCCTCCAGTATTCGGGAGTTGCATAATATCATAGTCATAGGAACATGTATAGGTCATGAAGAAAGCAATAACAACATACTAAACGATAAAGTGCTAAGCTAACAGAATGGGTCAAGTCAATCACATCATTCTCTAATGATGTGATCCCGCTCATCAAACGACAACTCATGCCTATGGCTAGGAAACAATAGCCATCTTTGATTAACGAGCTAGTCAAGTAGAAGCATACTTGTCGGGACCCCGATCCTAAGGCACACAGGTCTAGCCTGTAACACATCATATCACTTTGCGGCCTCACGCACGGTATCCCCACGGGTGCCACCTTACCTGGCCCGGGACCGTTTGCGCATTTTGGCACACGTATATGATAGTGTCGCTAGCATCCATATGACAGAGAACCCGGGCCGACATGACCAGCTATAAACCAAAAGTGGCACTAAATTACAGAGACAGGCATACATGACCCATTAACGAACGTGTCGGTCATCAACGTATGAACCCAAGTCGTAGCAAGCTACAAGGACTTAAAGGAACAACGCGTGACATTTCCCCTAAGGGACAGACACATGAACGAAGAAGGACACATGCCGGCCAGCCTAAGTGTTCCGGAGCAGTAGCAAGCTACCAAGGCTCAGTGGAAGCACTAGGAGACATTTCCCTGTAAGATAGGCTACCAAAGGTAAACAACTAGGTGTCGGATCCCACACATAGCAATACACATTACACGTACGCATAACATGCAAGTATGTGTTGTACAACATGGCATCACAACATAACTCAACAACTCATATAGATAAAGGCCCAGAAGAGCCATCATAGCATTTATTACAATCAGAGGTCACATGACCCAACATACAGAGCATACAGGCAACGGAAGCATAACATGTCTGGGTACAGACAACTACAAATGAAAAAGGCTGGGAAGCCTGACTATCTACAAGACCCTCCCAAGGGCACAAGACCGTAGCTGAGGTAACAAGCTAAACGTCGAAGTCCACGTGGAACCACTAGCGAGACTGAAGTCTCTATGCAAAAACATAAATTAAGCAAACGTGAGTACAAAGGTACTCAGCAAGACTTACATCAGAACTAGCTACATATGCATCAGTATCAACAAAGGGGGTGGTGGAGTTTGACTGCAGCAAGCCAGCTTTGACTCGGTGGCTATCCTAAACTACGACTGCAAGTAACTCTTTTGAGGTGGCGCACACGAGTCCACATATTCACCAATCGATACACCACTATGGATCCGCTCCCGTCTCCCTACGAAAAGGCCATCCATAGCACTCACGCTTATCTTGCGTGTTTTAGAGTATCCACTTTCACTTGTCTATGAACTGTTATAGGCAACCCAGAAGTCCATTACCGCGGACACGGCTATTCGAATAGATTATATATATAACCCTGCAGGGGTGTACTTCTTCACACACGCTCTCACCACTTATCGCCGTTTACACGACATGTACTCGGCAACCTTCAAGCGGAGGCCCAGCGAGGGTGTCGGCCACGACCTGACTAACCACACAAGTCTCTCGTCCAGTTTTATCGCCTATTTGGGTTCCATCCGTGGGGAGATCCGGCCGGGGTGTCTCTCACGGCCCCAAACGATGTGTACAGGGTTCCCGCATCACCAAACGGGCAATCGGTACACCGTGCCATGTACCTGCCGTGTCACAGCCCACCCCGAGGGTCAGCGCTATGCACGACCTCTAGTAAACTACAAACACTAGAAACTAGTTGCAACTCCTGGACAGAGATCATGTTGATTAATAAGTCGAGAGAGTCAATTAAGGATCCCAATGTGTGGTAGTAGCTGTTTCATGGACCAACCAACACAGAGCTCAGTTCCTGAGGACGGCTGCAATGAGACAACCCACCATGTACTCCTACATGGCCTCTCATCGCTACCTTTACCAAATCGTGTTCACATACTTAGCTCACACATAGTAGGACATGTTCATCACCATTCCAATTCATTCCCGATGAATCAGACCTGACACAACTCTAAGCAATAGCAGGCATAACCAGAAAGCATGAATGAGTAGGCACAACATGGCTCACACAACTCCTACTCATACTAGTGGGTTTCAACTATTCACTGTGGCAATGACAGGTCATGCAATGGAGAGGGGTTCAACTACCGCAGCAGGTAACAGTTGAAGCGTTGTTGTCCTAATGCATTAAAAGAGAGCAAGAGCGAGAGAGTGGGATTGTATCGGAATGCTCAATGGGGTTTGCTTGCCTGGCACTTCTGAAGATAACATTGGGTCTTCATCGGTGTCATCGATCACATCGTCGGAACACGTCTACTGAAAGGGAACAACACCGGCAACAGAGAAAGAAACACAATCAATGCAATGCACAATATGATGCATGATCATGACATGGCATTATGTTATGATTTGAGCTAATGCAACTAGCAACACAATTAAATGAAGTTGGTTTGAACCCAAGATTCAAATTCAAACTCAATATGTGATTATTTAAATGCCATTTAATTGATTTGACCTGATCAGCAGGTTTAACTTGTTCAAACATGCATGAAAAAGCCATAAACAGATTCCTTGGATTTTTCTGATCATTTTTCATATATAAATTATTTTCATCTGAGCTACGGTTGATTTTATATGATTTTTAGAAGTTTAAAGCATTTTCTAGAATTAAATAAATCATTTCTGATTTATTTTAAATTACAGAAAATAGTTACTGCGTCAGCACTGCGTCATCATGACGTCAGCAAGTCGACAGGGGCTGATCCAGGTCAAACCTGACCTGTGGGTTCCACATGTCAGTGTGACAGTGCTGCCTGAGTCACAGACAGGTGGGCCCAGTCAACAGCCAGGTCAGCAAAGTCAACTCTGACGTGTGGGTCCCATCGGATTTAAAACTAAACTAAACGGAAGATTAAACTAACCTGAACAGGCACAGGGCCCACATGTCATTGGCACTAGGGTGTTTAGCGGGGTCATTAGTGCTAACTAAGTGAGCCACGTCGGCGGCTTAACGCCGGCGACCAAAGCCGACGGCGGAGGGTCGCCGGACTTGCTCGGGACGGTGCTACGGAGCTCCGTTTCATGCGTGGTTTGCGGCTACGGCGAGCTGGCGGTGCGGCGCATCTTCTGGCGCAAACGCGAGGAGCCGGGTTGGCCTGCAGGGACGACACCGACGACGGAGGCGGCCGCCGGAGCTCGGAGGTGCACGGGGTTACGGCTACGGTGCGTGGTAGGCCTAACAGGCAGGTGATTCGAGCTCCTGGAGCCTCCCTGAGTGTGTTGATGTGCTCAGAGGCGAGCTTGCGCGGGCGTAGCCGCGGTGGCGGCATGGCCGGCGGCGACGAGCTATCGGCTCCGGTGGAGCTGGGGCTACGCGGTGCAAAAGAGGCGGGGAAGAGAGGGGTTCGGAGCGGGAGCTCACAGCGATGCCGAAGAGGAGGTCATCGAGCCCGGGGAGGTCCTGGTGGTGCCGAATTGACGGCGAGGCCGTCGATGGCCGAAGGCTGAGGATGAGCGTGGTGACGGCGTAGCAGAGCCTCCCGGCGTCCTGTAGCTCGGTGGAGAGGACCAGGAGGACGTGGCGGTGCTTCTGAGCTCCACGGCAGGGCGAGGGGTGGCCGGTGGCGTGGTGGAGCGGCTACGGCGCTTTGGCCATGGCGTGAGGGAGCAGAGGAGGGGGAAGGGGATCCAGTGAGAGGGAGGAGGAGTGACAGAGAGAGGCAGGGAGGTGCGTGGCAACCTCAGGGCGACGAGGAGACAGGCAGAGAGGTAGGAGGTGGCCATGGCGTGTGCCAGCGCGCGGCGGCCACGCGCCCCTCGTCCTCCTGGCGAGAGGTGGGGGATGACTGGCTTCGGCCAGTTGGGCTGGGCCGTGCTGGGCCACCAGGTAAGTGGGCCTCAGGTAAGCTTCTCTCTCTCTCTCTTTCTAATTTCTGTTTCTGTTTTTCTTTCTTTGTTTATTTTCTTTTGCCACTGTTTTGAAATTAAGCAATTTCAAACAATGCCAAAAACTCCTCTGAACAATTTTATGTTGCTAGATGGACTTTTCCAAAAGCACATAAAACATTTCAAAGTTATTTGAAAATATATTCTATATATTATGAATATAATTCCAAATTCAAATACAATAATAAATTAAATTCCATGCCCAAAATATTCCACAAAGATGTCCATTATTTTTGGTTTGCTGCAAAAGCCTTGCCAAAAATATCCAACAAATATTAGGAACATTTTGGAAACATTGAATGCAATTTTTTTTAACTGGACCTATTTGAAATTTGAAGTGCTAGGGTTTGAACAATCCCCATTTCAAGTTTAACAAAAATTAAACATGGTGACATGATGATCAGGCAAGGACCACAGGGGTTGACCTAGGGATGTGACAATACTAGTGACACTCTGTTTGTCTATGTATTCATACATGTACTAAGTTTCCGGTTAATACAATTCTAACATGAATAATAAACATTTATCATGATATAAGGAAATAAATAATAACTTTATTATTGCCTCTAGGGCATATTTCCTTCAGTCTCCCACTTACACTAGATTCAATAATCTAGTTCACATCACCATGTGATTTAACACCAATAGTTCACATCCTCATGTGATTTAACACTTTATTATTGCCTCTAGGGCATATTTCCTTCACACCGTGCTCTAAAAAGATAAAAGTGAAGCACTAAAGCAAAATTATCTAGCTCAAAATATATAGGTGAAGCACATAGAGTATTCTAATAAATTATGATTCATGTGTGTCTCTCCCAAAAGGTGTGTACAGCAAGGATGATTCTGGTAAGCTAAAAAGCAAAGACTCAAATCATACAAGACGCTCCAAGCAAAACACATATCATGTGGTGAATAAAAATATAGTCTCAAGTAAAGTTACCGAAAGACGAAGACGAAAGAGGGGATGCCTTCCCGGGGCATCCCCAAGCTTAGGCTTTTGGTTGTCCTTGAATTTTACCTTGGGGTGCCTTGGGAATCCCCAAGCTTAGGCTCTTACCACTCTTTATTCAATAGTCCATCAAATCCTTACCCAAAAGCTTGAAAACTTCACAACACAAAACTCAACAGAAAATCTAGTGAGCTCCGTTAGTATAAGAAAACAAACCACCACTTTAAGATACTATAATGAACTCATTCTTTATATATATTAGTGTTAAACCGACTGTATTCCAACTTCTCTATGGTTCATACCCCCCGATACTAGCCATAGATTCATCAAAATAAGCAAACAACACACGCAAAACAGAAACCGTCAAAAACAGAACCATTTGTAGCAATCTGTAACTTTTGAATACTTCTGTAACTCTAAATATTCTCAAATAATTTGGTGGAGATGATGAATTTGTATATTAATCATCTGCAAAAAGAATCAACTTAAAAGCTATCTCCAGTAAAAAATGGCAACTAATCTCGTGAGCGCAAAAGTTTCTATTTTTTACAGCAAGATCGCAAAGACTTCACCCAAGTCTTCCCAAAGGTTCTACTTGGCACAAACACTAATTAAAACACAAAACCATATCTAACCAGAGGCTAGATGAATTATTTATTTCTAAACAGAAGCAAAAGCAAAGGAAATAAAATTGGGTTGCCTCCCAACAAGCGCTATCGTTTAACGCCCCTAGCTAGGCATAAAAACAAGAATAGATCTAGGTATTATCATCTTTGGCATGCAATCCATAAGTGGCTCTCATAATAGATTCATAAGGTAATTTGATTTTATTTCTAGGAAAGTGGTCCATGCCTTTCCTTAACAGAAATTGGAATCTAATATTTCCTTCTTTCATATCAATAATTGCACCAATAGTTCTAAGGAAAGGTCTACCAAG
Organism: Secale cereale; assembly: GCA_902687465.1. Taxonomy (NCBI): domain Eukaryota; kingdom Viridiplantae; phylum Streptophyta; class Magnoliopsida; order Poales; family Poaceae; genus Secale; species Secale cereale. The sequence goes on along the minus strand of LR738714.1, from coordinate 66,109,115 downwards.
AATAATAGGACATGTGGGATTGCAATCTATATCAAGAACAATGAAATCTACGGGCACATAATTCCTATTTGCAACAATAAGAACATCATTAATCCTTCCCATAGGTTTCTTAATGGTAGAATCCGCAAGATGCAAATTTAAAGAACAATCATCAAGTTCATGGAAACCTAACACATCACACAAAGTTTTTGGAATCGTGGAAACACTAGCACCCAAATCACAAAACGCGTAGCATTCATGATCTTTAATCTTAATTTTAATATTAGGTTCCCACTCATCATAAAGTATTCTAGGGATAGAAACTTCTAATTCAAGTTTTTCTTCATAAGATTGCATTAAAGCATCGCGATGTGTTTAGTAAAAGCTTTATTTTGACTATAATCATGAGGAGAATTTAACACGGATTGCAACAAGGAAATACAATATATCAAAGAGAAATTATCATAATTAAATTCCTTGAAATCCAAAATAGTGGATTCATTGCTATGTAAAGTTTTGACCCCTTCAATCCCACTTTTACCAAATTTTGCATCAAGATCTAAAAACTCCGAATCATTGGCACGCCTTTTAACTAAAGTAGACTCATATCTAGTCCCATCTTTATCAAGATTCATATTGGAAAACAAAGATTTAATAAGAGACACATCAATCACTTTTAGATCTTCAACTTTATTATCATGAAAACTAGAAGAACACGCTTTCACAAAGCAATCTCTTTTAGCACGCATCCTAGCGGTTCTTTCTTTACACTCATCAATGGAAATTCTCATGGCTTTGATAGACTCATTGATATCATGCTTAGGTGGAATAGATCTAAGTTTCAAAGAATCAACATCAAGAGAAATTCTATCCACGTTCCTAGCCAACTCATCAATCTTAAGCAATTTTTCTTCAAGCAAAGCATTGAAATTCTTTTAAGAATTCATAAATTCTTTAACACTAGTCTCAAAATCAGAGGGTGTCTTATGAAAATTTCCATAAGAGTTGTTGTAGGAATTACCATAATTATTAGAGGAATTACTAGGGAACATCCTAGAATTAAAGTTTCCTCTATGCGTGTTGTTACCAAAATTGTTCCTACCAACAAAATTCACATCCATAGATTCATTATTATTCTCAATCAAAGTGGACAAAGGCATATCATTAGGATCAGAAGAAACACTCTTATTAGCAAACAATTTCATAAGTTCATCCATCTTTCCACTCAAAAAACTAATCTCTTCAATCGCATGAACCTTTTTACTAGTGGATCTTTCGGTGTGCTATTGAGAGTAATTAACCATAATATTATCTAGGAGTTTAGTAGCTTCTCCTAAAGTGATTTCCATGAAAGTGCCTCCCGCAGCCGAATCTAAAAGATTTCTAGAAGCAAAATTCAATCCAACATAAATTTTTTGTATAATCATCCATAAATTCAAACCATGTGTAGGGCAATTACATATCATTAATTTCATCCTCTCCCAAGCTTGTGCAACATGCTCTTTATCAAGTTGCTTAAAATTCATAATATCGTTTTTAAGAGAGATGATCTTAGCGGGAGGAAAATACTTAGAGATAAAAGCATCTTTGCACTTATTCCGTGAATCAATATTATTTTTAGGCAAAGAAGAGAGACAAGTTTTAGCACGATCTCTAAGCGAAAACGGAAATAGCTTCAATTTAACAATATCATTATCCACATCTCTCTTCTTTTGCATATCGCACAAATCAACAAAAAAAATTAGATGGGTAGCGGCATCTTCACTAGGAAGGCCAGAAAATTAATCTTTCATGACAAGATTCAACAGAGCAGCATTAATTTCACAAGATTCAGCATCGGTAATAGTAGCAATCGGAGTGCTAATAAAATCATTGTTGTTGGTATTGGAAAAGTCACACAATTTAGTATTGTCTTGAGACATTGTGACAAACAGTCAATCCAACACACAAGCAAACAAGAAGCAAGCAAAAAGAGGCGAACGGAAAAAGGGCGAATAAAATGGCAAAGGTGAAGTGGGGAGAGGAAAACGAGAGGCGAATGGCAAATAATGTAATGCGAGGGATAAGAGTCTGTGATGGGTACTTGGTATGTCTTGGCTTGTGCCTAGATCTCCCTGGCAACGGCGCCAAAAATCCTTCTTGCTACCTCTTGAGCATGTGTTGGTTTTCCCTTGAAGAGGAAAGGGTGATGCAGCAAAGTAGCGTAAGTATTTCCCTTAGTTTTTGAGAACCAAGGTATCAATCCAGTAGGAGACTACACGCAAATCCCTAGTACATGCACAAACAATTAAGAACCTTGCAACCAACGTGATAAAAGGGTTGTCAATCCCTTCACGGCCACTTGCAAAAGTGAGATCTGATAGAGATAATAAGATAAATATTTTTGGTATTTTTGTTGTATAGATTGCAAAATAAACTACGATAAAAATAGCTAGTTGATGGAAGATTAATATGATGCAAAATAGACCCGGGGGCCATAAGTTTCACTAGTGGCTGATGTCTACTACATAACCTTCTTCTTGTAGACGTTGTTGGGCCTCCAAGTGTAGAGGTTTGTAGGACAGTAGCAAATTTCCCTCAAGTGGATGACCTAAGGTTTATCAATCTGTGGGGGGCATAGGATGAAGATGGTCTCTCTCAAACAACCCTGCAACCAAATAACAAAGAATCTCTTGTGTCCCCAACACACCCAATACAATGGTAAATTGTATAGGTGCACTAGTTCGGCGAAGAGATGGTGATACTAGTGCAATATGGAGGGTAGATATAGGTTTTTGTAATCTGAAAAATATAAAAACAGCAAGGTAGCAAGTGGTAAAAGTGAGCATAAACGGTGTTGCGATGATAAGAAACAAGGCCTATGGTTCATACTTTCACTAGTGCAAGTTCTCTCAACAAGGATAACATAATTGGATCATATTACTAGCCCTCAACATGCAACAAAGAGTCACTCCAAAGTCACTCATGGCGGAGAACAAATGAAGAGATTATGGTAGGGTACGAAACCACCTCAAAGTTATTCTTTCTGATCGATCTATTCAAGAGTCCGTAGTAATGTTCAATCTATCATAGAGTTCAAACTAGAATAACACCTTAAGATACAAATAAACCAAAACCCTAATGTCACCTAGATACTCCATTGTCACCTCAAGTATCCGTCGGCATGATTATACGATATGCATCACACAATCTCAGATTCATTTATTCAACCAACACAAAGTACTTCAAAGAGTGCCCCAAAGTTTCTACCAGAGAGTCAAGACAAAAATGTGTGCCAACCCCTATGCGTAGATTCCCAAGGTCACGGAACCCGCAAGTTGATCACCAAAACATACATCAAGTGGATCACGTGATGTCCCATTGTCACCACAGATAAGCACATGCAAGACATACATCAAGTGTTCTCAAATCCTTAAAGACTCAATCCGATAAGATAACTTCAAAGGGAAAACTCAATCCATTCCAAGATAGTAGTGGGGGAGAAGCATCATAAGATCCAACTAAATAGCAAATCTCGCGATACATGAAGATCGTGACATCTCAAGAACACGAGAGACAGATCAAACACATAGCTATTGGTACATACCCTCAGCCCCGAGGGTGGACTACTCCCTCCTCGTCATGGAGAGCGCTGGGATGATGAAGATAGCCGCCGGAGAGGGATTCCCCCCTCCGGCAGGGTGCCAGAACGGGTCTAGATTGGTTTTGGGTGGCAACATAGGCTTTCGGCGGCGGAACTCCCGATCTAGGTTACTTTTCGGAGGTTTCAGTATATATAGGAGGTGTTGGAGTCGGGGCCAAGCAAAGGGGGGCTACGGGCTGTCCACGATGCAGGGGGCGTTCCCAGTAGGGGGAGAGCCTCCCACCCTCATGGGCAGCCCATGGGTCCTCTCGCCCCCGCCGACACTCCGTGGGCTTCTTCTGGTCCAAAAATGATCTCCGCTGATTTTTAGGTCAATTGGGCTCCGTTTGATATTCCTTTTCTGTGAAACCCTAAAACAGGAGAAAAACATAAACATGAACTTGGCTCTGGGTTAATAGGTTAGTCCCAAAAATAATATAAAAGTGTATAATAAAGCCCATAAAACATCCTAGAAGAATAATATAATAGCATGGAACAATCAAAAATTACAGATACGTTGGAGACGTATCAGCATCCCCAAGCTTAATTCCTGCTCGTCCTCGAGTAGGTAAATGATAAAAACAGATTTTTTGATGTGGAATGCTAAGCAACATAGTTTCTCAATGTAATTCTCTTAATTGTGGCATGAATGTTTAGATCTGAAAGATTCAAGACAAAAGTCTATATTGACATAAGAAATAATAATACTTTAAGCATACTAACAAAGCAATCATGTCTTCTCAAAATACTATGGCTAAAGAAAGTTATCCCTACAAAATCATATAGTCTGGCTATGCTCCCTCTTCATCACACAAAATATTCATATCATGCACAACCCTGGTTTCAGCCAATCACTTGTTTTCATACTCAATTCTTTCAAACCTTTCAAATTTCATGCAATACATGAGCGTGAGCCATGGATATAGCACTATGTGGAATAGAGAGGTGGATGTGGAGAAGACAAAAAGGAGGGAGATAGTCTCACATCGACTAGGCGTATCAACGGGCTATGGAGATGTCCATCAATAGATATCGATGTGACTGAGTAAGGATTGCCATGCAACGGATCCACTAGAGCTAAAAATGTATGGAAGCTCACCAAAAGAAACTAAGTGGGTGTGCATCCAACTTGCTTGCTCACGAAGACCTAGGGCATTTGAGGAAGCCCATCGTTGGAATATACAAGCCAAGTTCTATAATGAAAATTCCCACTAGTATATGAAAGTGACTAAACATGAGAATCTCTATCATGAAGAACATGGTGCTACTTTGAAGCACAAGTGTGGAAAAGGATAGTAGCAATTGTCCCTTCTCTCTTTTCTCTCATTTTTTTGGGGCCTTTCTTTTTTCTTTGGCCTTTCTCTTTTGTTGGAGGGGCTTTCTTGATTTAGTCTTTCCTCACATGGGACAATGCTCTAATAATGATGATCATCACACTTTCATTGAATTACAACTCGATATTACAACTCGATACTAGAACAAAGTATGACTCTATATGAATGCCTCCGGCGGTGTACCGGGATGTGAAACGAATCAAGAGTGACATGTATGAAAAATTATGCATGGTGGCTTTGCCACTAATACGATGTGAACTACATGATCATGCATGGCAATATGACAATATGAAGCGTGTCATATGAACGGAACGGTGGAAAGTTGCATGGCAATATATCTCAGAATGGCTATGGAAATGCCATGATAGGTAGATATGGTGGCTTTTTTGAGGAAGGTATATAGTGGGTGTATGGTACCGGCGAAATTTGCACGGTACAAGAGAGGCTAGCAATGGTGGAAGGGTGAGAGTGCGTATAATCCATGGACTCAACATTAGTCATAAGAACTCATATACTGATTGCAAAAATTTACGAGTCATCAAAACAAAGCAATCAATGCATTCTCCTAGGGGGGAGGTTGGTAGGAGTTAACCATCGCGCGCCCCCGACCTCCACACAAAGGATGACACTCTACAAATACCACATGCTCTAACTTCATCACATAGCGGTTCACCATACGTGCATGCTACGGGAATCACTAACTTTAACACAAGTATTTCTCAAATTCATAATAACTCAACTAGCATGACTATAATATCACTATCCTCATATCTCAAAACAATTATCAAGCATCCAACTTCTCTTCATATTCAATGCACTTAGTATGAAAGTTTTGACTACATAGATCTTGGATGTCTATCATGTGAAGGCTAGTTTTATAGCCAAAGCACATTACCATGCTGTTTTAATAGACTCTCAAAAGGATATAAGTGAAGCATGAGAGATCAACAATTTCTACAAAATATAGTTACCACCATGCTCTAAAAGATATAAGTGAAGCACTAGAGCAGAAACTATTCAACTCAAAAGATATAAGTGAAGCACATAGAGTGTTCTAACAATTCCTAGGCCATATTTAACTCTCTCAAAAAGGTGTGTCCAACAAGGATAATTGTGGCAAACTAACAAGCAAAGACTCAAATTATACAAGATGCTCCAAGTAAAACACATATCATGTGGTGAATAAAAATATAGCTCCGAATATAGTTACCGATAGATGAAGACGAAAGAGGGGATGCCTTCCCGGGGCATCCCCAAGATTAGGCTTTTGGTTGTCCTTGAATTTTACCTTGGGGTGCCTTGGGCATCCCCAAGCTTAGGCTCTTGCCACTCTTTGTTCCATAGTCCATCAAAGATATACTCAAAACTTGAAAACTTCACAACACAAAACTTAGACAAAAATCTCGTGAGCTCCATTAGTATAAGAAAACAAACCACTACTCAAAGGTACTGCAATGAATTCATTCTTTGTTTATATTGGTGTTTAACCTACTGTATTCCAACTTCTCTATGATTCATACTTCCCAATACTACTCATAGATGCATTGAAATAAGCAAACAACACACGAAAAACAGAATCTGTCAAAAACAGAACAGTCTCTAGTAATCTGTAACTTTCGCATACTTCTGTAACTCCAAAAAAATTGAAATAAATTGGTAAACATGAGTAATTTATCTATTAATCATCTGCAAAAATAATCAAATAAATAGCACACTCCAGTAAAATCTGGTGACCATTCTAGTGAGCGCTAACGATTCTGTTTTTCACAGCAAGATCGTATAAACTTCACACAAGTTTTCCCAAAGGTTCTACCTGGCACAAACACTAATTAAAACACAAAACCACATCTAAACAGAAGCTAGATGCAATATTTTTTCCTAGATAGAAGAAAAAACAAAGAAACTAAAATAAAGTTGGGTTGCCTCCCAACAAGCGCTATAATTTAACGCCCCTAGCTAGGCATGATGATTTCAATGATGCTCGCATAAAAGATATGAATTGAAACATAACGGAAGCATCATGAAGAATATGACTAGCACATTTAAGCCTAACTCACTTCCTATGCATAGGGATTTTGTTAAAAAACAACTTATGTGAACGATAATGAACTAGCATAGGAAGGGAAAACGAGCATAACGTCAAAATTTCAAGCACATAGAGAGTAAACTTGATATTATTGCAATTCCTACAAGCATATGATCCTCTCTCATAATAATTTTTAGTAGCATCATGAATGAATTCAACAATATAACCAGCACATAAAGCATTCTTTTCATGATCTACTTGCATAGAAATTTTACTACTCTCCACATAAGCAAATTTATTCTCATCAATAGTAGTGGGAGCAAATTCATCAAAATAACTATCATGTGAAGCGTAATCCAATTGGAAATTAAAATCTTGATGACAAGTTTCTTGGTTATCTTTATTATTTATAGCATATGTGTCATCACAATAATCATCATAAATAGGAGGCATGCTTTCATTATAATAAATTTGCTCATCAAGACTTGGGAGACTAAACATATCATCTTCATCAAACATAGCTTCCCCAAGCTTGTGGCTTTGCATATCATTAGCATCATGGGTATTCGAAGAATTCATACTAACAACAATGTAATCATGCTCATCATGCACATATTTTATGCCAAGCATTCTATGTAATTCTTCTTCTAGTACTTGAGCACAATTTTCCTTCCCATCATTTTCACGAAATATATTAAAAAGATGAAGCATATGAGGTAGCCTTAATTCCATTTTTTGTAGTTTTCTTTAATAAACTAAACTAGTGCTAAAATAAGAAACTAAAAGATTCGATTGCAAGATCTAAAGATATACCTTCAAGCACTCACCTCCCCGGCAACAGCGCCAGAAAAGAGCTTGATGTCTACTACACAACCTTCTTCTTGTAGACGTTGTTGGGCCTCCAAGTCCAGAGGTTTGTAGGACAGTAGCAAATTTCCCTCAAGTGGATGACCTAAGGTTTATCAATCCGTGGGAGGCGTAGGATGAAGATGGTCTCTCTCAAAAAACCCTTCAACCAAATAACAAAGAGTCTCTTGTGTCCCCAACACACCCAATACAATGGTAAATTGTATAGGTGCACTAGTTCGGCGAAGAGATGGTGATACTATGCAATATGGAGGGTAGATTTAGGTTTTTGTAATCTGAAAATATAAAAACAACAAGGTAGCAAGTGGTAAAAGTGAGCATAAACGGTGTTGCAATGATAAGAAACAAGGCCTAGGGTTCATACTTTCACTAGTGCATGTTCTCTCACCAAGGATAACATAATTAGATCATATTACTAGCCCTCAACATGCAACAAAGAGTCACTCCAAAGTCACTAATAGCGGAGAACAAACGAAGAGATTATGGTAGGGTACGAAACCACCTCAAAGTTATTATTTCTGATCGATCTATTCAAGAGTCTGTAGTAACGTTCAATCTATCATAGAGTTCGTACTAGAATAACACTTTAAGATACAAATCAACTGAAACCCTAATGTCACCTAGATACTCCATTGTCACCTCAAGTATCCGTGGGCATGATTATACGATATGCATAACACAATCTCAGATTCATCTATTCAACCAACACAAAGTACTTCAAAGAGTGCCCCAAAGTTTCTACCGGAGAGTCAAGACGAAAACGTATGCCAACCCTTATGCATAGATTCCCAAGGTCATGGAACCTGCAAGTTGATCAACAAAACATACATCAAGTGGATCACGTGATATCCCATTGTCACCACAGATAAGCACATGCAAGACATACATCAAGTGTTCTCAAATCCTTAAAGACTCAATCCGATAAGATAACTTCAAAGGGAAAACTCAATCCATTACAAGAGAGTAGAGGGGGAGAAGCATCATAAGATCCAACTAAAATAGCAAAGCTCGCAATACATCAAGATCGTGCCATCTCAAGAACACGAGAGAGAGATCAAACACATAGCTATTGGTACATACCCTCAGCCCCGAGGGTGGACTACTCCCTCCTCGTCATTGAGAGCGTCGGGATGATGAAGATAGCCACCGGAGAGGGATTCCCCCCTCCAGCAGGGTGCCAGAACGGGTCTAAATTGGTTCTCGGTGGCAACAGAGGCTTTCGGCGGTGGAACTCCCGAATTAGGTTACTTTCCGGAGGTTTCAGTATATATAGGAGGTGTTGGAGTCAGGGCCAAGCAAAGGGGGGCTACGGGTTGCCCACGAGGCAGGGGGGTGCGCCCCCACCCTTGTGGGCAGCCCGTGGGTCCTCTCGTCCCCCTCCAGCACTCCGTGGGCATCTTCTGGTCCAAAAATGATCCCCGTTGATTTTTAGGTCAATTGGGCTACGTTTGATATTCCTTTTCTGCGAAACCCTAAAACTGGAGAAAAACAGAAACTAGCACCGGGCTCTGGGTTAATAGGTTAGTCCCAAAAATAATATAGAAGTGTATAATAAAGCCCATAAAATATCCTAGAAGGATAATATAATAGCATAGAACAATCAAAAATTATAGATACGTTGGAGACGTATCGGTGGCTTCTCTCAAGATAGCATATTTTACGATGGGTGAACAAATTACTGTCGAGCAATTGATAGAAAAGCGCATAGTTATGAGAATATCTAGGCATGATCATGTATATAGGCATCACGTCCGTGAGAAGTAGACCCAAACGATTCTGCATCTACTACTATTACTCCACACATCGACCGCTATCCAGCATGCATCTAGAGTATTAAGTTCATAAGAACAGAGTAACACATTAAGCAAGATGACATGATGTAGAGGGATAAACTCAAGCAATATGATATAAATCCCATCTTGTTATCCTCGATGCCAGCAATACAATACATGCCTTGCTGCCCCTGCTGTCACTGGGAAAGGACACCGCAAGATTGAACCCAAAGCTAAGCACTTCTCCCATTGCAAGAAAGATCAATCTAGTAGGCCAAACCAAACTGATAATTCGAAGAGACTTGCAAAGATATTAAATCATGCATATAAGAATTTAGAGAAGAACCAAATAGTGTTCATAGATAATCTTGATCATAAACCCACAATTCATCGGATTTCGACAAACACACCACAAAAACTATTACATCGAATAGATCTCCAAGAAGATCGAGGAGAACTTTGTATTGAGATCCAAAGAGAGAGAAGAAGCCATCTAGATAATAACTATGGACCCGAAGGTCTGTGGTAGACTACTCACACATCATCGGAGAGGCTATGGTGTTGATGTATAAGCCCTCCGTGATCGATTCCCCCTCCAGCGGAGCATCGGAAAAGGCCCCAAGATGGGATCTCATGGGTACAGAAGATTGCGGTGGTGGAAATTGGGATTAGTGGTGCTCTCGGATGTTTTCAGGGTATATGAGTATATATAGGCTGAAGAAGTACGTCGGTGGAGCAATGAGGGGCCCAAGAGGGTGGGGGCGCGCCCTCCTGCCCGGTGGCCGCCTCTTGGCGTTTCATACTTGTAGTCCAAGTCTCCTGGATTGCGTTTGTTCCAAAAACGATCCTCGCGAAGGTTTCATTCCGTTTGGATTCCGTTTGATATTCCTTTTCTGCGAAACACTGAAATAGGCAAAAAGAACACCAATTTGCACTTGGCCTTTGGTTAGTAGGTTAGTCCCAAAAATAATATAAAAGTGCATATTAAAGCCCATTAAACATCCAAAATAGATAATATAATAGCATGGAATAATCCAAAATTATAGATATGTTGGAGACGTATCAGGTCTGTACCAACGGAAGGAAGGGATACAATATAATTGGATGGATTTAAGAATGCCAAAGAAGCTGGACGTTGGAAGAATGGTTAGTTGCAACCAGATGAGGAGACCAAGTGTTATTAGTGATGAGATGATCCATAACCCACAGGCCCCAGGACCTGTCAAGAGCAAGCACACTCTTGCTGGAGTAAAACCCGAGGAAGGAGATACAATTTTGATCAGCAGATGTTTCTTAAGAGGATACGCAAAACCCAAGATTTGTGAAGAACAATAGTTGTTTTGTTCAGCTTGCAGAATCAATGGATTTATCCGAACGCATTTCGTCGACAAGAGAAATTCTGCAATGCCTATGAGGATGATCGAGTGTTAGAATGCGATATTGACTAAACCATATACAAGGTAATGATTTGGGTGCGGAATGGATTGATCACCATACCAACTTACTCTTATTATTCGCCTCTGTTATACGGGATGGTAAATCTGAGTGACTTACCTATAATAGAGAGATGACGATCTCAAAACCTTGTTAAACCTTAGAGTGGTATAACAATTTTCCCTTGTACAAGGCAGCTATTGCCAACCGTAGGTCATATGGTGAGAACGAAGCCTAGACCCGTTTTCTGCAGGAGAAACCATAAATTTTTGACCACCATGAGATATCGATAGTTGTTTAGTATTGGCGCCACACCTGTCAGCTAAGAAGAACCAGTCTCGGAAGAACATTACCAAGATGAAAGGACAGAAGAACTGAAGAAAAAGGTTATGCCACTATCGGAAGAGTCCAGAGAAGGAATTATCCCAAAGATTTGAGAAGACCGACCCTGTCAACAATAAGGACGGAGTATATAAGCTTTTGAAGGAACCATATCCATGCTTCCAAGTGTGGTAGCACACTAGACCATACCTATCAATGGATTTGTTAGGAGACCCCGAACCCCAACCTATTTCTTGCTAGCCTCTAATCTCGAGGACGAGATTCATTTTAGGTGTGGTAGGTTTGTAACATCCCAAAATTCTAAATTTTGGAATGTTATATTAAATAAATAGGTTTGATTGTTTGTTTGATTGTGGTGTGGTTGCTTGTGTGAAATTGGATGAAATTTGAAACTTGTGAAAGTTGAATGAGAGGGAATGAAATGACTTTCCCAAACTTTCACCTTAAATTTATGATCTCCGTAAATTCAAAATCAATTCATCACAAAACCCTAGAGTGAAGATGATATGACTTCTTCCATTTAAATAAATGAAAAGGGTTTTGAAAAGATTTGAATTCCATTTGAAAATATTTAGAATTTAGAAACTTTATGCAACTCAATGATTTTCATGAGAAAAGATAAAATGACTTCTTCAATTATAAGAAATATGAGTTTGAAGTTTAAAAGAAACAAATTGAAAGTCCTTTGGAGTATCTTTGAAATTCATTTTCAAATTTGAGTTATTTTGTTTTTATTCAAATTAGTTTTCTCCAAAAATAAAATATATGGAAAATGGGGTAAAATGATTCCCTACAATAGAAAATTGGAGAGAAATGAGTTTGAAATAATTTTGGTATTTTAAAAATATTTTATTTAGTTTTTAAATAAACCACAAGCACTGTTTGCTTTATTTAAATTTCTGTGGATTTTATTTGACTCTAGAAAAATGTTCATGTTGTAGAAAATCTTTTGTGGAAAATTTGATATATAATACGCCTATATTATATTTTTATTTTATTCAGTTTTTCTTTTTATATTTGTTTGTTTATTAAAAAACTGGGCCGGCCCAGCTCCCCGCCAGGCCACGGCCTAGCGCCCGCGCCAACTTCCCTGACCTCCCGAGCGGACTCCCGCCGCCGCACGCCTTGTCGGCCGTCCGTGGCCAGGCCACACTCCCCCGCCACCTAGCCCCTTCCCCACGCCACCTTGCCCCCTCCCCTCCTGAAATATCGCCGTCGCCGCCCTCTCTTCCATCGCCTCGCCAACCGCTGCCGCCGATGCCCCTCGCGCCACCGCAGCCACCGAGCTGAGCCGCCGCCGTTGTCAGCCGCGCCGCTGCCTCGCCACTCTGCGCCGTCCGCCGTCGCCCCTCGCCCGACGCCCAACTCAGCCGCCCCGCCTCGCCGGAGTTGCCCACCGTCGCTGGAGCCAACTGCCGCCCAAACCGCCCCGGTCAGCCCGATCCGATCCGCCCCGACCCGATCCGCCCGGTTCGGTATAAACCGCCCTGCCGAACCGCTTAGTTTTTCCGGTTTTTTTAGTTTAGGATTTCCTGTAAAAACCAGATTCATGTTTTTTGTTTTAGTTATTTAATGAACGTTTACTGTTAGGACTAGTTAGCGAGCGTTCGCTCGTTAGTTTTTTTCTTTTTTTGTTAGTTTACATCAGGGACTCATTTGTTAATAAAAGTTTTACAGTTTAGTCCCTGGTCTTCAGACAAACATAACTTTTTGCTTGTTTGTCCAATTTCAACGAAACCAATGCCAAAGTCTTTGTCATGATGTCATCTATCCATAGAACCAAACTAAAAAATTATTTTTGAAAGGTTTAAATTTGAATTCAAACAGTTTTGAATTTACACTTCTTTTTGTCATAACTTGAGTTTTATAACTCCGATTTAGATGATTCTTTTTGCAAATCGAAGCTCTTGACCTAAACTTTCTCATAAGGCCAAATTCATTTAATTTTGGTACTGTTAAGAATAGTTTTATGTTCAGAGAACTATTTTCTTGTTTTTGAAGTTTTTCAAGATTTTTTCTTTGATTCTTTTGTTTGATTGCTTATGTGTGGTTACTATTGCTTGCTTACAATAGATTGATCGGAGTGTGACGAGTAGATCTATCACGAGTTATGAGTGCGAAGAATCTTCGTCAACAGTACAAGACAAGTTCACACTTTGCTCATACTCTTCAATACCCAGCTTTACTTGCATTAGTTATACCCTCAAAGATTTGCATGAGTAGGACTTGGATACATGCGGGATTGCTTTGTAGTTCATGAGATAGGAACCTACGACTTGAGATCAACCTCGAGAATATACGCTTTGTTACTTATTGCCTAGCCATGCTCGTAGACGTGGATTGGTATGTGAGATTATGAAAGTTGTGAGAGTAATAATAATTAAGGGAAAGTTTAAGGTGGCAACATTAACAAACATCTGGGTGGAATGGTTGGGGCACCCTAGAGAAACCAGTGGCTTGCCCGGGCACCTGGAGAAACCAGTGTTTGCCCTAGGGGATCCCGGAGGACCCGTGTGATCACCCTATGGAATGCCACCCAGGCTCAAAGGGATCATATGATACTTCATGCCTAGAAACTTCTATGTACAGCCAGAAGCCATTATGGGCTCTGCCATAGTTGAGTAAGTTGTGGGAAACCTTTCCATGATGGGGTAGCAGATGTAGGGGGATTGTAGGTGTACCGACCTATCTATCAGTTAAGGGGACCTCTTCGGAAAGACTATGTCTCGATCATATGGTTCTCAAACATCTAGGAGTGCGAGGAATTCAATGGAGGAGATCGAGGCTTGTGGGGAAAAGTGCACAAACCTCTGCAGAGTGTACAAACTAACCATAATTAGTCGTGTCCCCGGTTATGGACAATTTTGAGTATCTAGAAGTGGATTATTGGTTGATCTCATCACTCTATTAATTAACTTGTTGGGTTACTAATGACATTGTGGATTTGGAATTGAGATGGAGGAACCACTCTCAATATTGTCTAATTCAACTGAGTAGTGAAATAAAAAGTTATTCCTTTGTTGTAGGGAAAAACTAGCTTTACGCAAAATTAACCTTACAACCTCCACTAGCCAAATATGCATGTAGTGATAGATATTATTCATCATTATTCTGTGGTGTGAATTTGCCAGTACATTCAACGTACTGACCTACACGGCTGCAACATCTCATGTTGCGGGAATTATCCGACGAGTAAGTGGTACATTAGGGTTGCGATGTCTACACTCAACTTTGTTGTTGGTGTTGATGGCACTCCACAATCTTGTTGTTACTTCCGCTATGTTGATTGAGGTAATTGTATTTATGTTACTTTATACATGTGATTTACCTCTGTTATAAATCCTCGAGTATTGTGTGTGTCAGCATACCGATCCAGGGATGACACTTAAGCATAGAGACTTCGATCCATTCGGGTCGGGTCGCTACAAGAACAACATTGGTAAATGCTATTGTTGCTTAACATTGGTAATGCAATAAATTTGCAAGTGAGACTTAGTAGGTTCACTAGCACCGTCTAACATAATTCCATGCAATAGTCTCCTACTAAAATGTAGAGTTTTACCACTGATAAAGGCTTATCCTCTGTTGCCATCGTCGATAGTAACATTGTAGAACCAATACATAGAATATGACCATAACAGGCATTAAGCAACACGGGTAAATGTATTATATCACCCTACACCAACAACATTGGTATTCCGCAAAACAAAGCATTGGCGTCCATACCAAATATCTCGTAGTTAAGAGTCATTTACCCAAAACTACCACAGTTGAGGCTAGGATAACAACTTGTTGGGGAACGTAGTATTTTAAAATTTTCCTACGATCACGCAAGATCTATCTACCAGATGCATAGCAACGAGAGGGAAGAGTGTGTCTACGTACCCTCGTAGACCGGAAGCGGAAGCGTCAAGTGACGCGGTTGATGTAGTCGAACTTCTTCGCGATTCAACCGATCAAGCACCGAACGTACGGCACCTCCGCGTTCAGCACACGTTCAGCTTGATGACGTCCCACGAGCTCTTGATCCAGTTGAGCTTCACGGGAGAGTTTCGTCAGCACGATGGCGTGGTGACGGATATGATGTATTCACCGGCGCAGGGCTTCGCCTAAGCACCGCGACGGTATGACCGAGGTGTGTTTCCGTGGAGGGGGGCACCGCACACGGCTGGAACAATTCAACTTGTATGTCATTGGGTGCCCCCCTGCCCCCGTATATAAAGGAGCAAGGGGGAGGCCGGCCGGCCCTTCCTATGGTGCGGCTAGGGTACAATCCTACTAGGAATAGGATTGCAATCCTATTCCTAGTAGGAACTACCAAAGAAGGAAGAGAGGGAAAGGAAAAGAAGGAGAGGTGGCGCCCCCCAATCCTAGTCCAACTAGGAACCCTAGGTGGGGCGCCGGCCAGCCCCTATGGGCTGCCTCTCTCTTTTCCATAAGGCCCACTATGGACCATCCCCCCTCGTAGGGGGTTCCGGTAACCCCCTCCGGCAATCCCGTTAAATCCGAAACTTTTCCGGAACACTTCCGGTGTCCGAATATAGTCATCCAATATATCAATCTTTATGTCTCGGACATTCCGAGACTCCTCGTCATGTCTGTGATCTCATCCGGGACTCCGAACTACCTTCGGTACATCAAAACTCATAAACTCATAATACCGATCGTCATCGAACGTTAAGCGTGCAGACCCTACGGGTTCGAGAACTATGTAGACATGACTGAGACTCATCTCCGGTCAATAACGAATAGCGGAACCTGGATGTTCATATTGGCTCCTACATATTCTACGAAGATCTTTTATCGGTCAAAACCGCATAACAACATACGTTGTTCCTTTTGTCATCGGTATGTTACTTGCTCGAGATTCGATCGTCGGTATCTCTATACCTAGTTCAATCTCGTTACCGGCAAGTCTCTTTACTCGTTCCGTAACACATCATCTCGTGACTAACTCATTAGTCTTTTGCTTGCAAGGCTTATTGTGATGTGTGTTATCGAGAGGGCCCAGAGATACCTCTCCGACACTCGGAGTGACAAATCCTAATCTTGATCTATGCCAACACCACGAATACTTTCGGAGACACCTGTAGAGCATCTTTATGATCACCCAGTTACGTTGTGACGTTTGATAGCACACAAGGTGTTCCTACGGTATTCGGGAGTTGCATAATCTCATAGTCATAGGAACATGTATAAGTCATGAAGAAAGCAATAGCAGTAAAACTAAACGATCATAGTGCTATGCTAACGGATGGGTCTAGTCCATCACATCATTCTCCTAATGATGTGATCCCATTGATCAAATGACAACTCATGTCTATGGCTAGGAAACATAGCCATCTTTGATCAATGAGCTAGTCTAGTAGAGGCATACTAGGGACATACTATTTTGTCTATGTATTCACACATGTATCAAGTTTCCGGTTAATACAATTCTAGCATGAATAAAAGACATTTATCATGATGTAAGGAAATACAAATAACAACTTTTATTATTGCCTCTAGGGCATATTTCCTTCAGTCTCCCACTTGCACTAGAGTCAATAATCTAGCTCACATCGCCATGTGATTTAATACTGATATCTCACATCGTTATGTGAATAACACCCATAGTTCACATCGCCATGTGACCAACACCCAAAGGGTTTACTAGAGTCAATAATCTAGTTCACATCGCTATGTGATTAATACCCAAGAGTAATAAGGTGTGATCATGTTTTGCTTGTGAGAGAAGTTAAGTCAACGGGTCTGTAACATTCAGATCCGTATGTATTTTGCAAATTTCTATGTCTACAATGCTCTGCATAGAGCTACTCTAGCTCATTGCTCCCACTTTCAATACGCATCCAGATTGATACTTAGAGTCATCTGGATTTAGTGTCAAAGCTTGCATCGGCGTAACCCTTTACGACGAACTCTTTATCACCTCCATAATCGAGAAACATTTCCTTAGTCATCCAGTTACTAAGGATAATTTTGACCGCTGTACAGTGATCTACTCCTGGATCACTATTGTACCCCCTTGACAAACTCATGGCAAGGTACACAACATGTTTGGTACACAGCATCGCATACTTTATAGAACCTATGGCTGAGGCATAGGGAATGACTTTCATTCTCTCTATATTTTTCTACCGTGGTCTGGCTTTGAGTCTTACTCAACTTCACACCTTACAAGTCAGGAAAGAACTCCTTCTTTGATTGATCCATTTTGAACTACTTCAAAATCTTATCAAGGTATGTACTTATTGAAAGTCTTATCAAGCGTCTTGGTCTATCTCTATAGATCTTGATGCCCAATATGTAAGCAACTTCACCAAGGTCTTTCTTTGAAAAACTCCTTTCAAACACTCCTTTATGCTTTCCAGAAAATTCTACATCATTTCCGATCGACAATATGTCATTTACATATACTTATCAGAAAGGTTGTAGTGCTCCCACTCACTTCTTGTAAATACAGGCTTCACCGTAAGTCTGTATAAATCTATATGCTTTGATCAACTTATCAAAGCGTATATTCCAACTCCGAGATGCTTGCACCAGTCCATAGATGGATCGCTGGAGCTTGCACATTTTGTTAGCACCTTTAGGATTGACAAAACCTTCGGGTTGCATCATATACAATTATTCTTTAATAAATCCATTAAAGAATGCAGTTTTGTTATCCATTCGCCAGATTTCATAAAATGCGGCAATTGCTAACATGATTCGGACAGACTTAAGCATCGCTACGGGTGAGAAAGTCTCATCGTAGTCAACTCCTTGAACTTGTCAAAAACCTTTCGCAATAAGTCGAGCTTTGTAAACAGTAACATTACCGTCAGCGTCGGTCTTCCTCTTGAAGATCCATTTATTTTCGATGGCTTGCCGATCATCGGGCAAGTCAACCAAAGTCCACACTTTGTTCTCATACATGGATCCCATCTCAGATTTCATGGCCTCAAGCCATTTTGCGGAATCTGGGCTCATCATCGCTTCCTCATAGTTCGTAGGTTCATCATGGTCCAGTAACATGACTTCCAGAACCGGGTTGTCGTACCACTCTGGTGCGGAACGTACTCTGGTTGATCTACGAAGTTTAGCAGTAACTTGATTCGAAGTTTCATGATCATCATCATTAGCTTCCTCACTATTTGGTGTAGGAATCACTGGAACCAGTTTCTGTGATGTACTACTATCCAATTCAGGAGAAGGTACAATTACCTCATCAAGTTCCACTTTCCTCCCACTCACTTCTTTCGAGAGAAACTCCTTCTCTAGAAAGGATCCACTCTTAGCAACAAAGACCTTGCCTTCGGATCTGTGATAGAAGGTGTACCCAACAGTTTCTTTTGGGTATCCTATGAAGATTTACTTCTCCGATTTGGGTTCGAGCTTATCATGTTGAAACTTTTTCACATAGGCATCGCAGTCCCAAACGTAAAGAAATGACAGCTTAGGTTTCTCATCAAACCACAGTTCATACGGTGTCATCTCCACGGATTTAGATGGTGCCCTATTTAACGTGAATGTAGCTGTCTCTAATGCATAACCCCAAAAGCGATAGTGGTAGATCGGTAAGAGACATCATCGATCGCACCATATCTAATAAAGTACGGTTATGATGTTCGGACAAACCATTACACTATGGTGTTCCAGGTGGCGTGAGTAGTGAAACTATTTCACATTGGTTTTTACTGAAGGCCAAACTCGCTGACTCAAATATTTTACCTCTACGATCATATCGTAGAAACTCTTATTTTCTGTTATGATGATTCTCCACTTCACTCTGAAATTCTTTGAACTTTTCAAATGTTTCAGACTTGTGCTTTATTAAGTAGATATACCCATATCTGCTCAAATCATCAGTGAAGGTCAGAAAATAACGATACCCGCCGCGAGCTTCAACACTTATTGGTCCGCATACATCAGTATGTATGATTTCCAACAACTCTCTTGCTCGCTCCACAATTCCGGAGAACGGAGTTTTAGTCATCTTGCCCATGAGGCATGGTTCGCAAGCACCAAGTGATTCATAATCAAGTGATTCCAAAAGTCCATCACTATGGAGTTTCTTCATGCGCTTTACACCAATATGACCTAAACGGCAGTGCCACAAATAAGTTGCACTATCATTATTAACCTTGCATCTTTTGGCTTCAATATTATGAATATGTGTATCACACGATCGAGATCCAACAAACCATTTTCATTGGGTGTATGACCATAGAAGGTTTTATTCATGTAAACAGAACAACAATTATTCTCTAACTTACATGAATAACCGTATTGCAATAAACATGATCAAATCATATTCATGTTCAACACAAACACCAAATAACACTTATTTAGGTTCAACACTAATCCCGAAAGTATAGGGAGTGTGCGATGATGATCATATCAATCTTGGAACTACTTCCAATACACATCGTCACTTCATCCTTTAACTAGTTTCTGTTCATTATGCAACTCCTATTTCGAGTTACTACTCTTTAGCAACTGAACTAGTATCAAATACCGAGGGGTTGCTATGAACACTAGTAAAATACACATCAATAATCTGTATATCAAATATACCTTTGTTCACTTTGCCATCCTTCTTATCCGCCAAGTATCTAGGGCAGTTCCACTTCCAGTGACCATTTCCTTTGCAGTAAAAGCACTTAGTTTCAGGCTTGAGTTTAGCTTTGGGTTTCTTCACGGGAGTGACAACTTGCTTGTCATTCTTATTGAAGTTCCCCTTCTATCCCTTTGCCCTTTACTTGAAACAAGTGGTCTTGTTAACCATCAACACTTGATGCTCTTTCTTGATTTCTACCTTCACCGATTTCAGTATCGCGAAGAGCTCGGGAATTACTTTTGTCATCCCTTCCATATTATAGTTCATCACGAAGTTCTACTAACTCGGTGATAGTGTCTAGAGAACTTTGTCAATTGCTATCTTATCTGGAAGATTAACTCCCACTTGATTCAAGCAATTGTAGTACCCAGACAATCTGAGCACACGCTCACTGGTTGAGCTATTCTCCTCCATCTTGTAGGCAAAGTACTGTCAGAGGTCTCATACCTCTCAACACGGCCATGAGTATGAAATACTAATTTCAACTCTTGGAACATCTTATATGCTCCGTGGCGTTCAAAACATTTTTGAATTCCCGGTTCTAAGCCGCAAAGCATGGTGCACTTAAACTATCAAGTAGTCATCATACCAAGCTTTTGTCAAAATGTTCATAACGTCTACATCTGCTCCTGCAACAGGTCTGTCACCTAGCGGTGCATCAAGGACATAATTCTTCTGTGCAGCAATGAGGATAATCCTCAGATCACGGACCTAGTCCGCATCATTGCTACTAACATCTTTCAACTTATATTTCTCTAGGAACATAAAAATTAAACGTGGAGCAAAATCGCGAGCTATTGATCTACAACATAGATATGCTAATACTACCAGGACTAAGTTCATGATAAACTAAAGTTCAATTTAATCATATTAATTAAAGAACTCCCACTTAGATAGACATCCCTCCGGTCATCTAAATGATCACGTGATCCAAATCAACTAAACCATGTCCGATCATCACGTGAGATGGAGCAGTTTCAATGGTGAACATCTTATGTTGATCATATCTACTATATGATTCACGCTCGACCTTTCGGTCTCCAGTGTTCCGAGGCCATATCTGCATATGCTAGGCTCGTCAAGTTTAACCCGAGTATTCTGCGTGTGCAAAACTGGCTTACACCCGTTGTATTTGAACGTAGAGCTTATCACACCCGATCATCACGTGGTGTCTCGGCACGACGAACTTTCGCAACGGTGCATACTCAGGGAGAACACGTATACCTTCAAATTTAGTAAGGGATCATCTTATAATGCTACCGTCGTTCTAAGCAAAATAAGAAGCATAATAAGATAAACATCACATGCAATCAAAATATGTGACATGATATGGCCATCATCATCTTGTGCTTTTGATCTCCATCTCCAAAGCACCTTCATGATCACCTTCGTCACCGGCGCGACACCTTGATCTCCATCGTAGCATCATTGTCGTCTCGCCAACTATTGCTTCCACAACTATCGCTACCGCTTAGTGATAAAGTAAAGCAATTACATGGCGATTGCATTTCATACAATAAAGCGACAACCATATGGCTCCAGCCAGTTGCCGATAACATTACAAAACATGATCATCTCATACAAAACCGTATAACTCATCATGTCTTGACCATATCACATCACAACATGCCCTGCAAAAACAAGTTAGACGTCCTCTACTTTGTTGTTGCAAGTTTTACGTGGCTGCTACGGGCTTAGCAAGAACCGTTCTTACCTACGCATACAAAACCACAACGATGTTTCGTCAAGTATGTGTTGTTTTAACCTTCACAAGGACCGGGCGTAGCCACACTTGATTCAGCTAAAGTGAGAGAGACAGACACCCGCCAGTCACCTTTAAGCAACGAATGCTCGTAACAGTGAAACCAGTCTTGCGTAAGCGTACGCGTGATGTCGGTCCGGGCCGCTTCATCTCACAATACCGCCGAAGCAAAGTATGACATGCTGGTAAGCAGTATGACTAGTATCGCCCACAACTCATTGTGTTCTACTCGTGCATATCATCTACGCATAGACCTGGCTCTGATACCACTGTTGGGGAACGTAGTATTTTAAAATTTTCCTACGATCACGCAAGATCTATCTACCAGATGCATAGCAACGAGAGGGAAGAGTGTGTCTACGTACCCTCGTAGACCGAAAGCGGAAGCGTCAAGTGACGCGGTTGATGTAGTCGAACTTCTTCGCGATTCAACCGATCAAGCACCGAACGTACGGCACCTCCGCGTTCAGCACACGTTCAGCTTGATGACGTCCCACGAGCTCTTGATCCAGTTGAGCTTCACGGGAGAGTTTCGTCAGCACGACGGCGTCGTGACGGATATGATGTATTCACCGGCGCAGTGCTTCGCCTAAGCACCGCGACGTTATGACCGAGGTGTGTTTCCGTGGAGGGGGGCACCGCACACGGCTGGAACAATTCAACTTGTATGTCATTGGGTGCCCCCCTGCCCCCGTATATAAAGGAGCAAGGGGGAGGCCGGCCGGCCCTTCCTATGGTGCGGCTAGGGTGCAATCCTACTAGGAATAGGATTGCAATCCTATTCCTAGTAGGAACTACCAAAGAAGGAAGAGAGGGAAAGGAAAAGAAGGAGAGGTGGCGCCCCCCAATCCTAGTCCAACTAGGAACCCTAGGTGGGGCGCCGGCCAGCCCCTATGGGCTGCCTCTCTCTTTTCCATAAGGCCCACTATGGACCATCCCCCCTCGTAGGGGGTTCCGGTAACCCCCTCCGGCAATCCCGTTAAATCCGAAACTTTTCCGGAACACTTCCGGTGTCCGAATATAGTCGTCCAATATATCAATCTTTATGTCTCGGACATTCCGAGACTCCTCGTCATGTCCGTGATCTCATCCGGGACTCCGAACTACCTTCGGTACATCAAAACTCATAAACTCATAATACCGATCGTCATCAAACGTTAAGCATGCAGACCCTACGGGTTCGAGAACTATGTAGACATGACCGAGACTCATCTCCGGTCAATAACCAATAGCGGAACCTGGATGTTCATATTGGCTCCTACATATTCTACGAAGATCTTTTATCGGTCAAAACCGCATAACAACATACGTTGTTCCTTTTGTCATCGGTATGTTACTTGCCCGAGATTCGATCGTCGGTATCTCTATACCTAGTTCAATCTCGTTACCGGCAAGTCTCTTTACTCGTTCCGTAACACATCATCTCATGACTAACTCATTAGTCTTTTGCTTGCAAGGCTTATTGTGATGTGTGTTATCGAGAGGGCCCAGAGATACCTCTCCGATACTTGGAGTGACAAATCCTAATCTTGATCTATGCCAACACCACGAATACTTTCGGAGACACCTGTAGAGCATCTTTATGATCACCCAGTTACGTTGTGACGTTTGATAGCACACAAGGTGTTCCTACGGTATTCGGGAGTTGCATAATCTCATAGTCATAGGAACATGTATAAGTCATGAAGAAAGCAATAGCAGTAAAACTAAACGATCATAGTGCTATGCTAACGGATGGGTCTAGTCCATCACATCATTCTCCTAATGATGTGATCCTATTGATCAAATGACAACTCATGTCTATGGCTAGGAAACATAGCCATCTTTGATCAATGAGCTAGTCTAGTAGAGGCATACTAGGGACATACTATTTTGTCTATGTATTCACACATGTATCAAGTTTCCGGTTAATACAATTCTAGCATGAATAAAAGACATTTATCATGATGTAAGGAAATACAAATAACATATTTTATTATTGCCTCTAGGGCATATTTCCTTCACAACTTGCACCACATTTGTGTTAGGGCACAAAAAAACCATCAACCATGTGCCTAATCTATAACGCGGAGCCCTGATGGCGTGATGAGCTCGCGGAAACAACGAAACTAACAAGCTAGGCCCACCTGTCAGGCTGATGTGGCGTGCTTATGTGGATAATATGTTGAGTTGGACGAGGGTCCATCCCGTCAATGACTCAAGTGTTCGTTTTTACCTTTTCTTTGTATTTTCTTCTTATTTTCCTCCTTGAGCATTTCAACGAATAGGTTGTGAGCACCCTTATTTCTTCCTTAACTCCGAACGAGCTCCGTCATGGAGCTTGTGTGCACTCCTAGGCGACACGTAGACGCGATGGTCGGCGTTCGACGCCATCCTCACCAATTGCGTAGTGGAAGTGGAAGTGGCGGCCTTCCAGGGCGTCACGCCATGAGACCAGAGTGCCAAGACCATGTCGTGGAAGTGGCCTCCTCCCTCATCTTCGCGAGGGAGTGCCCGAGAAGCCCCTAAAACCACGCCTTCACTTCTTGGAGCGCCAGTGTGCATGCTGTAGAGCTCTCCTATGTGCACGTTGGACGTGTCCCACCGTCGTTGTTCGGTAGGAGGTGTGGCGCCATGCTGCCTGGCCACGCCGCCCCTCTGAGCTCCTCTGCGTGCACCCACCGTTTGCAGCATCACCGTCGGCTCTGGCCGTCCACGCGCTCGACGAGCCGGACATGTTAGAGATACGACCGTCAAATCAAACCACGACGAACAAAATCAACACACGAGACATGAGATTTTAACGTGGAAAAACCCTCCAACATGAAGGAGAAACAATCACGCACGTCAGCCAACAAATCTTAACTATATCAGGGGATATTACAAACGCCGGAGATATACAACTGGTCAACTTAGCCGGTCCATTATGCTAATATTAGCAGAACAATTATTCTGCACACACTTCTGAACTGTATGCTCAACGCAAGTGCATGACATTGTTGAAGCAATAGTATTGCACTATTGAGACAAGTGAGCTTCTCATCGCAAAAAACTGCACTCGCCTTTTTCGGTATTATTTTTGATCCAGTTTTTATACCGTTTATCAGAATGAGGCATGTGATACACTGTTGAAAAGCTATGAATTAGGCACAACTTTGCCATGTTGTTGTTCATCACGGTTTAAAAGCAGTTTCAAAAATTGTGTGGCGCAAGACAAGTGGCAGCGAGCATATTTCCGTGATTTTTTTCAAGCCCGCTCGCTGGGATGAAGCAAATAACATGCCATTGGAAATATATCATTGGGGCGCAACTTTTTGATATAGAATACTTTTTGTAATTCATTACGGTTTAAGAGCAGTTTTAAACTTATGAAATCACGAGAATTCTGCTTTTTCAAATTTGCGATATTTTGGTACTATTTTCGCTCCAATTTTACAACCATTTGTTGAAACGAGGCGTGTGATACGCCATTGGAAAGCTACGGACAAGGCACAACTTTCAAATGTAGAATATTTTTTGAGATTCCTTGCTGTTTTAAATTAATTTTGAATATAGTGCGGCATCCCATGAGTAGTAGTGGTAGTTTTTCGTGAATTTTACAAACCGCACGTCAGCATCATGCAAATGGTACGTCGTTGGAAAGATACCAATGAGGCACAACTTTTTCTTGTAGACCATTCTCTCTAAAGGCATGTACAATGGTTGATAAGATAGTCTTATCTACAGTTTTACATGTTAATTAGAGATGACAAAAAATATGTCTACAGTGGGTCCTCTCTTAGCCTTATCTTCAATAATTAGATGTTCCTATAAACATGGTGAGACAAATTATGCTAAGAGATCATCTCTTGTCTTCTCTTAAATAAGAGAAGACAAGCCTTCTCTTATGATTTCTCTCTTTGCCACCTCATCATTTATCCTACGTGGCACTCTTAAGATAGAACCATTGTACATGCCCTAATTCCTTAGGGCGTGTACAATGGTTGATAATATAGTCTTATCTTAAGTCTTGCATATAATTTAGAGATGACAAAAAGACATGTCTATAGTGCGTCATCTCTTAGTCTTATCTTCAATAACTACCTATTCCTAAAAACGTGGTGAGACATATTATGCTAACAAACCACCTCTTGTCTTCTCTTAAATAAGAGAAGACATTCTTATGATTTCTCTCCCCTCCATCTCATCATTTAGCCTACGTCTAAGATAGAACCATTGTACACGCCCTTACGTTTTAAGAGCAGTTTTGAATATACCGAAATGCAGAAACTCTGTTTTTTGTGACACCAAAATCAACGAGGGAACTGCATCAGACATAAAAACGCACTGCTTTAGACTGAAGACCGCACTATGAGACAGGTAAACGAACTTCATGATTTCATTTTGTCAGGCGTAAATTTTTCCAAATGAAGAAGTGGACTACGCTTCACGTTGGGCGTAAGTGAACCGCAACACTATCGGGTAGTGAACCGCATTACTTATTTTTGTTGATTACATATTTTTTCGCACTTCACATTCGCTATCGAAAGTGAACCGCATTACCTTTTTTGTCATTTTCATATCATTTTTTGCATTTCATATTGGGTGTAAGTGAACCGCAACACTTACCGAAAGTGAACTGTAACATTCTCGGAAGTGAAGCACATTATTTTTTTGCTAGTGAACTTTGAAACCTTTTTTTTCAATTGTCCCACAAACAAATCAAAGTGTATTAGAAAAAGAAGTGGGGATTTGTTTTTGAAATACATATTTTTAAAGAACTTTTTTAAATACACTTCTTTTAGAAAATGGAGTGCACTATAGAGTCCTTCCTAGTGGAACTTTTTTAGACGAAAGTGCACTACATTTTCTTCATGATTTTTACTATATAAAAAATCAAAATTTTCGTTACTACTTTTTGCCAACAAGTGGGCTGCATTTTTTTGCACATTTCAAAGCCGCAAGCGACCTGAATCTGGACTCCATGGTGGAGAGTAACGAACTACATGGTACTTTCCGACATCGTTATTTTTTGTAGAACAAACCACAAAACGATGCAAAATGAACCCAATCATCATCATTTTTCTTGAAACAAAAAATAAGGACCCATCGAAAAACTGCACCTCCGTAGGGCGCCGAACCACACTACAATTATGCAATTCGCGTGCCCAAAAAAGAACCACACGCCCCCATGCAAAAAATTGCAAAACTCCACCGACGAGATGCAAGACCACAATTTGCAAACAACACACCACGAGACAAAAATGATGAACAACTGCAGTACACTAGGGTAGAAGATGGGTCGGAGCAGGCTCAGGAAGCTCCCATCCATGCACCCTACCAAACTGCCCGACACCGCGCCAAGTGAGGGAGTCCTGGATCGGGGGTCCTCACATGACCGGACAAACTCCTGGTGGGCCGGACTGG
Source organism: Secale cereale (assembly GCA_902687465.1). Lineage (NCBI taxonomy): Eukaryota > Viridiplantae > Streptophyta > Magnoliopsida > Poales > Poaceae > Secale > Secale cereale. Next base: position 66,081,990 of record LR738714.1, on the reverse strand, counting down.
TGGGCCGTGAAGATTATTATAGAAGATCATCTCTCGTATCCGGATAGGACTCTTGGATTCTTGTAATGGCAAGTTTTATGCTCAGGTATAGATTTTCCTTCCTCTACAAGATGATATGTACAAACCCTAGGCCTCTCTGGTGTGTATATAAACCGGAGGGTTTAGTCCATAGAGACCAGAGAAGAATCATAATATCCTCATAGGCTAGACCTAGGGTTTAGCCATTATGATCTCGAGGTAGATCAACTCTTGTACACATATTCACTCATACTAATATAGAAGGAAGTATGGTTTTACCTCGATCGAGAGGGCCTGAACCTGGGTAAACATCATGCCCCCTGCCTCCTGTTACCATCGATCCTCAGACGCATAATTCGGGCCCCCCTACCCGAGATCCGCCAGTTTTGACACCGACATTGGTGCTTTCATTGAGAGTTCCACTATGTGGTCGACGAAAGGACTGATGGATCACGTCGTCAACTGCAATGGCGACATCAAGGGGTTTTTCCCTCTGGCCAACTTTTTGTGTTCGGCGGCTTCGCGCTTCGTGCCAACACTAAAGGCCACCTTGAGCAGATCGAGAGCTACGCCCCTGGCCATCATGTCAGATTCGGTAGCTTGAACTACATTATGATATCTGTGGAGACTTGATCTTCACTGGATTCGAGCCAGTGACAACCCCTCTCGGCCACCATGATGATCATGACGTAACTCTGTCATCGGATTAGGAAATAGCACCTGCAACAGTTCTAGCCCTAGATCCAGAACAAATCGTATCACCCGAAGATGGGAAGCTCAACCCCACCACGGGAGCCGCAGACTCTACGGCGTTGGAGCCGCACACGGACCCAACTGATGGGGTGTGTGTTACCGGAACCTCGGACTTGGCTCCGGTCTCTGATTCCGAACTGCGCGTAACTGCGCCCCTCAAATCCAATCACGCGCCTATCGCCGAATTCTGTGTTGCGGATATCTTCCAGCACTCACCACTTGGTGACATGTTAAGGTCGTTAAGATCTCTCTCCTTGGATGAGAGCACACAGCCGCACTATATCCGGTTCGAAATGGAGGCTGGCGAACAGCCGCGCTATACCTAGGGGGATGAAGAATTTCGTTCCCCACCCACCACCCACTTGGTAGCCATGGTTGAAGATCTAACCGATCTACTCGACTACGCTTCAGAGGACTTCGACGGGATGGACCTCGAAGCTGAAGCAGATACAGATCAAAGCAGGCCCATAACAGGGCAGTGGAAAGCTACGTCTTCATACGATGTATATATGGTGGATACACCCAAAGAGGCGGAAGGCAACGGCGAAAACAATCCCATGGAGGATAAACCCGCTGAAGAATCTCCCAAGCGTCGGCGTCGAAAACGCCGAACAAAATCCCGTAAAGGAAAAGACAGCAACACCGTGTCTAATGACGATGACATTCCGGAACAAGCCGAAGACCCCGCAGATCCAGCGATAGAGCAGGAGGAGTGAGAGGACGGCGAACAGAGTCCAAAGCCACAGTCCGATGACAGCAATGCCGAAGACGGTGACTATGAACCGGTCTCCGAAGAGGAGGCTATCCTGGAGGACGATGAATATACCATCCCAGAAGAACCCTCCGAACAAAAACGCTTCCATCGGCGGCTTATAACCACTGCACAAAGCTTAAAAAAGCAGTAGAGACAGCTTTGAGCTGGACAAGACACGCTCAATGATAGATGGAATGAGGTGCTAGACGCCGAACAGAAACATGGCTTTAACGGCCAAACCAAAGGCTATACCAAGCGCAAGCTACTGCCCGAATTCGACGACGAGGCCGCTACGCCCGTCTCACTAAAAATTAACACCGCCAACAAGCCGTACCGACAACCTCGCTGACGTGATAGAGTCGCTAGCAATGGAGTAAACAAGTCCCCACCCCATAAAGGAAAGGACGGTGCAACCCAAGTCCGAAAACACGATCTGCGTGAGGACATAAACAAAAAAGCTAGCAAGACCAGGTCTATATTCGGACCTAGAGACCGAACTCCCGCACGGGACGGCGGCTATCAAGCCAATCGCGCCGGTGAAATACCAGTTCGGGGTCAATACCGAACACCACCACCATCGGACATACGCCACGATATAGCAAGATACAGAGGAGCTTCACACCCTCTATGCTTTACCGATGAGGTGCTGGATCATGATTTCCCGGAAGGGTTTAAACCCGTGAACATCGAATCGTATGATGGAACGACGGCTCCTGCCATCTCGATAGAAGATTTTATTCTTCACATCCACGTGGCTCGAGGAGATAATCTCCACGCCATCAAATATCTACCCCTCAAGCTAAAAGGACCAGCTCGACACTGGCTAAACAGCCTCCCAAAAAACTCCATTGGAAGTTGGGAAGAACTTGAGGACACTTTTTGGGCCAATTTTCAAGGGACTTATGTCCGTCCCGGACGCTGACGATTTAAGTCACATCATCCATCAACCCGGGGAGTCAGCCCGCAAGCTTTGGAACCGGTTTCTCAATAAGAAGAACCAGATCGTCGACTGTCCGGACGCCGAAGCCTTAGTGGCATTCAAGCACAGTATCTGGGACGAATGGCTAGCCAAACACCTTGGACAGGAAAAGCCGAGGACAATGGCAGCCCTAACTACACTCATGACTCACTTTTGCGCGGGTGAGGATAGCTGGTTAGCTCGTAGCAGCACCAGTGACCCTGGAACATCTGAAGTCAGGGATGGCAATGGAAATCCATGACGTAACAAAAATAAACGTCGAAACAACTCTGGAAGCCCAGATGATACAACGGTAAACGCCGGATTTGGTGGCTCCAGACCCGGTCAACAGAAGAAGCCATTTAAAGGCAGCAAAGACGGTCCATCAAGTTTGGACAAGATATTAGACAGGCCCTGCCAAATCCATGGCACCCCAGAAAAAACCTGCCAACCACACCAACCGTAACTGTTGGGTTTTCAAGCAGGTCGGCAAGCTAAACGCCGAACACAAGGGGAAGGAGCCTCAGAGCGAAGATGAGGATGAACCTCGCCAGCCAAATATAGGGGGATAGAAGAAATTTCCACCGGAGGTCAAAACAGTGAACATGATATATGCCACTCATATCCCAAAGAGGGAGCGCAAGCGCGCACTCCGAGACATCTATGCCGTTGGGCCGGTCGCCCAAAATTCAACCCATGGTCAGCCTGTCCGATCACTTTCGATCATAGGGATCATCCGACTCGTATTCGACATGGGGGTTCGGCTGCCTTAGTGCTCGACCCAATAATAGATGGATACCATCTAACCCGACTCCTTATGGACGGCGGCAGTAGTCTCAATATGATATATCAGGACACTATCCGCAAGATGGGTATCGACCCATCAAGAATCAAGCCAAGCAGCACGACCTTTAAAGGAGTGATACCAGGCGTCGAAGCTCGCTACACAGGCTCTTTAACATTCGAGGTTGTATTCAGTTCTCCCGACAACTTTCGAAGCGAAGAACTACTCTTCGACATAGCTCCATTCCGAAGTGGCTATCACGCTCTACTCGAAAGAATGGCCTTCGCCCGCTTTAATGTAGTCCCGCATTATGCCTATTTAAAGCTCAAGATGCCTGGACCATGTGGTGTTATCACGGTCAATGGAAATATGGAGCGCTCTCTCCGTACAGAGGAGGACACTGCGGCCTTAGCAGCCGAAGTCCAATGCGGCCTATTCAAGCCGGATAATCTGTCAACATCGAACACAGCTAAACATGTCCGGCACACGCTTCAGTGTGGCAGCTCAGATGAACCTGAGCAGGATTGACAGCTATGCCCCCGTCGACTGCCCCATAAGGTGATAGCATATGTGTCTCGAGTACATAATTATGCCTTAAAAATTCCTTGGGCAACGACCGGGGGCACCTGCATATAGTCCATAGTTCGGTTAGACCCTATTCGAACTTTAAACTTACCTTCTTTAGGTTCATTAAACGAACCAGACTTGTTATGGCCACACCGGATCGATTTATTCTTTTCCAGGTTTACTTTTTCCTTTCTACAGACGGCCATCATACTCACACCATCAAGGACACATTACAGATGAGGAGACGACGCAGACGTGCAGCAGGGACCCGCACTAAGGTTTCTCTTTTAGATTAAGACCCTGTGTAAACCTTTTTTCTCTTTCTTGTTATATACCTTTTTGGCATGTAAAATGTCCAAAAAAGGTCATCGACATTATCTATAAAGTTTGCGGCTCGCCGTACTATAGAGGGATATTAATAGAACAATTTTATTCGTATTATGTCCAGAGTTTTATTCACTCACCAGGGAATGTTCTTTTCCCGCATCAGATTGTCATATGTGCCTTGTCAATAAAGGTTTGCTACCAGGGGCTATGGTCAGCCCTGGTATATACCGAACACCTATAGGGAGTGTTCGGCGTCCTGGATATTTGCATTATATGCATCAGTTCTGAATCATGTCTTGGGTCAATATTTGGGTTGCCTGGCTCCTGTGCTTACCCCTACGTTTCCGATTGTTCGTCTAGGGTGTAAAGGGATTACTACAGCGATAATACTTCTGGCTAGTCTGGTCAAGTACATCGGTAGAGAAAGCCGAAAACTGACTGTCATGATAAGTGAGAACCTGGTCTGCAATCCGGTGACTTAGTTTTATACTACAATAGATAGAGATCTACCCCGTGTTATACGAAGGGTTGGTTTTTCGCCCAGCCAAGTGCAATTGGATACTTCATCCGCACCAGGGGCTAGTACCTAGCCCCACTTGTCAAACTCCTACGACTAAGTGAAAGGTATAATGCCGCATAGTCTGATTGCCTGGTTCGCTCCGCATACACCTCCTATATGGACCAAGACGTTGGATAAAGTGTGTATTTTCATATGACCGAACACCCAAGTACTATGTACCTGGGGGCTGAAGCCGACGACTGGAAACTTTCTGATTTAAAATAAACAGTCACACAGGAGGAAAAAGATGCTGATATTATAATAGCGCAAAAGTTATATACATTGGATTCATAAGCATAGTCTTTACATCCGGATACAATCATTCGAAGACAACATACTTCGAACACTGGCCTTCTATAAGGCGGGCGTCGTCGATGACGTCCTCGAAATACTTCTCCGGCTTGCGGTGCTCCTTTCCTGCGGGCGGGCCAGCAGTAGCTATATGCACTGCGTTCATCTTCGCCCAGTGCACCTTGACGCGATCAAAGGCCATCCGAGCACCTTCTATGCAGGCCGAACGCGTTAGTGCATCGACCCACGGACTCGCCTCGACGAGCCGCTTCACAAATCCGAAGTAACTACTCGGGATTGGTTCAGCAGGCCATATCCGGACTATTAAGTCCTTCATGGCCGAACACGCCATGTTGTGCAGCTCGACCAGCTGCTTCATCTGGCCATTGAGGGGAACTGGATGTTGTGGCGCATAGAACTACGACCAGAACAGTTTCTCCGTGTCATTCCCCTCCTGGGCTCGGAAGTATTGAGCGGCATCTGCGCTGCTCCTTGGAAGATCAGCAAACATGCCTGGAGAACTCCACAATCGTGTCATCCCAATATACTTCCGCCCTCCGAAGATGCTCTGTAAGAGAAATATCTTACCATATGCTATCTGCCGCGTTGTTTGATTTCCTCACAGGCGATGTGTGCCTCGCCTCGCGCGTCTTGGGTAGAATTTACTACCGCAGATAGCTCGGTCGCCTGCTCTGAAGCCTTCTTCTCCGATGCCTCACACTTAAGGATGGCATCTTGGAGCTCGACCTCGACTTCGGACACCCGAGATTTGTGCTTTTCGCACTCCGCCTTTTCGGCCTCCAAATCAGCAGCCTCTTTATCAGCGGCCGCCTTGTTCGCCTTGGCCTCCTACTTGGCCTTGGCAACCTCGCACTTGAGGGCCTCGAGCTCAGCGGCGCCAACTGTATAATACAGAATACAATATTAGAGTTTGTAATCATACTCAATCAATTAGGTATTATTGACATTTTAAAACAAAAATCTGCATACCTTGCGTTTCATCAAAACGCCGGTTGACGCGGTCGAGGTCCGCGTTGGCCACCACGAGCTTTCGATTTAGTTCGGCAACCACTGCTCTCGCGCAGTCGCCGTAACTAAGGAAGCCTGCATAACAGTTCAGCTCGGTAAGTATGCTATTCTAATGGATACTTCGTCCGATTCTATTCAGAATCACACAAAGCATCAGGAGCTACTGGTTATTGATAACCCACAAGTGTAGGGGATCGCAACAGTTTTTGAGGGTAAAGTGTTCAACCCAAATTTGTTGATTCGACACAAGGGGAGCCAAAGAATACTCTTAAGTATTAGCAGCTGAGTTGTCAATTCAACCACATCTGGAAACTTAGTATCTGCAGCAAGGTAGTTTAGTAGCAAAGTAATATGGAGATAGCGGTAGCGGCAATAAAAGTAACGGTAGTGTTTTTGTAGTTTTTGTAATAGTCGCAGCGGGAAAGTAAATAAGCAACAAGCAATATGTGAAAAGCTCGTAGGCATTGGATCAATGATGGGGAATTATGTCGGATGCAATTCATCATGTAAAAGTTATAACCTAGGGTGACACATAACTAGCTCCAGTTCATCAATGCAATGTAGGCATGTATTCCGAATATGGTCATACGTGCTTATGGAAAAGAACTTGCATGACATCTTTTGTCCTACCCTCCCGTGGAAGTGGGGTCCTATTGGAAACTAAGGGATATTAAGGCCTCATTTTAATAGAGTACCGGACCAAAGCATTAGCGCATAGTGAATACATGAACTCCTCAAACTACGGTCATCACCGGGAGTGGTCCCGATTGTTGTCACTTTGGGGTTGCCGGATCATAACACATAGTAGGTGGACTATAGACTTGCAAGATAGGATCAAGAACACACATATATTCATGAAAACATAATAGGTTCAGATCTGAAATCATGGCACTCGGGCCCTAGTGACAAGCATTAAGCATAGCAAAGTCATAGCAACATCAATCTCAGAACATAGTGGATACTAGGGATCAAACCCTAACAAAACTAACTCGATTACATGATAGATCCCATCCAACCCATCACCGTCCAGCAAGCCTACGATGCAATTACTCATGCACGGTGGTGAGTGATACGTCCAAAACGTATCTATAATTTCTGCTTGCTCCATGCCTCTTTTGTGTGATATTGCTATGATATTTATGCACTTCCATACACTTTTGATCATATTTGGACTAACCTATTAACTCAGTGCACCACAGTGCCAGTTCCTGTTTTCTGCTATTTTTCTATTTCAGGTTTCCCCCATATTAAAAGTGCTCCAAAAATTCCGGGAAAAATACAGGAAAAATCAGCGTACAGGAAGCTTCGAGAAAAACCAAAGCGGGGCCAGAGGGGAGCCAGGGGGGCCTAGGCGGCCACCCGGCGCGGCCCCACCCCTGGCCGCGCCAGGGGGTGCCTGGGGCCCCGGCTCCGCCTCTGGTGACCCCCCCTTCGCATATATATTCCTCGCGTCGCGAAAACCCTGATTCCAGAACCCTTTTCTCCATAAGCAATTCCGATCTCCGCCGCCATCGCCACCAAGTTTCGGGGGACCAGAATTCCTGTTCCGGCATCCTGCCGGGACGGGGAAGTGCCCCCGGATTCATCTCCATCGACGTTGCTTCCTCCCTCCATGATGCGGGAGTAGTTCCTCCTCGGGGCTGAGGTTTCTACCAGTAGCTATGTGGTCAATTCTCTCTCCCATGATGTAATCTTCGTTGTGATCATAGGCTATGTTAATCTAGGGTGATCCCATGATATTTCCCCTTCCTCTATGTATTGAATTGATGTACTCACTTGTCCTTATCTAGTATAATCCCCGAGACCAAGGTGACAGCGGTCTATTGGACATGGATTAGAAGAATATTTTCATGAGTGATTTCCTCTTTTGTGTGTTGATTGAAGATTGAGAGTCTCTTGGTGCTTGTCTTTGACTATCCTGGAGATATGTTGTGGTGATTGTGGTACTCTCTTTGGATGGCCGCTGTGACATTGGGAAATCCATAGATTGAGAACTACGAACTTTGAGGTGTGCTTTTGTAGCCCTACATAATTCTCGTCCTCTCTTGACCACAAAGGAATGACCTCCGAGTGCGTCTCCATTGCATGTTTTATAATATCATGTGCTTAGACTATGTTAATGTTGTTGGGAGTTGCCACTAGTGAAAGTATGAAGCCTAGGCCTTGTTTCCACCATTGCAATACCATTTGTGCTCACGTTTACCACTTGTTTGCTTGCTGCACTTTTTATTACAGATTTATATTACTTTGCTTTGCCACTCCTATCATCCATATTTTACCATCTTTTCGCCGAACTAGTGCACCTATACAACTCCTAGTTGTATTAGGTGTGTTGGGGACACAAGAGACTTCTTGTATCTTAGTTGCAGGGTTGCTTGAGAGAGACCATCTTCAACCTCTACTTCCCTGAGTTCGATAAACCTTAGGTCATCCACTTGAGGGAAATTGCTACTGTCCTACAAACCTCTGCGCTTGGAGGCCCAACATAGTCTACAAGAATAGAAGCGTGTGTAGACATCAAGCTATTTATGGCGCCGTTGCCGGGGAAGTAAGTGTTTGAAGGTATATCTTTAGATCTTGCAATTAAATCTTTTCGTTTCTTGTTTTTAGTTTCACTAGTTATGTTTATGGAAAACCGCACTCTTAGTTCGCTGCTTGGGGAAGGCCGCTTTACCACACCCGTGGTAGAGAAGTCTCCTCCACCTACTAAATGTATCCCGTTCCAAATACCACTTGGGATAATTGAAATAATTAGGAATGATTGTTATGATGGGACAGTCAATCCTAGTATTCATTTGTTGAAACTTACAGAACTTTGTGAGTTGTTTAAGATTTCAGGTTTGACAAGAGATGGAGTCATGAGAAAACTATTTGCCTTGTCACTGAAAGGAAAAGCATTGGAATGGTATAGGCTACTAGATGACTCTCACCTGCTAGATTGGGAAGAGATCCTGTCTCTCTTTTACTCCAAGTTTTATCCTCTTCATGAAGTCCATGAGAATAGGAATTATGTTTATAATTTCTATCCTCATGACGGAGAGAGCATAGCTCAAGCTTGGGGGAGACTGAAAACGTTAATGATAAAATGTCCTAACCATGGGCTCCCCAAAGATATGATTATTACTAATTTCTATGCGAGGCTCTCTCGACAGGATAAAGATTTGCTCGATGCTTCCTCTATGGGTTCTTTCACAAACGAAAAGATTGATGCTAAATGGGAACTCCTTGAAAGAATTCAACGCAACACTGAAGATTGGGAGATCGACAAAGGTAAAGAGTCAGGTATAATTTATGAGTATGATTGCATTAAGTCCTTTGTTGAAACTACAAGTTTTAATAAGTTTAGCGCTAAGTTTGGGCTTGATTCTCAATTCCTTGTTGATTTCCTCAAATCTTTTGCTTCACATCTTAATATGCCTAAGGAGGATTGGATCAAGCATCATGAACCTTTTAAAGAGATTTGCAAAGAAAATGAAATTGTTCATGATGATTGCAACATGCATGATCCAATTCCTAAAAATGAAGTTTTATGTAAGCATGTTAATTTTTTTGGAGTGGATAGACCTTGTGAAAGGCCTATGATTGAAGAAGAGAAGTATTGTAAGCAACATAAGCATGAAAGAACAATCACTTGGGTCAAAGATTTAAATGAAATTGCTAGAGAATTGTGTGACCTTTATCCTTTTACTTGTGAACTTTGCTGTATAGAGGGTCACTTTAATTTTCAGTGCATGCACTTTCAAAACATAACTGTTAACCAGTTGTGTGATAACATGATCACCCCTGATCTTTATGATGAGCTTATGTTATTTTTGATGTGTGAAGAGTTATCAGAAAAGACTTCTTGGCTAGATTTTAGTGCCATAGGAATAAAAAACACTTTGCAAAATTGCCATCTCTATTGTGTTGTTAATTGCCATAAAAATGATTACATAAGTAAGATTAGAAAGGAGGGAACTTTACCAAAGTATAAATTTGTCTCTTATATTTCTGCTAATAAAAAGGAGAGTTTCTCCCAAGTTTCCCCTATTGTTTCTAATGATAAACCAGGATATGTGGAGAAGCTTCATCTCCAACCACTCCCTCCTAAGGTGAAGAAGAAGAAAAAGAAGAGGAGGAGGAAGAGGAGCAAGAAGGAAGAAGAATGGGTATCAACCTGGCCTGAGCATATTCCTCCCATCAACTTTTATCCTAACGGTTGTAAGTTTAAAGAAGAAGGTGAAGTTTATTCCTTAATTATCATCTTGATGATACGTCCGTAGGTACTATTGAAGATGATTTTGATTATGATATGCATGTTACTTATTGTGATTGGAAAAATGATGATAATGCTACTTATGATCTTCAAAATCTTTTTGGTACCAACTCTGAAAGTGATGATATGGAAAGCTCTAAGCTTGGGGATGATAGGATTGCAAATCCTTTACCCACTAGTGATGTGATAATTGATAATTCTTTTGCTAGTAAGAATAAAGACAACATGTTTACAAATATAGTTGCTAGCAATGATAATGCTCTTCTCTACTATGATGATGTTATAACTCCAATCTATAGTGATTATAAAGGTACCTATGACATAAGGAGGAATTATCCTTATGAAACTTGTCATAATCATGGAGGGAATTACTCCCTTGTTGAACACCATCTTCCTAATACACAATTAATCTATAGTGTTCAAGTTGTTTATGATAGTCCTACTCCCACTATTACCAATGAGAAAGATTATGCTTATGTGGAGAGTAAGAGTATCTTTTTGCATGTGGATCATGGTAACAATGCTTTATGTGATGCTTATATTGTTAAGTTTACGCGTGATCCCACTGAAAATTATTATGAGAAGGGAACATATGCTTATAGATATTTCAATAATATCAAGTTCCCTCTCTTTATGTTGAATGTTTTGAAGCTGCACTTGTTTTGTCTTCCTATGCTTATTGCTTTGTGCTTCAATGAATTATTCTATTGCAATATTCCTATGCATAGGAAGCATGTTAGGCTTAAATGTGTTTGGTATTTGCTTCTTGATGCTCTCTTTTGTTCTTCAACTCTTATTCCTACGAGAGCATCATTAAAGTCTTAAGCCTATCTTTATGGCTATAAAGAAAGAGCTCTAGGGAGACAACCCTTGTTATCTTTGCTTTCAGTTTGTTCTTTCAGTTTTTAGTGGTCTTGATGTTTGTTACTACTGTAGCAACATCATTGTATCTTTATTTTTCAGCTTTGTGCCAAGTTTAGCCTCCGATTGCAAGCAAGTTCAAAAGTTGTGACGTGCTGTCCAGAAAACAGATTCTGTCATTGGACAGAAAAATTCGAATAAAATCACCAGATCATCTTTTTGATCTGATTTTTTTTGACAGCGTGCTCTATACAATTGGCTTTCGAGCGTCTGTTCTGAGTTTTTTTATTTGAGTTGCAGAAGTGCCCCGAAAAAATTATTTACTACCTGCTGGTCTGTTTTTCACAGATTCTGTCCTGTTTTGCCTTTTCTTCGTTTTGCAAACCTTGAGCTTGCTTTTTCTTTGCAAAAACCTTTTGGCAATCTTGAGAAACAGTAGCTCTTCAAGATTATCCTTATTTCCAGTAGGGAAAAATTATTTTATTGTGGGTACTAACCTCGCTAATCAGATTATGATGAGTTATGTATGAAGGGATTTTTCAAGTGTGCGAGGGAAGATGATAAAAGAAGATTCAGGAGTGTCAAACGCTCAAGCTTGGGGATGCCCCCATGCACCCCCAAGAAATATTCAAGAAGACTCAAGAGTCTAAGCTTGGGGATGCCCCCATGCATCCCCTTCTCCATCAACAATTATCAGTTCGTCTTTCATTCCACTATAATTATCACTTCATGTGTTATGTGCTATGCTTGGAGCGTCTCGCTCTTAGTTTCCTTTTTAGTTTTCTTTAGCTTTGCTTTCTGTTCATAACAAGTTAGAATCCAGCTTTCTTTGTGTAGGAGAGAAACACGCTCCAATTCAACCTAGAACACAACATAGGATTTTCATGCTTATCTTTGCTGTGTGTGTTCTTTGTTTTTCCATAGCTGCTGTCATGTTTAGCTCTTAGTTTTCATGCTTTTCTTTTTAAAAGAGCTTTTGTTTAGTTGGTTGCTGAACTCTCTTGAGTTTTCATGTTTATCTTGTTAAGAGAGTTTGCATGTTGCACTGAGTTGTGTGTCTTAACTTAAAGTAGGTAATTGAGGTTGCTATTTAATTTTAGTAGTAACTTGCAATAGTTTTGAGGTATTGCCATGAGTAATGTCTGAACTTTTGGTGTCAAGAGCTTTAGCCTATTAGTGATAGATGTCGTATTTTGGGCAATCCGTGTTTATTTTCGAAAACCTACAAATAGTTGAGAACTTTAGCTACTAAATGGATCACTAATCTTTAGAGGGATCGAATATTAGAGTACACTCACGTACCATGAGCCGAGGATGCGCAAGGATAAACAAACCCCCATACACTCCTCCTCGGGGTACTTGTCTCTTTGTGAACCTCCTAATTAGATTGAGAGTTACCGATAATAAGTGCATGAGTTCTTCGGACTAATGTGAGTATTCGAAAGTTTACACTTCCACCTAGCCATATTTTTCTAGCCTCTTCGGTACTGTGCATTGCCCTTTCTCACCTCGAGAGTTGGCGCATACTTCGCCGGTGCATCCAAATCCTTGGCACGATACGCTCTGTCATCATAAGCCTCATTATATCCTTCCTCAAAACAGCCACCATACCTACCTATTAAGGCATTTCCATAGCCTTTCCGAGATACATTGCCATGCAACATCCATCTTCTCGTGACTTGATCTTCATGTCATACATGCTTTTTGCTTGATCGATGAGCCGCATGCTAGTTGGGCCTTGCCCTAATCATTGCTACATGACGCGCTAGTATCATTGCATATCCTGCTACGCTGGCAGAGGCATACATTTGCATACATCATGATAGTTTCATTTTCTTTATGTTGAGTACTTTTGTAAAGTGTGAAAGATCTTCTATACTTCTTGTAATATATAGAGTGTTGCCCCTAAAGTGAGGAAAAGATCCCAAAGAGGACAAAATCAAAAGATCCCAAAGAGGACAAATGAGAGTTAAATAGAAAGAGCCATTGAGGCCACAAAAAAATAAAAAAATAAAAAAGAGAAAAAAGAGAAAAAGAAATAAAAAGAGAGAAGGGGGCACACTACTATTCCTTTTGAGAGATCCACACTCGTACTCCATCTTATACCTTGTACTCCATAGAGATTATCATTCATGCATATAGCTATGTGGGGACCTTCACACTATAGAACTTGGCTTGTATATTCCAATGATGAGCCTCCTCAAAAGAGCTCTAGGTCTTCTTGAGCAAGCAAGTTGGATGCACCCCCACTAGTTCCATTGGAGAGCTTACCTTAGCTCATATGTGCATCCGTTGCATGGCAATCCCTACTCCTCACATCATATCTATCATTTGGCTTTCTCTCGCCTATGATTGTCCTCATTGATGTGAGCCTTTCACACCTTTTTTTTGTCTTCCCCCTTCATCATTTTTCTCTCTTTGCCATCCTAAGTGTCGACTTTCTTACTTACGCTCATCCATTGCATGAGTGCTCAAAATATCGAAAGGGAGTGGATCATTTTGACTTGTACCTGGCTAACGGCTGGGGATGAGTCAAGATAGGATTCCAAAGAAGACCAAGTGTGAAACTTTAGTAGATTAAGTTCTCAACAATACAAAAACTATGTTTTACTCTCTCATATATCCCTATCCCCTTTCTTGCACGCAAACACCATTTGGATACATTCGAGTCACGGACAGCGAGAGCTCTTGCACCTTTATGTTCTTATGTTGCTTGTTACAATGCTAATATAGACTCTTGCTTGTTATGACTTGAATTTAATTACATGCCTTGATTGCTTTACTTAAAAGTTCTTATATGATTGGTAGCATGTCACCACAGAAATTATGCTTGTTATCATTTACCTACTCGAGCACGAGCAGGAATTAAGCTTGGGGATGTTGATACGTCCAAAACGTATCTATAATTTCTGCTTGCTCCATGCCTCTTTTGTGTGATATTGCTATGATATTTATGCACTTCCATACATTTTTGATCATATTTGGACTAACCTATTAACTCAGTGCACCACAGTGCCAGTTCCTGTTTTCTGCTGTTTTTCTATTTCAGGTTTCCCCCATATTAAAAGTGCTCCAAAAATTCCGGGAAAAATACAGGAAAAATCAGCGTACAGGAAGCTTCGAGAAAAACCAAAGCGGGGCCAGAGGGGAGCCAGGGGGGCCCAGGCGGCCACCCGACGCGGCCCCACCCCTGGCCGCGCCAGGGGGGCGCCTGGGCCCCCGGCTCCGCCACTGGTGACCCCCCTTCGCATATATATTCCACGCATCGCGAAAACCCTGATTCCAGAACCCTTTTCTCCAGAAGCAATTCCGATCTCCGCCGCCATCGCCACCAAGTTTCGGGGGACCAGAATTCCTGTGCCGGCATCCTGCTGGGACGGGGAAGTGCCCTCGGATTCATCTCCATCGATGTTGCTTCCTCCCTCCATGATGCGGGAGTAGTTCCTCCTCGGGGCTGAGGTTTCTACCAGTAGCTATGTGGTCAATTCTCTCTCCCATGATGTGATCTTTGTTGTGATCATAGGCTATGTTAATCTAGGGTGATCCCATGATATTTCCCCTTCCTCTATGTATTGAATTGATGTACTCACTTGTCCTTATCTAGTATAATCCCCGAGACCAAGGTGACAGCGGTCTATTGGACATGGATTAGAAGAATATTTTCATGAGTGATTTCCTCTTTTGTGTGTTGATTGAAGATTGAGAGTCTCTTGGTGCTTGTCTTTGACTATCCTGGAGATATGTTGTGGTGATTGTGGTACTCTCTTTGGATGGCCGCGGTGACATTGGGAAATCCATAGATTGAGAACTACGAACTTTGAGGTGTGCTTTTGTATCCCTACATAATTCTCGTCCTCTCTTGACCACAAAGGAATGACCTCCGAGTGCGTCTCCATTGCATGTTTTATAATATCATGTGCTTAGACTATGTTAATGTTGTTGGGAGTTGCCACTAGTGAAAGTATGAAGCCTAGGCCTTGTTTCCACCATTGCAATACCATTTGTGCTCACGTTTACCACTTGTTTGCTTGCTGCACTTTTTATTACAGATTTATATTACTTTGCTTTGCCACTCCTATCATCCATATTTTACCATCTCTTCGCCGAACTAGTGCACCTATACAACTCCTAGTTGTATTAGGTGTGTTGGGGACACAAGAGACTTCTTGTATCTTAGTTGCAGGGTTGCTTGAGAGAGACCATCTTCAACCTCTACTTCCCTGAGTTTGATAAACCTTAGGTCATCCACTTAAGGGAAATTGCTACTGTCCTACAAACCTCTGCGCTTGGAGGCCCAACATAGTCTACAAGAATAGAAGCGTGTGTAGACATCAGTGAGCATCATGGAATTGGTGATGGAGGAAGGTTGATGATGACGATGGCGACGATCTCCACTGTCCGCAGCCCCGAACGGACTCTAGATCAGCCCTCCCGAGAGAGATTAGGGCTTGGCGGCGGCTCCGTATCGTAAAACGCAATAATTCTTCCTCTCTGATTTTTTTCTCCCCAAAAGTGAATATATGGGATCCGGAGATACGTCGGTGGAGCGTCAGGGGGGCCACGAGGCAGGGGGTGCACCCCCCACCCTCGTGGACAGGGTGTGGGCCCCCTGGTCTGGATCTTTCCGCAGGTATTTTCATATTTTCCAAAATAATTCTCCGTGGATTTTTAGGTCATTCCGAGAACTTTTTATTTCTGCACAAAAACAACACCATGGCAATTCTGCTGAAAACAGCCTCAGTCCGGGTTAGTTCCATTCAAATCATGCAAGTTAGAGTCCAAAACAAGGGCAAAAGGGTTTGGAAAAGTAGATACATTGGAGACGTATCAACTCCCCTAAGCTTAAACCTTTGCTTGTCCTCAAGCAATTCTGTTGATAAATTGAAAGTGATAAAGAAAAAATTTGACAAACTCTGTTTGCTCTTGTTGTTGTAAATATGTAAGCCAGCATTCAGGTTTTCAGCAAGATCATGAACTAACCACATTCACAATAACTTTCAGGTCTCAAGTCTACTCACATCAATGGCATAATCAACCAGCGAGCAATAATAATAAACCTCGGATGACAACACTTTCTCAAAACAAACATGATATGATATAACAAGATGGTATCTCGCTAGCCCTTTCTGAGACCGCAAAACATAAATGCAGAGCACCTTTAAAGATCAAGGACTGACTAGACATTGTAATTCATGGTAAAAGAGATCCAGTCATGATCATACTCAATGCAAATTAATAGTAATACATGCAAATGACAGAGGTGATCTCCTACCGGTGCTCTTTTATAAGAGGATGATGACTCTGCATAAAAGTAAATAGATAGGCCCTTCGCAGAGGGAAGCAGGGATTTTTAGAGGTGCAAGAGCTCGATTTTTAAATAGAGATGAATAACATTTTGAGCGGTATACTTTCATTGTCAACATAACAACCAAGAATCTCGATATCTCCCATGCTACGCACATTATAGGTGGTTCCCAAACAGAATGGTAAAGTTTATACTCCCCCAACCACCAACAAGCACACACCACAGCTGGTCCGAAACAACGGGTACCGTCCAAACCAACAACAGCCCTGGGGGAGTTTCGTTTAATTATTATGATTTTGAGGATGGGACGGGGCATCCCGGTTACCAGCCATTTTCTCATGAATGATGAGCGGAGTCCACTCATCGTGAGAATAACCCACCTAGCATGGAAGATATAGACAGCCCTAGTTGATACATGAGCTGTTCGAGCATACAAAACAGAATTTCATTTGAAGGTTTAGAGTTTGGCACATACAAATTTACTTGGAACGACAGGTAAATATCGCATATAGGAAGGTATGGTGGACTCATTGGAATAACTTTGGGGTTTATGGAAGTGGATGCACAAGCAGTATTCCCGCTTAGTACAGGTGAAGGCTAGAAAGAGACTGGGAAGCGACCAGCTAGAGAGCAACAACGGTCATGAACATGTATTAAAATTAATCAACAATGAATGCAAGCATGAGTAGGATATAAATCACCATGAACATAAATATCGTGGAGGCTATGTTGATTTTGTTTCAACTACATGCGTGAACATGTGCCAAGTCAGACCACTTGAATCGTTCAAAGGAGGATACCACCCCATCATACCACATCACAACCATTTTAATATCATGTTGGCACGCAAGATAGACCATTATAAACTCTCAGCTAATTAAGCATGGCATAAGCATCTATGATCTCTAATTGTCATTGCAAGCATGTTTCATTCATAACAAGCTAAATTAGGAACGATGAACTATCATATTTACAAAAACAAGAGGGGTTGAGTTCATACCAGCTTTTCTCATCTCAATTAGTTCATCATATATCATCCTTATTGCCTTTCACTCGCACGACCGAACGGTGTGAATAATAATAGTGCACGTGCATTGGACTAAGCTGGAATCTGCAAGCTTTTAATACAAGAGACAAGACAAGGTAATATGGCTCAAGGTTAAATCAACAATAAAGCATATGAGAGTCACTAAGCATTTTAATCATGGTCTTCTACTCTTGACCCCCAAAGAAAAGAAAAGAAACTATTTACACGGGAAAGCTCCCAACAAGCAAAGAAGAACGAGAAATCTTTTTGGGTTTTCTTTTAATTACTACTAATACAAGCAACGAAAGTAAACTAGCTAAGAGCTACAACTAATATATATTTTGTTTTTCGAAAGGGTTTTTTCTAGCACACAAGAAAAAGACTAAGAAAAAGAATTGAAACTAAGCATGGAAGGTACATGAAAGAGTGTGAGCACCGACAACTAGAATAAGTGTGTGAACATGAATGTAAAGTCGGTGAGAAACACGTACTCCCCCAAGCTTAGGCTTTTGGCCTAAGTTGGTCTATGGCCAGTATTGTCCTGACAGATATCCAAAGTCGTAGTTGGGGTTGTACTGAGATGCAGCAGCTACTGCCTGCTGAGCTGCAGCTCGAAGGCGGGCTACTTCCGTCATATTATGATACTCATTTGCCTCCTCCCTGGTTATAGTGTATCTCCCTTTTGCCTGAAAGCCAAACAAGGTAGGGGCAAGAAGAATAATAGGGACGGCATGACGCCTATTAAAGATTAGTCGATATTTGAGGGATTGTTCATCCCTCTCTATAAACCGGTGACTAGTCATGGCATTGTAATCCAAATGAGCAGGCGGTAAAGGTTCATCATTTTCATATACAGGGACACCAAGACGGCGGGCAATGCGAGTGGCATAAATCTCACCAAATAAATCTCCATGCAAACCATTATGATGTAGCCTACGTGCAACAATGGCTCCCAAGTTATATTGTCTATCACCTAATACAGCACTCTTGAGAACACTAAGATCAGGGACACGCATGTGGCAAGCCTCGTCTTTACCACTTATGCATCTACCAATAAAGAGAGCAAAGTAATGAATAGCAGGAAAATGAATACTCCCTATGGTAGCCTGTGTGATTTCTCTAGATTCCCCCACTGTGATACTAGCAAGGAAATATCTATATTCAGATTTGCGAGGATCTCCCATACTGCCCCACTGCAGGAGCTTACAGGCATCATGAAAATCCTCTAAGTCCATGATATAGGATTTATTATAAAGGTCAAACAGGACAGTGTGAGAATTACGTGAAGATGAAAATTTAAACCTTCTCACAAAGGTATCAGTTAAGCCACGGTATTGAGGGCACTTATCTTGTATGAAGCCCCCGAGGTCAGTATTGCGCACATATGCGTAAAATTCCTCCTTGATGCCAACCTGATCCATAAAGTCATATGATGGCCATTCACAAGGCCGCACTTCCGCTTCCCTTGGTAGTTCATCATCCGGCTCACGAAACGCGAGCCTCGGTTCTTGCTTCCTTGAAGAACCACCTTGGAAGAGTTTCATATGCATTTTTCTGAAATTTTCTAAAATTTTAGTAACTCAAAATAAAAGTTAACCAAACTCAACAAGATTGATAGCAACGACTCCTACAAGTGCCTAGAGACTATATCATGCATTAGAACTACTTGGGACCAAGAAAATTTGACATGCAAGCTCAAGAACAAGGTCACCACAGCAGCAAAAATTTGCAATAAATAAAGCACTAGAACAAAAACTAATTGGACCAATGGAGGAGTCACATACCAAGGAACAATCTCCCCAAACAGTTTGGTGAATGGTGCTTTGATCAAGGAGATCGAAAATGGTAGCAAGATGAGCTAGAACTCGTGCTTGAGCTGGTTGGTGATTTTTTTGGGGAGCAAGAAGAAGAGTATGGGTGCAGGAATAAGTGGAGGGGGGCCACGTGGGGCCCACGAGGCAGGGGGCGCGCCCTGGACCCTCGTGGCCAGGTGCTGGCTCCCCTCGTGGTGTGTTCTGTGCCATATATCCTCAAATATTCCAGAAAAAATCATATTTAATTTTCAGGGCATTTGGAGAACTTTTATTTTCAGGGTATTTTTTATTGCACGGATAAGTCTGGGAACAGATAGAAAATACTATTTTTGCTTTATTTATCCTAATTAACAGAAAGTAAAAGGAGGGTACAGAAGGTTGTGCTATCTAGACTCACCTATCTCATGCTCATCAAAAGGAATCCATTAACAAGGTTGATCAGGTCTTGTTAATAAACTCTTCCCGAATAACATGAAACCAGAGAATTTTTGAATAACACTAGGTTACCTCAATGGGGATATGTATGTCCCCAACAATAAGAATGTCATATATTTTCTTGATAGTAGGAAGAGGAAATTCAAAACCTCCAATAGTAATAGTTGAAAATTTTCCAATATAATTGGTACTGTGGACCTGAGGTTGTTTCCTCGGAAAGTGTACCGTATGCTCATTACCATTGACATGAAAAGTGAAATTGCCTTTGTTGCAATCAATAACAGCCCCTGCAGTATTCAAAAAGGGTCTACAAAGGATAATAGACATACTATCGTCCTCGGGAATATCAAGTATAACAAAGTCCGTTAGAATAGTAACATTTCCAACCACAATAGGCACATCCTCGCAAATACCGACAGGTATAGCAGTTGATTTATCAGCCATTTGCAAAGATATTTCAGTAGGTGTCAACTTACTCAAGTCAAGTCTATGATATAAAGAGAGAGCCATAACACTAACACGGGCTCCAAGATCACATAAAGCAGTTTTAACATAGTTTCTTTTAATGGAGCAAGGTATAGTAGGTACTCCTGGATCTCCTAGTTTCTTAGGTATTCCACCTTTAAAATTGTAATTGGCAAGCATGGTGGAAATTTCTACTTCAGGTATCTTTCTTTTATTGGTAATAATATCCTTCATATATTTAGCATAAGGATTTGTTTTGAGCACATCATTCAAACGCATACGCAAAAAGATAGGTCTAATCATTTCAGCAAAGCGCTCAAAATCCTCATCATCCTTTTTCTTGGATGGTTTCGGAGGAAAAGGCATGGGTTTCTGAACCCATGGTTATGTTTCCCTACCGTGCTTCCTAGCAACAAAGTCTCTCTTATCATAACATTGATTCTTTGATTGTGGGTTATCAAGATCAACAGCAGGTTCAATCTCTACATCATTATCATTGCTAGGTTGAGTATCATCATGAACATCATCATTTATATTATCACTAGGTTCATGTTCATTACCAGATTGTGTCTCAGCATCAGAAATAGATATATCATTGGGATTCTCAGGTGTGTCAGCTACAGGTTCACTAGAAGCATGCACAGTCTTATCATTTTTCTTTTTATTCTTCTTAGAAGAACTAGGTGCATCTAAATTAGCTCTCTAAGAATCTTGCTCAATTCTCTTAGGGTGGCCTTCGGGATAAAAAGGTTCCCGAGTCATTTTACCACCTCTAGTTGCAACTCTAACATCATAGTCATTATTTTTACTATTTAATTCATTGAGCAAATCATTCTGAGCCTTAAGTACTTATTCTACTTGAGTGGTAACCATGGAAGCATGTTTACTAATGATTTTCAACCCACCTTTAACTCTAGACAGATAATCACTCAAGCGTTCAATCACATAAGCATTGTGTTGTAATTGTCTACCAACATAAGCATTGAAGTTTTATTGTTTCACAATAAAATTGTCAAACTCATCTAAGCATTGGCTAGCAGACTTATAATGAGGAATATGACCTTCATCAAATCTATAAAGAGAATTTACCTTTACTACCTGTGTCGGGTTATCAAGACCATGTATTTCTTCAATAGGTGGTAAATTCTTAACATCTTCAGCTTTAATACCTTTTTCTTTCATAGATTTCTTTGCCTCTTGCATATCTTCAGGACTAAGAAATAGAACACCTCTTTTCTTCGGAGTTGGCTTAGGAGCTGGTTCAGGAAGTGTCCAATTATTTTCATTGGCCAGCATATTATTCAATAGTAATTCAGCTTGATCAACTGTTCTTTCCCTCAAAACACAACCAGCACAACTATCCAGGTGGTCTCTGGAAGCATTGGTTAGTCCATTATAAAAGACATCAAGTATATCATTCCTCTCAAGAGGATGATCGGGCAAAGCATTAAGTAGTTGGAGAAGCCTCCCCCAAGCTTGTGGGAGACTCTCTTCTTCAATTTGCACAAAGTTATATATTTCCCGTAAGGTAGCTTGTTTCTTATGAGCGGGAAAATATTTAACAGAGAAGTAATACATCATATCCTGGGGACTACGCACACAACCAGGGTCAAGAGAATTAAACCAAGTCTTAGCATCACCCTTTAACGAGAACGGAAACAACTTAAAGATATAGTAATAACGAATCTTTTCATCGTTGGTAAACAGGGTGGCTATATCATTCAGACTCATAGCCATGGAAAGGATCAGATTCAACCAAAGTAGTTAACTCGGGATCAATAGAGAACTCATAATCCTTATCAGTAACACAGATAGGTGAAGTAGCAAAAGCAGGGTCATGTTTCATTCTAGCATTTAAGGACTTTTCTTTCAGCTTAGCTAATAATTTCTTAAGATCATATCTATCGTTGCAAGCAAGAAAGTCTCTAGCAGTTTCTTCATCCATAACATAACCCTCAGGAACAACACGCAATTCATATCTATTGGGAGAAGCTTCATCATCACTTTCATGAATATTATCAGTTTCAATATTTGCATTCTCCCTAACCTTAGCAATTTGTTCATCTAGAAATTCACCTAGTGGCACAGTATTATCAGGCATAGAAGTAGTTTCATCATACATAGCAGAAGTGGCATCATTAAGAACATACGACCTATCAGATTCAATAGCAGGAGTAGGTATCGCAAGTTTACTCATAACAGAGGGTGAATCAAGTGCAGAGCTAGATGGCAGTTCCTTACCTCCCCTCGCTGTTGAGGGTAAGATCTTGGTTATTGAGTCCTTCAAATTCTTCATAGTGATCAACAGATATAAATCCCAAGTGACTTAAAGAATAGAGCTATGCTCCCAGGCAACGGCGCCGGAAAATAGTCTTGATAACCCACAAGTGTAGGGGATCGCAACAGTTTTCGAGGGTAAAGTATTCAACCCAAATTTGTTGATTCGACACAAGGGGATCCAAAGAATACTCTTAAGTATAACAGCTGAGTTATCAATTCAACCACACCTGGAAACTTAGTATCTACGGCAAGGTAGTTTAGTAGCAAAGTAATATGGAGATAGCGGTAGCGGCAA
The DNA here is from genome assembly GCA_902687465.1 of Secale cereale. NCBI lineage: Eukaryota > Viridiplantae > Streptophyta > Magnoliopsida > Poales > Poaceae > Secale > Secale cereale. The sequence continues at coordinate 66,059,213 of LR738714.1, read as the reverse complement.
TAAAAGTAATGGTAGTGTTTTTGTAGTTTTTGTAATAGTAGCAGCGGGAAAGTAAATAAGAAACAAGCAATATGTGAAAAGCTCGTAGGCATTGGATCGGTGATGGGGAATTATGTCGGATGCAATTCATCATGTAAAAGTTATAACCTAGGGTGACACAGAACTAGCTCCAGTTCATCAATGCAATGTAGGCATGTATTCCGAATATAGTCATACGTGCTTATGGAAAAGAACTTGCATGACATCTTTTGTCCTACCCTCCCGTGGCAGCGGGGTCCTATTGGAAACTAAGGGATATTAAGGCCTCCTTTTAATAGAGTACCGGACCAAAGCATTAACACATAGTGAATACATGAACTCCTCAAACTACGGTCATCACCGGGAGTGGTCCCGATTGTTGTCACTTCGGGGTTGCCGGATCATAACACATAGTGGGTGACTATAGACTTGCAAGATAGGATCAAGAACACACATATATTCATGAAAACATAATAGGTTCAGATCTGAAATCATGGCACTCCGGCCCTAGTGACATGCATTAAGCATAGCAAAGTCATAGCAACATCAATCTCAGAACATAGTGGATACTAGGGATCAAACCCTAACAAAACTAACTCGATTACATGATAGATCCCATCAACCCATCACCGTCCAGCAAGCCTACGATGGAATTACTCACGCACGGCGGTGAGCATTATGGAATTGGTGATGGAGGAAGGTTGATGATGACGATGGCGACGATCTCCACTCTCCAGAGCCCCGAACAGACTCCAGATCAGCCCTCCCGAGAGAGATTAGGGCTTGGCGGCGGCTCCGTATCGTAAAACGCGATAATTCTTCCTCTCTGATTTTTTTCTCCCCGAAAGTGAATATATGGGATCCGGAGATACATCGGTGGAGCGTCAGGGGGCCCACGAGGCAGGGGGGCGCCCAGGGAAGGGGCGCGCCCCCCACTCTCTTGGACAGGGTGTGGGCCCCCTGGTCTGGATCTTTCCGCGGGTATTTTATATATTTTCCAAAATAATTCTCTGTGGATTTTCAGGTCATTCCCAGAACTTTCTATTTCTGCACAAAAACAACACCGTGGCAATTCTGCTGAAAACAGCGTCAGTCCGGGTTAGTTCCATTCAAATCATGCAAGTTAGAGTCCAAAACAAGGGCAAAAGGGTTTGGAAAAGTAGATACATTGGAGACGTATCAGTTATATATGTGCATTTAAAAGAAATAAAATTTCTTAAAAAGCATTACATTGCTTACCTTAAAGCCTGTTAAAAAGCTGTTGAAGGCTTCATTCAGTCTGCCCTTGACGGACTGAATGTTCTTCATTACCGCACCCATCACGGTGCGGTGTTCCTCAATGACGAGAGCACTTTGCAGTGCTCCCTCCATGGAATCCGGCGCCTCTGGATTAACCCCGGGCGCCACCGTATCCTCCTCCGCTTGAGGAGCTGGATCTTCGAACCCCAGAGCTGCGCTAGGCCCCGGGATGGTGTTCGGTGGGACCCCGGACTGTTCGGGGCCCACGTCTTTGGTATCCATGGGGGTCGTCTCCCCATGGTCAGTGGCCGCCGAGGTATTACCCTCGGCCGCCCTATCTCCTGCCCTGCCCTTATCTCCTTGGGCGGAGAGAATCCGCTGGGACGACACTTCGGTGTCCCCGCCGATCACGGGCGATGGAGCCCGGACTGGCGGGTCACTCTCAGTCTCCCCAGGCGCTTGAGAGTTCCCCTCCGATGATGTAATATTAGGGTTTACACCGGGAGGGTTGTAGGTCAGCATGGGAAAAACATTAAGTAAAATACCATAAAAACTGAATAAACAAAGATGCAGCACTTGAGTCCAGACTGACTTACGTCGTGGGCAGGGGTTTTTCCTTGGGCTTCATCACATAGCTATGTTTGGATGAACTCGAACTAGCTCCAAGGTTTAGTTTCCTTTGGGGCATGGCCGCACCCGCGTCAGCGATGGCCCCCCTCTTCCTCCCCCTGCCTTGCGCAAGGGGCATTTCTTCTTCTTCCTCTTCCTCCTCATCATCTTCCTCCGCCTCATTGGAGGAGAGGATGTGGAGGTCCTCGGGCTTCTTGCCCGTAGGACGGGGGCTGTCTCCGGCCCCCTTGCCCTTTGACTTCTTGGGCTTCTTGGTCGGTGCCTTGTACGGCGCCGGAACCAGCATCGTCGTCAATAGAGGTAGTGCTGGTTCTTCGGGCAAAGGCGTCAGACACTTAATCCGAGATGCCTTCTTCGTCCAGCCCTGTATATCACATAAAAATTCCAACTCCTATTATCATTAAATAAGGAAAAGGGTAAGTGTTCGACAAGGATTATTATTACCTCTATGGCGGAAACTTCGGTGCTGAAGCCCGCATCCTCGTCCTCTTTGGGCCACTCCTTCTGGCTCTTGAAGCGGTGCTTCTAGATCTCTTTGTGCGTAGAGCCGAAGAGATGCTTCGGCGGCTTGTCTCCCACCGAATCGAACTCCCATAGGGAGGAATCCCGGCTTTGGCAGGGGAGGACGAGTCGGGTCAGCATCACCTGGATCACGAAAGAGAGCAGGTGCCCCTTGGAGATCACTGTGGACATGCCACCCACGAGAGTCGTTACCTCAGTGTGCGACCCCCAGTCCAGACCCTTCTTGGTCCAGGAGGTCAACCTCATTGAGGGTCCGGATATGAAAGCAGGTTCCGCCGCCCACTTGGTGTCGCGGGGTTCGGTGATATAGAACCATTCGTGCTGCCAGACCTTGTTCATCTCCACGAACGAGCCCTTGGGCCAAGTTGCGTTCGGGAGCTTGCTGATCATGGCGCCCCCTCACTCCACGTGCTCCCCGTCAACCACCTTCGGCTTCACGTTGAAGGTCTTAAGCCACAGGCCGAAGTGTGGGGGGATGCGGAGAAAGGCTTCACACATCACTATGAAAGCGGATATGTGAAGAATTGAGTTTGGGGCTAGATCATGGAAATCTAGCCCATAGAAGAACAAAAGACCCCGAACAAACGGGTGGAGTGGAAACCCTAGCCCCCTAACAAAGTGAAAGGTAAAAACTACCATCTCGCCTGCCTTAGGAACGGGAATCACCTGGCCCTTAGGGGGGACTCGGTGTGCGATGTCACCGGCGAGATACCCCACGCTCCGTAGATCCTCCATGGTCCTTTCGGTGATCGTGGAAGCCTCCCAATTGCCTCTGGCACCAGTTCCAGCCATTGCTGGGAAGAGGAGTGGTGGTTGAGGAATGAGGAGTTGTGGGCGCAGGAGATGACAATACGGGGGCAAGGGAGATTCGAGAGCTCGAGCTTGAGGAAGGCGTGGGGCTGATGAAAGGGATTGGCGTCCTTTTATAACGCTGCGAATACAGAGCGTCCCCCCACCTTAGCCATAAAACTTGCAGTTCCCAAAGCGGCCGTGCGTAATGTGTGCCGTGGGTGCTCACGTCACACTGATAAGAATCCCACAATAAGCGGGCACGATCTCTATTCTGATGGGACGTGCCAATGAGGATATACCTCGAAACACGAAACTAGGACCAAATAAAACAGTTCGATATATTAGTGGGTTGGACGCGACGCTTCACCCAAAAGTTGTCAGTAGAGACACATTATCCATTTTCTTTAAGAGCCTTGCCTTCGAGGCTAAGGGTTGTACTAATCTTGCAGAGCCGAACACAATCCACCTATTTGCAGAAGATATATTCGGGAGGAGGAACCCGCCTTGCAATGTCGGAGACAATACGGAAGCCGAGCTCATCGCCATCGAAGACAGGTTCAGGGGTTACTGAGGGAGTCCTGGATCAGGGGGTCCTCACGTGACCGGACAAACTCCTGGTGGGCCGGACTGGTGGGCCGTGAAGATTATTATAGAAGATCATCTCTCGTATCCGGAAAGGACTCCTGGATTCTTGTAATGGCAAGTTTTAGGCTCGGGTATAGAATTTCCTTCCTCTGCAAGATGATATGTATAAACCCTAGGCATCTCCGGTGTGTATATAAACCGGAGGGTTTAGTCCATAGAGACCAGAGAAGAATCATAATATCCTCATAGGCTAGACCTAGAGTTTAGCCATTACGATCTCGAGGTAGATCAACTCTTGTACACATATTCACGCATACTAATATAGCAGGAAGTAGGGTTTTACCTCGATCGAGAGGGCCTGAACCTGGGTAAACATCATGTCCCCTGCCTCCTGTTACCATCGATCCTCAGACCATAGTTCGGGACCCCTACCCGAGATCCGCCGGTTTTCACACCTACACTAGGAAACTTGAACCATTTTTTCATTCGACAGTGAACTACAAAACAAAATTCAGTGAGCTTCAACAAAAAATCAAAGGAACCGCAACAGTTGGAGGAGGGAGCTCGTTGTAGGCCACTTGGGGGATGAGAGAGGAGCATGCCACCATAGCAGCCATCCTCCTCATCAGCCAAAGCTGTGGAAAGCATCAGAGGAGATGGCAGAGGCCATGTCATCCGGATCAGAAGGAGGGGAAGCCGTGGCGGCCACCATGCCGGAAGAGCACATCGGCCTTGCCACCTAGGAGAATGGGGGAGCTTGGGGCAGACAGGCCGTCGTTTGGGTGCCCATCGTGGAAAGTTCATGCGGAGAGGATTCAAACGCAGCTAAGAATTTTTCTCCAGGGGTGGATCCAGCGAAGGTGTAGGTGAGGAGAAGAGGTGGATCTAGCGAAGTGGGCGGCACTAGGTGGTGGGAGGTGGTGGTCGAGGCGGGCGGGTTGGGTGGTGGCCAGGGTGGGCGGAGCGGGCAACGATGGCCAGTGTCTGGGGAGGGCAGGGTTGGGTGGTGGTCGGGGCGGGCAGCACGAAGATGGGGAGATGGTGTAGAGGGGGAGAGGAGATAGGGGCGATGAAGGTGGGAGGAGTGTGGGTGTGTCGGTCGAGTCGGGTGGCTGTGGAGCTACGGTGTTGGTAGAATAACAATTTTGTTGTTAGAATAAGGTCTTAAGGGTGTTGTTAGAATAGACCCACCTTATATTCGGACAATAGTTATTCTGCAAACACTTCCAAACTGCATGCTCAACGCAAGTGCACGCCATTGTTGAAACAAGAGCACTGCAGTAGTGATGCGGGTGAACTTTCTGTCGCAAAAAAGTGCACGCAGTTTTTTCGGTACCGTTTTCACTCTAGTTTTTAAATCATTTGTAGGAACGAGGCGTGCAATATATCGTTGGAAAGCTATGAATTAGATGCAACTTCGCCATGTGTATTTTTCCAAGATTCCTCATGATTTAAGAGCAGTTTTGGAAACGGTGCGGCGCCCGACGAGTGGCAGCGAGCGTATTTTAGCAGTTTTTCTAAATCGCTCGTCATAATGAAGCAAATGATACGCAGTTTGAAAGATATCATTAAGGCGCAACTTTTTCATATATATTACTTTCTCTAATTCGTTATGCTTTAAGAGTGGTTTCAAATTTTCAAAGTCCTGGGATTTTGTTTTTAATTATTATTTTGCAAATTTTTGGTATTGTTTTCTCTTCAGGTTTTTAACTTTTTATCGAAACGAGGCGTGTCATACACCGTTGGAAAGATACGAACGAGGTGCAACTTTCATATGTAGAAAATAATTTTGAGATTCCTTACAGTTTTAAATGAATTTTGAATATAGTGTGGCGGCCGATGAGTGGCAGCGAGCATATTTTCATGTTTTTTTGCAAACCGCTTATCGAAATGATACAAATGATATGTCAGGCACAACTTTTTTTATGTAGAACACTCTCTCTAATTCCTTATGGTTTAAGAGCAGCTTTCAAATTACCGAAATGTGAACACTCTGTTTTTCGCGAAACTAAAATGGATGAGGGAACTACATCACACAAAAAACTGCACTATTTCAGATGGAGAACCACACTACATTTGACGGGCAAGCGAACTGCGTGATTTCTTTTGCCGGACGCAATTTTTCACAGACGATGAAGTGAGGTGCGCTTCACATCGGGCGTAAGTGAACAACAAACACCATCGAGAAGTGAACCTTATTATTTTTTAATCTCTGTAACATTTTTTTTATACTTCACATTGGGTATAAGTGAACCGCCACATTACTGAAAGTGAACCACATGAGTTTTTGTTCTCTTTTTTCGTACCTATTATTTTTTACGCGCATAGACCGGGCGAGTGGACCGCATAGACTGAGCGAGTGAAATACATCTAATATGAAGCGAGCTTCTTTTGAGATGTTTTTCATTTATGTTTACCAAGTGAACCACTGTCGGTGTACTAAGGTAGGGGTACCTCAGTACCCCAACTTGTGCACGGGCAGTAGCAGCTTCCCGCGGCAGAGCCTACCACGTGCTCGCCGGAGACCTTCCTGCTCCATATAAATCCATTCAAAAACAAAGTATACAAGACAGAAGATCCAGACCCTGGCAAGAGGAGCTTGCCAGGAAGGCCAGAAGATTACACTTCAGAAGACATGCCTCGACGCGACGTGCGCCCCGGCAGGGCCCGGAGAGCGACAAGCTCTGGCGACAAGCTCTCGGGCCCGGCAAGGTCAAAACCCCGGCAAGGTGCTTGCCGGGGAGAGTTACGCTGTGTGCCCGCGCTCCAGCTCATCGAACCACGCGTCGCCCTGGGGCCATTCCAGGGACGCGTGGCGGATGGCTGTGCAGCCTGGGGGACACAGTGGCACTCCACGGTGGTAAAGCCATCGCCGTGGCAAGCGGAGACGCAAGGGCGGGCACTTTTGGGGTCGACGGCGACGGGCATTAAATGCTCTTGTCCCCCACTGTCAAAGTAGGTGATGACCACTGTTCATACACTGTAGCTCCACTATTCCCGCACTGTTACAACTACCACCACTATTACATTTTTACCCTTTCTCCTACGTTGACACCTGTCGGTGACCCCTTGAGCTATAAAAGGAGGCCCATGCACAACGTAGAAAGGGTTCGGAACCTAGATCGCTCATCTCGCTCGGTGTAGCTAGTTCTTCAAGCCCCCGAGCTCCCCAACTCAATACAATTCAAGCAGGAGTAGGGTTTTACGCGTCCATCGCGGCCCGAACCTGGGTAAACTGCCCGCGTGCTCTCCACGATCTGCTCTTTGTGCTCCCTTCGCTCCCTTACCACACGAACAAGGGGCTCCGGTCCCATAGGTGCTCGTGGTGGACAGTTTCCCCCGACATCTTTGGCGCGCCAGGTAGGGGGCGTCGAGGTTGTGCGAACCTGATCCGGCGTTCACGCGGGCGCATTCTTCATCAACCTCTCCAAATTCGTCAGCTTCATCAACAGCAGCGCCATGGCCCCGAAGAAGAAGGCTTCGGAGGTCGGAGGCCCGTCTGCGTCTCATCCGCCGCCACCGGAGCCAACGGTGGGCGGGGGAGACGCCGTCGGAAGGGTGGTCGCCGGCGAGGAGACTCGCGGCGCCACCAAATCCAAGGACAAGACGGATGACCGAGCCTCGGTCTCCGTGGACGCGCCACATCCATCTCAGCAAACGACAACCCAGCAGCGCCATGCCACAGGAGGTGGCATCCGCTTGCTGGGCCAAGGGCAAACCGGAGGCTCGCGGGACGCTCCGGGCCATCGTCCTGGCACGAGCAAGGCGCGGTCGCCGGGGGGGGACCCTGCTCCTTCTAACCCAGTTAGAAGTCCGAGCATATCCCGCTCCTCGCACCGCTCGCCCCCGCTCCCCTCCTCTCCAGCAGAAGCGCTCGCAAGGGCGCAACTACTCCTCGACTTCCCTCCAGCGGCAGACAAGGCCGAAGACTGGAGGGCCACTATCCAGAGCCTGATCGCCTTCACCAACAATGACTCTCCGCAGCAGCCAGCGACCTCGCGGCCACGGCAAGTTGAGAAGACGAAGGCCGACGGCGACAAGACCGCCGGGGGTGCAACCACCGTGCACTCCCCGCCGCGGAAGCAAAAGACGCCGCCCCGCCGAATCAACGTCGACGACGACTCCACAGCGTCGTCGGATCCACGGGCTCGTCGAGACCAGCGCCAGGTCCTTGACGACCGGCGACAAGAAGACGCTCGAACGACGATCGAGCGCCGCCGAGAAGCTCGGCGACAATCAGATCAGCGAGCTGGAGCCGCTGTCGACACGCGCGCGCCCGGTGAACCAGGTGACTTGCCGTACGCGGCAGGTTGCCCTGCGTTTACCCGCGAGCTGCGGCGCGTCCAGTGGCCCAGCATGAAGAACTTCAAGCCCGACGTACCAGAGAAGTACGACGGCAAGACGCACCCCTCGGAATTTCTCAGCATCTACACCATTGCGGTGCAGGCTGCCGGGGGGCGCGACGAGAAGATATTGGCGAACTACTTCCCGCTCGTGCTTAAGCCGAACGTTCGTTCCTGGCTTATGCACTTGCCGGAAGGCTCCATTTCTTCTTGGGCAGATCTTTGCCACCAGTTTGTTGGCGCCTTCACGGGCGGCCACAAACCCCACGGCCAGGAGAGCGATCTCCACATTCTGGCCCAGAAGGAAGGAGAACCCCTGCGCAAGTACATCCAACGCTTCAGTCGTGTGCAGCACAACATCCCCGACGTCCACCCTGCCGCGGTTATCAGTGTGTTCCACCAGAACGTACGTAACCGCCACATGCGTGAGGAGATGGCCATGACCAAGATACGGGATGTCAGCGAGCTTTATGCTCTAGCTGATAAATGTGCACGCGCCGAAGAGGGGAGGAGACTCCCCGGAGAGGATGCTGGCGCAGGGGGAAGCGACAGCGACGACGCCGCCCCGGCAAAGAAGAGCCGGCGGCGGAACAACAGAAGGAAGAACAAGAAGGAAGTGCTTGCCGTCGAGAAGTCCAGCAAGGAGGCTCCCGCCAAGCAAACACAGGCTGGTGGCTCCGGCAAGGAGCCTGCCCCTGTAGCGGCAGCCGACAAGCAGGACGGCTCCGACAAGCAATACTACAAGATCCACCGCACTAAGGGCCACGACCTCTCCAACTGCAAACGCGTCGAGTACCTCGTCGAGCAGCAGAAAGCTGAGTACGAGCGGCGCGACAAGGAGAAGGCCCAAGGTGGCGGGGGAGAGCCCAGTAAGAAGCGGCCGTTCAACGGCCGGGGAGGACGCCGCGGCAAGGCCAAGCAGCGGCAAGGTGACCGACCTCCCCGGGGCCGCGACAAGGACGAAGAAGACGACGACGATGACATGGAGGATGAAGATAACAGCGAGCAGGAGTTCCAGAAGGCCACGGAGGTCCTGTGCGTCGACGGTGGCGCCTCTCTGCATACTTCCCACCGCCAACTCAAGCAATGGGTGCGGGAAGTGAATGCAGCGGAGCCGCCCGTGGAGTCGCGCAGGCTCCTCAAATGGTCCAGCACGCCCATCATTTTTGATCTTGAGGATCACCCTGACCGCACCACTGCGGTCGGGTGTTTGCCGATGCTGGTCTCACCCACCATCCGCAACCTCAAGGTCACCAAAATGTTGGTTGACGGCGGGGCCGGGCTGAACTTGATCTCCTCTGCTGTGATCAAGAAACTCCAAATCCCAGATGGCGAGCTCGAAGAGACCGGTTCTTTCCAAGGAATCAACCCGGGGAGGAGCAAGCCCAAGGGGAAGATAACTCTGCCGGTGACCTTTGGCGGGGAGCTCAACTTCAGAACTGAGCGCATCACATTCGACGTCGCCGATATTCCATTACCATATAATGGAATATTCGGCCGTCCCGCCCTCGCCAAGTTCATGGCAGCTTCCCACTACGCCTACAACGTACTCAAGATGCCGGGGCCGATAAGCGTCATCACCGTCCATGGCGACAAGAAAGACGCGCTTATCTGCGCCGACAAGATCTATCGGGATGCAGCAGCCGCAGCAGAGAAGGATACACTTGCCGCTGAAGCTCCCGGGGGGAAGAAGACCAAGTCCGGCAAGTGCTCTGGGGCCCACTCCGGCAACCGCACCTCTTCGGAGTGCTGCGCTGCCGTCGAGGACGTTCCATCGAGCTCCACCGGCAAGTGTAAGAAGGGGATGGCCGCTCCTCCGGCAACCAAGAAGGTGTCCGCCAAGGAGGACGGCACTGGTGGTACCTTCACCATCAGTGCCACACTTGACAGCAAATAGGAAAGCGCGCTCGTTGCCTTCCTGCGGGCGAATGTCGATGTGTTTGCCTGGCAACCATCTGACATCCCCGGTGTTCCCAGGAAGGTGATTGAGCACAAGCTTGCTGTTTGTCCTCATGCGCGGCCCGTCAAGCAAAAGGTCAGAAAGCAAGCCGTGGAGCGCCAAGAATTCATTGCCGAAGAGATCAAGAAACTAGAAGCAGCGGGCCTAGTTAGAGGCGTGATCCATCCGACGTGGTTGGCAAACCCAGTCGTCGTGCGCAAGGCCAACGGGAAGTGGAGACTGTGTATAGACTTCATCGATGTGAATAAAGCATGTCCCAAGGATCCATTTCCCTTGCCGCGCATTGACCAGATCGTTGACTCCACTGCCGGATGTGAGCTACTCTCTTTCCTTGATGCATATTCAGGCTACCATCAGATTTTCATGGCCAAGGAAGATGAAGAGAAGACTGCATTTATCACTCCGTGTGGCACGTATTGCTTCATACGCATGCCATTTGGGCTGAAGAATGCAGGATCAACCTTTGCAAGGGTAGTATACACAGCTTTTGAACCACAGATCCACAGAAATGTAGAGGCTTACATGGATGACATCGTGGTAAAGAGCAAGAGCAAGGATACACTGATTCAAGATTTGGAAGAGACATTTGAGAACCTGCGCAAGATCCAGCTTAAGTTGAACCCCAAGAAGTGCGTTTTTGGAGTCCCCTCCGGCAAGCTTCTCGGGTTCTTTGTGTCACAGAGGGAGATTGAAGCCAACCCCGACAAGATAAAAGCCATCGAGCAGATCGAAGCCCCGAAGCGCGTCAAGGATGTCAGGAGGCTTGCAGGTTGTGTGGCTGCCCTCAGTAGGTTCATTTCGAAGTTTGCGGAACGCGCCCTTCCTTTCTTCAAAATCTTGAAGAAGGCAGGCCCTATGAAATGGACTCCAGAAGCGGAGGCAGCGCTGCAAGACTTGAAACGGTACCTATCCTCTACTCCAATACTTGTCGCACCTAGACCACAGGAGAAGTTGCTGCTGTACCTAGCGGCAACCAACCAGGTGGTTAGTGCTGCGTTAGTAGCGGAGAGAGAGGCCGACGAGGAGTCAGCACCACCGGCAAGCGAATCCAGCGACAAGCAGGGGGCTCCTCCGACAAGCTCTGGCCCCGACAAGGACAACTCTGCGCATGATCAAGGAGAAGTGCAGAAGAAGATGGTGCAGCGCCCGGTGTATTTTGTAAGCTCTCTTTTACAAGGGGCTAGATCAAGATACTCTGGGGTGCAAAAGTTGCTTTTCGGCCTCCTCATGGCCTCGAGAAAGCTGCGCCATTACTTCCAGGCACATAAGATAACAGTGGTCACTCACTTTCCGCTGAAGAGGATATTGCACAATCCGGAAGCAACAGGCAGGATCGTCGAGTGGGCACTGGAGCTGTCGAGCTTTGGACTCAAGTTTGAAAGTACTTCAACCATACAGAGCCGAGCTTTGGCAGAATTCATAGCTGAATGGACCCCGACGCCCGATGAGGAAGTTCCAGAGACAAGTGTACCCGTACAAGAAGCAACAAGTGAATGGGTAATGTACTTTGATGGTGCCTTCTCGCTGCAAGGCGCCGGTGCTGGCGTGGTACTCATCGTGCCCACTGGAGAACACCTCAAGTATGTTATCCAGATGCACTTTCCCAGGGAGCAAGCGACGAACAACACTGCTGAATATGAAGGCTTGCTTGCCGGCCTCAGAATCGCAGCTGAACTTGGGATCAGGAAGCTGATTGTCCGGGGAGATTCTCAGTTGGTGGTCCGACAAGTTAACAAAAGTTACCAGAGCCCTTTGATGGAAGCTTATGTAGACGAAGTGAGGAAGCTTGAAGAGCACTTTGAAGGTCTGCAAATGGAGCACGTCCCGAGAGCTCAGAATGAAATAGCAGATGGCCTTTCGAAGTGTGCTGCGATGAAGTTACCTGTGGAACCAGGGACCTTCTTGCTCAAGCTAACTCAGCCATCCGTTACACCATCAATTGGGCAGTCCAAGAAGAGAAAGTTGGTATCCGGCGATTACTTGCCGGCGGATCTCCCCAAGGCCGCCGCCAAGGTCCCCAAGATCAACGATCAGAACGCTGAGGAACAGTCTGCTCCTGCAGATCCAAGGATCTGTGCAGTTGAAGCAAGTGTTCCCGACAAGCCTCGCCCCGGCGAGCTTGCCGGGGGGCCATTAGCTCCGGCAGAACCAGAGGTCCTTGCCGTAGAAGCTGAGGTCCCCGCAGCGGCCCTCATGCCTTTAGTCCTTGCCGTTGAGCCTCGGACTCCGGCATGGGCGCAGCAGATCGTTCGTTTTCTGCAAACTGGAGAACTTCCCGACGACCCAGAAGAGATAGAGAAAATAACCAGGCAGTCAAGTATGTACCAGTTCGTGGATAACGAGCTGTACAGAAGAAGACTCAATGGTGTCAGGTTGAAGTGCATTTCCAGAGAAGATGGACAGAAGCTGTTGGCAGAAATACACGGAGGCATATGTGGCCACCACATTGGCGCAAGGGCACTTGCCGGGAAAGCTTTCCGGCAAGGGTTCTTTTGGCAAGAAGCCCTCCAAGATGCAACTGCACTAGTAACCAAGTGTGAAGCGTGCCAGTTCCATGCAAAGCAAATTCATCAGCCAGCTCAAGCTCTCCAAACAATCCCTTTGTCCTGGCCCTTCTCGGTCTGGGGGCTCGATATTCTCGGCCCTTTCCCTCGTGCTGTCGGGGGCTTTGAGTACTTGTACGTCGCAATCGACAAGTTCACAAAGTGGCCAGAAGTGGAACCAGTGAGGAAGGTGACAGCACAGTCAGCGGTCAGGTTCTTCAGGTCAATTGTTTGCCGTTTCGGAATCCCTAACAGGATCATCACCGACAACGGTACACAATTTACTAGTCGCACCTTCATGCAGTACGTCCAAGACCTTGGCGCCAAGGTCTGTTTCGCTTCTGTTGCTCACCCGAGGAGCAATGGTCAAGCGGAGAGGGCCAATGCTGAAGTGCTGCGTGGACTCAAGACAAGGACCTTTGACAGGCTGCGTAAGTGCGGAAGAAACTGGATAGAGGAGCTACCGGCGGCTCTTTGGTCAATCAGGACGACACCAAGTCGAGCCACCGGACAGACACCCTTTGCTCTAGTCTATGGAGCAGAGGCAGTTCTCCCCACAGAACTCGTATACGGATCTCCTCGAGTGCTCGCTTATGATGAGCTCGAGCAAGAGCAACTGCGACAAGATGATGCATTGCTCCTCGAGGAGGAACGTCTCCAGGCTGCTGTACGAGCTGCTCGATACCAGCAAGCCTTGCGCCGCTATCATAGCCGCAAGGTTAAGGCCAGGAGTCTCGAGGAAGGCGACCTTGTTCTTCGGCGTGTTTAGTTCGCCAAGAATTCCAACAAGTTGACGCCGAAGTGGGAAGGCCCTTATCGGGTGAGACAAGTCACAAGGCCCGGCGCTGTCCGCCTTGAGACCGAAGAAGGCTTACCGGTGAGCAACTCCTGGAACATAGAGCATCTTCGCAAGTTTCACCCTTAAGGCGCGGTTGCCGTGATCCGCTCCGGCAACCACCTTTTGTACAAGCTTTGCCGCTGTTGCATGTAACCCTTTGTACAAAGCCAGGCGCAGACCCCGTGCATCAGTAAAGCTTTCGTGTTTTGCGCCATTTGCCTTTTCCATGCTTTTCTCGGCTATTTGCATGTGTTATTTGGCATTTCTTGTGCAACACACAATCTGGTAAGCATTAGTAAGCCGAAAGGCCATATACTTGTTTCCCCCTTCTTTTTCTTTCCCTCTTAAGCAGAAGGGATGTTCCTCGCGCACAAGTTTGCCGGGGAGGGAGGAAGGAGATGGAAGATAAACCAAGTGCTGTTCAAGAAAGAGAAGCCTTACCGGGAAGCAAGCGATATATGAAAGCTAAGTTATCAGAATTTGAGCAGTTCAAATTTTTAAAATTTTAGTTGTCTTCCTTGAACAACCACACTTTGTATGGAAAACCTGTGCGCGGAGGAACCTACCCGTAGCTAGCCGCACCCTTATCTTGTTTTCGAGTACGCTCAACGATTTAAGTGAGCTGCGACAAGTGTCGCACCCTTACTTCGTTTTCGAGTTCGCTCAGCAAGCTAAGTGCGTTGCGGCTAGCCGCGGCAAGGTTGCTTGCCGGTAAGGCCTTAGCCAGCAGGCTTCTCGGAGTCCAGTGCTCAGCGCTCGCGGCAAGGGCCCCTTGCCGGCAAGTTCCCTAGAAGCGTAGGGTTGAAAACGTACAAAGTAGACGACTAAAACAAGGGAGATAACACTGCATCAATTGATCAAATAAGATAATATATTACAAGGGATAACTTGTCGCAATGACTAATAAGTTCATGGCACACTATGCAGCAACAAAAGAGATAAAGGAAAAGGAGGCCTAGTCTACGCGGTCGCCCTCGATCCTGGAGATTTTGTTCACTTTGGCGATAATGTGGGCGACCTGCGCCTTCAGCGCCTCCATATCCGCGTCGGCCGGCAAGCTGCGGAGAACGTTGGCGAGGTTTATACCGGGATTGCGGTATACTATCTTCGTCAAGACGCGCTCCAAAGTTCCCGCGCATAGCTGGCGCGACTCCTCGGCTAGTTGCGCGGGGAGCTTTTTCCGAAGATTTGCAAGCGCTGGCGCGATCCCTCTGAAGAAGAGGCTGAGCTTGGCGCTGTGAGGGAGGTTTTGATCCGGAGAGTAAATAAGATGCTCGACCTTCAGCGCCAGCAGCTCCTGGTCAATGTTGGATGCAGAGGCCACCAAGTCGTCGGTCCATACCTCGACGGTCCGGCGGAAGTTCTCAGCCGCGGTGGTGGCGCTCTCCACCAAGCCTCGCTCCTTGCGGAGCTCTTCCTTCAGCTTGGTTTCCCGGTCCCGGACGGCATCAAGCGAGTCCTTCAACGTGGAAACCTTCAGCTCCAGATCTGCAATGGAATCCTTGGCGGCCTTCAGCTTGTCGCCTTGCTTGGAGAGGCGCACCTGGAGTTCAGAATTGGTGTGCGCGTCCTTCTCGCGCTCTATGTTGAGCGCGGTGACCCTCTCCGAGCTCGCCTTCAAGTACTCCTCCAGCTGCGCAACCTTGGCCTCGAGCTCCTTCTTGGCGGTCTCCGCGGCGTCTGCGGCGGCCTTCGCCTCCTTAAGCTCTCCGCCAAGGGCCTGCTCCCGAGCGGCGAGGTCTTCCTCGTGAGAGTCGAGGTTGACCTTCCGTTGGGTGAGCTCTCCTTCTCGCCGGGACAGCTCTTCTCCGGCGAGTCGCTGCTGCTCCTCGGCCTCGGCCTTCTCCAAGAGCCATTCCTGGTACTCCCCGGCGAGCCTCTCGCGCTCCTCCGCCACGTCGCGGAGGGCCGCCTGGTTGGCGGCGCGGAGCTCCGCCGCGCGCTTCTCCATGTCAGCGGCGGCCTTGGCGGTGAGGGCCTCCCGAGACGCTAGCTTCGCCTGCCTGGCCCGGTAAAGGGCCAGGAGCCGGTGGAGCGGCTTCTCCTCCTCGGGCTCGTCACTCCCGCCGGGCGCCTCGACAACCTTCAGACCCGCGGAGGCGAGGACCTCCCCATCAAAGGCCTCTCCCTCCGCGAGAGCTCGCGACGAAGATCCCCACGGCACCTGGATGTAGACACCGTTGGTGGCCTCGAGATAGTAAGTGGACGGCTCCTTCTCGGTGGAGGGGTCGGCGGCCGGCGCAGCGCTCGACGCTCCTGCCGCCTCCGGGCCGGCAGTATGGCCGCCGTCCCCCTCCCCGGCCGCCGCGTCTGCGGCCGGAGCAGTCTCCTCCGCAGCCGGCTCGGTGGCTCCCGCCGTGTCCTCAACGACAGGGGCGTTGCCGCCGTCGCCCTACACGCCCTCCTCCACGACGATGGTTTCCGTCTCCATCTGTTCTGGGGGAGGAGGATCTAGAAGAAGAAGAAAAAGAAGAAGAAGTTCAAGCAAATATCCAAAAAAGATGAATCAAAGAAGACAAGATTACAAAACTTACCTTGGCGGACTTCGTCGATGGCGGGCTCCCTTGCTGGGGAGCTCTGCCTTGGCGGGGTGGCCGCCCTCGCCGGGCTGCTCGCCCTTGGCGGGGTACTCGCCCTTGGCGGAGTACCCGCCCTTGGCGGAGCACTCTCCCTTGCCGGAGAGTTCGTCCTTGGCGGGGACGGCGGGGCCTGCGGCTCCTCGGGAGCGGTCTCCGGATGCTCCTGTGGCTGCGGCTCCACTCCTGTACAAGACAATCAAAGCAAAACAAGAACAGCAAGGTGTCAATATAAACAAGTTCCTCAAGCGCGCCCGACAAGTGGAAATATTGAACCCAAACTTACGCTGGGGGCTAGAGCAGCGCTCGGGTCCGGCAGGCTCGTCTCCGGCGCGTCCCCGGTCGCCGCGACGGGCGAGTTGTCCGCGACCTCGACCACGGGAACCTTGGCCTTCTTCACCACTCGCTGGGCCAGGGTCCTGAAATCAAAGCAAGAAGCAAGATCAGAATCAACAAGAATCAAGACAAAGTTAAAGAAGATACAAAGCCTCGAGTTCTTACTCCTGTTCCTCGTCGTCGTCGTCGTCGCTCAGGGCGGAGAAGTCGAACGCCACCTGAGGCGCGTCCGCGCGAGGAGCAGGAGGCGAAGACTCCCTCGGGCGCTTGGCGGTCCCCGGGGCTGGGGGCTGCGAAGACCCCGCCCCTGTGGACGCCGAGGCCTGGGGAGCGGGCGGAGCAGCCGCTCCGCTCTGAGAAGACCCTCCTCCGCTTGGCGCTGACGTGCGGAGCGCCTCCGCCGTGGCCCGTGTGCGGGTCGCCCCCGCCGTGGCCTGTGTGCGGGTCGCCCCCGCCGTGGTTGGTGCGCCGGGCGCCCCCGTCGCAGCTTGGCTCCCCCGGGTAGCTTGCGCCGCCCGGCGAGTTGGTTGTTGTCGGGGCGCCTGCGCCCTCGTCCCCGTCGTCGCCTTGCGGAGACGTTTCAGCGGAGATCGCCTGGGACTTGCCCGAGGCGGGGAGGTCTCCGATGACGAGGAGAGGTCGTCGGCATAGAGCCCCAGAGACCCGTCGGAGTCCTCGTCGGCCCCGACGTCCTCCTCCTCCTCCTCCTCCTCGGCTGGCTTGCTGGGCCCCGCGCCCTGCCCTGCGGCCGTTCTCCCTCCGGCGCCTCCGCTCCCTGCGGCGCCTCTGTTTCCTCCGGCAGCGCCGCCCCTCGCCGCGGCCTCGGTCACGATTCCGGGGATCCCGGAGTGCCTCAAAGAAGGGACCCCGGCAAGCTCGTCGGGAGGAAGCTGCAGCAGCCTGCGGATCTCCGCCTCCTCTGCTTGGCAGAATGCATCCGCAGCCTCTGCCTCCTCAACTGTGAAGCCAAACTCTCATGCCGCTGCGGCTGCAGCGGCCTCTTCTACCCGAGAAGCTATATAAGCAATCTTCTGGTCGGTGGTGTCCCGGGTGAGCCCCTTGATCTCATCCTTGTTCTTCGGCACCTCCACCAGGTTGTCGAAGAAGCTCATGATGTCTGATGCCTTGGGCGGTATCCATGTGCGGTCCACGCCATGCGAGTCACATGCGGGCATCATAGCGCGAAGAGGATCCCGGGCCGTGCTGTTGCAGAGGGGCACCACTCCCCGGGGAGCTCTGAACCACTCTGGGTGGGCCGGGTCGTGCTTAAAAAGCTCCCGGACCATCCCCTTCAGCTCCAGCGCCGTGAAGTTGAAGTTTAGCCCGGGGCGCAGCCTCATTATGTCCGCCGCGTTGCCGTACTCCCAGGCTGGCCTCTTCCTATCTTGTAGAGGGGCAATGCGGCGGCCGAGGAAATCTGTGCCTACTTCTCCGACGGACAACTTAGCTACCCGGAGACGAAGAATTCTGATGAGGGCGACGTTGAGCTTGATGTCGTCCGAGTCCAACTCACTCCAGTCCCTGCCACGCACGATGGCTGCTGTGCGCGGCGCAGTGAAAGGTTGCGGCTCGTCCTCAACTATCCAGCACCAATCCGCGCGCCACTCCTCCCACTTGCCGCGGAGCTCCCCCGGCAAGTAGGATTCCTTCTTGTTCAGACGGAAGACCCAAGAGATTCCTCCGGAGAGGGGAGCGCCGGCCTCTACTCTAGGGGTGAAGAAGTGCCTAAACAGCGCTACATTCGGATAGATCCCAATATAGTTTTCGCACAGATGTGCGAAAACCGCCATCGTGAGGATGGCGTTGGGGTGAAGTCTAGAAGATGGAGGCCGTAGGTGTGCATGATATCGCAGAAAAAGTCGGAAAAAGGAGGACAAAGGCCGCAATGGAAGAAAGCTGCGAAGAAGAAGTACCCGCCGGGGTAATTGTCCTTGGCGGCGGCGGGATAGGCTCTGGTCCGAGGATGCGCCTTGGTCTCCTTGGCCCAGAACAAGTAATACTTGTTCCAGAGCTCCCGCGCGCTGAGCCTTGGCGCGAAGACGACGTTCCGCTTCCGCAGCAGAGTAAGCCTCGCCGCCTGCTCGGATTTCTCCTTCTTGGTCTTCTCCGCCTTCGACTTCTCGGTCTTCGGGGCCATGGCGGAGGCGGCGAGGGAAGGGGGACGAAGAGTCCGGCGGCACCGCGGATGCGAGAAACGGCGGAGGAGGTGTGGAGGCGGAACGCAAAGGGGAATCTCTGGAGATGGAGGAAGAAGCAATGAAGGCGTATGAGGGGAACCGCTCCTGCTTCCTCTGCTTTTATGGGGAAGTGGGGGACGTTTCGCTCTTTCCATTAAAAGAGCGTGGCCACGTCCCATCCCACGACGCCGCAATCGACGCGTGCCGTTACGGAGGGACGCGGCGGATGCGGAAGTGGATTCGGCGTGCCGTGGGCCGCGTGTGCCCGTGCACTGTTTTGGGCCTGGCCTAACAGCGCTCGGCACCGTGTGTGGCCCAGGCCCGGGGGCTCCTGTCGGTGTACTAAGGTAGGGGTACCTCAGTACCCCAACTTGTGCACGGGCAGTAGCAGCTTCCCGCGGCAGGGCCTACCACGTGCTCGCCGGAGACCTTCCTGCTCCATATAAATCCATTCAAAACACAAAGTATACAAGACAGAAGATCCAGACCCTGGCAAGAGGAGCTTGCCAGGA
Organism: Secale cereale; assembly: GCA_902687465.1. Taxonomy (NCBI): domain Eukaryota; kingdom Viridiplantae; phylum Streptophyta; class Magnoliopsida; order Poales; family Poaceae; genus Secale; species Secale cereale. Next base: position 66,040,142 of record LR738714.1, on the reverse strand, counting down.
AGGCCAGAAGATTACACTTCAGAAGACATGCCTCGGTGCGACGTGCGCCCCGGCAGGGCCCGGAGAGCGACAAGCTCTGGCGACAAGCTCTCGGGCCCGGCAAGGTCAAAACCCCGGCAAGGTGCTTGCCGGGGAGAGTTACGTTGTGTGCCCGCGCTCCAGCTCATCGAACCACGCGTCGCCCTGGGGCCATTCCAGGGACGCGTGGCGGATGGCTGTGCAGCCTGGGGGACACGGTGGCACTCCACGGTGGTAAAGCCATCGCCGTGGCAAGCGGAGACGCAAGGGCGGGCGCTTTTGGGGTCGACGGCGACGGGCATTAAATGCTCTTGTCCCCCACTGTCAAAGTAGGTGATGACCACTGTTCATACACTGTAGCTCCACTATTCCCGCACTGTTACAACTACCACCACTATTACATTTTTACCCTTTCTCCTACGTTGACACCTGTCGGTGACCCCTTGAGCTATAAAAGGAGGCCCATGCACAACGTAGAAAGGGTTCGGAACCTAGATCGCTCATCTCGCTCGGTGTAGCTAGTTCTTCAAGCCCCCGAGCTCCCCAACTCAATACAATTCAAGCAGGAGTAGGGTTTTACGCGTCCATCGCGGCCCGAACCTGGGTAAACTGCCCGCGTGCTCTCCACGATCTGCTCTTTGTGCTCCCTCCGCTCCCTTACCGCACGAACAAGGGGCTCCGGTCCCATAGGTGCTCGTGGTGGACAGTTTCCCCCGACAACCACATATAAGTTTTATAGCGAACTATCTGAGAGATCGAAGTGAGGTTCAAAATACACATAGCCATTTATTATTTTTACACAGCCACACTCACACATCCACACTCACATTAGTCAACCGCATTAGGCTTTATTTTTTCAAAGTGTGCACTGTTGTTGCATGTCGTTTGAACCTCTCCTTTTTCATATCCCTCTAAAAAATACCAAAAGGAAAAGTGGACCATTAAACACGATGAGATCAATTGCATATCTGTTTTTTTTCATTGTTTTTGTCGTTGTACTTTTACTGCGTACGACAAAAAAACTTCAAACAACGAGGTCATGAAATGTACTTCTAATGAACTGCATCTATCTTTTTTAAAGATAAAACAAACAACTATTTTTGTCCCTATGATGCTCAAGAGGGAGGCGCGGTGAACTGCACGATGGAAGCCTACGAACATGCCTCGCTGCTGAACTACACAGCTAAGTCAGGATGATGCAAAACTGCTCACCCTCTACATAATATGGAGTATATCACACGACAACAGAAAAATCAGACAAAAATAAGAAGGAAAATTATGAATCTCACACGGTGTCTAACTGCACGCACGCGAGGTCTGAGCTGTGAGACTGCATTTTGCTTACTGTGGGTGTCAGGATTGCCACACCACACATGCTCGACTATAGAAGAGCATGATGTGCGTCGCGCAGCATTTCACGACCCATCCAGCGCCCTTGTCACTTGGTCCAGCACCATGCCGGCGACTAAATACTTCACCAGAACCAAGAGGACACAAGTAGTTCAGCGGCAAGGGCCTCGCCCACCTCCAGCCATCTTTGTTGACGATGTACTTCCTAGAGGGGGAGACAGGGCTGCAGGTGCCCGTGCAATAGACTATAGTCACAAGTGAAATCCAGGCAGGACGGGGGTCGCCGGTTCTTAGTAGATTGGCGGAGGTTGGAGGAGTTGTATGCTGGCCCGAGGACAAGGGGAACTGCGTACTTGCCCGGCAATGGAGGAGGTACAGAACCCACGGGGTGGGGGTAGTAGTTGTACAAGCATGAGGACGCTGCCATCCTGCTCACAAAGGTCGTCGTCGAGGCGCACCGCACATGTATGACCTGCTCAACTGAACTGCACGTGCACGCCCAATGAATTGCATCCCTCCTGATACTGCATATCAACCATGCGTGTTGTCATGCCTCCTCATGCGAGGGTGTTGCAAGCACGCTCACAACTGTACTGCATTTTTTCCCGAGGGCCTGCACGCCCGCTGTTGGGGATATAACTATTTGATATGACCTGCCCAGGAGGGGCCGGGTTACACCAATGGCGGTTCATGGGCCAAGCCCAGGAGCATGTTGAAGATGGCGGTTCAGGAAGATAGACGTATAAAGGGCCCAAAACCCAAAGCGGCTTAAGGCTCGTAAGTGTAAACCGCCATGTATGTGTAACATCCCAAATTTTCAATTTGGAATGTTATACATAGATCATAATTGCATTTCATGATTTTGCATTTTTGTTTGTGGCGTTCCTCGAAATTCTAAGCAACTCAAGGACCTACGGAGAGAGTTGGGAATTTTACCGTTTTCGTATTTGAGTTCGCTCGAATACCGGTACGAGGACAGTGTGATTCTAATTATTTTTCTCTCCAAAAAATATTTCTAAATACAAAATATGAGCGGAGATAATATGACTTCTCCAAAATAACAGAAATATTGGAGGAAAAATATTAAAATCACTTTTGGTATTTTTCTGGATTTATTTGCGAATTTATTTGCATAGGAAAAATGCGTGTTTTTCAAAATTGCATTTAGGTTCGGGAAAAATGTTCAATTTGTCCTAAATATTATTAGAGGACGGCGAAAATTTATTTCGGGATTTTTTGGGGTCCGTTTAGTATTTCTTTCGTTAGTTTTTCTGCGTCAGGACTCTATTTTAAAAACAAGAAGGGGGAACCGACTTACACTCACTTGCTGCCGCCGCCTGCCGCCGGACCGCGCCGCCGCCGCCCGTAGCCCCTCGCTGGAGCACCGCCGCCTCGCCACCGCCGGACCGCCGGAGTTCGTTGCTCGAGGTAGTTATCGTTTTTTTTAATAAGAACCGGTCGGTTTAGTAAAACCGTATATCTTTTTATTATTATTCACATCGGTTCGGTTTTTCGTCGGTTTAGTTATTTAGCGGACGTTCGTCCATACGTTCGTTTTAACAAACGGTTTTCGTCCGTTAGCCGCAGACAGCGAACGTTCGTTCGTTAGGCTGTTCGTCCGTTTTCTTTTTCGGGGTATTTATCCGCGGTTATTCCGATCACGATTTCTGCCCTGATCTTGTTTTTCGTTTTTCTGTTCGCTCGAGAGTCGGAATCAGGTGATTCAAAATCCAAGATCTTCGTCTCGATGCCCTCTTTACGTTTAATCAACTTGAACAAAGTTTTGGCTACTGTAAAATTTGACTTTAGGCCAATTAGTAACCAGAGCTCGTTTCTTTTGCAGTTTGAGTTTCGTTGCTTCTTTCGAGTTGATTCTTTTTGCAAACCGGAGTTCTTAAGTTGAACCTTCTGGTTAGATCTCTTATTTGAGTTTTACCCGTGCATTAGTTAAGTGCTTATTATGTGCTTGTTTGATTGCGGTAGAGTACCCGGAGTGCGCCGCTTGCTACTTTGAGTCTCTAGGTTTTGCGGATCATCAGCAAGGCAAGTAACACTTTGATCATACTTTCCAATTACCCAGTTTTCATTGCATTAGTCCAACCCTCACACATTGCATGAGTAGGATCAATTAACTTCTGGGACTGGGAAGTAGATTGAGGTAGTACCTATTACCTGCATTACATTCAAACCTTTGGGAGTTACTTCTACGTTTGCTGTTAGGACATGCTATGCTCGTAGACGTGGATTGGGTGAGTGTATCCATGACAGATGTGAGTTGTTAATTAATGGTTCAACTTAAGGTGGCAACTTTAACACACATCTGGGTGGATTGAGGCACCTGGGTATTCCAGTGATTGCCTGTTTTTCTTTTGGACCGCCACCCAGGCTCAAAGGGATCATGAGATTTTTCATACTAGAAACTTCCGTGTGTAGCCACATGCCAATATGGGCTCTGGCATAGTTGAGTAGGTTGTGGGAAACCTTTCCATGATGGGCTAGCAGATGTAGAGGGTTTGTAGGTGTACCGGCCTATCTATCTGGTTAAGGGGACCTCTTCGGAAAGACTGTGTCTCGGTCATCCGCTTCTCAAACATCATGCAGTGCGAGAAATCAAATGGAGGAGATCGAGTCTTGCGGGGAAAAGTGCACAAACCTCTGCAGAGTGTACAAACTGATCATGATTAGCTGTGTCCCCGGTTACGGACGTCTTGAGTATCTAGTACTTGGATTATCATGTGAATCTCATCATGTTACTCTAATTAATTTTGTTGGGTTTAATGATTATTTTTAATTGGGGTTGAGAGGATGTCTATCTTCTCAACGATGTTTCAACTACCATGTTAGTTAATTAAAATCTATTCCTTTGAAGTAGGGAAAAATTGGCTTTACGCAAAAACTTAACCATAGAGCTTTCCACCAGCCAAATATGCATGTAGTATAGCCTATATTCTGTTACTTGCAAATACTTGTGTTATCTTGCCAGCATATTCCATGTGCTGACCCGTTTTCGGGCTGCAACGTTTCATGTTGCAGACTTTTCAAACGACAGTATGGTGCCTTTTAGGTCGTGGTTCTATACTCAGTGATGCTGTTGGAGTTGATGGACTCACTTATCTTCCAAGCCTTCCGCTGTTATCGTATTAGATGGCCTTCAGCCATATTTATTGTAATAAGTTCATGGTTGGACTATCGATGTAACAAGTGTGTGATTGCTACTCTGTTATAAATCCTTCAAGTATTGTGCGTGTCAGCATTATTGATCCAGGGATGACACTGATGCACAGAGATCAGACTATTTGAGGTCTGGTCGCTACAAGATGGTATCAGAGCCAAGTTGACTATAGGACACGACCACTAAGCTAAAGCCCTATAGCACTATTCACTCTTCTCTTTTCTGACTCCTCATCTTTTCTACTCTTTTAGGATGGTGGATGCAAAGAACAAGTTCATGCAACCGGATGATACACCATTTGGACGACACCTAAAGGAAGTCACCAGATATCTAAACATTGGACTACCAAGTTTCACCGGAACCTACAATGCCACTCTACCTAAGGAGGAGCGTTGGTTGATTCAAGCCCAAGTACCAGGAAGGACGTTCAAGCCCGTCACCTCACTCATAGCATTTTCTTTCAATGCGCCTACATGGAACCTAGGCAGGAGCATGGCAGCCCACATCGCTATGGGAAGGATCGGAAGTCTACAAGCATGAGCTAAAGGACACCATCTACCGGATTTGTGGACGCCGAGATGAGAATTGGCATATGATCAGCACCCGGAAGGATAGGTCCATTGCAGCATTCATCCAGGAGTTGAACCATCACATTCGTCGCCAGGAGCACCAGATGTGTGCAGGGATGATAGATTTGAAGAAAGCCCTAAATAGGAATTTGGAGCTAGAGGAAGAACTCAAGTCTACACGTGACAGATACGAGGAGGAGATGCTAATACTTGTGGAGAAGAATGATGATTTGACACGGAAGTTAGGGATACTCATGGGAGAAGAAGACGAGGAAGAAGAACCCAAGGAGATTCCACCGGAAGACTATATCATCATAGATGACACAGATTCAGAAGCTGAGGATAGCAAGGACGAAGACTATGAAGATGAAGTTGGAGCAGATATTATGGAATCCTCTGCCGATCAATATTTTTAGATGACCACCCTGTGACTAGTAGTTTACCTCCATATATTAGTTTTAGAGCACTTTTGTATCGTTAGTTAGATTTGTAAGATCTTGCTTGAATTTGATTGGTGTGATATGATTGTGTTTGTCTCATGTGCATATGGGTAGTGATTTCCCTTAGACCTCTTTTCTATTCTAATCTCTTCCCTCTACACCCATCAGATGCCTCCAAGACGTGAATTTGAGTTTTCCCCTGAGCTCACCCAGTTGATTCAGCAGCAGAACACCCTGATGCAACTTCTTGTCCAGAACACTCAGAACAACCAGAACAACAACAACAACAACAACAACCCTCCACCACCACCACCCGTGGACAACCTGACACGTTTCTTAAGGTTACAACCACCCGTGTTTGCTAGCAGCATCGAACCAATAGTGGCTGATGACTGGCTACGCAAGATTGGAAGGGATTTAACCACTGCCAATTGCTCGGATGCTGAGAAGGTGCGATTTGCCGCACACCAGTTGTCTGGACCAGCCGCAGCATGGTGGGAGAATTACACAGCCACTTACCCCATAGCCAATGTGACTTGGGATCAGTTTCAGCAAGCTTTTCGTACCGCCCATGTCTCAACTGGAGCCATGAGTATGAAGAAGCAGGAGTTTCGCAATTTGCGCTAAGGCAACCGTACTGTGGCCCAGTACGTGGATGAGTTTAGTACCCTATCTCGTTATGCCCCAGATGATGTGGCCATAGATGCCACTAAGCAGGAAAGATTCATGGAAGGGCTGAATGATGAGATGAGCGTACAGTTGATGGTGGCAACTTTCAATAACTACCAGGAGCTGGTTGACCGCGCCCTAATGATTGAAAGGAAGCACCAATAGATTGAAAGTCGCAAAAGGAAGTATGGACAAGGAAAGTATAATTCTAGAGCTCAGCAGAAGCCCCGTTTTACCCCTAAAACGGCAGGACAGTTTCAACATACCCATGGAGGAGGTAGCTCGCACAATCACAATGGCACCAAGAATGGAAATGGAAATGGGAATGGAGCAAATGGTAACCAGAGCCGCCCTACACCGTCCACACCCACCAAGAGGGATTTCAGCCATGTCACTTGTTACAAGTGCGGGAAGAATGGACATTATGCCACTGAATGCCCAGAAGTTAAGAATGGAAACGGCAATGGAAGCGCCGCAAAGAAGCCCAACCCGTTCAACAAAGGACAAGTGAACAACGTGACCGTGGAGGAGGTAGAAGAGCAACCAGATGCTGTTGTCGGTAAGTTTTTGGTTAAGACATTTACCGCAATAGTTCTTTTCGATACTGGTGCAACGCATTCATATATTTCAAGGGGATTCGTAAATAGACATAGGATGTCCACCCGAGTTCTTAAGACCCCCATGTTAGTAAGTTCACCAGGAGCAGATTATATGGCACACCAAGGATGTTTTCAGACGCCATTGATCATAGGACGCCATACTTTCCCCTCTGACCTAATAGTCCTGGAGTCACAAGGATTGGATGTGATATTAGGTATGGATTGGCAATCGAAGTATGGAGGTAATATTGACTGTGCCAGTAAGTCAATTTTGCTCACCACCCCGGAGGGAAAAAGAATTAAGTATGTATCTAGGCATTCGCCTATAAGGACCCAAGTACATTCTCTCACGGGAGTTGTTCAAGAGGAAGTGCCAGTAGTGAAGGATTATCCGGATGTGTTTCCAGAGGAGTTACCTGGCATGCCACCGGATAGAGATACAGAGTTTTTGATTGAACTTTTGCCAGGCACCGGGCCAATTTCTAAGAGATCATATAGGATGCCAGCAAAGGATTTGGAGGAGATTAAGAAACAGATTAAGGAGTTACTGGATAAAGGATTCATACGCCCAAGTTCTTCGCCTTGGGGTTCGCCAGTACTTTCAGTGGAGAAGAAGGATGGATCGTTAAGAATGGTTGTTGATTGCCGAGGGCTGAATGAAGTAACGATCAAGAACAAGTACCCATTGCCGATGATCAATGATTTGTTCGATAGATTGCAAGGAGCTAAGATATTTTCCAAGATCGATCTGCGATCAGGGTACCACCAATTGAAGATCCGAGAGCAGGATATACCTAAGATGGCCTTTACCACCAGGTACGGGTTGTACGAGTATACCGTTATGTTGTTTGGTCTGACGAACGCACCGGCATACTTTATGAACCTGATGAACAAAGTGTTTATGGAGTATTTGGATAAGTACATCGTAGTGTTCATAGATGATATATTGATCTTCTCGAAGGATGAATAGGAGCATGCAGAGCATTTGCGTTTGGTATTGGAGAAGCTCAGAGAACATCAGTTATATGCCAAATTTAGCAAATGCGAATTTTGGTTGAAGGAAGTCGGATTTCTCGGACACGTTATATCTGGAGAAGGAATAGCAATAGATCCCGCTAAGGTGGACACTATGACCCATTGGGAAGCACCAACAACAGTTGGAGAGATCCGGAGTTTTCTTGGACTTGCAGGATACTACCGGAGATTTATTGAGAATTTCTCGAGAATTGCAAAGCCAATGACGGAGTTGTTAAAGAAGGACACCAAGTTCAGTTGGACCGAAGAATGTGAGGCCAGTTTCTAGGAATTGAAGAAAAGGTTGGTCTCATCCCCTGTGTTGATTCTGCCAGATTAACATAAGGATTATGAGGTGTACTGCTACACTTCACGTCGATGACTTGGAGCAGTTCTTATGCGGGAAGGAAGAGTTGTTTCGTATGCATCACGACAACTAAAACCTCATGAGCTGAACTATGCCACCCACGATTTAGAGTTAGCAGCCGTAGTGCATGCATTGAAGACGTGGAGACATTTTCTTATTGGAAACCATTGTGAAGTATATACGAATCACAAGAGTTTGAAGTATATATTCACTCAGAAGGAGCTGAATCTTAGGCAAAGGAGATGGCTGGAACTCATTAAGGATTACGACGTGAGATTGCATTATCATCCCGGAAAGGCTAACGTAGTAGCCGATGCGCTAAGCCGTAAGAGCCATGTCAATACCCTAATGACGGAGGACTTTCCAAAGGAGTTAGCCGAGGACTTAGGAGAACTACGTTTGGAGATAGTTCCGAGAGGCTATGTAGCAACACTAGAAATCCAGTCTACCCTGATGGATAAAATCAGAGAAGCTCAGAAAACTGACAAGGAGGTTGTCGCTATAAAGGAGAGGATGAGCGAAGGTAGAGCTAAAGGTTTTTGTGAGGATGAACACGACACCTTATGGTTTGAGGATCGAATCTATGTGCCCAACGACCCGGGGATCAGGAAGTTGATTCTACAGGAGGCACATGATTCACCATACTCGATTCACCCAGGAAATACTAAGATGTATTTGGATTTGAAGGACCTTTTCTGGTGGACCGGTATGAAGAAAGATATCGCGGAGTATGTAGCAGTTTGTGATGTATGTCAGAGAGTAAAGGCAGAACATCAGAAACCAGCAGGATTGTTACAACCTATGCCGATACCCGAATGGAAGTGGGAGAAGCTTGGCATGGATTTTATCACCGGATTGCCCAGGACAAAAGTAGGATATGATTCAATCTGGGTAGTAGTGGACCGATTGACGAAGGTAGCCCACTTTATCCCTGTGAAAACCACATATACCAGTGCAAAGTTGGCAAAGATATACATGACCAGAATTGTATGTCTACATGGAGTTCCGAGGAGCATCGTATCAGATAGAGGAACCCGGTTTACCTCAAAGTTCTAGAATCAGTTACATGAAACTTTGGGTACCAGGCTAGAGTTTAGCACAGCTTTTCACCCACAGACAGATGGACAGACGGAGAGAGTCAATCAGATTTTGGAAGATATGCTCAGAGCTTGTGCATTAGATTATGGATCTAGTTGGGATGACAACTTGCCCTACGCGGAGTTCTCATACAACAACAGTTACCAAGCCAGTTTGAAGATGGCACCGTTCGAGGCATTGTATGGAAGGAGATGCGGAACACCGTTAATGTGGGATGAAGTTGGAGACCAACAGTTGTTTGGACCAGACTTAATCAAAGAGTCTGAAGAGAAGGTTAAGTTGATCCGAGACAGACTGAAGGTAGCTCAGTCCAGGCAGAAGAGTTATGCAGACTCGAAGCGCAAGGAGATAGCCTATGAGATCGAAGATAGAGCGTACTTGAGAGTATCGCCTCTGCGAGGAGTTAAACGTTTCGGAGTTAAAGGGAAGTTAGCCCCGAGATTTGTGGGACCTTACCGTGTTTTGGAACACATGGGAGAGGTTGCCTATAAGTTGGAATTGCCCGAAGGATTGTCAAGAGTGCATGACCTGTTTCACGTTTCGTAGATTAAGAAGTGCCATGCGGAGATGGCCGATATACCGCTTAGAGACACAGTACCCCAGGAAGCAATTCAGTTGGACAGTGATCTGACTTACGAGGAGAAGCCTGTTAAGATTCTCGAATTTTCGAGCAGAGTCACGCGCAGTAAGGTTATCAAGTTTTGCAAAGTTTAGTGGAGTCACCACACCGAGGAAGAAGCCACCTGGGAACGAGAAGATGATCTACGCAAGGACCACCCACACCTGTTCTCTAGCCAAGTCGAATCTCGAGGGCGAGATTCATTCTAAGGGGGTAGGTTTGTAACATCCCAACTTTTCAATTTGGAATGTTATACATAGATCATAATTGCATTTCATGCTTTTGCATTTTTGTTTGTGGCGTTCCTCGAAATTCTAAGCAACTCAAGGACCTACGGAGAGAGTTGAGAATTTTACCGTTTTCGTATTTGAGTTCGCTCGAATACCAGTACGAGGACAGTGTGATTCTAATTATTTTTCTCTCCTAAAAATATTTCTAAATACAAAATATGAGCGGAGATAATATGACTTCTCCAAAATAACAGAAATATTGGAGGAAAAATATTAAAATCACTTTTGGTATTTTTCTGGATTTATTTACGAATTTATTTGCATAGGAAAAATGCGCGTTTTTCAAAATTGCATTTAGGTCTGGGAAAAATGTTCACTTTGTCCTAAATATTATTAGAGGACGGTGAAAATTTATTTCGGGATTTTTGGAGTCCGTTTAGTATTTCTTTCGTTAGTTTTACTGTGCTAGGACTCTATTTTTTTTAAAGAAGGGGGAACCGACTTAGACTCGTATAGGATTGGGACTCTGGGCTTTAAATGTCGCCCGAGCCGGGCCGCATCGCCGGCATCGCCCGTAACCCTAGCTGCCGCCCCGCCAGCGCCGCCGCCTGCTCGCGCCGCCGCCTGCCCGCGCCGCCCACTCGCCGCCGCCTGCCCGCGCCGCGCCGCCGCCGCCTTGCTGCCGCCGCCGCACTTGCCACCGCCCGCCGCCGGACCGCGCCGCCGCCGCCCGTAGCCCCTCGCCGGAGCACCGCCGCCTCGCCACCGCCGGACCGCCAGAGATCCCGTCGGAGTTCGTTGCTCGAGGTAGTTATCGGTTTTTTTTAATAAGTCTGTTTAGTAAAATCGTAGATCTTTTTATTATTATTTAGATCGGTTCGTTTTTTCGGCGGTTTAGTTATTTAGCGGACGTTCATCCATACGTTTGTTTTAACGAACGGTTTTCGTCCGTTAGCCGCAGACAGCGAACGTTCGTTCGTTAGACTGTTCGTACATTTTCTTTTTCGGGGTATTTATCCGCGGTTATTCCGATCGCGATTTCTGCCCTGATCTTGTTTTTCGTTTTTATGTTCGCTCGAGAGTCGGAATCAGGTGATTCAAAATCCAAGATCTTCGTCTCGATGTCCTCTTTACGTTTAATCAACTTGAACAAAGTTTTGGCTACTGTAAAATTTGACTTTAGGCCAATTAGTAACCGGAGCTCGTTTCTTTTGCAGTTTGAGTTTCGTTGCTTCTTTCGAGTTGATTCTTTTTGCAAACCGGGTTTCTTAAGTTGAACTTTCTGGTTAGATCTTTTATTTGAGTTTTACCCGTGCATTAGTTAAGTTCGTATTGTGTGCTTGTTTGATTGCGATAGAGTACCCGGAGTGCGCCGCTTGCTACTTTGAGTCTCTAGGTTTTGCGGATCATCAGCAAGGCAAGTAACACTTTGATCATACTTTCCAATTACCCAGTTTTCATTGCATTAGTCCAACCCTCACACATTGCATGAGTAGGATCAATTAACTTCTGGGACTGGGAAGTAGATTGAGGTAGTACCTATTACCTGCATTACATTCAAACCTTTGGGAGTTACTTCTACGTTTGCTGTTAGGACATGCTATGCTCGTAGACGTGGATTGGGTGAGTGTATCCATGACAGACGTGAGTTGTTAATTAATGGTTCTACTTAAGATGGCAACTTTAACACACATCTGGGTGGATTGAGGCACCTGGGTATTCCAGTGATTGCCTATTTTTCTTTTGGACCGCCATCCAGGCTCAAAGGGATCATGAGATTTTTCATACTAGAAACTTCCGTGTGCAGCCACATGCCAATATGGGCTCTGGCATAGTTGAGTAGGTTGTGGGAAACCTTTCCATGATGGGCTAGCAGATGTAGAGGGTTTGTAGGTGTACCGGCCTATCTATCTGGTTAAGGGGACCTCTTCGAAAAGACTGTGTCTCGGTCATCCGCTTCTCAAACATCATGCAGTGCGAGAAATCAAACGGAGGAGATCGAGTCTTGTGGGGAAAAGTGCACAAACCTCTGCAGAGTGTACAAACTGATCATGATTAGCCGTGTCCCCGATTACGGACGTCTTGAGTATCTAGTACTTGGATTATCATGTGAATCTCATCATGTTACTCTAATTAATTTTGTTGGGTTTAATGATTATTTTTAATTGGGGTTTAGAGGATGTATATCTTCTCAACGATGTTTCAACTACCATGTTAGTTAATTAAAATCTATTCCTTTGAAGTAGGGAAAAATTGGCTTTACGCAAAAACTTAACCATAGAGCTTTCCACCAGCCAAATATGCATGTAGTATAGCCTATATTTTGTTGCTTGCAAATACTTGTGTTATCTTGCGAGCATATTCCATGTGCTGACCCGTTTTTGGGCTGCAACGTTTCATGTTGCAGACTTTTCAGACGACGAGTAAGGTGCCTTTTAGGTCGTGGTTCTATACTCAGTGATGCCGTTGGAGTTGATGGACTCACTTATCTTCCAAGCCTTCCGCTGTTATCGTATTAGATGGCCTTCAGCCATATTTATTGTAATAAGTTCATGGTTGGACTATCGATGTAACAAGTGTGTGATTGCTACTCTGTTATAAATCCTTCAAGTACTGTGCGTGTCAGCATTACTGATCCAGGGATGACACTGATGCACAGAGATCAGACTGTTTGAGGTCTGCTCGCTATAGTATGTTCGACTTTTACTGTAAGGCATGTAAGGATAAGTCACCAGGCCGGACACGTTTGTATGAGCCGGCCGTGACTCTGTAAGCCACAGGGCGTCAACCCGAGTATATAAGGGGACGACCCGACATCAGCTTAGGGTAATAAAAACAACAGATCGAAAGTCGGGCTAGCGTATTTGCTCTCTAGCAATCGAAACCCTAGCAATACCACCTCAAACTGGATTAGGTTTTACCCTCACCGCAAGGGGCCGAACCAGTATAAAGTCCCTGTGTCTTTTGTCCCGTTTTAACCCCTTTAAGCTAACCATGTCGCAATGGCTCCACAACTAAGTCCTTCCCTTAGGACATCTGCCGTGACAACTCCACGACAGTTGGCGCCCATCGTGGGGCCTGCGCATGGTGGTTTCAAGTTCTTGAAGGGAAACTTTGAAGGGATCAAGGGATCCGCTGTGGGCCGGATGACCAAGAGTCATCGCGGCAAGCTCTGCATCGACGATGCAGGCGGGGGCCTCGAGGCCGGCTCAATTGAGTACGGGTACCAGGTCCCCTTCGGCGGAATCCACATCTTCATCGGCAAGATCGGCGAGCCGGGCCCAGAGCTAGACATCTGCACCGACATCGTCGAAACGGCTCAGCGTGCGTGACCTGCTCGAGTTCAGCCTACTATGAGGCATGCCTTTGTTGGTTATATCCATGGGGCTGAAGGCTCTGAAACCCGCGGTGAGACGGCCATTTACTCTGATGGTGAATCATCCACAGGCGAGACCAATTCAATGTATCAGCTATAGAACGGGCGGCCGGGGGCTGGTCCAATGGTAACAGTATTCCGGACCCTCGTGAGCCACCGAACAGGGTGGCGATCTTCATGACTGGCACTCAGTCGTCTCTCGGCTCGACAGCCGCCACGGCTCTGACACCCGGCGCAACGACGATAACAGCAACAGGTGCGAGCGGATCAGCACGCCCGCCGACTCAAGTTTTAACAGATCTATTGGAGGCTCTGGCGACTCTGATGGGAATGGAGGTAACCTCAGACAACCAGGAACAGCACAAGGCAGATGTGGCTAAACTGTGTGAGGAGATAGCACAAGCAAAGGAAGACCTGGCGGCGGAGAACGCTAGGATGATTGCAGAACGGGCTGTTTTGGACGCCCAAGCTTAGCGGATTCAAGCAGATTCGTATCGATCACGGTGGATCAGAATGCAACCAATGAAGTCTTGAGGAGAAAGCATCGGAGTCGTCTGCCTTTTGTTTATGAGCTGAGGAATCTCTTCAATACAACTGGAGCAGGAACCAGTAACCCGTCGGGGATAAACCGAATGCCTGAAGCACCAGGGGGTGGAGCACTGATTCAGCCACGCGTGACAGGTTCTCCATATATGAATCACGCTGCACCTCATCACCCGGTGACGCCGACGGGTCACTATTCCAACCCTCTGGATAATATGATTGCTGCAGCTATGAGATTGGCGGATCTACCAGTCGAGGGTGAGACTCCGGTGGTAGTTGAAACCCGGAGGGCCAGGGAGCTTCTTCAGACAGCAATGGTGCAGCAGCAAGCTTATTCTTATAGTCATGACAGGATTCATTCGACCCCTCGTCCAAGCGTCAGCTACAGCATGCACATTGACTCGCGAGCAGTTTCAAGCACACAGAAGCACCGTAACCAGCCTCGTGGGCATTACCCGGCGTGCAATGGTGCCAATGCACGGGATTTGATGGATCAGGGCAGAACACGCCGCGAGGCCGAGCTGGCGGCTCAGGCGGCGAGTCATCAACATGCGCCGCTTTACGCAACAGCTTCAGTGGAGATAGGTGTGACTTCTAGAACTTGGGGTGTGCCGTGTTTAACGGCGGCTCCGCGGAACAAGCGTTTGCCCAAGGACTTCAAGGGCCCTCGTAAGGTGCCTAATTACACAGCAGATCAACCCCCATAGGCTTGGGTGGAGAGCTATGAGATGGCTATGGAGATGCTGGATGTCAGTGAGGCTGCATATGCTAAGTATTTCACAATGATGCTGGAAGGCACAGCCCGTAATTGGTTGAAAGGACTGCCTCCCAACTCCATTGGGTCGTGGGCAGAGCTGAAGGCCAAGTTTATCCGACATTTCAAGGATACATGCAAGCAGCCGATGTCAATTGTGGATTTAGCTTCTTGTGTTCAAGCCGAGGGTGAATCGACGACCAGCTGGGTGCGCCGGGTCTCAGCCATTATACATTCTTCGGATAAGATCAACGTCAGCTCAGCAGTGTTAATGTTGGAGAAGAATTGCCATTTCCTTCCACTCAAGCAGAAGTTGGGGCGTCTTACACATCATTGTGATGATATGGGGGAGCTCATGGCGACTCTTGTCAAATATGCCGACTTTGATAGTACCAAGGACCCCGACTCTGAGGCTGGAAGATCGGGAAAGGGAAAGAAGAGTAATGATATGAGGGGGCAGTAGTTTAACCCGGCCAATCAGAGCGGTGACGGTAAGCGCAAGGCTGATGATTTTGTAGCTAACACCGTGACGCGGAATTTTAACCAGCGTCGCAAGGGGAGGCCGGCTCAGAGATATAACCTTGACGACATAATGAATCAGTCGTGTCCGAAGCACGGAATCGAGGAAAGGCTGTCTACCGATATGTGGAGGGATTGCAGCATTATGAGACACTTCAGGGAGTCTATCCAGCACAACCATTGTCCGGACGGCGGTTCAGGGTCCGGCTCTCATGGTCCGGGTCATGGAGGCGGCGGCTCAAGTTCTGGGTTTCAAGGCCAAGGCAATCAAGGCAGTAACAATCAGCAGAACAATCAAGGGAATCACCAGCAGTGGTCTCGTTATCAGAGTAACCCGAAACAACTGAGCAATGGGCAGTACCACATTTTTACCACAAGTATGTGCAAGCGAGATTAGAAGCTTCATAAAAGGGTTGTGAATGTCGTTGAACCAGCTGTTCCCCGTTTCTTGCGATGGTCTTAGCAGCCCATTGTGTGGAGTCGTGAGGATCACCCGCCCTGGGTTGATAATCCGGGTCAGTTGGCTTTAGTGGTGGTGCCTCAGGTTGGAGGATATAAGTTCACTAAGGTGCTCATGGATGGAGGCAGCAACATCAATATCCTTTACTATGATACTTTCCGTCGTATGGGATTAACTGACAAAAATCTTAAAACATCCAATACTGTTTACCATGGAGTGGTGCCTGGTAAGTCGGCATACCCGGTGGGCAAAATTGATTTGAAGGTAACCTTTGGGGATGAGTATGATGCTAGAACAGCAACTCTAACATTTGAGGTTGTTAGGATCCACAGCCTGTATCATGCTCTGTTTGGACGGCCGGCTTATGCTAAGTTCATGGCAAGGCCATGTTATGTTTATCTGCAACTTAAGATGCTGGGTCACAAGGGCACCATAACAGTGCATGGGAGTCGCAATATAGCCTTGGAGTGCGAAGAAGGCGATGCAGCTTACGCGGAGTCAGTTTGTGCCACAGAGGAGCTGAAATTCTACAAGGATAATGTTGACCCGGCGGACATGACGTCTTTGAAGAAGCCAACCACAGAGCATGGCCCTTTGTTAAAGTTTAAATCGGCAGACGAAACCAAGCTAGTTGACTTTGTTCCTGGCGACTCATCTAAGCAGTTCAACATCAGTGCTAATCTGGATTCGAAATAGGAACATGCGCTCATCGAGTTCATCCGTTAGAACCGGGACATCTTTGCATGGAAGCCTTCAGACATGCCGGGTGTACCGAGGGAACTCGCTGAGCACACTCTTAATATTGATCCAAAGTATAAGCCGGTCAGACAGTTCCTTCATCGATTCAACGAGGAGTGGCGGAAGGCCATTGGTGAAGAGGTGAACCGGCTCTTGGCGGCCGGGTATATTGTTGAAGTTTTTCATCTTGAGTGGTTGGCTAACCCGGTTTTGGTGCTTAAAAAGAACGGCACTTGGAGAATGTGTGTAGACTACACGGACTTAAACAAAGCTTGTCCGGCTGACTCATTCGCTCTCCCTCGTATTGATCAAATCCTCTCCCTCGTACTGATCAAATCATTGATGCTACGACGGGTTGTGAGCATTTGAGTTTTTTGGATGCTTATTTTGGTTATCATCGGATCAAGATGGCAGTTAAGGATCAGGAGAAGACAACTTTCATCACTCTGTTTGGAGCCTTTTGCTATGTGTCTATGCCTTTCGGGCTCAAGAGTGCCCAGGCGACTTACCAGCGGTGTGTACAGAATTGCCTTCACGGCCAGATCTGGCGTAATGTTCATGCTTACATGGATGATATTGTGGTGAAGTCCAGAAAGAAGGAGACCCTGATCGACGATTTGAAGGATACGTTTGGCAATCTTCGGGTGTATAAGATGATGCTTAACCCAGACAAGTGTGTCTTCGGTGTACCAGCAGGCAAACTTTTGGGTTTTTGGGTTTTCGAGTGAGGCATCGAAGCTAACCCGGAGAAAATCAAAGCTATCACTTCCCTGGCTAGGCCAAAGTGTGTTAATGACGTCCAGCCCTTGGCAGGACGGATAGCGGCTTTGAGCCGGTTCATAAGCCGTCGAAGAGAAAAGGCTATCCCGTTGTATCAGATGATGAAGAAGACATATGACTTTATCTGGAGTGAGGTTGCTAATGAGGCGTTTGAGGCACTTAAGAAGCAATTGGTTGAGCCGCCGGTTCTTGCTACTCCCATTGACAAGGAGCCTTTGTTGTTATATGTGGCTGCAAATAGCCGGGCTGCCAGTGTGGCCATCATTGTGGAAAGGAAAGAGGTCGGCAAGGAGTATCCGGTTTATCGGCCGGTTTATTACATCAGCGAGGTACTTATTGAGTCCAAGCAGAGGTATCCGCATTGGCAGAAGCTGGTGTATGGGGTCTTCATGGCAAGCCGGAAGCTCAAGCAATATTTTCTGGGTCATCCTATTACCGTGGTGAGTTCTGCTCCCTTAGGGGATATTATCCAAAATAGAGAAGCCACAGGTCGGGTAGCCAAGTGGGCCATTGAGCTTGGACCCCGTGGTTTAAAGTATGTGCCTCGTACGGCCATCAAGTCACAAGTGCTCGTGGATTTTATCAATGACTGGACAGAGTTGCAAGCGCGTGAGGAAAAGCCCGATAACACATATTGGACTATTCACTTTGATGTGTCCAGGTAGTTAGAAGGCTCGGGGGCTAGAGTTGTCTTAACTTCGCAGCGAGGTGTTAAATTTTCTTATGTTCTCCGATTAATGTCCCCTTGTACTAATAATGCAGCTGAGTATGAGGCCTTGCTCCATGGTCTTTGAATGGCTAAGGAGATGAACTTAAGCCGGGTGAGATGCTTCGACGATTCAGATCTGGTAGCCCAGCAGGTTTCTGGCACTTGGGATTCCAAGGATCCACTCATGGTGGCTTATCATCGAGAGGTTAATGCTATTGCGGGCACTTCAAGGGTTACTAAGTTGAATACATTGATCGAAGGAAGAATGAGGCGGCTGATGCCTTAAGCCGATTAGGGTCTCAGTGTAAACCGGTGCCGCCCAACACGTTCTTGTATGTTCTGATTAACCTCTCTGTCAAGTTACCTACAGAGGAGGATCTTGCTGTTCCTGACCCGGAGGCACAATTGGTGGCGGCTCTTCATGTCATTCCTGACTGGACGGTTACGTATTTAGCTTACATGACCCTGGGCGAGTTACCTGAGGATGAGATCTTAGCCAGACAGATAACCTAGTGGTCTAAGTCAATGACGATTGTCAATGGGGAATTGCATCATCGCAGTGTCATAGGGGCGTTTCAACGTTGTGTCTCTCCTGAGGAAGGCTGTGAGATCCTGCGAGAGATCCATGAAGGAGATTATGGTCATCATGCCGGCTCTAAATCTCTTGTGGCTAAGGCTTTTCGTCATGGATTATATTGGTTGACGGCTCATGCAGATGATGAAGACTTGGTCAACAGATGTGACGGTTGTCAGAAGTTTTCACGAAGAGCTCATGTTCCGACTCAAGAATTGAGGATGATTCCAATAACTTGGCCGTTTGCGACTTGGGGGCTTGATATGGTCAGGCCTTTCAAGAGGTCCAAGGATAAGAAAACCCATCTTTTGGTGGCAGTGGATAAGTTTACCAAGTGGTTTGAGGCAGAGCCGGTTAGCAAGTGTGATGCAGCAACGGTAGTTCAATTCATCAAGAAGGTGATTTTCCGTTTTAGCTTTCCCCACAGCATCATAACATATAATGGCACTAATCTATCCAAGGGTGCTATGAGAGAATTTTGTCAACGAGAGCATATTCGACTTGATGTCTCCTCCGTGTCTCACCCCCAGTCTAATGGTCAAGCGGAACGAGCTAATCAAGAGATTATGCGAGGCATCAAGCCCCGGCTTATGGTTCCTTTGAAAAGAACGTCGGGCTGTTGGGTGGAGGAGTTACCTTCAGTGTTATGGAGCATCAATACAACACCCAACAGATCTATGGGTTACACACCTTTCTTCATGGTCTATGGAGCAGAGGCGGTTCTCCCTAGTGACATCCGTCATGATTCGCCTCGTGTGGCGGCTTATGTTGAGACTGATAATGAGAAGGCACGTCAGAATGCATTAGACTTGTTGGATGAAGAGCGTGATCTCGCGGCGGCTCATTCAGCGATTTATCAACAGGATCTATGATGATATCACAACCGCCGGGTCAAAACCAGAACCTTTCAAGAAGGCGATTTAGTACTCTGGCTCATCCAGGATTAGACTGATATGCATAAACTTTCACCACCTTGGGAGGGGCCTTTTGTCGTCAACAAGAATCTGCATAACGGGTCATACTATGTTATCGACATTCGGGAACACAAGGACCCACGCACATCAGAGGAGGAGACCTGTCGGCCGTGGAATATTGCTCATCTTCGGCCCTACTATACTTGATCCCCCGGCTCTCATGATGTACACAGATTGATGATGTATATATTAGAAAACAATATAATAAAGTCGGCACCCCGGATAATTCGGGGCCTCTGTCGTTTCATTTCCGCAAAGCTGAGTCTTTATCATCATCTTACATGTTTTACTTAAGAGGCTTGACGCCCACATTGCAGGGACCAAAGAGAGTTGGATGCATAGCACAGCTCTAACATAGGTCCTCGACGACCACAATCCATAAGTATGTCACTTCGGGGCTTCCTTTTCAAACATAGGCGTATTCAACCAAAGAGAACATAGCGTTACTACCATTTTGACCAGGTTATCTCGTTCAAACATAGGCGTATTCGACCAAAGAGGACATAACCTGTGGGTCATCCTACCTGTATACCAGCTGCTTCAACTCTATCAGGTCATCCTGATTGACCCGACGAACTCTTGGCGATCAATCTTTTACGGCGTATCCGACCAAAGATTCTGAGCTTGCTAAGGTTAAAAGTCACGTGAGAGCACGGCTTACAGATAGTCAGGATAGATCTAGGCTCAAAAAGGCGCCTTCCTTGAAACTTGGATAAATCGGCATGTGATGCAAGATGCAACTCTGACCCCGCGTACTCTAGATAAGTCTATCTTTAAAACAAAGACATGCACTTGTCTAGGTTCAAATGTAGATTGGGTACTGTGAGAGCCGACTCACAGCAAGCGTGTACCTTCTAGTGGCCAACAGGCTAGTTTCATTGAAGAAGAACCTTTGGCTTGGCGGCCTGCAAAAGCCTCGGATGTTTTTTGATCTCTTCTTTTTTTGTTTTATTCTTCTTAGGTTTTCTTTTGCCGTATGTTTTTTGCAAATTAGGCCAAGCTGCCTCTATTTATGGTTCGTATATGAAGCATCTCTGGGTCTCTACAACCCGACATAATGCTAGACTCTAAGTCGCCACAGGATAATAATCTCACATTTGGAGCGATAGCTCTAAAAAGCTCTAACTGCGTGGAGCTGATAAGCCGGCACTCTAAACACGCACCACAGGTATGATTATTTTTCACAATTGTGTTAACATTACGATTAAGCGGCCCTGGTTATGGACTATCTGTCCCCAGTGGCATCGGTTGAATATCATGACCCGCCCGGCGGTAAACCACCAGGGCACTTGTTGTCTATTTGTGTGCAGGATAATGATTAATTTGATCTACATAAGTTAGGCGCTATCATAAGAATAAAGTGGTAGTTTTTTATCTGACGGATCAATAGTATTGCGCAGAAACAGAACCGTGCACGATGGCACGACAACTTAAGGTTTTACTACCCAATTACATAGCTCCGTGATCCAAAAAAGATCAAGTGTTTTTTAAAGGATCAAATATGTAAACTGCCCGGTGGTTCACTCTTCCCGGCCTTGCTGACTTGAAGTTTCTGGATTACCCTTCTCCGGTTCTTTGTCCTCCTCCATCTGAAAGTTTGGTGACGACCAATTGATACCAGACAGAGCTTCAAATTCAGCTTCATCATCGATAATTTCAGACAGGTCAATTTCAGGGGCGAAAGTATGCTTATGGATTGGAGGGATTAGCTCCATCACTTTGTAAGCCGGAGTGGGCATCTTCTGGTTTTCCATGTTGTAAGTCGGCTGATATCTTGACAGATCTGTTTCACTGGCAATCAGGTCGGCCAGAGGGCATATATCTTTTACACAGGCAACAAAGTCTTTTGAAGCCATGCCATCTTCCTTCAGGCTTGGATAGCTAGTTGCTAAGTGAGCCGGGTCTAGCTCTTGTAGCCATGCCTTGGCCCGGCTTAAAGTTGTTATGGCACCGGCTCTCGCAGATGACCGCTTCATTTCATTAATCCTAGCAGGCAGCACATAAAGTTTCTTCAAGACATCTATCAAGAGAGTAGGTGTCTGGTTGGCCGGAGAAATTGTAACCATTGCATGCTGAGCTCCAGTGTATAGCTGTTCAACAAGTGTATAAACAGCTTTAAGCTCACGAGCATCTCCTGGGTAAGATTGCTGCTCCTGCGTCCTACATAAGTCATAAATTGGTTAGGGCGGTTTATGCTATCAAAGGAAAGATACAATTTTTAACAAGACGACTTACCAAAGATAGCCGAAACCATTTGGGATACATGGTGCTTTAAGCCGGTGAGCTCAGTGGTCACCTCATCAAGAGTTGCCTCCGCCTTTGCAGCTCGCTGTACCAAGGCAGTTCTTTCTTCAGCCCAAACAGCTTTTTCTGTCTCAAATTTGGCTTTCAGTTTTTCAAATGCCCTAGGTCTTCGTGAGCAAGCAAGTTGATGCACACCCAGTAGTTTTCTTTTGAGCTTTCATACACTTATAGCTCTAGTGCATCTGTTACATGGCAATCCCTACTCACTCACATTGATATCTATTGATGGGCATCTCCATAGACCATTGATACGCCTAGTCGATGTGAGACTTTCTCCCTACTTTTGTCTACTACCACCTTCTATTCCACCCATAGTGCTATGTCCATGGCTCACGCCCATGTATTGCGTGAAGAGTTGAAAAGGTTTGAAAAGGTAAAGTATGAAAACAATTGCTTGGCTGACACCGGGATAGGCATGAGGGGTACCTTGTGTTAAGAAAAGGGGGCACAAAAGACTATATGATTTTGTAGGGATAATGTTCTTTAACATTGATATTTTGAAAGACTTGATTGTTTGTTGGGATGCCTGAGTATTAAATTCTTTTATGTCAAATGATAGACTATTGCTTTGAATCACTCGTGTCTTAATATTCATGCCATGATTAGATTACATGATCAAGATTATGCTTGGTAGCATTCCACATCAAAAATTATCTCTTTTATCATTTACCTACTCGAGGACGCGTAGGAATTAAGCTTGGGGATGTTGATACGTCTCCGTCGTATCTATAATTTTTTATTGTTCCATGCCAATATTTTATGACTTTCATATACTTTTGGCAACTTTTTATACTATTTTTTGGGACTAACATATTGATCTAGTGCCCAGTGACAGTTCCTGTTTGTTGCATGTTTTTTGTTTCGCAGAATATCCATATCAAATGGAGTCCAAACGGGATAAAAACGGACGGATATTTTTTTTTGGAATATATGTGAATTTTGGGAAGCGGAACCAACGTGAGACGATGCCCGGGTGGCCCACGAGGGTGAGGGGCGCACCCTGGGCCCTCGTGACCACTCCGTAAGGCGGTTGATGCCCTTCTTTCGCCGCAAGACAGCTAATATCCGGATAAAAATCGTGCCCAAAATGCAGCCCAATCGGAGTTACGGATCTCCGGGAATTTAAGAAACGGTGGAAGGCCAGAATCTGGGAACGCAGAAACAGAGAGAGACAGATCCAATCTCAGAGGGGCTCTCGCCCCTCCCACTCCATGGAGACCATGGACCAGAGGGGAAACCCTTCTCCCATCTAGGGAGAAGGTCAAGGAAAAAGAAGAAGGAGGGGGCTCTCTCCCCCTCGCTTTCGGTGGCACCGAAGTGCCGTCGGGGCCATCATCGTTACCACAATCTACACCAACAATTTCACCGCCATCATCACCAACTTCCCCCCCCCTCTATGCAGCGGTGTAACACCTCTTCTACCCGCGGTAACCTCTACTTAAACATGGTGCTCAACGCTATATATTATTTCTCATTGATGTATGGCTATCCTATGATGTTTGAGTAGATCTGTTTTGTCCTATGGGTTAATTGATGATCGTGATTGGTTTGAGTTGCATGTTTTATTATTTGTGCTCTTCGTGTCGCGCAAGCGTGAGGGATCCCCGCTGTAGAGTTTGCAATATGTTCATGATTTTCTTATGGTGGGTGGCGTGAGTGACAGAAGCACAGACCCGAGTAAGTAGGTTGTTTGCGTATGGGAATAAAGAGGACTTGATACTTTAATGCTATGGTTGGGTTTTACCTTAATGATCTTTAGTAGTTGCAGATGCTTGCTAGAGTTCCGATCATAAGTGCATATGATCCAAGAAGAGAAAGTATGTTAGCTTATGCCTCTCCCTCAAATAAAATTGCAATAGTGATTACCGGTCTAGTTATCGATTGCCTAGGGACAAATAACTTTCTTGTGACAAAAAGCTCTCTACTAAAACTAATTTAGTTGTGTCTTTATCTTAACAACCCCTAGTTTTATTTACGTGCTCTTTATATTCTTGCATACCTATCCCACAAAAACCACAAAGTACTTCTAGTTTCATACTTGTTCTAGGTAAAGTAAACGTCAAGCGTGCATAGAGTTGTATCGGTGGTCGATAGAACTTGAGGGAATATTTGTTCTGGCTTTATCTCCTCGTTGGGTTCGACACTCTTACTTATAGAAAGAGGCTACAACTGATCCCCTACACTTGTGGGTTATCAGGCTACAGGTGCAATGTTCATCAAAGTCAGGTTTCCTATAATGGTGAGTGCCGGCTTTGGAAGGATTCTATTAAAGATGCTCATGTTATTCTAAGTCTATAGCATGTTCAATTCTATCATACCCAATAGACTTGGGGGCTGGAAGGGTGTACATAACTTAGTCAAGTTCATACCTCAAATTTTTTATGCATCTACATCACCATGTCAACTTCAAGATCACGACTGGTGTGGACTTGATTGAGATAGCCAGAAAGCACTTCACTGCTGCTCAATTGCGCATAATGAGTCATGTCAAACCTTACTTTCCGCTTTTCAATAAGTTCTTTTTTCGCGGTGTGTTTGGCCAGAACAGCTGGATTGACCGGTTCTCTAAAGTCGGTGCCAGTGATCATCACATCTTCATTATGCTTTTCTGGCGGCTTAGTTGGGCTTGACGATTCAATGTTTAAAGAAGTGATATTGGTGCAGTCAAGAAAGACATCAGGAATTTCAGGGGGAGCATTGTGAGCAGTTTCCTCCGTTGGTTTTTCGGCATCTGTCACTGGGACTTGCTGCTCCGGCTCAATGGTTTTAGGATCAGCTGTCGTTTTAGTCGCTTTTGCTTTCTTACTCGGCTTGGCTTGGCCACTGAACAAATTATGACAAATCAGTACAAAGTTTTAAAGGTGTAAGGAAGAACAGAACATGAGTAATTGTTACCCAGGGGCAGTCTTGAAGGCCAGCAGCTGAGTCTGAGATGAATCGCTAGAGGAAGAGCGAGAGACCTCCTGGTAGTTTGAATCGGAAGAATTCGGTGGCTGGCGAATGAGACCCGCCAGTGGGTAAAAAGAATTTAAGTGCGGAAGGACCTCATTTTGACATTTCCGTCGGACTGGAGTATTCGGTAAGCCGTGGACAGTTCTTCACCTCCGGTGTTCCGAGTTTAACGCCGGTTCTCGTGCTGCTGTTGCTTCAAAAGAAAGTGAGGATCCAAATGAGCTAAGGGGTGTGAAAATCTTACTTTCCGGGTTACTCTCGTCGAATTTTTTGTTTTGGCAAGGGTTCTGAGCCAGAGGAAATAGTAATTACCTCTTCTTCAACAGCCTGGCTGGCCCCCGTGTCGTCCTGGCAATAATTAGTGTCAATAAGATAATTGAAAAAGGAGCCAAGAGAGTCAAGGGCTACCTCCGACTCAGAGATGTCGTCCAGTTCAAGCAAGTTAGAAGCACTTGGTTTCTTCTTTGTCTTTTTGGCGGTTCGCTTAGCGGCTTTCTTGACAGCTCTGGCCATTTTGGCAGCTTCATGATCATATTTCTTTTTCCAGAAATCTGATTTAGCCTGTGAAAGTCGGTGAAGTTGAGTTAACAGGAGAATCAAATGATAAGGCAAGGTAAGTTGAAGTTAAGACTCACATCCGGTGCTGGATTAAGTTTGCAGAAAAGGTTCAGACGCACTTTGCTGCAGTCTCCCAGGCCTTCATTCAGAAGGGTCTTAGTCATTTCAGTGACTGTGTCCTCAATCAAGTCCAAGGGTTTGTGGCGGAATGGATCTTTTGTCTCACCAGTGTAAGCACACATTAAGCCGGGTCGGCGACTCAAGGGTATGATCCGTCAAGAAACCCAACATTGAACCAAGTCAATTTCGGTTAGCCCATTTCCGAGTAGAGCTTTGACCTTTTCAAGAGTGGGAGCAAGTTTTTTATGTTCAGCGGCGGTAAGCTTCTCAGCAAGAGGATGCTTCGGGTCCAGACGTTGGACACGATAACCCTGCAATGGATTTTCATCATCCGGAGAGGCATCTCTACAATAAAACCATGTTTGGTTCCAATCTTTGGGATGACTCGGCAAGCGGGCATAGGGGAAGATGTCATCTCTTCTTCGTTGATTTGAGATGGTGCCAAGTTCCACGCTCGGTCCGTTCGTGAACTCGTTTTGGTGGTTTAAATAGAAATATTCCCTGAAGAGCTCGATGTTGGGCTCCTCTTGAAGGTATACTTCGCAGAAAACTTGGAAATTGCAGATGTTTGGCACGGAATTAGGTCTGATATCTTGAGGATGGAGATACAAGATTGGATCTATAGTAGTTCAGAGAAATAAAGTAAAAACCTAAAACTAAGGTAGCGGCGGCGGAAAAGTAAGAAGGCCCAGATGAGATCTATTGCAATGAGGATATATTTCGAGATTAAGACAAGTGTTAAAACTGCTACCGCACAGATTTCACAGATTAATATTATGACTTGGGATCTACGGCGCTAACGGCAAATAGTCAGACCTAAATATCAGTATTGAGCAGTTCACAGATTTAGATCGGTTTTCTTGTGCAGATGAGATGTTCCAGTATTGTGAAAGAGATGATATGAATACCATTGCATATGAGGAGTATCAAGTTCAAGTCAAAGATTGCAAGTACAGTAAAGGGCAAGGATGAACTCCGATGAACTCGCAGGAACCCTAATGGATCTAAGAGAAGAAGAAAGAGGAAAGTTTACCTAGACTGTTGAACAGCGGCGGCGCGCGGACGGAATCTGGTCAGATCAGGCTGATGCAGCGGCCGTTGTTGAAGCAGAGACGAAGGTCGACGGCGCCGGAGGAGCTCGAGTACAGAGGCGTCGCGAGGAAGAAGACAAAGACGAAGAGGCAAGGGGGAAATGGAAAGGGACCCCTGGCCCTAATTATAAGACGAATGGATAAGTATCATGCGCGGGAATCGAGGAGGCTAAAAACGGATATGTCACAGCGCAGACGCCTTGATTGTCGGAGGTGCATTAAATGTGGAGATTTGTTAATATTTGGGCTATATGAAAGTAAATGACATGTGACGTCATGGCGGGTTACCGCAAATTTCAGGGAATGACATCATGGCAGGTTACAATATCTCGCGAGAAGATGAAGAAAGATTTTCACTAAGTGTTGAAGATTGACATGAACAAGTTCAAATCAACCTGGGGCCTAATGTCGGGGATATAACTATTTGATATGACCCGCCCAGGAGGGGCCGGGTTACCCCAATGGCGGTTCATGGGCCAAGCCCAGGAGCATGTTGAAGATGGCGGTTCAGGAAGATAGACGTATAAAGGGCCCAAAACCCAGAGCGGCTTAAGGCCCGTAAGTGTAAACCTCCATGTATGTTCGACTTGTACTGTAAGGCATGTAAGGATAAGTCACCGGGCCGGACACGTTTGTATGAGCCGGCCGGGACTCTGTAAGCCGTAGGGCGTCAACCTGTGTATATAAGGGGATGACCCGGCATCGGCCTAGGGTAAGAAAAACAACAGATCGAAAGCTAGGCTAGCGTATTCGCTCCCTAGCAATCGAAACCCTAGCAATACCACCTCAAACTGGATTAGGTTTTACCCTCACCGCAAGGGGCCAAACCAGTATAAACTCCCCGTGTCTTTTGTCCCGTTTTAACCCCTTTAAGCTAACCACGTCACAATGGATCCACAACTAAGTCCTCCCCTTAGGACATCTGTCGTGACAACTCCACGACACCCGCCCTCGACCATGGAGGCGAGAGCATGGATCGCAGAGGATCCATCGCCTGGATGCCGACGTAGAGGGGAGGGAGGCGTTGGCGAGTTGGGGCATAACCGACGAACTACATGGGTGACGAGGTAGATGGAAATATGCCCTACAGGCAATAATAAAATGGTTATTATTATATTTCCTTAATCATGATAAAGTTTTATATTCATGCTATAATTGTATTGACCGGAAACTTAAATACATGTGTGAATAAAAAAAATTGTGTCCCTAGTAAGCGTCTACTAGACTAGCTCATTGATCAAAGATGATTAAGGTTTCCTAAACACAGACATGAGTTGCCATTTGATAACAGGATCACATCATTAGGAGAATGATGTGATGGACAAGACCCGCCCATTAGCATAGCATTTGATCGTTTAGTTTATTGCTACTGCTTTATTAATGTCATATACATGTTTCTTCGACCATGAGATCATGCAACTCCCGGATACTGGAGGAATACCTTGTGTGCTATCAAACGTCACAACATAACTAGGTGATTATAAAGATGTTCTACGGGTATCTCCGAAGGTGTCTGTTAGGTTACCATGGATCACGACTGGGATTTGTCACACCGTGTGACGGAGAGGTATCTCTGGGCCCTCTCAGTAATATAGCATCACAAGAATCTTGCAAGAAAAATGACTAAGGAGTTAGTTACAAGATGATGTATGGAACGAGTAAAGAGACTTGCCGATAACGAGATTGAACTAGGTATGAAGATACCAACGATCGAATCTCGGGCAAGTAACATACCGGCAGACAAAGGGAACTACGTATGTTGTCATAAAGCTTCGACCGATAAAGATCTTCATAGAATATGTAGGAACCAATATGGGCATCCAGGTTCCACTATTGGTTATTGACCGAAGAGGTGTATCGGTCATGTCTACATAGTTCTCGAACCCGTAGGGTCCGCACGCTGAACATTCGTTGACGATATAGTATTATATGAGTTATGTATGTTGGTGACCGAATGTTTTTTGGAGTCCCGAATGAGATCAAAGACATGACGAGGAGCTCCGGAATGATCCAGAGGTAAAGATTGATATATAGGATGATATGGTTAGGCAAAGGGGTCAGGCCCACGGGGCTATAGGTCGGTGTGAATGGATGTTTTGCACAGGTCAGTGCCCAAACACGGAGACCATGGCGTCTGGCCCAAGGCCCATGACGTCTAGGCCAGACACCAAGGACTGTGGTATCTGGTCCTGGAAGTCCGAGAAGGACTATTCCTTGCGGGCAAAACTGACTTTGATGAGGCTTTTTCTCCAAGTTTCGACCCCAGGGCTCAACATATAAATAGAGGGGCATGGCTAGCACCCGAAACACATCAAGATACACCAATCCGTGTGCCGACAACCTCGACCCTCTAGCTTATCCTCCGTCAAAGTTTCCGTAGTGTTTGGCGAAGCCCTGCGGAGATTGTTCTTCACCACAACCATCACCACGTCGTGTGCTGCTGGAACTCATCTACTACTTTGTCCGTCTTGCTGGATCAAGAAGGCGAAGACGTCATCGAGTTGAACGTGTGCTGAATTGCGATAGCCTGGCTTATTAGGGATGATAGACCACTCATATCAATAAAGAATTCCTTCTTTTCCGGGAGCCCATTCGGACAGAACTCCAAAGTTAAGTGTGCTCATCTTGGAGTAATTTCAGGATGGGTGACCGACTGAGAAGTTTCTCCCGGGTGCGCACGAGTGAGGACAAAGTATGCAGAAATACTAGTATTGATATGTGGGGCCAGTCTAGATCCTGCCAGGA
Source organism: Secale cereale (assembly GCA_902687465.1). Classification (NCBI taxonomy): domain Eukaryota; kingdom Viridiplantae; phylum Streptophyta; class Magnoliopsida; order Poales; family Poaceae; genus Secale; species Secale cereale. The sequence goes on along the minus strand of LR738714.1, from coordinate 66,010,800 downwards.
GTAACGACCACCGGCAGGTGTGTCCGGGGCGGTACAAGTTGGTATTAGAGCCAGGTTTCGATCCTGGGACCTGAGGGTTATGGGTCCACTCAAAAGAAACACTGTTGAATGCTTACTTGAAAGAGAGATTGCACCGGTTGAATTAAATGACTTGAACGAGAGAACAACCTCGAAATAGTTTGAACGGATTGAAAAATGGAAACACGAGGTGCCGTACGTTCGGTACTTGATTGGGACAGATCGTGAAGGTGTATGACTACATCAACCGCGTTGATAAACGCTTCCGCTTAGCGACTTCAAGGGTATGAAGATGCTCTCCTCCTCTTGTAGTTATACATCTTCATGGATAGATCTTGCGTGTGCGTATAATTTTTTTGTTTTCCATGCAACATTCCCCAACAGTGGCATCACGAGCCATGTCTATGTGTAGATGATATGCACGAGTAGAACACAAATAGTTGAGGGCGGTGATCGTCATACTACTTACCACCAACGTCTTATTTTGATTCGACGGTATTGTAAGATGAAGCGACCCGGACCAACATTACATGTCCACGTACATGAGACCGGTTCCACCGTCACATGCAACTTGTTTGCATAAATGTGGCTCGTGGGTGTCTGTTTCTCCTACTTTAGTTGAATCGAATTTGACTGCGATCGGTCCTTGAATAAGGTTTAAATAGCAAACTTCATAAATCACCGTTGTGGTTTTGTGCCGTAGGTAAGAACGGTTCTTGCTAGAAGCCCGTAGTAGCCACATAAAACTTGCAAGAACAAAGTAAATGACGTCTAACTTGTTTTTGGAGGGCATGTTGTGATGTTATATGATCAACATGTGATGAGTTATATGTATTGTATGAGATGATCATGTTTTGTAATATCGACAACCGGCAGGAGCCTTATGGTTGTCTCTTAATTATTATATGAAATGCAAGCGCCATGTAATTGCTTTACTTTATCGCTATGAGTTAGCAATAGTTGTAGAAGCAATAGTTGGCGAGACAACCACGACGCAGTGTTGGAGATTAAGGTGTCGAGCCGGTGACGATGGAGATCATGATGATGCTTTGGAGATGGAGATCAAAAGCACAAGATGATGATAACCATATCATGTCACATATTTTGATTGCATGTGATGTTTATCCTTTATGCATCTTATTTTGCTTATATCGACGTTAGCATTATAAGATGATCCCTTCTCATAATTTCAAGATGAAAATGTTCTCTCTGAGTATGCACCGTTGATACAGTTCGTCGTTTCGAGACACCACGTGATGATCGGGTCTGATGGACTCTACGTTCACATACAACGGGTGTAAGCCAAATTTACAATGAAAGATATTAGCAACCCCCTGCCGCTTCATGAGCAGTACGTGCATACAAAACAGAAATTTATTTTGAAAATTTTAGAGTTGGCATATGCAAATTTATTTGCAACGACATGTAAATACCACATATAGGTAGGTATGGCGGACTCATATGGAACAACTTGGTTTTAAGGAGTTGGATGCACACACAGTATTTTCGCTTAGTACAAATGGAGGCTAGCAAATAGATTGAGAAACAACCAACTAGAAAAAAAATAGTGATAAACATGCATTGAACACAACTAACACGAAATAATCCACCTTAAGTAGGATATAACTTTGTTGCATAACTATTGACTTTACGTGCATGCATAGGAAATCACAAACCTTAACACCAATATTTCTACTAAACTACAATTACTCACTAACATCACTCACTTATTATCATCTCCATATCACAAAACTATTGTAAGGATTCAAACTTATCATATCCAATGATCTTCATGAAAGTTTTTATTATATCCTTCTTGGATATTCATCATATTTGGGACCAAATTCATATCTTACGCAAATTACCATTACTATTATCAACTCTCAAAAAGATATAAATGAAGCATGATAGTGCAGATATTTATTCAAAATATAATCATTGTCTTGCTAAAAAAATATATACAAGTGAAGCACTAGAGCAATTACCTAGCTCAAGAAAAACATAGTGGGAGGTCGTTGGGCGTGGGAGAACCGCCCGTGTCACGCTACAAGGAGGTGGGTCGCCGGGGCAACGGAGTTACGTGACGGCGCAACCCCTAGTGTCAGAGGCAAGAACCCCTGGCGGCGCCTGTAGAGGAAGGTGGGAGGAGGCGGCTAAGGAGGAAGAAGGTGGGGGGAGGGGGGTCGAGCACGAAAAGAAGGTGGGAGGGTGGGTGGTTTCAATGGGGTGGGTTGATTTTTCTTTTCTTTTTTCTTGTGGTTCGGTGGGCTCGGTGGGGGAGGAATGTGTTAGCACAATAAGGTCGGTTGTTGTTAGAATAAGGTATTAAGTGTTTTGTTAGAATAGTCCCACCCTATATATACATTTTTTTTTATGAAATATATATTTGTTTTCTTATGCCAAATTTTGCGCAGCGAATTGATATGAATGTCATTATTTGTATACCAAATGTAATTTATTTACGAAATGATCGTACATTACCTCGGTGAAGAATAACTTATTCTACACTGATGAATAGTGTCTCACACACATGCACACACGCACGCAAGCGCGCGCACACACACTAGTGATGGAGAACTTCACATCATGAATAATTTGAATGAGCTGGGTTCACACATCACACCAATATCAAAGAGAGAAAACTACGAGCAATGGTTTTCCTCTTGGAGTAATCTTCTTTGCATGCTTTGTCTTTGCTGTTGTTGGAGTCTCTCCTGGATTTATGGTTATGAACGCTAATTGTTAACCCCCATCTCCAAAAAGAGCATAAATGTCTGGAAAAGAAGAAATATGTCATAGATTATACACACGGTGGAAAGCAAGTACGCACACAATATATTCGGTTCCTTGTAACAAGTCTAGGAGACTAGGACTCATTTACGGTTGGGCTGGGATGTTCTGCGTCGTAGGTATGAAAATATTGAGTGTAGATTGGCTATAAAAATAAGTAGAATAAAAATGTCATAAATTGCTTGTACTTCAGGAGATGAGTTAGCATGCAATATATGCGAGGCACAAGGATTGCGAATGCAACCATGATGAACCCCTAACACGGGTCGACGGCTCATTGGATTGGAGTAAACAATGTTGTGTACAATACACCCCACAAAATTTTTTTGTGTATAATACACTTTTCCTGTGGTAGCTAATGTGTCAATTCAGACTCCAAAGGGAAGTTGACGTGTCAGCAGCTTGCAGGACATAGCCTGAAATACAAACCCAAAATTATAAGATGGGCAGTTCCACATACATTGGATGGTTAAATGCTAGCTACAACAACAATGGGAGCAAGGAATGAGTGAACCAAGAAGAAAGAGAAGAGCAATCATCCACTAGCGATAAAAAGGCTAGGGGTAAAGTAGTTTTTTATTTAACTAATTAAAAGTTTAATTATGTTTACTTCACAAAAAATGTCCTTCTATGTAAATGATAGTGCAACTAGATCCATCACGTACTTTGCCAATTGTTGATGAACTTTGGGAACGTGATCCAAGTCTAGTCAACCTTTGGTCTAATAACCAATTTTACTTGTATAGAACTGACTCTTAGTACCTTACTATCCACACATTTTGCATGAGTAAAATAGAACGGATTGAGATGGGGATGTTCCTCACATTTTGTACTCTGGATCTCCTGGGCGATGTGCTTGAAGATGCATTCCTATGTAGTAACTAGACGTATGGTTGAAGTGGGACACCAACATGCGCTCCTTGTCTAACCGGTGCCGGTGCGAGCACAAGTCCCCTTTTATGCACATCCCACACAACTAGTGCCGTCACACAGTCTATCGGAAGCTTCTGCGTCCACGGCCATGGGACAACCCTTTCGCGGCGGGGATGAGGGCGTCGAAGGACACAAAAGCGAAGCCTGAGCCAACATCGAGGTAGCCCTTCAAGTCAAAGTGTAGGTTAGCATGATTGTCCATTTGGATGCTTTTGCGGCCATGGACAAGGGCCGACCCTCCCACAGTTGGGATGGGGGCTTGGGAGGACGCGACCGAGGATCCAAGAGTCAGCGTCGTACGGTTCAAGGTCATACTCGAAGTCGGAGGGAAGGCTGGCGTCGTTTCTCTTCTATTATTTATTATCACTATAGAAAAATACTATCTTGTTGATTAAAGATATCAGGCAAATTCGGGTATCTAGCACCACTATGAAACGTTATTACTAAAATGATGAATCCTCTTTCGCATAACATGCGACAAAGTGATACACAAAAGATGATCTTTATTACATGCACATGCCTCACAACTACATATGTGATAGTAAATTATTCAAGATCATTTTAACACTGCTGAGCACGGGTCCCCAATTTCCAGGAGAGCACTTGTCATTGTAGTGCACTCAATAGATGAAAGTAATATGCATGCAATACATGATGCTATTGATCCAAGTTTTTTTCTTGATGATTAGTTTTTATCGTTGTTGCTTTTGTTGGGAGAACCTTGTAATAACTTGAAGATCTTCCTTTTGTTTGATTTGTTCTTGAGTGTCAATGCCACAATGGTTTTATTATAATACTTAGCATTTTGTGATGTTCGTATTTTTTCTTCCTTGCTCACATCTACGCCAAACACATCAAAAAATTACATAGTAGTCCTATAAGATAACATTATAGTAGTTGCGTGTAGTTTTTCTATAACTTGTTTCCACATGAGTTTCTATGAGGCATCTTTAGAGCGAAGCTATTTCTGCAGGAAAGAAAACTAAAACAGCTTGAGCTGGGAGGTGGGCCTGCATGCTTTGTGATGGACGACCAATGGACTATCCGATGGCTCACTGCAGCTGAAGCATGGCTTCATCCAGCTGGCTAGATCTGGATCAAAACGTTTTCTTGGCCTTAAACTTTAGAGCAAACACTTTGAAATTTCTCGACGCCCAAACCCTTCCCTCTCCCTCAATCCAAATGGACGGTGGCGACGACAGCCTCCGCTTCAACTTCGAGGACAACCTTGCCGCCGCCAACACTGGCTCGGGATCCTCGATCGCGTCCAGCGATGCCTCAGTCCCCACTTCGGAAGGGATGTCCCATGGCCATGGCTGCAGAAGCAACCAAATGGACGGCGATGACGACAACCTCTGCTTTTACCTCGATGACGACCTCGACGAAACTGGCGCTAGTCCCAGATCCTTGGTCGCATCATTCGAAGCCCCATCCCACTGTGGGAGGACCGTCCCATGGCCTTTGCCACGGAATCATCCAAATGAATGCCGACGGCGATAGCTTCCACTTCGATTTCGAGGCCTAAATCACCACTGCCAATGATGGCTCCGTCTCTAGGTCTGTGTCCTTTGTTGCCCCTTTGCCTACGAAGAAAGGTCATCCCGTGGTTGTGGTCAAGGAAACTTCTGGCAGACTAGTTAGACAAGGAGTGCACACCGGTATCCTGAAAAGGTGACTCATGCTCGTACCTGCACCAGTTAGACAAGGAGTGGATGCTAGTGTGCCGCTTCTACCGCACACATGATTGCATCTTCAAGCACATCAACAAAGAGATCCAGAAGTCCAAAGTGTGAGGAACATTCCCATCTCAATCCCTTTTATTTTAGTCCTATGAAACATGCGGATCGTGTTGCTACGTGCTAAGAGTTGGTGTTATATTGGTAAAATTGGTTATTGACATAGAAGTTGACTAGCCTCGTCCATTGGTAAAATACTCTAAAATGAATTTACCCGGTACATCATTTACATGTAAGGATGTTTTTGTAAAGTAAACACATTTAAGCTTTTAATTGGTTAAAGAAAACCCGACTTTACCCCTAGATCTTTTTTATCACAGTTGGGTACACAACATGGGGTACTCCAATCCAATAAGCCAGTGACCGGTGTTGGATGTTCAACATGGAATGCATTTATACACATAATATATATGGTAACATTTGTACTAGCAATTAGTCCAGGACTCATACTAGTGCTCACACTAGTGCTGGGAGAAGTTCCACATTACAAATAATTTAGACGTTGATGAGTTTATTTATGAGCTTTAGTTCATTCTCCCTTTCTTTGGAGTAATCTTGTTTGGCAGGCCTTGTCTTTGCTATTGTTGGAGTCTTTCCTGGAGATGTGTTCATGAACGTTAATTGTGAACCCCCATCTTCAAAAGAGCATATTGAGTTCCAAAAGAAGAAAGATGACACACACAACACACACGCGCGCGCACACGCACGCATGCAGGCATGCGAAAAAGCTAAAAGTGTTGGCAAGCAATATGTACACATCTGTCAGAATGTCAACACATGACATCAGGAGTCAAATATATCTTGTTTATTAGTTCGGTCAGGGGTTGAACGCTTAGTTCTTCTTTGGAATGTAAAAGGAGAAATGACACAAATAGTTTATATAGGTTTAGGTCGCACGGTGGCGTGATAACTTATTGATATTGTTTGTGGTTGGTAGATGATGGTAATATGGCAAAGTTTACATGTGCTCGGTGGAACTTTGCGAGTGCTTGGATGTGCCTTGAGTGTGCTCGGGACTTGGGTGTTGGCCTAGGCTCGCTGTCAAGCATCCTTCTGGTGGCTATTCTACTCTCGATCTTACTACTTGTGTGTGATTTTCCTTCTAATCGAGTTGTCCCTTTTGTGTGTGTGGTCCTCCCCTTATATCATTTTAAGACTATATATTTGTATGGCCTTTGCCCAGTGGTTTGTCACACTTATTTATATTCTGGAAGAATGTGATGTGATGGATGATGCATTTGTGTTTGATACTACATCCGTCCCGTGTATGCTTGCGATTAGTGTTATGTTCTCATAGCAGACATCAGTGATATGTAATTGTTAGGGTTTCCTAAATTGAACTCTTTCTAGGAGGAGTGGTTTAGGACATGATGTGATATGTAATTGCTAGGTTTTTCTAAATTGTACTCTTCCTAGGAGGAGTGACAGACTTGGATTGCCACGTTAAGGGTATTGTTTTAGGCTATCCGAGTGGTTATTGAACTATAATTAATGAGAGGGATAGTTGTGTACAATGTAAAAATCGATGCAATTTTTTCCAAATTTAGTGCCTATGTTGTGTGAATCTTTTCAAAGTATGTGGAAGTAGTAGGATAATGGCATGAAACAATAAAAAGTTATAGATACGCCGGAGATGTATCAGCACACAGCCGGCCACGTCACCCTCGCATAGTCAAAGCGACGCACATAGCACGGGTCCAAATCCATCCGCGCTAAGCATTGGCCATTCAGAAAATATGTGAACAATTTGCGTGAACGATCAAGAATACATATAATAAAAGCAAATACCAACAATAGAGAAATCATAAACAAAAAGATGAAATGGATAACAAAAACAATAATTCATGCCATAGGCATCATTCTCTGCCAAAGGATTACATGGTGTGCGGATGGTCAAGCCTCTGATCAACTAACGAAGATGGTGATAGAGACGTTGATGAACTCGTCGAAAACGATGGCGGTGACTGTAGAGGTGGCAACAGTGATGGTGGCGATGGTGGAACACCCCTAGTGGGTTGCTGACGACACCAGCCCACGCCCTTATACACCACGGTGATCACCGCCCTCGGCAGCCTCCATGGCGAGGACCCTTTGATGCACGGACAACGCTCAGTCTGCCCCGCCGCCGCACTCGCCAACGTCCACCTAAAGGTGTTGCAAACCGCCGACATGAACAGATGAGGGGCCTCCGAAGCAAGAGATCTAGATCGAAATGAGAGGGAAGCCGGTTCAGGCGACGCACAATCTGCAACATAAAACAAAAAAACTTATGTGAAAAAGGAACCGACGAAAGAAAATATTGCCAAAGAACCGACCTATGAAAAAGACCGAATCATCCTTGACGCACCCCATGCCAACTACCCTCACGGGCAAGCCGGTCAGGTGTGGGTTGCTAATTCATGTTGCACGAACAACCTAGGCATTGTCCGGTAGGGTGAGTGACCAACACAGACGGGGGGCAATACCACTGCCAACCAGGCCCGTCTGGCCCCTACCAGCTTCCCCCATGTGCTCCGACGAAGCCACGCGACCACCCTGACCAGTATCGAGCTGGTAACACCAGACTAGCCCGTCACTGGGTGTACACCCCGAGCCATGGATGATCGGGCCGTTGCGCGCGGGGCATTGTGAGAACAGTTGCTCGTGGACGCGCCCAATGACGATGGCCCCAGGAGGTCACCCAAGGTCCACCCATCATTGTCTGGGCGGGCAGGTGAGGCCTGGTGGTCGCACACAGGCGGGGGAGCATACATCTCGATCATCGACCACAGACGTGCAATGGTAGTGGCCTCGTGCACAAACACACAAGGTCCACCTCATCATTTTGACCTACCAGTCGAGTCGTCTGGGCATGCGTCGTTCGCTATAGGGCCCTCACAGGCGGGCACGCGGTCCACCCGTCATGACCCTCCAGCCAGGTCAATCGGATTTGAGCCATCCGGGCAGATCGGATGGCTCGGAGGAGACTCTCTCCGCCCGCGAGGCGCCCAGGGAAGCGGGTATTCCAACATCTTTTATAATGTAATTTCAATGCTAGAGTTAGGAATTATTGCTAGACCAATTGGCCGTTGGGGGATGATATGAGCACAATTGTTGTCCAAGGACTTTAACAAGTCTTTCTTTTCGGAAGTTGTGTTTATCGCCTGCTAGAATATTTGGGTAACAAGGAATTCTACAATCTTCATGCATGAGAGGCCCACTTTCTCCATGTGGAGGAGTGGTTGTGTGCATGACATTTCTTCATTGGCTTATGGGATATAACCTAGGTTTAGACATGACCTGATGAGATGGGTTCTTACCTCCCACCTTGAAATGTAAGTTGCATCAGGGCAGTTTTTGCATCTATTTGAGCATCATACTCCTTGTATATACTGTACATATGATTCTTTTTAATAAAGTTGCAGTTCTGTAGAGGTTTTAGCCTACAGGTGAATAGTAAGAAAACACTCCTTGCGGAGTTGGAAGAAGCTACGAGAGACCAACTTTGTGAGCTGCCAAAGTAAGTAATGTTCCTTATATAGACCATTATTGCGTTCAAGTTGCCACTCAACTCTCATGTGGGAAAAAAAACTGGTCCATGACTCCCCCGCGTGAGCAGGAAGCCACAAGCACACATCACACATGTGTGTCCCCGATGAGCTTGCTAGGATTTCCTCTGTGATCCCACCATACCGTTATGTTGGTACCCGTCCCGCCTGAGTTGATATCCCAATCACCCACGAGTGCGCGCTAGTTGGCACCTTTCTCCTCGTAGCATCCACACATCCCGCCGCTCGCTGCTTGTGCCTACCTCTCGCCACCACTCATCCTCCGCTCAAGACTGCATCACCGGTGCTCATCATTGCTGATCTCAAAGCTTCCCAACCTTCGGGTTATGTGCTTAAAGCTGATGATGACTTCCACCTCCGCATATGTTGCACCACCCTTCTATCTGTCTCCAAGCTCGACGCTGACCATCGACTCTGCTGCTCGGCCCTTCCGCTGTGCCTCTACTCCGTCGCACCTCTGCAGCCGCCCCCACTCCGACGAGGGCACACCTCCTTTGTCTAATGGATAGTATGCTTTTTATCGGCTATCAATTTATTATTTACATGGCCGCGGTTTATGTGGCATGTGATAAATTGATTCTATTTCCAAGTACCTCCATGTGCCACGTGATTAATTAGACAATGATCATTTATTTGAACTGTGACAAAGTACTTGTATGTTGTATGTGATAAATTGATCTTATGGTGACCTGATGGTGAGCATTTTGTTGAGCGATATAAATTAGACACTGATATTTTGGTTTGGTGATATAAAGTAGACAATGAGCATTGTTTGGTGACACAAACTAGATGATGAGCATTTTGGTGTGATACTTGTAGACGTGGTAGCTCCATTGCTAATTGAAAAATTCATTTTTGGCACATATGATAGATGGAAAAAGCAAAATCAGGGGAAGTGGTTTGTGATCCTATGCCCCATACATTTCTTATGGATATTGTATCAAAGCAGTCTAGACGGTAATAATTCGTACATGCATTCTTTTACGCTAATATGTTTTGTGTTTTGCACATACGTACTGATCTTCATTGTATTTTTTTATTATCACTATAGAAAATACTATCTTGTAGACTACGTATATCGAACAAAGTCGCGTATCTAGCACCATATAAGGGTCATGGTACTATGTACCCGATTTCCGACGAGTACGACTGCTAGGGAGAAAATAAGACCTTCAACCATCAACATTCATTGCTATGAAATATCATCGAAAGATTGTTTTGGTGTTCTCAATGAAATGACGAATCCTCTTTGGCATAATATGATACAAAGTCGAGATGCAAAAGATGATAGTTATTACATGCACATGTCTCACAGCTACGTTCATGATAGTAAATTATGTCATCAACACTTTAACATGGCTGAGCGCGGCTCCTATGTTCACGAGGAGAGCACTCCTCGTGTTAGCGCACTCATAGAGGAAACTAATATGGGTGCAATATATGATGCTACTGCTTTAAGCTTTTTTTCTTGATGATTAATGTTTATCGTGGCTGCTTTTGTTGTGAGAACCTTGTAATAACTTGAAGATCTTACTTTTGTTTCATTTGTTCTCGAGTGTCAATGTCATAATGGTTTTATTATAACACCTAGCATTTTTTGACATTCATATTTTTTCTTCCTTGCTCACATGTATGCCAAAACACATCGAAAAAATTACATAATATTCCTACAAGATAACATGATAGCATTTACATGCAAATTTTCTATAATTATTTTCACAGGAGTTTCTGTGAGGCATTTTAGAGAAGCTATTTCAGCTACTCGCAAAAGAAAAGAGAAGCTATTTCTGCAGGAAAGAAAACTACCCTCAAACCAGCTTCAAAAGAAAAAAAAAAAGCTTGAGCTGGTAGGTGGGCAGGGCTCGCACGCGCTATAACGCACGATCAGTGAGTGCACGATCGGACGGCTCGCTGCGCGGCCGACGCAGCGCTTCAATCAGTCGGCTGGATCTCGGTCGAAACGTTTTCTGACCAGACACAATTTTCTCAGCGCCCAAACCCTAGCTAGCCCCTCCAACCTCCCCTCAATCCAAATGGACGGCGGCGACGGCGACGGCAGCGTCCGCTTCGATTTCGAGGACGACACCGACGCCGTCAGCCCTGGATCCGGCTCCGCGTCCTCCGAAGCTCCCATCCTCGCCGTGGGAGCGTCCCTTGGCCGCGGCCACGGAAGCATCGAAATGGACGGCGACGAGGACAGCCTCCGCTTCGACTTCGAGGATGGCCTCGACGCGGCCGGCGCTGGTACCGAATCCTCGGCCTGGCCCTTCGAAGCCCCCATCCCCGCCGCTGGAGGGCCGTCCCATGGCCCTGGCAGCGGAAGCATCCAAATGGACGGCGACGAGGGCAGCCTCCGCTTCGACATCGAGGACTACCTCGACTCCGTCGGCGCTGGATCCGGCTCCGACGAGGAGATCCCGGAGTGCATAATGTGAGGAACATCTCAATCTCTATCACTTTTATTTTAGTCCTGCTAAGTTTCAGAGGCTGAGAGAGAGGGAGAGAAACAGAGAGAGAGAGAGAGAGGCAGGGAGGGAGGGAGCTCCAGCCTCCGCACTACCTCCCCTCCAACCCTGCCACGATCCCCTCCTCCTGCGACCCCTTTTCCCTTTCTCCCGCCACCCACCTTTCCCCTCCTCCCGCCACCCACCTTTCCTTTCCAGATCTGCTACAGAGATAGGTTATGCCTATGAAGTTGTGATTTAATTAGCAATCATACAAAGTTAGGTTGTGCCTATGATGTCGCCACACCATACATAATAAGCGTTATAATGTTATGAAGGGGGTCGGTCGCCATGAAACGGGTTACACCGTAAAAACATTGGTGTTTATGTATTTGCAGCGAACCGGCAATGGATACCGTATCCGATACGGATACTGCTCCAATATGCCCTGGATATGTATCCCCTGAGTATCAGGGAATAGATGATTTAAAACGATGCCGATACTTCATGGATACTCGGCCAGTGTGTTTCGGATATGGTCCAGCCCAGTTAAGAGGTAAATAGCGATACAACCCTAGTCCCCCGACGCCTCATATTTTTCCTCCCTGCTGCTTTCCTCCCGAGCTCCACAGCAAGGGGCGTCTGCTCGCCCAACGGCGGCAGACCGGTGGCGAGAAGACAACGAGCTGCTCCTCTTCTCCTTTCTCTTCTTATGATCTCATCTCCTCTGATACTCTCCTCCAGATTGCTCCTCCTGCTGAACCTACCAACCTAAGGGCACCATTGCGGAGCCATGTTACAGAGTTAGTAGTGTTCTGATCCTCTCCTATGGACTTCGACCTACCAGCTCAGTATTTTGGTGAATTAAAAAGAAAAGTGAAACTTTTCCAAAATGGCGAATTCACGTATCTGCATCGGTCCGATACTGATACATGTATCCGTATCTGCATTCTATGTGCCCATGCTGTATGAATTTCTGGAGTAACCAAATTTAACAATTATCACATAATAGACTTAATTGGTACTAGGTTTTAATTTAGCTGATTCAGTTTGTTAATTTTTGGCGCCTTCAATTAAACTGGTTCTCGTATTGTTTAATTAGTGATTGATGGCATCTTTAACTTCTTTGACGATTCATATTGTTACTCAAAGTTCTGTCTCTTGTGCTACCCACTAGATCATATAATGTACTGTTTGACTTGGCATTTAAGCCCATTTCAATCTTCAGTGTAGCTTTTGTAAAAAGTGCTGTCTACACTTTTAACATAAACTGTCTTCCTTCCAATCTGAATTGCAGGTTTAGCATTTAAGCCCATTTCAATCTTCAGTGTAGCTTTTGTAAAAAGTGCTGTCTACACTTTAACATAAACCGTCTTCCTTCCAATCTGAATTGCAGGTTTAGCATGGGCTTTTGCCCTATTGGACCTAATTGCAAGTGCATGCATGTTAAGCCACCTGGGCCGCCTCCTGTTCAAGAAGTCCTCCAGAAGTTTCAACAGACGAATGCCTATGACTATGGTTCATCAAGAACAATTTATCAGCCTAGAGACAATAACTGTAAGCAGAAGGCGGAATCTCAAGTCCAGCATGAGTCAGTGTTGAAGAATCAAAATTTGGCTGTAAATGCTACTCTTGTAGCGCAGCAACCTGCTGCTCAGCATGTGCAGACAGCAAATCCACCACCACACCTACAGCAGCAGCAAAATGCTCAGGTTCAAGGTGTCCATAATGGTTCATCTATCCGAAAGCTACCACAACTGCAAGCCCACTTCCACAAGGGCAATCAAGGTGGGAGCTTCTAGACAGTTTTGTGAAGCTTTCAACGCATATTACATGAAAACTATAAACATAGCCGTATTACTTGTATCGGTCTTCAGGGACAATGAGCTCCTTGACTTCTTGTTGTTCCTTATGCTTCCCGTCTTCTTGATAGAATGATGGGCTTACTTTTCAGAACTTGTTATGCAGTGTTCTTAACAACTGTCCTTTAGCAAGAGTCATAATTCGCTATTGTATTATGCTAGAAAAAACTATTTGTCTCTGAATAATTAGACAAATTAATCTATGGCTAGGCAATCAAGATGATTCATATACAACTAACATTATTGATTAGATTACGTGTTCCTTGCATATCGGTTAGATGTACGTGTTCCTTGCATAAAATGGTTTGGCGAGTAGAACATGAAATTGAGTCACTTGGCTATTTACCTCTTTATGTAATTTGGAACTATGCCAATGGAATCTTGTGAGCACATTAAAGCAATATGAGTTTTGGAATCATGCTCATAGCATTCTTTGGGCACATTAATACACAAATTTACTGCCTAGATACTTGTGACATTTGTATCTTCTAGGGACCACATAGGATGTGATTTCCATGTTATTTTATAGAATAATCTGAAGCCAAAAGTGTTGTTGTAGTCTTTGTCCTTAGTGATAATGTAGAGGACAGAGGGCTGAGAAGATCTGTCTTGTTGACTTGTCAAGACAATGTTAATGATCTCTCTTGCATTCCAAAATTTCATTATTTCTGGTCCATGCACATGCTTCCTTTTACAATTTTTTTTTCAATGTTGAAGTGGTTCTAAGTTCTAACAGATATTATGTTAACATGTTAAAAAAATAGGTACTCGGTTATTAAAAGTTGCAGCCAGGAGAATCTGGATTTTGGTTCAGTGGGGTGTTTGTGCATCTCAAAAAGGATTAATGAGGTTGAACTTGACGAAGCATGTCCATGGAGAGTGTCATTTCAATATTCTCCATCTCTAGAACTCATCATTTCCAGGTAAATCATACATTCCTCTTAGGCTCTCAGCTAGCAATAGCTAATACAATTACACATACACCTCTGTTACACAATATATGCTATATTTTACTTTTAGGGAAACTATTTATGTGTCTTCTACATATGGTTGTACTTGTACATTAATTCTAGTATTTATTGCTGTTGAGAATAGAGCACGGAATTAACTTAGTCTAGTTATTAAGGGAGTTCATTACTGGTACAGGTGGATTGTAATCATGAGTTGTTTCTTTCTTCTTTTGACGTAATCATGACTTCATCTCATTTATACCTTTTGGTATTTTTTCTTTGTCATTTAGCTCTAAGCACACGGAACACGGATTTAATTGCCTAGCTTTTAACATAGGTTGGCCCAACTCAAACGTCAGTACTAAAAATAATAATAATACGGACATTAAGTGGAAGATAATATTGCCTCCAAAATAAGTGACGAGTATTTATATACAGACGCAACAAACTTCTAACCTACATATATTTTGGACGAAGGTGGCAATCTAGTATAATTTCATTTGTTTTGCAACAGAGTAGTTGAAAAGTAAATAGTGCTATTTTGTTGGATACATCAAATTATAGCTGAACACACTTTCTTCAGTGTCTGTGCAAAACTTCTAGAATTGCTGGTGGAAGTTAGAAATAAGCTCACAGAAGCCCATTGTGGTCAGAACTTCTCTCCAGTGGCTTAGGTACATCACAATTACTAAAATCTTATCCATACTTCCTTTATGGTTTATCCATACTTATTTTTGTTTGTCATCATTTCACATTATATCTTTACAGTGGCGGATAGTACTATTTCTCACCGATGGAGTATAGCATCTCATAGCAGATTAGATGACATAAGCTTGTGTATTCACACCATACTGCACTGCATGCTAATATTTGTTGATTCTGTTAACTGTGAAAGAAACGACACCGAGTTTGTCCTTGCATAATATTTAACAGAGATCTTATGCTATAGACATTTCCACTAATTTATGCTTAAAGGGGAAATATTTATGATTGCCTTCCTCACTAATTTATGCTTAAAGGGGCACAAAACGTGCTCTCATGATGGCCTTTCTCTCGGCGGCGTTCGATGACTTGCTCCCACCAAATGAGGATATACTCTTGGAACTCAAGGGATGCCATGGCGATCTTCTTTTCCTCTTCATAATTGTGAAGACGAAATATCTTGTCGACCTTCAATGCCCATGAGAGTCAGTCTTCGGGATCGGTGCTACTAGAGAACTTAGGCATGTTGAACTCGAGCTTGCCGTAGCGTTGCTCCTCATTGTGTTGGGGGCGATGATGATGTCGCTCTTGTCTTGGAGGAGGGTTTTCAACCGCTTGCTCCTCGTGCTCCGTTTGATTATCTTGGTGTTGAGGCGTGGGATTCGTGCCCGGTTCCTCATTTCTTGGCGCTCCTCAAGACGCGTGGCTTCTTTCCTGTCGCTCTCGTCGGAGGGCCTCTTCTTTGCGCGTACGGCGATTGTGCTCTTGTACGACACGTTAAGCTTTGCCATGGGATGGATTTTGTGAAGCTTGATGATCTTGATGGCCGCCTTGAAGATGAGAACGGGGTTGTGGAAGACTTGCATCCAAAGTCGTGTCCGAAGAGTATCGGCTCGAGTGGCGCCGTCTTGAGATAAACGTTGAGGAAGCACGGTTGGTCATCATGGCGCGAAAGTCTTCCATTTGAGTTGATAACTTGGCGCCAAGATAGCCCCGTGTTCTTTCTTCGGATTGTCGCATGTCGGTGGCGAGTTGTTCGATGCGGTCGCCCAAAGCTTCATTCGCTTGATGCAAAGCTTGTTGAGCGCCGAAGAGTTGAATCTTAGTGACGTAGTCGTGCGGTGCGTCTTGCTCATCAAAGAGTGCGTTGGAAGAAGTGCCCGGCTTATCCATCATTCCCAAGTAAAATGTGAGTGGAAGAAAGGAAAGAAGTAGACCAAATGTACCTTATCCAATGTTGAACATGGATCGATGATCATCCAATATGGTATTATGGAAGTAGAACACTGGTACCGGATCTTGTCAATCTCACACCTACACAATTAAAGCTTTGGAGTAGCTTGGTGAGGATAGTGGCACACAATTTATGCAATTGTTAGCAAGATTCAATAATGTTGAAAAGGATTCACAAATTCGCAAGTGAAACAAGTAAACCAATAGCAACGAGGAAAAACACACACATATAGATAAGTGGGGTTGTGCAACCAAGGAAATGAGCACAAAATGTGGAATCCACGAAATACACTCTTATTGCACAACTCTAGAGAGACGTAGCACGATTGCTCAATATGCGGATACGGAACTTGTGCACAACAACCTACGAGAGACAAAACGTATTGACTTTCTATCCCGATTATGCTATGTATGTATGGTTCGTGGTGATTCTCTCACAATGATCCAAGATGATCAAGTATGGCAATATGATATGCAATGTGGCGATGCTATGGCTATTGCTTACAAGCTCTTTTCTTTTTCTTTTTCTTTTGCTTAAAAAGCTTTCTCACTTTGGATATTTCCTTTGGCCACTTAAGCGAAATGCTCGAACGAAGATAACCAATTATGTATATGCGGGAACAATTTATGACACAAGAGATGATATGATGATATATGCATGCTATGATGGGTATGCGAAACGTGTATCACTAAAGTGCACAAGTAGTGTTGCTTGGCAATACTCAGTGGCTAGTCTCATAGGAAAGTGACGCAAAATTTGCCCAGGGTTAACAATGCAATGGTAGGGAGAATGTACTACAATTGTCGTCAAGGTTACCGTCCTTACTTATGGTTAGGGGTGTCAAAATTGTGAAGTGGTTGTTGTGGAGTCTGTGGCGAAGATGAGCGGCAGTGATGGCGATGTCGAACCGTTCCTAAGTAGCCGAAACACGTTAGAAAATGGAAACTGCAAACTCAAATTCTCAAATGGCAAACGTGGCAAAATTGTGGTCGGTTGCGGAAGTCGGTGGCGGTTTGCGGAAGAAACATTAGGAAAATGGTCAATATTTGACAAAACTTGGCGAAGATGTTGGCCGCGAGGCGCTGGATGTCCAGGTGTCGGGCCGGATGTGTGGGCTGTCGATCCATGGAAGAACACGGGGAATGAAAAAATTCGCGCAAAATTCGGTAAATCCTGTGGATGGAAATGGTGGGGAAGATGAGGGAAGCTAGATCCACTTGCAACACTTCAAATCCATGGATCTAAATCAACAAATCATTATCAAACCAACAAATCACAATTTTATTTGGTATGGCTACTTTTGTGGGGATTTTTGAAATTGGGTAAAAACAAACAAAATTGGGGCTACAAAGTGGAGAGGGAGACTCCAAGGTGTGAATCAACCTAAGCTGTGATCCAAGATGGTGTAGGGTGGAACCGTAAGTTCATGATCTTTTCACGCTTGGAGGGGGGAAAGAGAGCAAATCAAGATGACAAAGATCAAGGGGCTGTTTGGATTGTGACTATGTTTGCCTTATATTAGCACATTATTTTTGCCACACTTGACTAACTTGAGTTGCTCAAATTGTTAGCCACACTTTGGCTTGCCTAAGGGAATCTTGCCACACTTTTTGTGTCTATGACATGTGGGGTTCACTGCTCATAAAAAAATCTTGCCTAAGGTGTGGCTAGAACCAAACACCCACCTAACTTGGTCAAACTTGCCTAAGGCGAGGTGTGGCAAAGTGTGGCTAGAAACCAAACAGCCCCCAAATAACACATATGCTAAATCCACATATACATAAAGGGGATACAAGGGTCCAAATCCAACACAAGAAGGTAAAAGAGGAATTAGTTCATCCCAGTCCTTGAAGGAGAGAGGTCTTGAATCCTTGGAGGATCTTCCCTAATAAGGGGTCTTGAATCCACTTGGGGGATCTTCTCACATGGAGGCCTTGATCTACATGGGAGAGGTAAGTGGATGAGCAAAACTCAATCTCCAATGAGCTAAACCTTTGCTAACCCTAGCTAGGAGGAGCTGGTCTATATATAGTGTTCCACGAGATGAGAGAGGGAAAGAGGGGATACATGGGCTTCTGGCCCGTTAGGCACTCGCAGGTGCCAGATGTTCGGGCTAGGGGCCGGATGTCCGACTGCTCACGTCGGGCTGGATGTTGGCCGGATATCCGGCCTAGAGTTGGTCTAGATTTGGTTGCTCTTTGGTGCCCTCGAGCCGGATTTTCGGGCGGGGGCCGGATGCCCGACTCCTGGAGCTTTGCAGTCGTTGCCTTGCTGCTTTTGCCGTAGTGTTGTGGTGTTCTTGCGGGGGATGTCGCGTCATGGCAGATGCCACGAGGTGGCTTGAGGTGAGGGTAAGACTGCAGTGGAGATCAAGGGACGGGATTGGGCAAGCAGCATGCGGTGGTTTACCGAGGTGCGGGGCCCTCGCGGGGAAGTAACACCCCTACCCCTGCATGTCTGAAATATATGTGGGGTATATGTAGCAGTACAAAGTTGCTCCTGGAGCTGTATATGAGAGGAGAGAGCCCATGGGCTTCTAGCCTCTTGGGTGTGTGTGGGGTGAGAGCTAGAGAGGTGTGAGCGTGAGTGGCATGGCATGGATGGATGTCTATGTGAGTGTGCGTGAGCCTCCCCTGGTGCTCCTTATAAAGGGAGCCCAGGGGACAAGGGGTGGCCCACATGGCCTAACTTCACTATTGGGGAGACAACAGGGCGTGGGAACGCTGCTAGCTGCTCATCCACAGTGCCAATAGCTCATCTACAGTGCTCCACTGTAGAGCATGGCAGTCACGTCTGCGCAGGTCCAACGGGATGTCTTAGTTGACTTGGCCAGTTTCCAGCTGGACGGGCTCCACCCGGATGGCTGAACCTGGCCAGACTAAACCCAACCAGGTTCCAGCGCAAAGTTTTGAAGCGTCGTTTGCCGTCTTGGGCCTACCGGGGGGTCATCCCCCCGACACGTAGCCTTCAGGCACCGGATATCCGGCCGCTGTAGACTTTCAACGATCTCCTTCGTTGTGCTTCTTAGTCCGTGTACTTGGGGAGTTGGTCTTCATTCCTAGTGTCTCGGAGGTGGTCTTCATACCTAATCACGTGTAGCATTCCCGATTGAGAAAGTAGCCATGTCTCACGTGGTTCATCTGGGAACTCACTAAGGAGAGATGTCACCTCATGTTGTCACCTCATGTCTCGATAGCTCTAGCACGTGCTCGTGTCGTCGGTCCACTTGGCACTTGGGGAGGTGAAGGTAGGTACATGGTGATGACCGTCGGATGCTCCGCATCATTAGTTGTCTCTATTTTCCAGATTAGGTGTATCAGTTGCCATACTGGTTGCCGACCTTGCCATTCTCGTGCCCGTGCTCCTCCTTGTCGAAAATCCCTAGCGCGCACATACATGTGACTGAGAGATCCTAAGGCACCTCCCAGAGTCCCAGGCCCCATTCTATCCCCTCGTGGCAAAAGCCGCCCGACCTACTAAGGAGCAGGAACAACCGACCTTGCCATTCTCGTGCCGTCGGTGGCCGGGATCAGTTTCTCCTCTTCATCTGACAGCGGAACAACCAAGAACGACGACGACTCCCCCCCGGCCGCCAATGCCTACGCCGAAGACTACAACCGCTGCTGTGGAGACCCCAAGTGGAAGAAACCAACGGGGAAGAGGTTAAGAGCGTTTTTGGTTCTCGTTCTCGAGTTGAAGCGCCTCGCCTGGCATTGTTTGGTTGGTGACCTGGGGAATCGACCGCACGCCTAGCCTGGAGCACCTAGGCATCATCATTAGCCTGGCCAGCGCTTGGGCGCGCTGCAGCAGCTGCCTGGCATTAATCATGAGCATCATCCCTAATGGCACCATGCCTTGTCGCCGTCGGCACCGTCGTTCGTAGCGAGCTCTTCCTTTGCATCCACCATCTTGGGCCTTGGAAGTGCCTCTCGCACCCTCCGCACATCCGCATGGTCGAGCAGAAGCTCTGCCGTCCCTGCCGTCCCTGCCCACGAGGCGTGAGCTCTGGCTTGTCGGCAACCATGAATATTGGGCAGCCATAGACATGGGAACAAGATTCTGCACACCCGCCATGGTCGCCATGAGCTCGCATTGCCCCATTGATGTGAGGTGGAGGGGGTATACAAGGAGACGCTGCGTTAATGGAACGACGCAAGTTCCGGCGTTGAGGGAATCAGGCGATCTGGACGAGGCAACTGCTTTTTCTTTTCCTATTTTTGTTCTGCTCGGTTGATTTCCTAAGGAAATGCTCGGTGGACTGGTGCGTTATGGGCTTGGTTGGCGTAATGGTCTGCTGATGGTGTTTATACACTCTTAATAATACATATACAGGCTCAGGGCACCAACCAAATATCTCTACATCAGGACTGGCTGACCAAGCAAAAAATCATCAACATCTCAGGCTGAGCCCAGGCACGGATTTTCTCCAGGCGTGAAGCTGAGGACAGTAACCAAACTAGCAATAAATCTGCCATCCCCTCCGTATGTACTAGCATCTACTAGTAGTTTGCTATCGTATTTTACTATGTAGCTATGTTGAACATGCTATCGAACAATCTATGCCTTGTTATGTCGAACTTGGTATGTCCTGTCCTATTTATATGTTGATATACGTCTTGCTATTTTCATGTTGCATGGATTGCGTGGATTTGGGGGCTTGCATATGAGGGGGACGCTGTGGACGCGGGCATTTGAGGGTGACCAAAGACGTCTGAGGACATATAGGGGCTCAAATTAGTACTACCTCCGTTCCAAATTATAAGTTGTTTTGGATATTTCAATATGGTCTACATACAGACTGAAATGAGTGAACAAAAACACTAAAACGCGTCTATATACATCCGATTCACCTTTTTTTGTAACATCTTATAATTATAATTTGGAATGGTGGGAGTACATTCTGGTTGTAGATGCTCTAAAATGTTAGGGTTGTAAACTTGGTAAACAGATTCCGTCATCTGAATGTTCACCTCTGAGCTTCTGATGGCGAGTCTCTTTATGGTCTGGCTCACCATTGTCATCTTGTTGGTTGCCTTGTCTATCTAGCATCTCCTATCCAGTTCGCGTTCTGGGTCACCTCCTTCGGGTTCTACATATTTCGAATCTCTGGCCACTTTCTGCTTAATGTGTCCTTTCTTGGTGAGTTTCTCATTGCCAGGTAGACAAAGAAACATATTGCAATTTCCCGTTTGAGCACAGAGGCCGAGTTGCAAGCTATGGCTCTTGTGACAGAGGTGACTTGATTACGGTGGTTATTTGAGGATTTTTGTCTTCCTGTTACTACATCGACTCCTCTTTTGTCTAACAACACATTTGCTATTGGTATGGCTTGAGATCTGTTTAAGCATGAGCTCAACAAACATATCGGTATGGATGCTTATATGAGATAATAGGTACAAGATCAGGCTGCTCTTAAGTATGTGCCTTCGGAGCTTCAGTTGGAGGCCTTGGGAATAGATCAGGATGCTTCCCTCGTAAAAGTAAGTTTGTGTATGAACACTGTTGTGCACTGCATGCTAATACTTATTAATTGCCTAAGAAATTGTTACAAGTTTCTTACAGATCTTATGCTAAAGACATTCCCACTTATTTATATTTCCTTGGCCTTGAACTTGAATTAACTCGGTTGAACTCACATTCCAAATGGATCTTACTTTTTTGTAGTAAGTCGGTTAAGGACAGTGAGCAAACCAATTAAGGAAATATTTCAATCATGGTCTTAAGGGTGTGAGCGAGGTAGTTAAGGGAGATGTGTAGAAACTAGAGAGTAAGCCAATTGAGGAATCTTATAATTGCAGTCTGAATACATGGTTGCTATTGTCTTGGGCCTATTTTACATATAATCTCTCTCCTTCCCTCTATGAGGTCATCTTGACCAGGCGTCTAAAATGAGACAACAGTATATAATACTACTAGATTAGGATAACTTGGCGCTTACCATTCAGGTTAGCTAATTGAATTAAGTATTGTATACCACTACATGTGCTTTAATTTATTGGTAGCTGACCAATGAGTACCTCAGAACTGAATGAAGCTAACTGATGGTTTGTAACCATTTAGGACTTGGTTTACGGCAATCTGCGACTACGAAACTGAAATCCTGGATCTTGTTGCAGGCTGCGCTAATTGCTGCTAAGGCACAGAGTGCAGATGACATCGCTGACAACGAAGGCAAGGGCATGATGCTATTTGTCAGTACAAGGGAAGCGAAGAGAATGGTGAGGACCGTGGCTGATCTACTGAAGGAAGCTTCCTGGCGATTCCTCAGGCCTCATTTGGTAGACGAGTTTCGACGGGGATTTGAGAGGATAATCCTCGTGGGGCCCAGAAACCTCAAAAATCCCCGACGGCCCATTTGGCGCACAGGGTTTTGTTCGGGCGAGCCCCTCCGATCCCCATCAAACCCTCCCAAACCACGTGGTTAAGAAAACACGTCTCTGCCCTCAGGGGACGAGATGAGACGGAGCTTCTGGATGCGCCTCCGACGCACCACTGCCGCGCCGCCGTCGTAGCCTCCGGCGCGCCGTGCGCCGCCTCCGGCGTGCCGCCGTGCCGCCGTAGCCTCGAACACGCTGCCGCCCGCAGCTTCCGATGCGTTGGGTATGCACATCTGCACCACACCCTCCCGTCCCCTCCACGCCACCCCCGCTTCTTCCTCTAGCCACTATGGCCACACCTATCCCTCACCATCACCTGACTTGGTGGTGATATGCCGCTGCACGCCGTCCTCCCCCTGCGGTGGATCTTCTTCGCTCCGTCCAATCCTCGCGCCTCCTCTTCCTTTCCTCCGTGCAGTCCAACCTCTCTGGTCCCTCCATCCCTACTATCCTTGATTAATTTGCTCTCGCCTCCTATCTACATATATATTTGTGTTAGTTTCCTGCCTGCTGCCTATGAATTGCCTTGTATGAACAGGATGTGGCATCTCCACTTAATTTGTTCTCTCCATGCATGCTGATTTTTTTCTAACTGTATGTATGTGGTGTTTGTACCATGACTAGATGACCCGTTGCGCCCATGGCGCAAAAAGCGAGAGCGAGCCGTGTATTCAAACCGTGCGTATAAGATAGATTCAGAACCAACTTGGGGCAAGAGCGATGTGTGTTTGCATGTGCCGCAGCATAGCATCCAGAAACATTTGTTCAGAGTCTAACCTAAGCATACAAAAGAAATGAATAGAATGTGGAGTCAACTAAAATAAATTTTCATAAAAGGTACTCCCTCCGTAAAGAAATATAAGAACGTTTGGATCACTAAAGTAGTGTAGTGATCTAAAGGCTCTTATAATTTTTTATGAAGCAAATAACATAATAATATCGGAAAAAGACTAAAAAATGACATAAAGTTATTTATAGAACAACACTTTCACCAAGACCATTTTTAAGAACATGTTCATAACATAAATTGGATGGTTCAACAACTCGGCAAATGTTAAGGGTTGAGATACTTTCTTTTTAACCTCGTTCATCAATCAGATTTATGGATCTTATTGAAAAGTGATGGATATAAGGAGATACAAGAAAAATTGTATAATAAGGCACATCCATTTGGACAACAACGTCAAACATAAAGTGTGAAAAATAACAAAGAAGGGACAAATTCATCTGATATTATGGTTGGAAGAACTATCATAAAGAAATGCACTTCATTACATCAGAACCTTTCCCTGGATGTGTCTTCATCATAACAACATGTGAAATAATAAGATCTATGCATAATGCATATATACTGAAAAATCGCAGTTATATTATATAAGTAGTAGCATCTAATATATTTTTTCCAAGATATTCCAAAATATTTACAACATGGTCAACGTGAGAAGCTTAATAAGGAGTAAAGGAGAAAGATATTCCAGTCAATTGCATTTGTTTTTATTTTCTTTCAACCCCTCCCGTTGCCACGGACCAGTGGGTCTCCTGGTGAGTCCAGCATCGCCAACTCACACCACACGTGCCCGCAAACCCCTGCCCTTCACCTTATCTCCTACTCCACCCCACTACTTCGTCCTCACTTCATTTCCTCTTCTCTTGGATCTCCTTTCTCAGTCCAGCTCGCCGGGGGCGCTGTTTGTTGCAACGCCAGCAACATGAATCGGTAGGATACGTCAGCACTCGTTCCGAATCGACGTCAACGCCTCCGGCTCCGACATGCACGCCCGCTGGCCGCCGTCGCGAACCACCTCGTTTTTCCAGTGCGTTCTTTGCTCGTAGGTAGTTCCCCCGGCTCCATTTTTGCTCCACCTTCCCTTTAATGGTTATTCCGGGCGCTGGCGTGCAGGAACCTCTTGGACCAAGGCCCCCTTCCTCTATTCTGCCTGCCACCGCTGCGATGCCGCCGCGGTCATCCTCCTCACTGAACAACTCCAGGGACCATGACGGGCTACGCGTTGTCCGCGTCTCCTCCGGACCACGGATTCGAAGCCGCAGGTCCCTCCTACTTCTTCCTCGACGTTGAACGCCATTGTCGCTGTCCGGAGCTCGTTGCTCCGCTCCATCGGACCTCGCCACTAACAGCAGGGTGAGAAATAGCCTCTGCATGTTGTTTGCTGCTTGATGCTGCTGGTTGCGTGGCTACTGTCACTGCTTTGCTGCATGCTGACCTGCTTGTAGATAAGAAAAACAGAGATTGATTTGTTATGAAGAAAGATGGCCATATTCAGTATTGCTTAATTTACTTGCTCGTGCGACTTACCTGTGTAATTGTTTTCACTCTAACAATTGATTATCAGGAAAATACAAAAAAATGCTCAACCTGCTGAACTTGTAAAATCCATAATAAAATCATTCTAGTTCGGTTTGGAGTAGTACTGTATGTATCTGAATGTTTAGCAACAACGACATATAAGCTTAGTCAGTATTATTACTTACTCCCTCCGTTTCCAAATATTTGTCTTTCTAGACATTTCAAATGGCTACAACATACGGATGTATGTAGACATATTTTAGAGTGTAGATTCACTCATTTTGCTTCGTATGTAGTCACTCGTTGAAATCTCTAGAAAGACAAATATTTAGAAACGGAGGGAATAGAACTGAAAGATGATGTACTTTAACAATATGTCTCTAAATCTTTAAAAAATCATAACTTGCTTTCTAGGACTCTAAGATGTTATTGCCCATTGCAATAGCTTCAGTTTCGACTTTCAGCATGACATTGCATAGAATTAATGCACTGTACACATTTTGGAAATTCATGAATATTGATGTTCCTCCATTTGGTTCTTTTCTGGGGTTTCTTCGTCATTTCAATAGAGTCAGACAATGAAGGGTATTACAAGTTTGGTCCGCATCTTCATCAACACGTTGACCAGCAAGGCACGCATCAGTTTGTTGACCCTATCTTATGTTTTAATTATGTTCAAGGATTATACTATCTTGTTATTGTCCGTGCTGGTTACCATGTCACACCTTTCTTTGCAATATCCATGTTTAGCTTTGTTTTACATGGCTAGGACTTGCTTGCTGTTTATGATCAGCGGGTCATGACATATATTAACTACGGAAAATTGTAGTCATCTTAAAATAGTACAATTATGATAGCTTCAGACCATATTAACAAAATTCAAACTAAAAGATAAGCACCTCAAAAGCTATGTTTCAAAATAGCAGCATTGAGAAAGATCTTGAGCTACTAAACATGTTAACAACAATTGTGTTCTTCACACAAATGTAAATAGATTCAGACCTTGAAGAACAGAAGATGTCGATAGATCTCTAGATCCAATAATGCAAATCATTGAAGAAATTAGACCTTACCGAGTGACTGGTAGTGAAAATACGGCGCAATGGAAACAACACACCGAAGTGACATATCCGTCTTTGTGTGGTGGGTGGAGGCTATCCTCTGTGTTTCTGATGAGTGAAAACCCATCAACACAAAAGAAATTTAGAATTACCATTGCTATAAATGTAGATGAAATGAAGCTCCACATTTAGTATGATTTTCTTATTTCTTTTTAGACATTTAACAAGGAAAGCCATAGAAATTGGAAAACACTTCAAACCACATATTTTTTACCTGTGAGCTTGTCAATTAAGTTCATTTGTGCTGCGGTCTCTTCCTGATCTCACCTTGTCCACTTGCCTCGTCAGTGACCATGGATACCTATTGAATTTAATGGGAAATCCATATTAATATGTGATATCAATAGGGGAAGTCAGGTAGTTTCATACCACGGATAATGTGTTGCCCATCGGCTAAAGTGGTACTCTTTCGTGCATATTTTGGTGCTATCCAAAGATGGTTTAAAAAGTTAATCAGTAGGAGAAAAGAAAGTAATAGACAACATTATATTTCTTCGTGTAGATTTACCTTCTTTGTTGATTTCCCTACGATATCTGGTCCATGAAATCATTTGTTTCTTTGCGTCCTTTCATCTATTAGCACTGACAAGGACAATGTCAGATTCCAAACTTGTATCCACCTCGTTTTCTTTGATAGCAAGCGGTGGTAGAGCTAGGATCAAGCTAGGACCCAGGCAAGCCCTAGGCCAATCACTTGGTACAGTACTAAACAGCGAACAGAAGTTACATATCATGGTGCCTACAAACGTCAAAGAATCTCAAATTCTGTCATCACAGTAGATTCAGGACTTCACTGTGTAACAAAAATATTGGTAGGCTTGAAATTACTACACAAACCAGAGAAAAAAATAGGAAGATCCACATCACTTATTTTAGCCGGTCAAGATTATAAGGTGCAAATGTATGTTCGTGAGCATCAGTTGTCTACTGAGCACACCAGGCCTAAATAACACATATAGACTCAAATCAATTGCCTTTAGACGAGAACTCTCCTTGTTGTTTGCATATAAGTTCTCTGGTTTAAGGTCCCAATGGGTGACACCATTTCTATGGCATGTCAGATGTCACAAAATAACTCCATAATGCAAGAAACTAAGATGCGAACACATGATGAAATGACTAAAGGAGAACAAAAATACTTGCTTCCACCATGAAGCGCAAAATTTCCAAACAGATGTGCTCACAAATTTATACATAGAAGGAATTAGTAGTACCTTGTAAATTTGTACAACTTATCACCAACAGAGTTGTGAATTGATCTCTTTCCCTTGATGCCCTCATCACCATGCCCAGTATCACTGATATCTTCTCTTGAACCATCATTAGTGTGGTTTTTGTTGAAGTATGACCAGTTATATTCTCCTTGTGTATCCCTATTTTTTTTATTCCGCTTCCCACTGCAGTGGGTGCACTGCTCACGTCAGATTTCAGCTATGGCACCCCTGCGAAACACGAGCAAAGTCGAACCAAAATAAAATGATATTAAAAGAAACAGAGTGCTAATTTTGGAAATCCAAGGATTTCGTTACGCAATAGAACTTTATAATCACTATTCCATTAAGTAGCACAGAGGCAGGAAAAGTACTATCACACTGGTGCAACCGAGGAAAATAAAACAACAACAATGTAGGTATGTGGATTTAACTCTTCCTCAAAACAACATGCATTTAGATTTAACTACACATGTATTCATTGTAGCTATCCTTAAATCAGATTGTTTAAGAGAGTTTATTCAAACTGCTAAGGAAGAATCCGGCGACGTATCAAAGACACATGAGATGATATACAAATGAAGATACGTATCAGCATGTATAGCAAAAATATAACACAAAGGCAGAGAAGACACCTTCGTATCATTCAGTGTAAGCTGGAAGAGCACTTATGATAACATTCAGTGATCTAGATAGGTAGTAGCCCCAACATAAAAGGGATATTCAAAGATAAGTGGAAAATTGGGCAACATCATCGTGCACTATGGTTGTGTTCCTGAGGAGATCACAGAGATAAAATGAATTGTTAGTGCATAATCACCTGAAAATTTCTTCAGTTAACTTCAAATTTTCCTTATGAGATTATATAAACAGTCATACTACGGGAATTTAAGGGTGGTCGAAATCGACTGGAACATAAGGAAAATTCAGTTGTATGCGCAATATATGCTTCCAAATAGATAATCTAAAAATCATCTTCTATGACTATTCCGAAACAAAAGGCACCTCAGGAAGCATGTAGTGAAACTAATTCATCTTTAAATACTAAAATAGTAAATAGGGTACCATTTTTTCCTTGAAAAAAAAAGTGGCACGACAAGTTTCTATGGCAGCTGCTGCGACACAGCAGGCAAGGAGGTGAACAGAGATGGAGGTGTTCCTCTTCTCCGCTTCAACCAGCGGCCCCCGACCCATCAGAAACACTGCCAGGAGGTCCAGCATGTGCTTGAACTTGTGGCGGATTTGAAACTAAGCTCAATCGTGTCAGAGAAAGCTATATATGAGCTACTTATACTTGATAAATAGTGCTGCTTAACTACAGAAAACAGAAGTAACAATATTAGACCGAATGACACAGTACTGAACATCAACGACTGAAAAATAATACTGGAGAGAGAATCTTACATCCTCAACAGCAATTCCAAATGACCAAAACGAGATCCAATATTGTCACTTTTGCTCGTAAATGAATTCATGTGTTAATTCAATAGAAAACGTATAGTCTGTGGAAGACAAAGATATGTCATGGGTGTTTTGGCATTTGAAGCTCACAGTAAGTGAGCTCCACACAAAATGTGAGTCCTCTGATCCATACCCAAGAAAAGCATTGGTCTACCTCTCCTCGGGAAGTCCCTTTTCCACAGCAGCTTCATCTTTAAGAACTCCATATATAAAACCTAGAGGACAGCAAGCTCAACCAAATTGACAAAGTCGTAGTGCTCAAGCCAAATTCACCGTGAACAAGGGACGAGATCGGCCAACTATTCCGTCGGCTGCTTTATGCGGAACATGAAGGAGGCTCTCAAGGTGCTCTGCATATTTTCAACCATCTAATCATCATGCAACTGAATCCATTGGATTGAGAGGTCCTTCAACAATTTCATAGAGGTGAACAAGCAAATATAGATCATACCTTCTTACAAATGAGATTGTGCTCTCTGAATTTGTTCCTAAAATTACATGATAGCGGGCTGCAGGCCAGCAAGAAAATTGATGAACTACTTGGTATAGAATGTCTAGTCAAGGGCCTCAAATATTCTAACGACAGATGGTCCAAACAAAAGGTTTACTTGATTGAGCAGAATTTCATTGACAAATTCCAAAAACACAAATAGTCGGCACCGTGTCATTGCAACAAAATCCGGCGAGATAGAAATAAAAGTGGAACCACCATAAGAACAAATTAGCTCATGAACAAATCATCAAACATGATAGGGCAAATACTGCCAAAACAAAGTACTAAGAAAAGAGAAGGGGCAAAGAGAGAGGAGCACCTCAACATGATTCTGGAGGAAGACGTCTTCCACTCATGCTCCTTTAGCGGACGCCCTCATCCATGACAATATGCTGCTGCCGCCGCCGCTATCTCTCCCTGCCCAGCACCCCCAACAAAGACCCCAACATAGAAATATAAGTAGCTATGTATAAGAAAAAAAGTAGTTTGCATATACAAGGATAATGCAGAGAGAGGGGGAAGGATGCTCGAGATTAATTCTCTACTCTTCTTTCTCACATCTGCACGAACCGAATAGATCGAGAAATCTAAAAAGATTTGGGGAAGCGAGGCCATACATGGCCAGGCAACCCAGATTGAGGATGGGGACGAGGAAAGAAGAACAAGGAAATGCAAAGAAAGAGGCACATACTTGTCCAAGACACCTCCACCCTCCTGTTCGTCGGCGCCGGCCATGACGACCTGGACAAGCTTGTCCTTGACCAGCAGCAACACGATGGCCCTGGGGATCCATGACTGCTTCAGCGATGTGGGCCCGACTTCTCCAGCCCCTCCGCTGCCGTACGCTTCGCTCCACTGCCACGGAATCTCCTTGGAGAGTTCCCGCAGCCGCGGACCCTCCTCCTCTGCATCCCCTCGGTCGTAACCTCTCCACCGTGAGCAGGGAGCCCTGGATGGTGGTCGACGCCGCCGCCGCCGGAGAAGCTCCCCTCCATGCCAGCAGCTAGTGGGCATCGGCTGGGGGGAGCGGCCGGCGAGGCTCTGGCCCAGGTCGGAGAGGCAAGCAGGGGAGCCGGCGTCGAGGAAAGGTGAGATGAGGAGACGAGCGGGGAGAGGAAAGGGGCGACGTGGGAGGGAGGAGGAAGCGAGCGAGGTTCCCTTTTACTCCTTGTCGATCTAGGGTTTCTTGCTTCTGTTACGCACAATTAAACGAAAGGCATGTCATTCTCTTGACCCTACATATAATGAGCCCCACTTGTCATTTACTCTCCAAAGAGCTATGCATGTGAAAAAAAACCGACGGCCCACCACACGCCAGCAGCCAAAAGGGATCTACAGGGAACGAATCCTGCGGCCAAACGAGCATGGCGCACGCGGGGGCGCTAGAATGGCGGGTAGTGTAGCCTGCTTTATATGTTCAATAATCTCACCTCAGCCATTAAAGAACTAGGTGTTGATAATTTGATTCTCTGCATTGCAATGCTTGGTTTACTACAGATAACATCTACATCTAAGTTCCCTCCTGAGAATTGTATTCGAATTACTACCCTGATTACAGATGCAATTTGTATAATATATTTGGATGGATGCATCCCTGATTTTCAGTATAATTTGGTCATGAAATTTTTGGATGTATGTTCTCACATGTGATTTCTGTGGTGAGTAGTCAGACATTAGTACAGATTTTTGTCCTTAGATCTGATAACTGTAGCTCACATAGTTTAGATCAATCTTTTTTTAGATAGCAATCAGTCTTGTAGCTGAGCACTTTTTCTACTCGGACCAAGACTAAAAGGAACGTTTCTTAGTTTCATTCCTTATCTTTTCTCCGGAAATGTTCAGTTATCATAGCATTTTTATTTCAGACCTTGTATTACAGCTTGAGATGATGTTGTGTTACGGTGCAGCAAAGAATAGGTTGCATTTTTGCATTGCCAGTAGTATCACAGCAAAGACAGCTTTTAAAGATTGAATTTTTAAATGTTCTACACCATGTTATGTCAATATGATAGACCCTGTCTATCAAACAGAAATTTTAGACAAAGAGGATTGTGGATGGAGGGGTTTTGTGGATTTAAAGGGTTTTGAGGGGATTGGGTGGAAGGAAGGGATTCACCCAATCCTCTGAAATCCCCCCCTCCCCAAACCTCTTCAATCCACTCCTACCAAACAAAGCCTCAAGAGGATCTGGGGCCTCTTCCCATTGGAGGCATATATTCATGAGTATATCTTGCATGTACTGCTCTGTCCTAGCAAGGAACTTGGGACCAGCTTCAGACAAATAATATGTTTCTGTTTTGAATCAATTTGCACACAGTGGATGGTACTGCCGTTCCTTTTTTGGGCAAGTCTGTAGAAAGTACTTGTCCTCAAACAAATGCATGCAGTGGGCTCACTATTCATGCCAGTATGCATAACAAAAGGCGCAGAATTAAGGAAGCGGCTATTCTGCATCCAGGCTCATCGACACCCGGGTGTGAACAGTAAAAAAAGGAAAACAATTGGAAAAAAAATTTATGGTGCAAAATGCTTAAATGCATGAAGTTTGTGCAAAATTTCAACTTGTTTGAACATTAGAGGAGCTCGTGGCAAAAAAAGTCAAAATTCGGGTGTATAGGAACTTTTTGAAATCAACACTGTTCACACTGAATTTGTCTTTTTTGCCATGAGCTCCTCAAATGTCCAAACAAGCTAAAATTTTACACGGAAATCACGCATTTGAGCATCTTGCACCACAAAAGGAAAATCAGACCTCTTGCTATTTTTTTTTAGATTTTACTGTTCACTGGGTGTAGATGAACTTGGACACCGAATTGAATTTCGTAGAATTAACACCAATTTCATTGTCCATCTGCATCTCTAGCAGGAAGCACTATTCAGCCACAGAATATCAGCCTAGTTGCCAGGAAGAAGTGGGGAAACTGACAGTACAACTGTCGGCAACATCTGGAAGAAGTACAGATTTCAGTTCCCCATTGCGGAGGAAACCAGTCAAGGTTGCAAGGAGTGATCTGGATCCAAATCGGGGTCTCAAGTGAATACCTGAAAGACAATGGGGCCAAGGAAAATGCACGTATATTAAAAAAGAGTTGGTGGTGTGGGTGTGCGCCTTTGTCATCGAACTTTAAATTTGTCGCAATCCACAACCAAACAAACCCAAAACCAAACCAAACCAATTGTAACACGTTGGCAGGGCCAGAAGAGACTGACATGATGTCGAAACGCTGGGACAGGCACTAGGATCACAACAGGCATGAGGGCCTGAAGAAACTAATATGCCGTTGGGTTGAGAGGCGTCACATTCACCCTCCAGGTAGACCACTGGTCTCAGGAAAAGGAAATCATCTTTATTTCAGCCATTAATTCAATGAGTGGGCATTTAAAATGTTCAGTCAGACGGGAACTCAAAAGGCACATGAGAGCAAGTACAATAGGATGATGTGAGCGGACTGTAAGCCTTTAAATATTATATTTTGGATGAGTTTGAGGAGAGAAGGGAGGAGAGAGAAGAGAAGCGGGCTCTTGGTTAGTAGCCGGCTCTAGCACGAGACCCAAGACACTTTGTGAGGTTGTAAAGTGAGCCAACTACTAATGAAGTAGTACACATATAAAACTTACTATTGTACATGCTGACTACAAGGTTGGCTATAGATAACATGGCAACTCCTTATAGCCAATTGTTGGCTGTATTATTAACCATGCTCTGAGGTTGGTCCATATCAAACATCTTTCTACTGGGATGTGGGAACAACATTGCAAATTGTGGAGCAAAGCAGCGGTCGAGAGCTCCCGTCTCCCGCGTCGCCTTCCCTGGCGACACTGGGGAAACCCTAGATCGAGGCGCCGCAACCCCTCGTCTACCCCCGGCTTGGCCCCACCGGAGGATCGGCCGGCGAAGTCCGCACCGGCTCCAGTGAAGGTGGCAGCAGGGCCCTTTTGTTCAGCCAGCTAGTTAGGCACGCGGCGAGAGGCTGCTGCGACGGCGGAGTAGGGTAGGGCCATGGCGGCGCGAGGCTCGCGTGCTCGCGCGGGGGCCTTGTGCGACGCACGGTGGCGGGATGCGCGCGGGGCGCCTCTGCTGGGTGGCTGCCTTGGGGGCTCGTGGGTCTGCGGTGGTGCGAGATCCGCACGGCAAGAGGCGTCGGAAGGTCGCGGTGGGTTCGTCCAGCGCGTGGAGGTTAGGTGTCAGGGTTGTGAGGGACTCACAGTGGTCGGGCCCGATCTGGGTTCCGACGAGCCTGCGGCCAACTTATCGTCGTCCGATGGCGTCTGGATGGTGGAGACGGTAGCGGTGGTGCCGACGAAGGTTGGTGGATTCCTCCCTTCGAGCGTGTTCATGTCTGGTGTGACGCCCCTGATTTGTCCGTACACTAATTATGCACGCAAAGTG
The DNA here is from genome assembly GCA_902687465.1 of Secale cereale. Lineage (NCBI taxonomy): Eukaryota > Viridiplantae > Streptophyta > Magnoliopsida > Poales > Poaceae > Secale > Secale cereale. Next base: position 65,977,225 of record LR738714.1, on the reverse strand, counting down.
TACGACTAAGATCAGGGTCTCACTGGAAGATATCACAATGCAACTCTAGACACAAATTAAAATAATACAAGCTTTATATTACAATCCAGGGTGAAAGGATCGATAAGGTTGACTAGAGGGGGGGGGTGAATAGGCAACTAACAATTTTTAGCTTTTCTTAACCACTTTAAATTAAGCGTCAAAGTAAGTTGTCTAGATATGCTACTAAGATGACAACTAATAGAAAGTAAAGATAACAACTTCACAAGCAAGCTATAGGAGATAAACAAGTAATGCTTGCACAAGTAAAGGGAAGAAATAACCACAAGTGGAACCGGTGGAGACGAGGATGTGTTGCCGAAGTTCCTTCCCTTTGAGGGGAAGTACGTCTCCGTTGGAGCGGTGTGGAGGCACAATGCTCCCCAAGAAGCCACTAGGGCCACTGTATTCTCCTCACGCCCTCACACGATGCAAGGTGCCGTGATTCCACAAGTGGTGCCCTTGAAGGCGGCAACCAAACCTTTACAAACAAGGTTGGGGCTATCTCCACAACTAAATTGGAGGCTCCCAACGAAACCACGAAGCTTCACCACAATGGAATATGGCTTCGAGGTGACCTCAACCGTCTAGGGTGCTCAAACACCCAAGAGTAACAAGATCCGCTAGGGATTAGTGGGGGGGATCAAATATCTCTTGGTGGAAGTGTAGATCGATGCCTTCTCAAGCAATCCCGAGCAAATCAACAAGTTTGATTGGCTAGGGAGAGAGATCGGGCAAAAATGGAGCTTTGGAGCAACAATGGAGTATGTGGGGGAAGAGGTAAGTCAACATGGGGAAGAAGAAGCATTTATATAGTGGGGGGAACAATCCAACCGTTATCCCCCCACTCAGCCCCGCACAGAGCGGTACTACCGCTCGAGGGAGCGGTACTACCGCTTATAGAGCGGTACTACCGTTGCCTTACAAGCGGTACTACCGAGCCAAGGGATAGGGACCCAGAGCGGTACTACCGCGGCCTCAGGGCGGTACAACCGTTGGGAGCGGTACTACCGCCTCTACTACCGCACCTAATACCGCAAAACTCGACACGAAAACTCGCTCGCGAGTCGAGGCGGTGGTAGCACGGATCAGCAGCGGTACTACCGCAGTGTGCACCAAGCGGTACTACCGCTTAGTGGGGCGGTACTAGCGCTTGAGGCACATAGGCGGTACTACCGCTGGGATCCGCGGTACTACCGCTGGAGCCAAGAAAGGCTAGAGAAGATGGGAAAGAAGAACTCCATTGCGTCGGGAAGGAATGGTGGGTGCAATAAAGAAGTGTACGTGTTGATTCCACCCAAACCTTACCAAAGCGGATCCCCTCTTAATAGTACGGCTTTCCTATTACTCAGAACCACCGAAAACTAAGCAAAAAGGAAACACCGTCTTCCATAGATTCTGAGGGGCATCTAATCTTCTTGTGCCTTTGTGAGATGTATCTGATAGAGCTTAGAACACATGATTAGTCCGCAAACGCATTGTCATCAATCACCAAAACACCATTTGGCTAAATATGCCCTTACAATCTCCCCCTTTTTGGTGGATTGATGACAACACGGGATTTGCACAAAAGGAATAATGACATAACGTAAATGCAAAAACCACACCCCTAAAATATAGACGGGCTCCCCCTAGATGTGTGCCATCTAGATAAGTGCTTTGGACTGCACGACACACATGCTAGGATCAACACTCCCCCTATATTTTAGAGACCAACAACCTAAGCAAGATATGAGAGCATAGTACATAGTAAGATAATCATGCATGCTAGAGAGTACCAGGTACATAACTAAGATAGGGTAGCATATGTCTCACACCATATGACGGGAACTTAGGTCTCACGAAAAAACAACCAAACCACAAGAAACGGAAAGCACACAAGCGACAGAAACACAAAGGCACAAATCCCTAAACTCTCTCCCCCTTTGGCATCGAGACACCAAAAGGGCAGAGAGCAAGCTACGGCTCCAGGTGAGAGCACGAGAAGGTCTCGAATCATCAGATCTCAGCAGGGTCATCTTCTTCGTCGTCGTCGACCTGAAACTGCTCGGCATCGGAATCTGTCCATGGGCAATGCTACTTGATCCACTCTTCCTCCTCGGTTACTTGCTCCTCAGAGCCACTGGCCACAGTCGCACCCAACTGACGCAAGAGCTCCTTGTGACGTCCCCTGGCCTTCTTCTCTGCCACATGAGTCATGTACTGACCATGAGACTCCATGCAAAACAGCTTCTTCATCTTCTTCTTGAGCTTCTTTGCCTACGAGGGCTCTGCACCAGATGGCTCATAGTCATCATCATCATCTGCATCAACCTGAGCCTCCTCAGTATCCATGGCAGCAGCGGAGGATGAGCCTCCAGTCTTGGAAGCATGAGTGCCCCAGTTGTCCTTCCGCCTCACACGCTTGATCTCATGAGACACCAACTCTCCAGTCTCCAGCAATGCGTTGGGATATACATGATGTGACGCCCGGATAGTTAAGCTACAGTAACCCTCCGCTAATGATGCCACATCAGCACGAGTACTGTTACTAATCTTGCGATGATACAAATCCCGTTCAAATTTCAAATTTGAAATCACGTCGAACAGTTAAAGTTTCCAAAACAATAAAACTAAAATGTTCTGAAAGTGACAAATAATTCATAAGTAATATTGGTGGTGAAACCCCATTTTTTATGAAATATTCCAATGCACTAAAGAAATTAAAACAGTAGCTAAAACCATTAATTAAATGCCTTTTATATTTGGTAAAATCCTAAACTATATTATTTTGGGGATAAACCTTTTTGTGGTTGTGACATAATTTGTAACATCAATTTAGGTGCCACTTTGGTATTTTAATATTATTATAATAATTAGGAACTAAAAGAAAACAGAAAAGAAAATAAGAAAAAGTAAAACAAAACAAAAACAAACAAAAGAAAGGACCCCCCCCTGCTGGACCGCGGCCCAGATGGCCATCGGGCCAACCAGACCGGCCCAGCCGGCCCACCCCGCCCCTGGCCTATTAGGTCACCCCCGAACACTTGTCCCACTCGCTCTCTCCTCACTCCCTCGTCCTCCCACCGCCGCCACTCATACGACGCGACCCCGCAACGGCGACCCCGACCCCCCCTTCTTCAACCTCGGTCGCCTACGTCGCCAACGCCACCGCCCCTCCTGGCCCCCCCTGTCGCGATGCCCTCCTGCCTCTACGCGAACGCCCCGACGCTGCCGCCTGAAGCCACCCCGCCGCCGTCCTCTTCCTCGTCTCCGCCTCTCCCACCGGCCACGACGCGACCCCGCCTTCGCCGTCGACCTCTCCGTCGCCTCGCGAGTCCACCTCCTCCCCGGGCCTTCTCACCAACGCCGGTGAGGCCCCCTCCGGATTCCACTCCGTCCTCCCTACCCCGAGCGTGCCTCCGCTCGCGGACACTGCGGTCCTGGCCGCGCCCGCTCGACCGCGCACATGCCCGCGTGCCCCCCTGCATCGGCCACATCGGCGCACAACCGCGCCGCCCTTGACCCGCCGCCTTCGTCCGCCGCACCTCCTCCCTCTGCCCGCACTCCTCGCAGCGCTCTGCCTCCACCCACGTGGCGCTGGCCGCCGCACTCGCTGTCTCGCCGCGCCGCTGCGTGCCCTCGCCACCACCACCTCCGCGCCATCGCACCTGCCCGCGTCAGCGCCGCCCCTCGCCTCCGCCCGCCGTGGCCCCGATCCAGCCGCGCCGGCTCGCCCCGGCGGCCTCGACCCGTCGCAGCACCTTGGCTCGGGCCGCCGGCGCCCAGCGCTCGCTCGACCAAGCGCTCACGGGGCTCTGCCCCGGCACCCCACGCCCGTCGCCCCGACAACCCAAACCCGCTAAGGCCCCTCGGGCCACTGCCAGGTGGGGCCCATGGCCCCGGAACGTTAAAAAAAGAGAATTAAAAATATAAATGTAAATAATAATAATTAAATTATAATTAATTAATTAATTAGTGAATTAATTAATTTAATTAATCAGGTTTAACTAATCTAATTAACTAGTTAGTTTAATTAAACAATAATTAGATTAACCAAAACCTAGTTAAACTAAACTGTGTATGACATACGGGACCCAAACGTCAGTTTGACCCAGTCAAACCCACGTTGACCGCTGACGTCATGCTGATGTCATGATGACATCAGCAGACACTATTCTGGATAATGTTAGATTTAAATTAATTAGTTAAATCCCAAGAATTAATAAAACCTTTAGAAAATCATATCTTTTAAACCGTAACTCGGATGAAAATAATTTATATATGAAAGTTGCTCAGAACGACGAGACGAATTCGAATACGCAGACCGTTCGTCAACCACACGTCCCTAGCATACCGAACCCGCAACTTTCCCCCTCCGTTTCATCTGCCCGAAAATGCCTAACACCGGGAATACTTTCCCGGATGTTATTCCTCTTCGCCTGTATCACCGAGCACCGCGTTAGGTCACACGTAGCACCTCGTATTGCCTTGTTATATTTTGTGATGCTATTGTTTGCTCTGTTATTTATTTGTTTCCCCTTCGTTGCTTCTTTTCGGTAGACTCCATTACCGCGATAGACCCCGAGACCGTTGATGCTTCGGTGTTCGACTACGGCTACGCTTTCGAAGATTCCTTTCGTCTGCAGGGCTTCCAGGCAAGCCCCCCCTTGATCACCAGATATCGCCTAGTCTCCTCCCTCTTACTCTTGCATTAGTTTACTACTGTTGTTGATTCGATAACTCCTATTCTGATGCATAGCCTGTCATTGTTGCTACCACTGTTGATACCTTTACCTGTTATCCTAATGCTTAGTATAGGATGCTAGTTCTCCATCAGTGGCCCCTCATCCTTGTCCGTCTGCCATGCTATACTATCGGGCCGTGATCACCTCGGGTGGTGATCACGAGTATATACTATATACATACTTTACATACACATGTTGATGGTTCAGAGATGGGGGCTGAAGGGGCAGGTGGTTCCACCCAGGTAGTGGTGGGCCTGGGTTCCCGACAGCCCCCTGATGGTTACTTTGTGGCGGAGCGACAGGGCAGGTTGCGACCACCTAGGAGACAGGTGGGCCTGGCCCTGGTCGTTGTCCGCGGTTATGTCATAATAACACGTTTATCGAGATCTTGGTATTTGATCTGAGTCTGGCCATTTGGTCTATACGCACTAACCAGCTGCGTGGGAACAGTTATGGGCACTCGACGTCGTGGTATCAGCCGAAGCCTTCTTGACGTCAGCGACTTAGCGGCGCGCGCCGGATTGGACTGGAAAGCCTACTCTGGTATTAGGAGAGGCTAGGTCTGCTTACCGGCCGCCCTCGCAACATGCAGGTGTGCATTGGGCGATGGGCCCAGACCCCCGTGCGCTTAGGGTTTAGACCGGCGTGCTGACCTCTCTGTTGTGCTTAGGTAGGGCTGCGACGTGTTGATCTTCCGAGGCCGGACATGACCCTGGAAAGTGTGTCCGGCCAAATGGGATCAAGCGTGCTGGGTTATGTGGTGCACCCCTGCAGGGAAGTTAATCTATTCGAATAGCCGTGTCCCTCGGTAAAAGGACGACCCGGAGTTGTACTCTGACCTCATGACAACTAGAACCGGATACTTAATAAAACACACCCTTACAAGTGCCAGATACAACCCGGTGATCGCTTTCTCACAGGGCGACGAGGGGAGGATCACCGGGTAGGTTTATGCTATACGTTGTTACTTGGTGAACTTACCATCTATTTCCCTTCTACTGCTTCAAGACGGAGGCTGCGAGACGCGAGGATACTTGTTACTTCCTTATATTCTCTTCTACTGCTGCAAGATGGAGGTGGCCAGAAGCGTAGTCTTCGATTGGATTAGCTACCCCCCTCTTATTCTGGCATTCTGCAGTTTAACCCACTTATATTATCCCTTTACACAGATATCATTGCATATGTAGTGTAGATCCTTGCTTGCGAGTACTTTGGATGAGTACTCACGGTTGCTTTGCTCCCCCTTTTCCCCCTTTCTTCCTTTCTTCTCGGATGATGCAACCAGGTGGTGGAGTCCAGGAGTCAGAGGATCCCGAGGATGTTTCTACATGGAGATCGGCTTCGAGGAGTAGTTAGGAGGTCCCAGGCAGGAGGCCTTGCCTTTTCGATCGTTGCTACTTTTGTGCTAGCCTTCTTAAGGCAAACTTGTTTAACTTATGTCTGTACTCGGATATTATTGCTTTCGCTAACTCTTGTGTATCCGAGCTATGTATTCGAGCCCTCGAGGCCCCTGGCTTGTAATATAAAGCTTGTATTATTTTAATTTGTGTTTAGAGTTGTGTTGTGATATCTTCCAGTGAGTCCCTGATCTTGGCCGTACACATTTGCGTGCATGATTAGTGTACGGACAAATTCGGGGGCGTCACAAGTTGGTATCAGAGCCGACTGCCTGTAGGAATCCCCCTTCCAACTCCTTGGCTGAAGTTGAGTCTAGTCTTGGAAAAACAAATTTACTAACTTGTTGTGTGGCTTATGGGCCCACAACACCAATGGGTGGTATTAGGATCTTTTACTCCTCGCCTATACTCTGGGACTCTGATCTCTCTTCTATTCGGGCTAAATGAATTTTGCAAAATCTAACATTAGGATCTCGTTATCACTTTCACCCGGAGAACACCTTATTACGGACGATCTTTTGCTGCACCAGAAGACCCTAAAGCTACTCTCCGTTTTTAATCCGAAATCTTGTGCTCATCACCTTTGTAATTCACTGCCACCGATATATCCCTATGGTTATCTGCATGCACTTGTCATTCTCATGATCATTCCTCGTCGCTCTTGTTGTTACAAGATGCCTCGAAATATTCTCGATTGTCCCGAGAATCCTTTGAGTTTACTGTCTTGCAGTTTTATTTCGCATGAAAACCCTCACGGTTATTTCCTCACATTTATCGAGGACCCGTTCTCCTTGATTGTCATATGTCTCCCAAAATTCTTCGGGATACCTTTTGATCTTTCGCAAATCCTCTGCAGCCTGTTACTCCTGTAATTCTTGCCTGCTTGCATTATGGTTAATTCCATATGACTAGTAGTCTTCGTTAACATCCCTTGTCTTAGCCATTTTGAGCCTATTGATTCAATGTGTGCGTATGCACGCAGTCATCAGGATATCCTTTATAAAATTATCTTTCCGACTCAGACGTCATTCCGGACATGAGTTGGTTCTCGGCAATTCAAACCTTTATTGATTGTACAACTAAGTGTTGTCAACTTATCCATCCTGGATCAGAGCGTCTGCTTCTGATCCTTCGTTTTGGAAACCATAATCTCTTTCTATTTAAGCTTCATACTAATCAGGTGCATCTTGAATCTGATGCCTCTGCATTCTTCTTCCTCTGAGTGAGTACCGATACTCACATCAGCTCCGTTGTGGATCGCTCGATCCTTTGTTGAAATATTATCCGACAGTGTCCTTCGTATACAGAAACCTCGAGAAGTTATGTCCCTGATGCATAATACCTTCGGTAAATTGTATCCTCTTCTTTGACAACCATGCTCTCCCTTGGAGCTGGTGATATTTACTTTTGAAACTTGTGGTATATGTTACTAAGATGCCCGATGGGTTGAACCTATGTCTTCCCCTAATCCGTGGGAACCCAAAAGTTTTCACAAGTCATACCCTTCCGGTGTTCTACCGGATAAAATTCCAACACTACAGTTTTATCAAAGCAAGAGGTAAATGAAACGTATGCATTGGAGAAATGGGAGTCGACCTTGAGCTTTTGTTCATGCCCATGGAAACGATGTAGACCGTCTCGGGAGCTTCTTGCAAAGTGATTTTCATCTAAATAATTCTTTCGGTGTCAATAAAATTTGATCCCTTGCAGTTATGGTTTCGACCATGCTGTCCTTATTCAATATATCTGGAAGAAATTCATTCCACGCCTCGCCAATTATCGACAAGGTTAAATCATCTACTGTCATAGGTCAATGACCTAGTTCAACTTCTATCGTGTTCTACCTTCGAGTTTTACCCTCTGATATCTCGAGGATATCATGCCTTTGCACTACATCGTTTGAGCTTTTGATGAAGTAATACCTTTGCTTGTCGTAAACACTCTACGGGTTCTAGGTTGCCGTCAACCGAGGACACCGTTTAGTAAATCAAATCCGCTCTAAAAATTCAACACCCCTAGTAGATGTTACTGGGAAATTTTTAAACTCAATCTGGTTTTATTCCTAGACTATCGGGTACATCCCTTGTCTAGCTATCTTTGACTGTGCTACCTCGTCCTTCTTTGGTGCACAAATTCTTCAGAGATTGAGCACAACTTACGTCGAGCTATCAGCATCTGGTTGCTTGTTCAGTAAGGCAACTTTGGTTCCGAGCTTGCATCTTATATATTGATCCTATAACTTGCCACTTCGTCATTCCCTTGCTTGTTGTTGTTTGACTGCATCCTCTTGAAACCTCCCGACAAATGTGTCGGATCACCTTCAACACTTTGACTTCTTCTGAGATGTCAACTGTGTTCGTGATGAGAAATCCCCTCCTTGCCCTCGATGATTTTTATTATCATCGACAACACCCTTGACTTCCTTTCATCGCAAACTTGTCCACATTATGAATACAACTTGCTCTCCAGCTAGTGTCGTGTTCTGCCTTAAAGTATTATTGTCTTTTATGTCGAGAATGTTGTGGGGATTGCTCCACCTCTTAGAAATTCTCGGTATGATGATACTTCTCACCATCACCATTCTTCCTTGGTCCTCGTGTTGTTTTTAATCGGGATACCAATATGCTAACGATGCCGCTTGAGTTCTGTAGTTCTAGCAACCCTATTGCTTTGAAGTTAACGGTCGACAGTTCGTTCTTAGCCTGTTGGTTATTGAATCGTCACTCTAACATTGACCTTGCTGCCTAAGGTCATATTTCAGGCACACCTTTCAACTAATGATTAATGATGTATGTTTTCCTCGAGCATACAACATTATATCATTTGAATCAACAAGTGTCATCTTCTTGTTCACGTTATTATGGAAATCCATCCATTTGGAATTCTCGATGAATTGTCGCTGAGCCCACCAGTCACCTCCTCATCCTCTCCTTGGTTTAATGATGAACTATTGTTTCGGGAACCCCCTCCCATAGTTCATTTCCCGAGAATCTTGCAATGTCATTCCATCGATTTGTGTTGCACCTTTTCTTCTCGAACATCCTGAGTCTGAGTTATCATGACACCAATCGGATCTGAATCTCGGTCAGATATGATGGTTGGGACAACTTTCCAGGAGTTTTAATGTTGGTCCTTTGATGACCCGGTAATATGATGTCATGCCCAGCACCCCTGGCTGGAGGACCTATCATTATATTTTCTTTTGCAAGGATAACTATTCTTCCAGGAGGAAATTGTAAGACTTATTTTATAACTTGCTCATGATGGATCATTTGTGTATCCAAAGTCTGGCCCTTGCTTGAAACACCATATCATTGTACCCTGAAGCATGATTATGACACCCCGCGCATCAGTAAGAACATTGGTGGCGCGATGCTAAATGTTTCTTGGTCAGATATCCAAACAACGTTGTATGGGTAACATCTTGATCAATCCTTGCCTCTTTATCTGAATGGTTGGGTACTTGCTCTCCTAACCTGTATGCCATGTTCTGCTTGTTCATGGGAAGGATATACTCCTAATAATTGTGTGTAATCACAATTTTCCTTTCCATTTGTTTGTTTAACCTTTCCTTGATCTACATGATCTAAGCAGTAATAATTCTCTGCTTATGTAAACACCTCGTTGTACAACTCTGTCAGTAAGACATTGATTCTATCGTTAAGAACATTCCGGTAACCACCGATGGATGAGAACTTTGCCTATTGGTCCGCCTCGTTTCAACGAGCGGGAAAATTGGTTCTCTTCGTTCCCCGTCCTTTGTACCGACATTGTTGCCGTCATAGCTGACGAGCTATCCACTGACATGCCTCCCTGTCGAGGCAGTGCAAGATGTCACCACTCTTCCTACTTTCAACCCACATGGTGGGCCCATAACCCACAGGTCCACTGGATCGAAACCTGACTCTTCTTTACAACCCGGATTCTAATGTATCCTTTGCACCTAGCTTCGTATGTGATTCGTGAGGTAAATTCTATACCATTATTCATCTTGGAATGAAACACCATGTTATTCTCGTTGTGCATTGCCCCATTCCAGCTTCTGGTTAGGCATCGAATGACTGCCTACCCGTTTGAAACTGTGGTACCATCGCTTATTGTTCTCAATGCATTCACTGAAATACTACGCGTAGGGTACTTCGTGTATCACTTTCTGAATTCACTGTTAGATGCACATACTTCGTGGAGATGCGTTCTTCCGGAGTTTTTCCCCTGGTCACGCTCGTAGGGCGATGGAGATCCCGAAGAAAGGATGACGACTTGATCACGATGACTTGAAGCAGAGAAATGAAGACATCAACGAAAGGGATCAACCTCTTCGAAAGGACAGCCAAGACCGAGAAGACTCGTTAGCTTTTCGCTACCAAGCACCTATTCCCCCCTACTCCACCGCTTAAATCTCGGGACGAGATTTCTTGTAGTGGAGGAGAATTGTGACGCCCGGATAGTTAAGCTACAGTAACCCTCCGCTAATGATGCCACGTCAGCACGAGTACTGTTACTAATCTTGCGATGATACAAATCCCGTTCAAATTTCAAATTTGAAATCACGTCGAACAGTTAAAGTTTCCAAAACAATAAAACTAAAATGTTCTGAAAGTGACAAATAATTCATAAGTAATATTGGTGGTGAAACCCCATTTTTTATGAAATATTCCAATGCACTAAAGAAATTAAAACAGTAGCTAAAACCATTAATTAAATGCCTTTTATATTTGGTAAAATCCTAAACTATATTATTTTGGGGATAAACCTTTTTGTGGTTGTGACATAATTTGTAACATCAATTTAGGTGCCACTTTGGTATTTTAATATTATTATAATAATTAGGAACTAAAAGAAAACAGAAAAGAAAATAAGAAAAAGTAAAACAAAACAAAAACAAACAAAAGAAAGGACCCCCCCCTGCTGGACCGCGGCCCAGATGGCCATCGGGCCAACCAGACCGGCCCAGCCGGCCCACCCCGCCCCTGGCCTATTAGGTCACCCCCGAACACTTGTCCCACTCGCTCTCTCCTCACTCCCTCGTCCTCCCACCGCCGCCACTCATA